>OY728143.1:917512203-918762703 GCA_963277665.1 Viscum album | reverse complement strand
GGTAAATAGTAAATAATGCAGTTTTTTTTAAAAAGTACTATATATTTTAGTATATAATAACAACATAATTATGATATAAAAATTTATTAAACTAATGAAATAACTATATTGTGATATTATAATTGAAACATTGTTCAAAAATAAATTATAACATGTAAATAATAATTTATTTCAAGACATGTATAAAAAATCATTTTTAGGTCATATGTAGTGCTAACATAGTGTTGCAAAGTCAAATTTGGTTTCTTTTAGATAATAATTAAGTGAGAAATATAGTTTTAATTATTTTGTATTAATTATTATTTAAAAATTATTTTTTCAGCTTACATTTTCTAATATTATAGTTAAATAACATGAATCTTATCTGAATTCGTATATAATGCTTAAGCAAGACTTGAATAGTCAAATTAAAAAACGTAAAGATGTTTCCATGAGATGGATAATATTAAATATTCATAATTAAGTAATATTAAAGATTATATTGAACAAGATTTAATTAATTTTCTAATATAAATTTAATTTTAGTTTTTTTATTTTAATGAATTATTTTTAATGCTCGTGAAATGGAAATGCAATACTTGTTAAAGAAGAAGAAAGCCGTATAAAATGATTTTAATTGAAATTAGAAGAAACTAAATACTATCCAAAATATTGAATAAATCTTTTTGAATAAGTAATTTTTGGTCATATCTTATTTTGGAATTAATTTTGGATCTTTTTCAATTAATTGGATCAATTTATGCCCAAATATTGTTTTACTTAAAGGAAAGATGAGATGTTCACACTATAGTTATTTTTTAGTATAACATGTTCACATATTATTTTGATGAATTTATTTGAAACCATAACAATTATTTGGAAAGATAAAATATTTTTATTAATCATTATAATATAATTTTAATTTTTTAGGAAGAACATTAAATTACATAAAGGGATGCAAGATGACAATGTGGTAATAATTAAAATAATGTCAAACTCAAATAAATGATATTAAAAATAATAAACTAAATACAATAATAGATAATTAATCTAGTTCACAAATAATATAGAGAAATATGACATGTTTAATATATAATAACATATATTTTTTTCAAATTTTAATCATTGTTTTGATGTTTTTTATGTAATTTTTATGAATAGTGTTAAATTTGTCCAAAAATATATTGAACGAATAGAGTATTTTATTAAACTATAAAAAAGTCACAATAAATTTTAATAAGTCCAATTATGATTAAATTTTATAATAAATTCAATCCCATAATCCTTTTAATACTTTTTATGTCTTTACCCCTATATTAGAGATATTATAGTTTCATATTTTATGTAATTAATATGTCACCCATATCCTCAATTATTATAGGGAATCTCCCATTAGCATAATTTCATCACCTTGATATTTCATTATTGAATATCCTCATGAATGTTTTTTATCCTCATCCTTGTATAAATTATAGTGTTTCATGTCTCATAAGAAGATATATTCTAAGTTCCTTAAGAAGGATCTCAAGGAGAAAATATTTAAGAGGTAATTTCCTCCTATTTTAAATTATTTCTCACCTCTAACTATACTCGTCCCTTAAAAAAAGGTGCATGATAACTATATAATCACATATATATACTTTAATTGTATTCTATTAAGGGTATAACCCTAAAAAATTTCTTATTTTTTTACTTTTATTGATAAAAAATAATTTTCTATACAGTGTCAATTCACCACCTTCATGGTCATTGAGTTTTTGTTTTCCATTATTTTATTAATGGAACTTTTAAATTCAGTTTTAGTTGTTTGATATAGATTAAATATATATATAATTTATGTTCTCACATTCTTGAATTTTTATTTAGACATAATATTAATGAAAACTACTCTATTTATTGAAGTTCAAGAAAAATTTCCAATAATAAAGTTAACATTTTGACCAATATTTTATTTAATTAATTAAGCTTATACAATATAAAAAATGATATATGAGACTATATAAATATATATAAGTTTATTAATACTATATAATTTTTCTTGTGTATAAGCTAATTACATTATAAAAAATATAGAATATTTTTACTTAGGGGAACATACCATTAAATCATGAAACAAACACTCCCTAAACAACAAAATTAATCTTTATAACACAAAAAATGGTCGTTATTGAAATATATTAATTTAAAATAAAAATGATGTATATTGTAAGAGTTTAATTACTCTAATTTTATTAACCTGGACATTAGGTACAAGTAAATAACACTTTGGGACATAAGGTATGAGATTCTCTCTCAATCCCCATTTTCTTTTCGGTTACACATTCTCTCTCCTTACTATTATATAGTTGCTAATTATTCTTTTTCTATATTCTAAAATTATGTCTATATGTTTCTAATATATTTACCAAGCCCAATTATTTGTTCCATTATAGAAAAATACATGTTTTATATGGTTTCCATTTCAATTCCTCCAAATAAAATAACCTGATTAAAGAGAACATTCCAATTTCAAACCCATTATCACATACAATAAAAAATATGTTTAAATAATTTTTTTTTCTAAAATATATATTTATATTATGAGAAATTTACACTTTTCAATTTTGGTTTTATTAAAAAATAGATCATTTTTCCCTCTTCAAGTACTATTATATTTTCCCTTAAACTACACTGAAGTGGCTCATTTTTAATGTTTCTAGAACACTCCTTTTTCATGTATTCACATCATTTGGACAAAAAAATCATGATATATTACTCTTTTACCTTATTAATTTCCATTTATGATATAAATCAATTATTTCCTAGACACCATTAAGATATGCTGGTTTGTTATTCCGTATGAATAATTATTATACCCATTTCATTCCATGGGTAACCCTTATGTTAATTATTAATTCTTTATGGAGGTTGATTTCTTATAATATCATCTACCATATATTATTGAATGGATTTTTATTATTTTAACTAGGTATATACTATATCTATTCCATTACCCATTTTACTCTTGATATATTATGATTGTATTGACTGACAGGGGAAATTATTTACATTTCACATGCTAGTCTCAATATAAATGTGTTTGTTGGGTATGTTTCACTAATTCCATATGAGGAGATTATTATACTTATTATGTAAGTGTGGGTCCCTATAATTCTCCTCGATGAATTGGTATTTTTCATGAGAAAAACTATTTTTTTGGTATTGGATGATGTCATACCCTTTTATATATGGGGTCTTAGATGAAGCCTTGATGGTATGTTTATTATGTTCTGCATTATACATTACCTAATTATGAGATATTATATTGATAATCCATGTGATTATTTGAATAGTAAAATATCAATGGTTATGAACTCTATATCATGTCAAGTATTTACATGACATTATTTTAGCATCTTTTATTTATATAATATTACACACAAGATTATCTTTTAATAGGATGTGTTTCTGGTTTTTGACCTTTTCATATTGTTTACATTTATTTATGATAGATTTTGATGTATAATTTCCCTTACTGGGCATATGATATCACCCCTTAATTAGGATATACATTCCATCGGATTCCATGATGTTTATTATTACAAATATCCAACGTTTATATAAAATAATAATTATATAGACTATAGTATTTAAAACATAACACCACATGATTTTAAACATAATTAAACAGAAAATTACATGGCAAGTATCATAAAGTTTAGTGTCTTTGGAAGACTGGGTATATAAAATTGAAAAAATGGGAGTAAATAAATTTTTTAATTTTTTATCATCCATCATGAGATCTTAACTTTATCTGAGCCCTAGCATTTTCATAGGATAACCTAGGGATAACATGAAAAATGAATTCAATGAAAAATCTCAATAAGAGAATAAATATAAGAATAAATCCTAACACATGGGTTATATAACATAACATAATGATATAAAAAGGCTTGAAACATGATTAAATATATGAAATAATAACGTGGGATCATATAATTATTTATTTTTAGAAATTGTATTGTATCATAAAATATGACTTTATCCTGAGTCACGACTTATTTAACATAGAGGAGAACAAGTCAAAGCTAACAACCAATAACATATAACACGGAGCGTGAGTCAAGGCAAACCACCAAGACCATTTCAAATAATATATCATGATACGAAACACAACAAATGCGTTATAGTAATATCTGGATGTACCCATCATAACATGTTTAGGAATATGTCTGCCACAAAATGTATCATATATAATGAATCAAATATAAGGCTTATCCATGGAATGAATTGGGAATCATAATCATGTCCAAAGTCTAAAAAAAATGTAATATCACAAATTTGTCCATAAATGGATGAATATAAATCTTAAATGCATGTTCATAAGGTAATATAATCATAGATCAAGATAATTTATGTCAAAATTAATTGATTTTTTTATGAAAAATTAGAAATAAAAAATATTATATGACTTAAGGGACCATATTAAAGATCTTTTAAATAAAAAATGGAATAATTATTTATTTAAAAATAGATTTGAATGAATAAATTTTTCAGAATTAAATTATTTATTTTAGATAAACTAATTGCCTTTTAAAATATATAATAGAGTGTACGTGAAATTGAGTATGAATTCGGAAATTTCCCTTAAGCCGAGTTTTCTTTTCAATATGATTGGGTAATAGAACCTTATTTAAACATGTATAACCCCATAAAATAATGATTATATGGCGTGGATGCTTGAGTGTGGAACCTACACATAGAATAAAGGAGAAGTAAATAAAAATAAAGAAGCCATATATTTTTATAAATAGAGGGAATGAATAATGCAATGAAATAATGGTAGTTCAGGTAGAATACCTTAGCTTAAGTACAATGGTGTTCTTCACATTATCCTAATCTACAAGTTAATAAAACTATATTAATTAATTAAAAATTTCTGAACCATATATATATATGTATTTGGTTAAGTATAACTTTATTATATTAATTTATGGGGTTTTAAGGATTAATAAGTTCAATTTTATTATTTTGGAGCATTGGATTCCTTTGTTATCATGATCAGTTTACTTGTATACATGTACAAAAGGTGTATAATGTGGTGGTAATTATCTAATATTGAAAATATATGTTATTAATGTTCTTAAATAGTTTATCTTTTACTTATATATTATTTGGTAATAATGAATGGGGAATATTCATTTGAAAAATAGTTATTGATAATCATTTGGATTTATTTTGGCTGTTGTTGATAACAATAAAATCATTTTGTTTCATAAATATATATAATGTGTGTAATATTATTCAAAAAACATTGAATAAGATATTAAAAATATATTATAATCTATTTCGATCATAAATATGGTATCATGACAATCCTAGATTACGATAATAGAAATTGGAGTATTCATCATCCTCTAATGCGAAAAATTAACACGTCACGAATGATATTTTAATTTTTAGTCTAAAAGGATGAGGAAAGAGATATGAAGATGAATGGTAACAATAGAATAAAAATATTGTAGTATATGTAAGGCAATGTTTTTATCATTCCATTTGGATGAGGTGATATGAGGAGAGAAAATTAATATGAAGGAACATTAAATGAAATTAAAAGAAAAGGAGGAATGTTTTTTCTCTAGATGCCTTCATCATAATAACCTATATATGGATTTGTTTTGGTATTTTTTAAGAGAAAAATATTTTAAATATGGGGAGAGTCTTTTGTGGAAATTTGGGCCTAATTTTGACAAGTCTCCAGTCTTGAGAGGTGTGAAGAGAAGAGGTGGTGAGTGGTGGTATTTAGAGCGGTGGAGTCGGATGGCTCCTCACTTGCCTGGCTACCCCTGAGCCCTCAACTTGTCTCCTAGGGTTTCATCTTTCCTTAGCGGCGTTGATTCCTCTGTGATGCTCCTCTTGGGCTCTTCTTCTGTCTTTCTCACGCTGGGTTGTGCGCACTTTCGGATTATCTTTATGCACCGCTCGACTCTCCCTGCTCTATGATGGTGCTCTGTTTTCTCCTCATCTGTCTCTTTGTGCTATGTTTTTGTTGTCCTTAGCTCCTCTCCATGTCAGATTCAGAGCACATGATACATTGAGGATTTGGGAAAGTGATTTTGCAGATGACTGATTTCCCGGCATTACAGGAGTTGGCTCTTCATCCTAGGGTTTCATTCCCACGCTCCGCTTCGAGTTTTTTCCCACACTCATTTTTTCTGGATTAGGTTGTTTACTGGTTATGGATATACCTCAATGTTTGTACTAGGGTTTCAATCCTGTCTTATTATTACTTGTTCCATTGTGTCTATGGGTTGCAATTCTGTTTTCAGTGAGTGGATGATGATGTTGGTATCTTTGATGTTTTTTGACGGTCGTGTGTCTGGGTCGTTTTAAGTGGTGTGGTCGATGCTAAATTTTTTTGGAATGATTTGTGTTTTTTCTAGTTTCATGTTTTTCAAAGTTGAAGGGCTCGACTCTCTATGGGGGATCAAGCCACCCAAATCTTCCATGGCCTCGAGTTCCATTTATTCTTAACAGGTTGGCTAGTTGCGATAGTTCTTCGGGGGTTTGGGAAGGGATGTTCGGGTGGCCAATAGATTTCCATAAGATGAGTTCTTTTCCTGGAAGTCTGGTCCGATGGAGGATTGAAGTTCTATAGATATCTTATAGGTTTCAGTTTCTAAGGGTTGGAGACGACGTGTCTATGGAATGATGACTGTGAGGGTGACGAAGTAGATGGTGAGGATGCTTCGATCCCTGACGGCGAGGCTGTGTTCGGCTCCAGCAAGGATGGCTTCAGCTCCAGCGATAATAATGAAAGGGTTGGAAGTGATGCAACTGATGTGAAGATGTGACACGGGTGGCTCGTGGTACGAGATTTGCTGTGATAAAATCCAATTGAATTTTGGTTTTTGTATATTTGTTTCCATGTACAGGTCATTGAATTTGTTGGTGGTGTGGGTGGGATTTTTTGTTGGGGTGCGAGACGTGGTGAGTTGGTACTGGATGATTTTTGTGAATTCTGAAATCTTTAAGGTTGACTGCATTTTTGGAGGGTCTGTATGTTGCAGTGAATATTCTGTATGGTTCCCACTTCACCTTAAAATGGTTATTTATGAAAATAAAAAAATGTAATTAGAGGATAGAGTGGCAGTGTGGGGTGTTTTCTCATTATAAAATTCATTAGTTTGTTATTTTTCTATAGAAATGAAATAGTATTGATTAATGAGTCTAAATATAGTAATTTTATCATTTGAGTTCTAAATAATGGTTCTTAAATCACCCATGACTCAATTAATAGTGTATTTAACATATAATTTTTATATATAGTAAATTAAAATATTTTAATATTCATAAAAAGTTCATGAATCTCAAAAAATTACCAAAATTCATCTACCCAATTTTTTGATATGTAGAATTCAAAAATAAACTCCATTTTATAAAAATATTATTCAAAATAACGTAAGTTGAATTTTTAATTAAAATAATCATTCATATGGGAAATAATAAAATTAAAATTAAAACCGGTTCTCTAAAAAATTGAAAAATTAATTATGGTCTCATAAAAATATGTTCTAATAATAAGACATCAAAATATTAATTTATGGATACATTTTAAGAAATTAATTTTTTTTCTAAAATGTAAAATGAATCCAAAACATTAATAAATATTAATGACCTATACAATTACTAACACTTGATTAATAATTTTTAAAATTTTATTTACTTCTACTATGATGCAATTATATCATATTTTAACTTATAATATTGATAATTTTTATTTATATAATCATTTTTGAGGTTACTATTATATTTTTTGTTTTACTATTCATAAAATCACATTACTATTCCAAAGGGAAAGTTACTATTTCATTGGTTTATGTTACATAAAAATCAGAAATTCAATTTATATCATTAATTTGTCATTTATAAAGTTTATATTATGTTCTTAATGTGATTTTTTGAGATTATAATATATGAAATAATTATTAGAAGAGAATTTTATTGATGAATGTTTTGGTTCATTACATTCTTCCCCCTTTTGAAATAGCACCCTTGAAATTTCTTTTTATATTCTAAGTTGAAAATAAGTTTGGTTATGCTTCCTTCATTTCTTCCTCTAGTACCCATGTTTCTGTTTCAAAATTATTGTTCCACCACAGTGCTTTAGACAGTTAATTAGTATTTCTATGTAGAATATTATCTCTATTATCCAAGATATTCACTAGATGCTCCTCCTAATAAAGATGATTCTCAAACTGTACCCGAAATGACTTTAGTACATGTGAGTAATATGGTATGCACTTTTTAAAGAGGGATACAAGGGATATGTTTTGTACTTGTGACATTATTGGTTCAAGTGATAGTCGATAAAACATAGCTCTGGCACGATCATGGATCTCAAAGTGTCCTATTTACCTAAGACTTTTCTACCCATTATTCTCAAATACGATGATCCTATTTTATGGAGATATGTGGATGAATACCATATATAAAAAAACTCTAGGTCCCAACTAAAATTGTCTTCATAAATATTTTTTTTAATTTAGAATGTGTTGATGTGTTTAAAGTGTGTTTGACAATTTCCACAACTATGAGGTGAATCTATAATCTTGATCAGATACAATCAATAGTGGTACTCCATGAGGCCTTACCAATTATTTAATATATATTCATTCAATTTTATCCAATTATAATTCATCGAGAAATGTAATAAAGTGAGATATCATTATATGATGATCCACAATAACCCATACAACTTTATTTCCTCTGGTTGTATTTCGATGTCTGGTAACTATTTCTATGGTAATGTTTTCACATTTCAATGTTGATATGGGTACTTGTTGCATCAACCATTTTGAATTTCTTATTTTTTCCTTCACTCATTGACATTCTAGGAAATTGGATGAATATTAAGAAATCTATCTTTATATTATCCAACAAAAAGTTGTCTCAGTGATCCCAATATATCATTGTGCTCCCTCAGTGAATAGAGAAAGTTGATATTTATGTGTCAATCATAAGATCTTTATTTATCTCTAGTTTAAATGGTACACATAGTTATGACCCAAATTGTTTAAATCCATCCTCCCCAATCTTGCACTCGTAGAATTTACCATTCTTGATAGCTTCCACCCTTTTCTCAATTTCCAAATAATTTCATTGAAAAACCACTATATTATCAACAATAGACTATTGATAAATACTTTGAGAAATGATTGATGATATTAATTCATTAATGATTTCCTTTTTAATCCTTTATAGGATTTAAAATATTTTATCCTTCTTAATTCTCATCATAATTAATGATGGAGGTTCCATTCTAGGTAAAGCATCTGTCATCTTATTTTTTTTACCAAAATCATAGTGTATTGAGAAATCATAATACTTGATTTTCTATAAATATCTTCACTAGAACTAGTTAATCTACTATATTTTAATATATATTTGAGGCTCTTTTGATCATTATATATTTCATATTTCTTCTTATATATATAATACCTCAAGAGTTTCTATGTAAATCTCACATCATCTAACTCCAGATCAACTGTGGAATAGTTGTTCATATGTATTTTTAACTAACATTAGGTGTAGGCTATCACTTTATCATTTTTCAGTAGTACATTTCCTAATTCCTTCATTGAAGCATAATTGTAAAACACAAAGAGTTCTCAAGTTTTCAGAAGTGTGATTACTCACACAGAGATAAGCCTCTTTTAAAGCTATTTAAGGCATTCTTAACATTATTTAGTCTATACAGACTTCACTCCCTTCCAATTCAACCTTGTTATTGGGATTGAAAATATTGCCATGTTATTCAAAAATCATTGGGAATACCATACTTGACCAATAAAGCTATGGATATCTATTAAATATATTATCTTGAGCCACACATTGATTTCCTTTTTTTAATAGAAGGGTCCATTTATATCCCATTTTAGTTTATAACATGCCCTAAAAAAGAAACATCCTTAATCTAGAACTCTCATATAATATACTTTTCATATAGTTTCTCCCTCAGCAAAGTCTACAACAATGTATTCAATTTCTTATAATTTTCCTCCTCGATTGTTGAGAATATAAAAAAAATGTGGATAAATAATACCACAAATTTGATTATGTAATCCATAAATTATCTATTCCTTATTTCAATGAATATTACTGAAGCATTACTGAGTCCAAAGGGAATAATAATGAAGTCATAGTGTCTATACCATGTCTTAAATTATGTCTACAGAAAATGTTTTTCTTCACCATTAACTGGTGATTAACCGATCCATGGTCCAGGTTGATAAGGTTTTTTTCATGGAAACCTCAATAAATATTTATCGCGTAGATAAATGCAGTATATTAGTCATTGGGTTGTCTCTCCAGGAGGTTGCAGTTTGAGTTGCAAAATTTTTACTTTTGTTTGATTGTTTTTCCAAGAAGATAAAATTAAGGGATTTGACTTAAATGTTTGAATAAAAATAAAATGAAGGAAAAATGATGAAGAAAGTAGAAAATTGACAAAAATAATTTTTTTTGAAATCAGGATTAAAATAATAGTGGTGGAAAACCCTCAACCTCTCATACACCCCTTGTCCCTTTTTTAAAAAATATTTTTCAATTGAACATAAAAATTCCCCAAAAGGACACCCAAGTGAAAAATTAAATTTGAATAGAAATATTTTTGCGACCTCGATATGATTATTTCTCCACTTATATATGTGATTCAAATTCTTGACGTCCACCATGAAATAAAACATAATTGAAAATGCTATGCCAAATAGTAAGACCTCACCACAGATTTTTAAACAGTGAAATAAAGTAGTACACATCATAGATGGAAAAAAGATGTAATAAAATTTGATATAAATATATTGAATAATGAAAACAAGTTAATTTATTCAAAACATATGTTCAAGTTAAATACAACAATATATAACATGATAAGAATGAAACTTAGATAAGAGTATACGTCTGGTGTTTCCATCCACAACCACTAGGCCTTTAGCCGCACATCACTTGGGAAGCCTCATTCATCTATATTATAAATTCATTATAAAAAATAATCATTTGGATCACCATCTAAACCTTTCTATTTCTCTCTTAATAAAACTACCTTAAAATCAGATACAATGAAATGGGAGAAGAGGAATATATTTATTGGCCATTTGGTGATGAATTTTCACTCAAAATATTTACTATGAAAGAATAAAAATTTAAGAGCAATTAAAAGAAATAATATATATTATGTGTCTTTAAAAAATTTCTTAAAAATATGGTTGGAATTAGTACAAAAAAATCAGATTTATTGGACACACACAGTGGATGTTATGGATTAAATACCATTAATTTATATTTCTGTCTCAGATTTACAGAATTATACTTCCAATGTATAACTCCCAGTTACACATTTAATTAGTCAAAAAATCCTGAACATTTATATCATTTTCCAATATATATTTCCTAATTAAAATAAGAAATTTTATCACCTCAATGGGAGGTGCGTATTCCGAATTATGGTTCTGTTACCGATGTGGGGTCTATATTGTCCTCCAGACTCATTGTTTAAATAGATTGATTTCTAGGGCCTCAATTTTTTTTGAATCAGTTATTTCCCCAGATGAAAAATTTGAAGGAAATAAAAACTATATTTTTAAATAATATTAATCATTGTGAAATATATTGTAAAATAAATGACCAAAATACCCCTATGATAATAAAATGCTATAAAACTAGAATTATGCTATTTTATCTTTTTTTTCCCAAAACACAATCTAAATTTAAAATTGTTATAAATAAGTTCATATTTTCAAATTTATGAAATTTTAATCATTAAATTTTATATGAAAAAATAGTGGAAATATTAGGTCAATTAGTCCACCTTAGAGAAATAACTAGCCTCACGTAGCTAATTGAACAAGCAATCTATCCATTATAGGGGAGAACTTTCTTTATCGTGGTTTTTTAATGTTCACAATAATTTATTGTAAGGTCCATTGATCCATCATAGTTCATAAAAAATAGGACTAGTTCACCCCATAGTGAATCACTCAAGCATTTAAAACCCTTATCTAGATTCTCATGTAACTACTTCTTTAGTACATCAAGCTCTATAGTGTCAATTATATAAGGTGTATTTGATATAGTCAGAGATCAAGGAGTAAGTTAATTGAGAAATAAACCTCTATAATAAGAGGAAGTGAAGGAAGTTATTCAGTGAATACATCATTTTAATCCCTCACAATGGGCATGTCTTCAAGAACAACCATATATTTTGTATCGATCATTTTAATGTGATATTATTTCTCAAGAGGTAGTAATATTCACACATGGGATGATGATTTTGAAGGATATTCATATTCATCTATACACTTGTAAATAAATGGAGGATGCTTTAGGATGTAAATAGTGATATCATGTTCCTAGAAGTTTATGTTGGCATTTTATAATGATATCAAATGCATACATAATATAAAATCAAACTCTACCAAATAGGCTGTGATAAGATATAATGGGAGGTTCAGTCGACAAAAATTATCCATGGTGGAGTTATGTACTTTGGATTTAATAATTTCCCCATTTTCTATTCTATTATATAACTCAACAACTAAATTTTGAGTTGGTATTTGAATAGTCCTAATAAATATCCATTATATGAACGAATGCATAGAAGAAGAACCAAATAGTATGTTCGTTATTCATGATTGAATAACTAGTGTACCTATCAACACATTGATGTCTGGATCTATATTTGTAGTAGTGATAGAATAAACCCTTCCTTTTCTACATGGATGTTATAGTTGATTCCATCTAGAAATCCTATGATTAGTCCCATAATTTTGACATGTGATAGATTATTCCTCTATTCCATAGTGGTATTTATTTTCTGATCCACCCATATTAAAATCAATTTCCTACTTTTTTTTATGGGGAATGTGAGTTTATTGAGGGTCTCCGATCTCCATTTCAACTTTTAAGGCATAACATAAAATCCCCTCGTAATAATCGAAATCTTGAATTTCCAATTAATTTTGTAGATAGAACATCATTTCGCTAAATAAATAATCCACATTTCTTTTGGTGTTCCGGAAAATAATGGAGGCATATCATGCAAGGATTTTAAATTATGATTCATAAACCCGAATAGAATCATCATCCTTTTGCTTATGTTTATGGAACTCAAATTTCTATATTGTGATAGAGGGTTTGGGGAAAATATTTATTGTAAAATATTTTCTATAATTCCTCCCAATCTATGGAATGAATTTCCTCCCTATGCATAGTATTTTTGATCACTGTCCACTAATAATCATTATCCCTAAAAAATTAATAGAATTCAAGAACAACTTTCTATATTCTTGAGAAATGGATGAAAGAGAAAATGTATTCAATAGAGTTAATATAATATTTCTAGAAGAGGTTATCATAGTATCCACTAAACATGGTATTCCTCTTCCACAAGAAGTATTCGACCCCAATATACTCTTTCATTAAATATGTTGGGAATTCCACATGATTTATGTTATTATTTATAACATGATCAAAATGAGAAAGTACAATGATAATATTTTAAAACACCCAATCCCATTATATTTGAAATATCATTAGTGAAATCTTCACACATACTTCCACATTGATTATTGGAATGTGTTCTTTTTTTCCTTTCATTAACTAACAAATTGAATGGGAAATTAAAGGTGCTTGAATAATTAGATAAAAAGCACAAAAAGTAAACCATAAACATAAAATAATAAACTATTATATTAAAATTATATCTTAACATGTGATTACCTAGGATTACATCTATTTTATACTTGATCTATTTCATAACATATTTTCTAATGGGAATTTTTTGTTCCCTAAAAGATGGTTTATAATGAACTTATTAATTTACCAAAACATATCCCCTCAGAGTGTCAAACAAGGTGCATAGTAAGGCCTGAATTCATGTATGAGGTTACCCTGATTGAAGTCCTGACCCACTTGTTGGAGTATTTACTCTATGGTACATCTGTTCTAGAACCACATCCACATGTTGTTTCCAAATCATGATATATTTTCTTGATCAACCAATTACCCTATACATACCATATTCTAGGGTTATTTTCTTAGACTTAGACTTATACTTATGGATATTAATAAAGTATTCCCTACATAGTCTCCAAAAATAACTAAGAACATCCTTTGATAGCATCTATATTGACCATATCGATTCACACAAATCATTACATGAATTTATGTGTAATTAAACATCAAATTAGAATTCAAGGATCGTAATTTATAGTGTATTGGGAAGACCAGTTACATAAAAATAAAAACATGGGACTAAAAAATATAATTAATTATCATCCATTATGAGCTCCTAACATATTTTGATCCCTTACATATTCATAGGACGAAATGGGGATACCATGAATAAAGGGATGAACTAAAAATCATAGCAAGGGAATAAAAATAATAATAAAGCACAACACATGTCCTAGAAGGAATAACATAATGAAATTAAAAGGCATGGAAAATGATTTAATTAAAGGAATGAGAAAACTAGATCATATAATAATGGGTTCGTAACAATGTGGAAGCAACATAAAATATTAATTTAGCATCATTCAAGGCTCGTTTCACATATAGAACAACAATTTAAGGTTAACCACTATGACTATTTCACATTGAGTACGAGTCAAGGATAACCACCAAGACCATTACAAATAACATTTTATGGGACAAAAAATTACTCATTAAATTGGAGAACTATCTAGGAACACCAGTAATAACATGTAAATGATTATTTGTGCCACATTAATAATCATAAATAAGGAATAAATATAAGGCCTACCCTTGTATTAAATTTGGTATCATAATCATGTCAAAAAGAATATCAAAAAAGAATATCAAAATGCTGTCCTTGAAAGGATGGATGTAAATCTTACATGGATGTTCATGAAGGGAATATAGGAATAGATCAAGATATGTTCTTTAAAATTTAAATGAAAAGAGTGTTTATGAAACTTTTTAAGTAAAACATTTTAGTACAGCTTAAGGGAATCTATTAAATAAAATTTAAAGAATAAAATGGAATAAAATTTTATATAAATATAGATGTGAACCAAAAAATTATTCATTATAAAATGAGTGATTTTAGAAAAAATAATGGTGTACTATAATTGATTATAGTGTTCACATGAATTTTAGTAAGAATTCTGGAACTTCCCTTAAATCGAGTTCTCTTTTTAGAAAGATTTGAGAAGGAAACCTTATTAAAACATGTATAACCCCATAAAATAAGGATGATATGATCAAGATTCATGATTTTAGAACAAAAAAAATAGAATATATAATAATTAAATAAAAATAATGGAGAATTATATTTGGAAAAAGAGAGAGAGATTGTCTTTAAGGAAAATAGAGGTTCGGGTAGAATTCCATTCATTACATCTGAAGGTGTACTTCACTTGATCTTAATGTCCAGGATAATAAATTTAGATTAATTAATTAATAATTCTTGAAAAATATCTATATTTATTTGATACATTATAACCTTACGAAAATAATTTATGTTATTTTATGGTTTAATAGGAAAAATTTCAATGTTTTGGAGCATTGGTTTCCTTCGATTTCATGATCGTTTTACTTGTATACATGTAGGAATGGTTGTATAATGTTGTCGTAATTAACCAGAATTTAACATATATGTCATTAATGATTTTATATGGATGAAATATTTCTTATATATCATATGGGTTTATGGAAGGAAGATGAATAATTAGAAAAATAGTTAATGATTATTTTTTGGATTTATTTGGGCATTTTTGGATCACAATGAACTCATTTCTTTTAATAAATTAATATCATTTTTACAAAATGATTCTATAAAATTACCTAAGATATAAAAAATATATTTTAATATTGTTCTACCATTAAATTTTTTCCTGACCAGACTTGAATATGCTAATGGAAATTGAAAACATTATCATCATAGAATGTGATAAATTAACAAATAACAGATGATGATTTCATTTTCCGTATAAAAGGAGGTGAAATGAAAGATGATGAAGAATTTCTCCTTTAGCATAAAAAAATACATTATATATAAGGCACTAGATTTATCATTCTATTTTTACTCTGATAGATGAGGAGATCAAAAGTAAATAAATGGACATGAAATGAAATTTAAAGAAAAGGAAAAGGGTTTTACTTCTTGATTCCTTATTCTTGAGAACCTCCTAAGGGGATTGAATTTAATATTCTATTAAGACCAAAAGATCTCGGATATGGGGTAGGGTATTGGGAGGATATTTGAGAATAATTTGTATAAGGATAATGTATTGAGATGCATGAGGACAACATGTTCTGAGCGGTCGTATTTATTGTGTAGGAGATGAGGTGTTTTCTCATTATTTAATTCATCATTTATAATTTTTATGCAGATAAGAAAACTTGTTGACTCTAGAGACTAAATACATTAATTAGATCATGATATTTTGAACCAATGGTTCTAATATCATCCAAGACCCAATGAATAGTGTATTTAACTTATAATGTATATATACCGTAAATTATCGTAATTTACAATTCACCAAATATTTAATTATTTTAGAAAAATACCAAATACCCCCCATAACCATTTCTAGATTTATATAATTAAAAAATGAACACCATTTTATCAAAATAAATTTAGAAATTTGTGAAATTAAAATTTTCTTAAAAATAATCATTACCTTTTAATACAAATTTTAAAATCAAAACTTGTTTTCTAACACTTTTAAAAAATAATTAAGGTCTCATAAAATTATCTCATTATCATAAGAATAATAATATAAATTTTTTATACATTTTATGAAAATATATTTTATTTTAGATTACTAAATTAATAAAAAAATTAATGAAAAATTAATGGCCTTTAAAATTATTAACACTTAATTAATAATATTAAAATATTTATTTACATATATTATGACATTATTATATAATATTTCCACTTATAATGTGGATAATTTTTCATATATAATCATTTTGAGGTTATTATTCAAATTTCCAGTTTATTACTCATTAGGGTCATATTAATATTTTAAAGTTCAAGTTACTATTGCTTTGGTATAAGTTACTCAATATATAAAAATTCATTTTATGTAATTAATCAATATTTTATAAAGTATTTATTTTCTTCAAAATGTGAATTAATGTAATTATACTCTAACACATAATTATTAGAAAGAAATTTCATTATTAAAAGTATTTAGACGTTATAATATTTTTTTGTCAAATAATTAATTACGTTGTCCTTTAAATATTAATTTTTACTGTAATATTAATATATGTAACCCATATTCTTGAATGACTAATCTATTCAGTCCATTACGATGTGATTCTTTGTAATCACACAAATGTAATATTGTAAGACACCATATCTATGATTTTGTGGTTAGTGTATTTACAGTTTGTATTAGTAAATGTCAAGTAGAATCCCAGGTGACAATAATTACAAAATCCTAGATTAGGGAAAATAACCCTAATATATAATTGAATGATCACTAAATAAGCACATCACAAACAAACCATGTTTATGAGTTTAGATATTCATACACGGTTCAATTTATATTAAATATTTCAATAGTTTTTTTACTATACAATATGTTTTGTTATGTATAATCTAATATACTGGATGTATTCATTTAGAAATATCACATCATAGAAGGAATTGAAACCTCATCAATGCACATGATCCAAATAGAAAG
Organism: Viscum album; assembly: GCA_963277665.1. Taxonomy (NCBI): domain Eukaryota; kingdom Viridiplantae; phylum Streptophyta; class Magnoliopsida; order Santalales; family Viscaceae; genus Viscum; species Viscum album. The sequence continues at coordinate 918,745,022 of OY728143.1, read as the reverse complement.
GAGGAGAAAATAATAAATAGCCTTATACAAATCTATCAAAAAGAACAAGTATCTCAGACATTCTCAACATATGAGGATATATTACCATGTTCCAAACAGAAAAATTAATAATTATCTAAGATTAATTTATTCATAGAGAGTCATAAGAACAATAGTACATATAGGAAATTATTTGATAATATAAGGAAGCGAAATAAGTATTTTCCCACATTTGATAATTGTGGTATGAAACACCCAGGTACATGTATAAAAGGAATCAGAGTTTGATACAGGTGTGGGGACAAATGAAAATGTTCTTGTGATTTAAATGGTATGAAAAATGTTTCTGATGTACAATGCTTCAAATATTAGGAGATGAGACACTATTAAAATCAACATCTCATGAATCAAAGGAATATACCCAAAAGAGTATAATGGATCATTTTCAATCTTATTCTACAACCTCAAATGAATATGAAAGATTAATATTCATTTTTTAAATTAAAGAATAATTTTCACTTATTATTTTTTTAAAAATACTCTAGTTATAAGAGTCAGGATATATATAAGGATTGATCATTTATACATATTTTTTAAGGAATTTGTAGCACACAATGAATAACAGTAGTAACCAAGACAAGTGATTCTATTGTACATGGATCTTATAGAAAAAAAATTATTTTGGAAAGATAACACTAAATTTGATCTTTATTATCAGATAATAATAACTATATGTTTGTCGGATTATATTGGGGATAATGAAGGTCGTTAGTGATTTGATGGATTATGCCCTCTTTATAGGTTTTACTAAATGTTTTTATTTAAGGAATATATTCAACAACATGATATTTTTCTCTTGGAAGCATGCCTATAAGGTATTAAAATATTATTTATATGACAATAATAGTTACATTTCCTTGAGAAATAGTATGTTATGTTTTCTTTTTAAATTTATAGACCATTCATATAAAATTTTTGGTCTTTGAATTTGGATGGACACATTTTGGATGATTCTTAAGGTTAGCAACTTATGGAATGGATTATATTGAACCATGTATATAATTGTTTTATATTAAATTATAATTTATAATATTTTATAACATGTGATAACAAATTTTATTTCGGTAAATATTTTGAGTATAGAGAAATGACATATTAATCTTTTGATAAAATTGATTTAGTCATAAAAATTCATCTTGAATATCCATCTCCTGGTTTAGGAAATTAAGTGAAGATGGATTAAAGAACAACCAAAGGATGAGATTATGATTACTCTATGGAAATAAATCATGTAGGTTTATTTTCATAAGTTATTATTTGGATAGTAAAATAAGACCTCAACTCTAGTAAAAGGATTTTAAAAAAATAGCTTTACCCATGAAATTTTCTTTTTACCAAATCTATGGTCTATTAACTAATCAAAAATTATGATTTTGGGATGGAAGGACTTTTAAAGACAATGTTCTCTATCACTGTCCATTGTAACATGATTATTTTATTTTTCTTACATGAACAAATTTTTATGAACAATATCTTATTTAATAATTTTAGTGTTTTGGTGACATACACATTTTTCTTTACATATTTGTAAGAGGATATTTTATAACCCATTTTAACGATGAGGTATTTCCATAAAGAAATGGTCAACAATCAACCATTAATTTTTGAAGTGTAATTTCAAAGTGTAAGGATGAAATTTATTTAATAAGGGGATAATTTTCAACCAAATATTTTATATTATATATCTTTATAAAATTTATATTCTGTGACTGAATATGGAACATTAAAACCACATTTAAACAAATGATTCAATACAATTATATTATTATGATAGTTATCACCTAGCTGTTGGGATTGATGGAATGAAATAGATTAATTAAATGAAGAAAATATAGTTTAAAAATTATTATATAAAATATAATTGGATGAAAATTTATTAATAATTAAATCCAAATCCAATCCCACACAATGGATATATTTTATAGAAAACAATTTTTATAACCACAATAAAATTTTAACATCAAAAATTTAATTAAAAAATAGTACTAAAATAAAATAACGAAATTCATATTTTTTAATTAATAATATTTTTTTAATTCATAAAATAAATTTCATATTATTAAATTAAGAACTAAAAAAATTTAAATCATATAAATGTTTCATTTTTCTAAAATATAGTTTTCTTCCATTAGACGGTGCATTTGCTTTAAAATTTTCAATGAAAATTTTATAAATTTTATTCAAGAAATTGGAATTTATTGTTGAAATAGGAATAAAAAAATCATTTATATATTTTGTAATTTTATAATATGTTAAATTTTATGGTGAATAGTAAATAATAATGTTTTATAATGAAATACCTTATCTTTTGTGATATCATCAGGACATAATTTTGAAATAAAATTTTATTAAAAATGTATAATTTATTCATTATAATATTATAAAAGATAATTTCAACTATAATGATGGATAACATGTAAATTATATCCTTTTCATGATGAGTATAAATATTATTTATTGTGCCTACGTAGTGCCAGGACAATGTTGACAATGTCAAATTTCATTCCTTATAGATTATAATTAAGTGAAAAAAGTATGTTCGTGATTTTTCTACTAATTATTATTTATTACTTATTTTTTGGAACATATTTTGTAATTATATAGGTATATAACATGAATCGTATCTGAATGCACATGGAATGCTTACTTAAGGAATGAAAATCAACATTAACATGTTAAAGAAGTTCCCTTAACTTGGATATGAGTATATATATATATAATTATTGAATATAAATGATTATACTAAACCTAATTTATTAATTTTTATTATATTAATATATTTTTCATTTTTTTTTGTTTTAAAAAAATTTAACCTTAATGGTTTTCAAATTCTAACGTAGTGCTTATTAAATCAGAAAAAAATCATTAAATTTATATTAAATGAAATTATAAGATCCATTAAATGAAAAAACATTGAATAAATATTTTTGGATGAGTTGGTTTAGGTAATATTATTATTAGGTTCTAATTTGTCACATTTAGGATACACATGGACCACTATAATCCCCTTATAAAATTTTATTAAAATTAAAGTCAAGATGATAACACTATGGTTTTTAATTAGTATAACTTTTTAACACATGGTTTTCAAGAATATATTTTTGAGCATAAAAATTATTTGAAAAGATAAAATATATAACATAGTCATTGTCACATATTTTTAATTTTTATGGAAAATAGTTTCTTTAAAGGATGCCGCAATGATGATGTTGTAGTTATTACATTAATGAAAAAATATAAAAAAAAATTAAATAAATATAATCTGAGATAATGAAGCTAATAAATAAATTAATTATATATATATATATTACATGACTTAAATCTAAAAAAAATATTTTGATTTATTTTAATCATGAATTTGATGTATTTAATGTAATATTTTGGAATAGTGTCCAATTTGATAAAAGTTATATTTCATGAATATTATATTTTAATAAATTATTTGAAAATCAAAAAACATGGACATGGCCAAATATTATTATAATTTTTGGAAAATTTAATATCCATATCCTTTTAGTCCTTTTTTATGTCTTTAACCCTATAATTTAAATTTTATATTTTAAAATATTATGTGATTATTAAATTACCCCTCACCTCTATTATAAAAGGTAGTCTTTCATTAAATTAAGTTTATTATCTTGAGCCCCCATTATCAAATATAATATTCCCACATTCCTTCTACTCATTCAATTATGTATTACAATGTTGTTTTCCTCACAAAAGGCTTATTCCAAGTGCCCTAAGGAGGTTCTCAAGGAGAAAATATTAAACAGGTAAATTCCTCCTTCATCTCTTTCAAAATATTTCTCAATTATAACTATAGTAACCCCTGTGAAAGGTTTCAAGATAAATCCAGTATCATATATATATGAATACTATAATTTTACTATTTTAATGATATATCTTTCTTAAAATATCTTATTTTTTCTTTTAATATTAATGATGAAACCATCATCCACGGTGTTTCAATTCTCTTTTTTTGTTGACTATGAGTATTTATTTCCCATTGACACATTTATGGAAAGTTTAAATTCACCTATAATTATTTAGGGTGGCCTAAATAAAAATATAATGTTTGTTATCACATTATACCATTGATATATTTCCATAATATTAAATGAAATGAAACTAGTTCGTGAACGTAATAAAATGAAAAATATAAGCTAATTTTTTCAATCAATGTTTTAAAGAATGAATCATCTAAAAAAATATAAGTAAATGATATATTAGAATAATTAAACTTATATAAGTTCATTAATATTATATTATTTAACTTTCTGAGATGTTTTTCAATTTGAAATGAACAAACATTTTTATATTTAGCGGAAACAACAATAAAACCCTAAAATAAATGCTCTCAGAACAAAGAAATAAAACATTTAAACCAACAGAAATTGACATAAATGACTTCATAAAATATTAATAAATCAAATATATTTATAATTTATTCTTAGTTAAGTAATTAATGAATCTAATGTGATTATATAGAGCATTAATTACAAATGTAGAACATTTTTGGAAATAAGGGAATGGATTCTCTCTTAACCCCAACTTTTCCTTCAGGTTATAATTTCTCTCTCATTTCCCAATGTAATTATTACTTATTATTATTACTTACTACTACTATATTATATTTTTATGTTAGTAAAAAATACACCTTGTTAAATTATTCTTTCATTGAATGGTAAATATATGTTTAATATGGTTCTCATTTTGATACCATAATATAAGTGAGCATTATTAAAAGGTAACTTCCCAAAATTATACACATTTTAAATTAAAAATCATAATAAATGTTATGACTCAGATATTTTTTTAAAATAACTGTAATTATCATAGGAAACTACTTTATTTTATTTTAGGTTATAGGAAAACTTTTAAGCCTTTTTTTTCATTAAAATCTCTTTTATATTTCCCCTTAAACCGCACTAAAATGGATCATTTCTAATTTTTATTAAACAATTTTATATATGTTTTATATTTGTTTGGACATTTATTATCTTTACAGGTTATTATTTTCAAATATTAATACCAATTTATGATTTAAATCCATTCATTCAAGGACACAATTTTGATATGCCGATTTTATGCCTTATGAAATGATTATGAAACCCATTTCATTCCATGGGTAACACATATGTTAATTTCTTATTAAAAGTAGTGGTTGATCTCTTATAATAAAATATACAATATTTTTTTGATTTTTTATGATCATTTGGACTCTGAATATAATATAGAGATACCATTCACCGTATTACTGTTGATATTTTATGATTATGTTTACTGATTTGGGGAATTATTTACATTTAATATGATATTTTCAATATGAATATGAATGTGGATTATTTATCACCCCTTTCATATGAGGAATGAAGTTGGCATAGTAATTTTTTTTCATGGCCTAATATTACCCCTCAATGCATCAGTAGGTCTCATGAGACAAACTCAATTAGTTATTAGATGATATGTTACCTAATTATGTATGGTCTATTGGCTGAAGCCTTGACCATATATTTATGATGTCATGAATTATGACGTCCCTCATTATGAAGTATGTTATTGACAATACAGTGGATATTTTACTAGTAGTATACACAAAAATATGTTTTCTAGCTCATTTGGATTATTTTTATAGCATTTTTTATCACCTTTTGTTCTGGACTTATGATTCTCCCGATTATGTTTTAAAGTAATTTGTTTTTAGTTGTTCAAATTTTTGTATTTTTTATGTTTATTTATAAATGATTACAATGTATGATTTTCCTTACTGAACATTATATCTTACCCCTTTCTTATGTTTTTTCCTAGGATTCCAAATGTTTTTTATGACTAATATGCAAGTATATAATTTGAGAATAATGGAGTTCTCAATGGATTCATTAGGTAGTATTTTATATTTTCTTTTTAATGTAAAATTCATGTTTGAAAACAGATGTACAATACCACTAATCTATTTAAGCCTTTAGGATATGATACCTTGTAATAATTTCATTGTGATAATGTTAGGCCCCAACTTCAGGCTACTAGGGTCAGGGACATTACAAGTGTAATTTTCAATAAGTGGGAAACAAGAATTTTCAAGAACAATAGCCATGATTTATCCAAACTGTGGATGATATATAGGTATTATCCTCAGTAAAAATATATGTTAACAATTTTATATTTTTTATTATATTGAGGAATTACATGTTATAGATTCATGTCAATTCTATTGAGGAATGATCTCATAGATGTTGTGAGTTTTGTAAACCTTGACAGGTAGTGAGTCTTCCTAATGTTTTGTATTTAGGAATAAGTGATATGAATACGTATATAAGTTATTAATTCATATGGTTTGTATTAGAATATGTATTTATGGTGAACTATTTAATTCAATTTTTATTATCCTTTTTATTTTTCATTCATGTGAAATAGATTCTATGATATGTAAATATTTTAAAGAACTAAATTAATTACATATGTAAGTGTAACTGAAAAGAAGAAAAATAAAATTTTAATGCTCTTAGTCACCATCCCCTTTTTAAGGTATCCACATAGAGGTATTAATGAATATAAAAACCTCATAAATATTTTTATAAATAAAATTTTCTATCAAAATTATCATAGGAACATTCATTAGTTTACTATAAAGATATAAAATAATAATTAAAAAGAATTTAAAAATTTACACTAATCAAATTAAAATTTAATTTTGATCTCTTTAAATGAAGTCATATATTTCTATTGTTAATGGAATCAATGATTGTGATAAGGCATATGTAAATGTTTTTGAAAAATATGAATTTTTTTACATAGAGATGTAGAAAGAATGAATTTCATTGTTAAATAAATTTATAATACATAATATAGAAATGTTTTTTAATATAAATCCACCATGTTTATGTTTTTGAAGTTGATATGAATCTAAAAAAGAAACTAATATCTCATGAAAGTAAATATTGATTTATTATTCAGAAAATGTAATTTTCTAGTGACTAGTTATATTAAATTTTTTGAATTAATCATTTCATAGTGGCTAATGTTTTTACCAACACACATAAAATTTGTATTTTTATGAAGGATTTGATAGTTTACAATTGGATACTAATGATATTAACTTTATATTATAATCTAATTTATTATATAATAAAATATATGAATTTGAAAATCATATTACCCAATAAATTTTAAGTAATTGTTTTGGGATATAAAATCTGTATAATTAAGGAATTTACCACAGTAGAAAGGAAGATAACGAATATGGGATTGAGGATATGAAAACTATCTTAGTGAAATAAAATTAAAATGTGTATTACGTTATAAAAATATATATTTTTCTCTAATTATATCAAAAATATGAATAAAAGTGTTTGATAAGAAACTATTACTTGCATCTTTTTGATTTTGGGAGATTGGAAATTTAACATCTATTTTTAACAAGTTATTACTGTTAGATGGGTGTTAGAGATTAGTTTTTAACTCAAATATGGATTCTTTTATATTTGGTATTATGTTTTAGTTTGGACCAATTATGGATGTCTAATGAGTACACAATGATTTTAGTGGTGTTCAGAACTTTTTTTGAGCTTGGAAGCCATGCTGGTGGAGAAAATAGGTTGGCCGCATTGTTATTAGAAAAGGTACGTGAATGATGAATGTTACTTTATAATAATGTGAGTCTATAAATTTTTATGGAGTAGGGTTCATGGTTTTCTATAACCATGTTCCAGGTTCCTCATGACCGTGAAAAAATACAGACTATTTTTAGAGGTGTTTCACAAGGTTGGCACACAGTTTCTCTAACCATATTGAATACCCCTTCTTATAGAAGATCATGCACTATTGGAGTACAGTTTGGAAAAATTTGATGAAAAAATATGAGATTCCAATTTTTTATTAAAATTACAAAAATTACCTTAAGTGATCTAATTAAACTCATGCATCGTTTCTTTTTTTTCATTAGTAGAAAACCACCCATCTTTCTCTTCTTTTTAAGATCTTTGAAGCAAATGAAAGGATTTGATCTTGAGAACCAATTCAGATTTTGTTTCAATGACCATTCATGATGTTGTATGTTTATTTAGTAAGTATTTGATTTCTTTTTAGTAACTTTTGGGTTTCCTATCTATCGACGATGCAATTAAGATTTTGTCTCATATTCCCTATTTTCAAGTAGTAGATATATTATTAAATATCTTATAATATAATGAAAATTAAAGTCTGATACTAGGTGATGAGAGTCATACATGTATGAGGTAGGTGGGCTATAAATAATTTTTCAAGATACAATGTTTTATAAATTGTCTCATGTGTACACTGATTTCATAGGGCATTGCCTATTAAATTAATATTCCATATTTATACTCATCAGAACTGTATTATAAGACTCTCACTGAATTTTTTTCATAATTGGGGGCTATTTACTTTACAATAACCATATCATGTAGGTTGTTTTACCTATTTGGTATTTTATTGGTTTGACACATTCATCTGAGCCACCATTTGGATGTTCATAGGCCTAACCCCTCTAACGTTATGCCCTTCCATAATTAAATGGATATTGAATTGGTGTTTGAATGGAATTATGAACGTTAGAGAAACTTGAACCTTTATATGTAAGTGTTTTGAATTAAAAAATTAAAACTAAATGGTAATTATAATGTATATATATTTGACACCACTTGTACTAGATTATTATAAATGAATTTCACATGGTTTCACATCCATATCCCACCTTTTTATGTTTATGAATGGTATAGGAGGGAACCAAGTAATTAAATATAAGATGTTTAAAATGGTTTCATGAACCTTTAAACATTTCACACTAATGAAATTAAAGGGATATTTCCATTATTTAATATAATAAAATTACATATATGAATTAAATAATTGTTTCATTTACATGTGATTTCTTCTGGCATGGATAAATGGCAGGGAATGAACCCCTTATCTAATCAAATATAGTACTTACTATATATACATAATTACATAATTAATTAAATTAATGTAGCCTCCTATTTATGGACCTTTATAATTCTATATGTGTGTTCAAATTGGAATTAGATTTTGGATTCATGATGGATTTCCTGGAGAACTCTTAGAATCCACTATGATTCATGTATTCTAGTTCTTTCGTTAAGACACACCTTCATATCCAATCCTCTTCAATTAGTGGATTCTTGGTATGACACTATAGGATCCGAATTTTATCATTTATTGGATTCATTGGATACACTCCTAGGATCAATCAGGAATTATATGGAAAAGATATACCTCGGTTATAGCCTTGTGAATAGTCACTACTTATCCCATTTTACCTTGGATGTTTTCTATGGACTCACTTAGATTTATTATTGTGGAATTTATTGGATGAAACTCCTTGGTTTACAGTCTTACCTTATAGTCAAGATATATTTATTACATAAGTTAGATTGATCCTTGAGCTCATTGTTTTCATGGTTATTTCGTGGAACATCGTCGTTATAAGTGACATCATGATTCGATATTATAACCTAGATCCTTCATTATTATTTAAAATTCAAGATGTTAGTGCTGGTTATACCTCATGTGACCTATTTATATATAATATATCTTAATTAATAAGTGAACTTATAAATGTTCATACACCGGTGATGGGATAAAGAATGTACTTGGGCATTTTCATTACTGTACTAATTTAATTATATATATGTGTTCCCATTAACTTTCTTAGTTTTTATTACATAGAATAGATGATATAGACACCATTGGTGGTGTACTACAACGATTTATCACAAACACTATATATGTATCTATTCGTACACACAAATAATTAATGTTAGAAAGTGTTGATAGGGGAGGTGTGTGTATTCTATAACCCGATTACTTGATTGTTTCGGTTAGAGTAAATATGACATGACTGAACATGACCCCATGATGTTTGGGATAGTTTTTGGATTCAATTTTTCCAATTTTTTATAACATTTATGGACTAGTTATTTGTTTCCATGTTTTACATCTTTATTGATACATGAAATATATCATAATCATCTTTTGAATATTATTATCATTTTCACCTATTTTTAATCATTCCCATCTAATTATATTATGCCATATATTTATAATATATCCACTATTTAAATATTATTATATTTATCTATTATGATAAACTATAGTAATGGGGGATTATTTTCTCCATAGAAACAACAAAAGACTTCATTACTATTCGGAATCCTCAAGCATTTGGCAATATGAGACTGAGGCCATGTGGCCAACCATGATTGGGGATCCTCTGAGTGGAATCTAGGTTTAAGACATCACAATATGGTATCAGACCAGTTACTTTTCTAATTTACTATTTGGATATAAAACATGGTTGATTTGAAATTCTTCGGAAGGTCATTATAAGTCGTTTATGGGCATAACTAACCCATGTTCGTGTAAATATAGAGTTTACTGAACTATAATTAATGTTATGCTATCACCTGTTATAGTAAATAACATTTCATTATTTCTTGACTCACATGATGAGATATGATTATTATAATATTTATTATTGGGGATTTTATTTCATCAACATCCTAAATATATGAGTAAATGTTGATGTATAACATGAAACAATCAAGGAACCTAGAATTTTCATGCAATTAAAACTTCCATGACATATACATGCATTTAACTGATTGAACAATTTTAATTTCTTGATATTCTTGTTATTTTTTAGTGATCCATGTTTATATATATTTCTTGTGATGTATTATGGAAATAATTGAGTGATGACCAGTTTCAATTCATGACCTGTATGTGCCCTCATAGATTGGAATGCTTATTTTACCGAGTATATCCATTAGAATAAATTTGAATTGGTATTGAGTTCAGTGAAAATGTCTTTCAGACCTGATTCACTGGGAATGAAAATCCATTTTAAAATAACATTTATATAAGAAATTATAAAATTAAATATACAAAATTGAATCCTAAAAAATATATTATGTGGTTGTAAAAAATGAATAGGCAAGGTACAAATGACCCTTCATCTACTAGAACCCATGTAATACATATACGAACAATTTTTGACACATGTCCATTATAGTTGGTAGTGGGGGAAGTATCTCATTGGTAGACATCCCATTATATTTGTTCATCTTCTTTTATTATTAAATATTTTATTCTATGATATTTTTTAGAATTTTCATGGAATTATTTATACAAATTCCACCACAATTTCCAGATATCTTGTATCAAGAGTGTAGTGTAACCCATGAAGAAGGTGTGGTGGGACAGGAGCCAGCAAACATACATCATGGAGTTAAACCTGTGGCACTACATGTTATGACCGATTTGTTCACTGATGTTGGCCTTCATGACAGTTTCATATATCTAATGCAATACATGAATGATGTTATTCGACATAGACCTACAATGGCTAATCTCACTAGTGAGTTACATCAGTAGAATCTTCCTAACTTATTGGAGGATGTTGGTCTATATGATGATGAGTCTTCGATAGAGGAAACATTTTCTACATTGGGGAATCTAGAGATGCGTCCGAATAATATGGTAATGATTTCCCCTTAAAAGATGCATGAATCAACCAAGCACTAGTGGGATGTGATTACCTAGAATGATTTCATTCATGGAATATCATGGTATGACTTCCAGAATTAATTCTATGATTATAAATTTCTTTAAATACTGATGGATGAACAATATAGTGAGGTCATTCGTCTATAGTGGGTAACTATTCTAGTTATCATTTATTTGGAGTGTTCCACTCAACTAAAGTTTGTTTCACTGCTTCTAGTTGGGGATGATATTTCAAGTGCAAGATGATTTGAGGATTGGATTCAACATGAAATATTTACTTAGATTAATGTATTTTACCATCTAACTGTTTATACTATAGTTAATCATGCTATTAGAATCTAGCGCAACATGAGGGAAGGCGATTGTATAAGGAAAAAAAAAGATAATTACCATGGTAGGCTAGTGGTTCTTCTGAGAGAAGAAAGAGGTCTCTCAAAGATTCTCATCAGGGAAGTGGAAACAAGACAAACTGTATTGTTAGCTATGTGGTGTTCCATTAGTGTGGATAATAGGGGGATTTGAATCCCTAGTGTGACAGAGACCCTCTGGAGTGTCGGGATTGCGGCCGTATAGGGAACCTTCTGAGATTTTGTTAGACCCTTCCATAAGCTTCTTGGGTAAGAAGATACACACTATCACCACTTACTATGTAAGGTTATTTTATTCCATGTTATGTGGAAATTAGAAGTAGTAGTGGTAGGACTCGACAAGGAGGATATTGTGGTTGTTTTATCAACATATCTTATTTTCAAAAGCAATAGTATGGAAATCATGATTGTGGAAGTCTAGCTATTTCATAGGGATATAGATCAAGTCAGTTTCATGAATTACAATCGATACATGAGGATAAAGATACATGAAAATCTATAGTATGTGGTAATTTTCTATTAGCCTCATATATGGTTTTAAATTTATTTGATATAGATTAATCACACTCCTTCATCTATTTTTCAATCATGGAATGTACAAGGATGTAAATTCAATATTTCTGTTCTATAATAACCATGGATAAACCATTGGGAGTACTTTTATATAGAAGTCACCAGTGTTGGGATTTTCCCCTTGAGTTTGTTAGTTACCCATTCTCGTGGGACATATTTTTTCTTAAGATGACAAGATTCAATGTCATTCATGATATGAATTGGTTTGTTCTATATCATTCCTTTGTTGACTGTTGTCTCCATAAGGTATCATTTACATCACTAGAGGGATACAATTATATACAAAAGGGTGACTGGGTGGTCCAGGCTATTTGATCTAAAAAATATAATCCAAGGCTTGGTGAAGTGACCACCATGATATCTAAAATCTTTGTGGATGATGAATTTTTATATCAAAATGGATTCCCTATGGTAATAGATCATTTCAGGGATGACATTCTTGATAATTTTTTTTATTTCATATATATAGATAGGTAGATTTCATAATTTAGTTCATTGTTGGAGAAAATCCTATTTCAATTCCACCATACAAGATGACACCTATTGAGAACCCAGAGCTCAAGCACTAGTTAGAAGACTTAGAGGCAAAGGTTTTATAAAACATAAAAATTCTTCTTGGTGTTGAAACATTATTTTGTACAAGAAGGTTAATGGGACCCTTTTCCTATGTGTAGATTAATGATGGTTAAACAAGATTATGGTCCAGAACCGATTTTTGTTGTCTCAAAAAGAAGATCTCTTTGACTAGCTTAGAGGAGAAAGGGTGTATTAAAATTTCCACCTGAGATTCGGCTATCATCAGCTGCAAGAAATGTTTTCTATATATTATTTAAATAATGGAATTGATATATTATTTATTTTATTTATATGATTGGTTTGGTTATTTAAAGAATCCACATGGGGTGTTAGGATAAGAATGATCACTGGTAACATTATGTTTCAGTCCCATATTAACCCCAAAACCTGAAAAATCACAAATATTCCCATAAGGAATAAGAAAATGAAAATTTAAATGAATATTAATCAAGAATAACCACCATAAAAGATAAAATTAAAAAAAAATCCAAACATCCCCTAGAGACACAGTTTTCATCAAGATGGGTGGTGATCTTTCACCAACCCATGAATTTCCCTATGATTTTTGATGACCTTATGCACCATCTACCAAAATTAAACAAATAAAAAGGGAACCTCATGAACCCAGGGCCTCTTAATAAAATCATATCTAATATTATTTTTTCAGGAACCAACCTTTGTTATTTGTTCATCGAATAACCAAATCGGTCTCTAAACTGTAATAGGGGAATCCATGACTCCCCTAGACTAATTAAAATGAATAATTACATTAAAAAATTTGGGGTTCATTTTTCACTGATAATAAATTGAACTTATAAGAGGCAAATTAGCATGAACCATCCATATATTTGACATCCACACCAAAATCATATAAACAATTTTAATAATATCATTAACATAAACAGAATAATACAAAGATATAATGAAAAATAAATTCTCATAGATCACCTAAAATTATTTCTATAGAAATAATTTATGATAACTATCAACCATTCTTTAAAAATATAGAGCACCACCAATTAATTAATATGAAATTAGGATGGGATGATGTGGATTATGTATCAAATAAAATAAAAATAAATAGTAATATAACAAGACTGATCCAAGGTCACTCTATAACCAATATCTTTGGAACCCCACTCCAAATGTGCTTTAGAGGAGAATACCATGATGTTTCACTCTACATAATCATAATACAATATAAATTTTTTTATTCCATCTACATATATCATGTGGTCTGAGTGGGGAGTGATTTAAAAGTCCCATAAGTATATATAATCATTTGTATATCCTTCCCATTAACCAAATAGACGAAGAATGTTTGTTGAAAATAATCTATATTAAAATTATTTTTTCGAATAATTGAATAAAATTGTTCCAATAGTGTTCCATAAATGATATTTATAATTGGAATACAATAATTTATTGAAACCAAAACTATACTATTAATCTATATAAATACCTAATTTTACAAAATATGGATCAAAAACCATTTAAAATAATTATTTTTAGAAAAATGTTAATAATTCACACTCACCCATATATGGACTTAGCCTTAAACATTAAATATTCATGAATTAAATGGATAATTCACTTTGAGGATCTTTTCAGGTTTAGAGTTTTAGAGAGTTAGGCCACAACTACTACATTACATCTCAAAAATTACAAAGTAGACACTTCTAATTAGTTTCAATATTTTTCATAAAATAAAAACTATTTAAAAAAAGAGCCATGTCTAGTTCCATGTTTTAGACCACATGACTTTTCCTTGATCCCATCCTTGACCATATTCATCATTAAGTCATGTGAATTTTTTTTGAAACATGGGATGAGAATAGAAATCTCAGTAAGGGTTATAAAACAAATAAATAAAACATTAGTTCATCAATACATACATATCATATGCTCTTTAACATTCCTCATGAAATCATAAGATTTATGTATAACACATAGAAGTCATTAATCATAATGTTAGCTTTTGGAATCCATATCATACTTACATTGTATCTATCACATCTACATAGGGTGTTACGTTGGAATACCCATCATAGTATATTCCATAAATCTATTAGTAGAAACATTCATGTTTACCTTCGTCACATTAACCAATGTATCGGAGAGATATCTCAGGCTCACCCGCCCTAGCTTTACCATGGAACCACCCTTATATGTAAACAATTCCCAAGAACCATTACATATTCATAACACATAAAACAAACATAATAGAAAGATAAAATTTCCACATTCCAATCACAATATATGATTTAAATATATTGACACAACAAATCCATTATCAAAACCATTTCAATACAAAAATATATAAAACAGTATATGGTATTTATTTTCCTCTTAAAAACATTATGGCTTGTTAATGAAACCAAATATCAAATAATACTCGTGGCGGTGGAAAGGTCATTGTCACCGCTCACAAGAAAAAACATAATTTTTTGTCATTTAGTAAAATGAATTGTAGAAAAAGATTTTGTTGGAATGAAATGAAAATTCAAAGGAGTTTACATAGCGTATAAAAGAACATCATGTACAAAAGAAAATATTCCTCAATGAAATGAGATCAAGACGAAGTCACTTACCTCGTATCCAAATTGACCCGTTTATTTTTTAATATCCTGAATAATATAAAAAAGGTAATTTCTTATTTATGAAGAACATTTTTCAAGTTTATTTTTCCTTTTATATCACATATTACCATTTTATACACATTATGTGATCATTTAAGTTAATAACGGTCGTTTTGTCGATATTTTGTAATTGAGTAAAAATTGATTTTCTTTTATTTACAAGTTGTCTATGGGGTCAAAATTACATTATATCCAGAATCATATTACAGAATTAGATATCATATATATTTTATATATCAAGTATATATATATGTATTTATAATAGTACATAACATTTGGAGGTGGGAAATAAAATGCACCATTCATGGAGACGTTAAGCCGTACGTATGCATGAACACTACTTTCATTTCTATTTTATATTTAAATGGAATTAAAACACAATGATACAAAGGTATATTATAATTATAGTATAATATCATATTTAATATCATTAAATCCATCCTTTATATATCCGACATATGTCACTAATGAGTCATATCACTCTGAGGGGGTGGTAGTCCGCACTTCCTCAAATGAAATTATCACATTAACCCATAATGAAAACCATAAAAGTATGATATAAATGTAAAATACAGAAAGATAAATATAACATAAACATAATATATATCATATATAAATACAGTTCCATTATAATGGCTATAATGAGAGACATTTGGAGATATTTGAACAATCATCATTTCGTGAGGCAGTAACTCACTGTCCAAAAAAACAATATGTTTTTTACCCATTAGATAGAGGTGTTTGTAATTGTAGTTATAATAATTCTCATAAAAATATCCAATTATATTGAGTATACTCGGGTTGTTATAAAATAAAGGAATAAAAAGAGTTTAGGGGTTGGAGAAGTAAAATAAAAGAAAATAATTTAAGGGAAGCTTTTACCATTAATTCTGGTAACTCACTTCAGTTCGACACAAAAAGACATCTTTATGTGCGTTATGCCTATGTTAAGGATTTTTGGAATAAGGGAGGGATCTTGAGAGATTATTTGAGTAGAGGTTTTAAGTGACAAGGGGCTTGAGAGGTGTGAGTAATGGGTTAGATATGAGGGATTTTTATAAGGGGTTAGAGGGGCTCTTTAGGAAAATGTGAAACATTTATTTTATTATATAATGATTTTCGGTTTCTAAATGTCTAAAAATTATTAATGTAAATTATAAGATAACTCTTGGTTGAAATAAAATCATCCAACAACAATTTGATATGTTTTGGATATTTCTTTCATCATTATAATCTTATTTATTTAAGTCATTTATTAATGAGGTAAACACTGCATCATTATTGTGTCACAAATAATTTAATTTATATTATTTAAAAAATTATTAAAAAATAACATGATTTAGGAAATATTTTTAGCTTTTAAATTCATATTTATAGTCTAATAGATAACTTATATAACCCCATGTGAAAATTAATTTACTAAAAGATATTCGTTTATGTCATTTTTTCCTTTACATTATGTTATTTAAAATAAAGTGTCATTATGACTCCCAAGTTCCCCATGGGGTCCAAAAATCAACCCAAGGATTCCCACGGTCGGATTTGTATCAACCAACTGGATTAGGTCACATGTTATGCTAATTTAATATTATTTTAATATTATTTTTTTACCCTTAATTACTAGATTTACCCTTTAACCATGGTAAATAAAATATTTACTGCAGTAAATATTCATAATGTATAAAAATAAAGGTTTTATATTTACAAAATTTTGACCTCATAACATCAAATATGGAATCCATTTTTCCAAATTCAAAACAAATAAGTGGTAGAAATTAATTTAAAATATTTCCTACCGTTGAAATAAAAAGTTTGGTTTTAAGAAATAATTATCCAAAAATCGATAATTGTTTATATCCAATTTCATTTACTTCCAATGACCAAAAATAAATTAAATGGTAAAAATATATTCTAGTTACAATTTAAAAATAAATAAAAAGATAATCTAATAATCTAATTAAATTTTATTAAAATGTATTTTTCAATTAAAATACATTTCAATTCATTAAAAAATGATCTTTATCAGAAAAATACCAAAATCTCATCCATGTTATATATTGATGTCCCGATTTTATAGAATAATATTTATTTGTCAAATATAACATATACAAGTGAAAAAAATATATTTAAAAATGTTTCTCTATCAAAAGGCGGTAAATCATCCTTCTAAAGAGTACTCGAGTATTTGTGCATAAAAATGGATTCATTTGTATTTTAAGCCTCTAAATTTTATTGGATAAATGTAAAAAAATTTAACAATAATTTATAATCATATTTTAGTTAGTTATATTCATTCCCTCCAACAATGACTAGGTGTTAAATACCATTTAAAATAAAAATATTATATTCATAGAGTGCAAAATAAGATTTCAAAGAAACCCAATGTTGCATATCAGGCACTCCATAAAACATAGAATCAAATTTAAAGTAAAATTAATATTTAATTCAAAAATATTAATAAATATGAAAATTTCATATTTCGTTATTTACCTGGGACCTTACATCATTCCCTCCTTTTGGAAATTGCATCCTCGTAATTTTATTCACTAATCAAACAAGTGGGGGTATTTATCCCTCATATAATTTTTAGATTTCCACATTTCCTTTTCATACATATGGTTTTTCCGAAAAAACATTACCTGGTGAATTACCTTATTTTGCAACACATTCTCTATTCGGACAAGAATCTGTACTAGTTGTTCCTCATAAGAGAGATTCTCTTCTATCTGAACTACCTTTGGGCTCAAAAAATGAGACGGATCTGGCATATACATTCTCAACATTGAAACATGAAAAACAATGTGTATCTGGGATAAACATTGTGGTAAATCCATTCTATATGAAACTAATCCAACATTCTCTAGGATTTCATAAAGTACAATGAAGGGCAGACTCTACTTTCCTTTATTACGAAAACACATCAAACATTACCATGGAGAAACTTTGAGAAAGACATGATCACCTACCTCAAATGAATGATCCTTCCCCTAGTTATCTGCATAAAATTTCATCATACTTTGAGTTGTTCTCATGCACTTCTAAATCAAGTTTACTTTTTATACAATTTATTTGACCAATTATAGTCCCATCAAATTCCTTTCACCTACTTCATCCCAAAAGCTGGATCTCAACACTGCTTGACATATAATGCCCAAATGGATCCATCTATATACTGGAATGAAAACTACTATTATATGAAAATTCAACCAAAGAAATATGTTGGTCCCAACTTCCCTGGTAATCACGTGAACAAGAACATAGAATATCCTCCAAGGTCTGAATCGTTCATTCTGATTTCCATCAGATTGAAGATTAAATGTGGTACTAATATTTAATTTTGTACCCAACGTCTTATAAAGGCCTTTCCAAAAGTTGGAAGTAAACCTGGGATCTTGATCAGATACAATGGAGTGGGGAACATCATGAAACCTGACTATATCTTTAAGATACAACTGATAAGGATGATCTAGAGATAAATTATCTTGAATAATACGGAAATGAGAATATTTTTTGAATCGATCTACCATAACCTAGATTGCATTACTACCTCAAGATGTCTTTGGTAATCCCACAAAAAGACCATTGATATATTTTTCCCATTCCACTCTAGCATTGGTAAAGGTTGAAGAATCCCTTTCAGTAACTGTCGCTCTACTTTAACCCGCAGACAAGTCGAACACTTCTTATTAAAATCATCAATATCTCTTTTCATTCCATCCCACCAGTAATAATCTTGAATATCTCTAAACTTCTATGTAATTTGAGGATGAACTGAAAATGGAGAACTATGAGTTTCACATAACAACTCATTCTTCAACAGTGAATCCCAAGGCACACATAATATCTTTCCAAATATAAAAACACAATCATTATTAATGTTAAATTTAGGCAACTTACCCTTCTGAACCAACTCTACCTTTTTTCTGTAACTCACTGTCTTCCTTTTGTGCTTGCTTTATTCAGTCTGATAGAGATGAATTCATTGAAACCTGAAACAAAAAATTATAATTTCATGCACTAACAACATCTATTCCAAAGTTCATCAAATAAAAATCTAAAGTATCTAATTCCAAATATAGCATGGTTAATGAAACATTACTATTTCGACTCAAAACATCAGCCACTTTATTTTCCTTTCTTGGATGATAATGATTTGGGAAATCATAATCCTAGAATAATTCCATCAACCTGCTATGTCTCATATCCAATTCATTTGAGTGAATATATACTATAAACATTTTAGGTCAAAATATATTTCATATTTTACTCCAAACAGATGATGTCTCATGATTTTTAAAGAAAAAACAATAGTTGTTCATTCTAAATCATGTGTGGGAAAATTTAACACATGAGGTTTCAACTGACGTTAAACATAAGTAATTACCAAGTCATTTTTCATAAGGACACAACCATGTCCTTTCAATGAAGAATCACTGTAAATAACAAACTCACTATTTCTAGAAGGAAGTTACAAAATTAGTGCATTCACCAACATTCTTTTAAATTCCTGAAAACAATCTTCACATTCTTTTGTCTAAACAAACTTAACACCTTTTAGAGTTAATTTAGTTAGTGGGCTAGATAACCATCCAAATTTGTCAACAAAACTCCAGTAATAACCTTCCAAAATATGAAAACTACGAATCTTGGTCATATTTGTGGGTCTTGGCCATTCTTCAACAACTTTTTTCTTAATCGGATCAACAGTTATGCCATTTTTTGGAACAATGTGACCAAGGAATGAAATTTTTTGTAACAAAAAATCACACCTATTGAATTTCCCAGATAGTTTATTTTTTTTAAGGTTGTTAAGACAACTCATAAATGAGTTTCATGCTCCTATTTACTTTTAGAATGATCCAAATTATCATCAATGAACAAAACTAAAAACATATCCAAAAAGTCACAGAAAATTCTATTCATAAGATGCATGAACACAGTAGGTGCATTGGATTACCCAAAAGGAAAAACTAAAAATTCATAATGGCCACATCTAGTAAGAAATGAAATATTTGGAATTTCTACTTCCCTTACATTCAACTGATTATACCCCAAACTCAAGTCAATCTTCGAAAAATACTGAGCTCCGTGGAGCTAATCAAACATATAATCGATATAAGGCAAAAGATACTTGTTCTTAAAAGTGATGTTATTCAATGCTCTATAATCAATGCAAAGTCTCATTGAACCATCTTTATTTTTAACAAACAAGACAGTAGCACCCCATGGTTAGGTGCTTGGTTGAATGAAACCTTTATCTAAGAACTCCTTTAATTTCTTCTTTAAATCTAAAAGATTAATTTGAGCCATTCGATAAGGGGGATTTGAAATTTGCATACCATCAGGAACTAAGTAAAGAATAAATTCAACTTCTCACTCAGGTATAATACTAAGAAAATCATCTGAAAAAACATAAAGGCACTCATTTACAATGGCAACATCATTAATCTAAATAGTTCCATTGTTTTCAATGTTATGTGTAAGGTAACCATATTTTCCATCTGCTACTAGTTTCTCAACTTCATGATCTGATATAAGTAAGGGTTCATTCTTATACACAAACTAAAATTCATTATAAAGAGAAAAATCTTTAGCTCTATAGTCAATATTATCTGGATAAATAGAAAGTCAATACATACCCAAAATAACATCAAACTCTACTAGAGGCAAAAATATAAGGTTTGCCGGAAGATTCTTTCCACACACAATGAGAGGAAGGTTCTTATGATTTATTGTTTTCTCAACATTTCCCCTGGTGTTTTAACCATATGTTCTAGATTCATATCATGAGATGAAATTACAAATATACTAGAATACTTCATAGAAACAAAAAAATGTGTAGACCCTGAATCAAACAACACATTGGCATAATCTGAACAAACAAACAGTCTACCTTATGCTACTTCATTTGACAGACCAACAACTATTGAAGTAGTTACAAAGGATTTCACCACCCCTTAGACATGTAGTTTGGATGAATTTTCTAAGTTGAGTTCTTCATTTGAAACTAATTTTCATAATGACCAATTTCATTACACTTAAATCATTTTTCTCATTGTAAATCAGATTTTGTATTAACATTACCCTAAACTTTTTCAGTGCAATTGAGAGAATTATGTCCCATTTTACCACATCGATAACACATACAAGAATACAACAGTAATTACCCAACATGATTTTTAAAACAATTTTCACAAACTGTAAACTTCAGTTTCATACCATCAGAATTTTTGGAAGAGATCTTCCGTTTTTTCTGCCACCTTGACCTCTTATTATGTTATTTGTCAAAGAACACCTGATCATCGATAAAGTCTATTTCCACCTTCTCTGCACATCAATCATGTTTTTTCATAACTGTTTAATTCACAAGTATTAAAATCCCTTCGATACTTTTCTTTAATCCTCAGTAAAAATGGTTGTTTTTAATATAATGATCTCGTATGAAATTTGGAGTATACCTTTCCTATCAAGTGACTTTTGCATCATAAGCATCCATTGAGTCATCCTCCTTCCAAAATTCCAGGAATTGTTTTTCCATCCAAATAGGAACCACCTTAGGAAAATATTTATCAAGAATCATAACTTTGAATTCATCCCCATCAATAGAATCATTCCCCTCACTATCCATGATATTTATCTCCATTGACCACCACTGATCTGCTTCACCATTAAAATGGTAAGCAGTAAGACTAACCTATTGATGTTATGAACAACCCATGACATAAAAATATTCTCCAGTTATTTAATCCACCCTTCTTCTAGCACATGGTCAAATGATCCTCTGAATAAAGGGGGATGCTACCTCATGAAATGCTCCACTACTAACATGTTCCTCTCTGTTTTATTTGGATAATCTCATGCATGGATACCACAACCATTTATAGCCTATGTCAACTGTGCCAACACTACAACAAATTGTTTAGTTCTGATTCTGAACATCTCAGGTTCTTGATTTGGAAGGTTGTCTTCCTCTTGAGGTCATCCCATCATAACTTCCATTTTTCCTCTGTGGAAAACCATTCTGAACACTGAAATAACTTAAGCGAAGCAACATGGTAATCTTTAAATGCTATATCATTTCAATATTTCCATATATTAATGTATTGGAATTAATTTAAAAATATTATAACTCCTAAATTTGTCAAAACTGACCTCTGAAACCAACTATAAGGACCTGACCTTAAAAATTACATATTCTTGAATTAAATGGATAATTCACATTGGGGATCTTTTCAGGATTGGAGTTTTAGAGAGTTAGGTCATAACTATAACATTACAACTCAAAAATTACCAAGTAGACAGTTCTACCCAGTTTCCAATTTTTTTTATAAAATAAATACTTTTGAAAAAAAGTGCCATGTCTAGTTCCATATTTTAGAAATAAAGCATTTCCCTTGATCCAATCCTTTACCCTATACATCTGTAAGTGCTGTGAAAAAACATTTTTAAACTTGGGATGAAAATAAAAAACTCATTAAGGGTTATAAAATAAGGAATGAAAACATTATTTCATCAATAAAAAAATAACATAAGCTCTTTAACATACCTCATGAAATCATAAGATTTATGAATAACACCTAGAAATCATAAATCATAAAGGTATCTTTTGGTATCCATATCAAACTTACATAGTAGTTATCACAACAATAAAGGGAGTTACATTGGAATACCCATCAGAGTTTATTCCCAAAATCTATTAGGAGAAAATATATATGTAAATAGAAAATAAAATTTATTTGTGTATATAAACATACAAATGAATGTATATATACATATAGTTGTAAATGGATTCCCATAAACATACAAATGAATGTATATATATGTAATTAGAAAATAAAATTTATTTGTGTGTATAAACATACAAATGAATGTATATATACATATAGTTGTAAAATGATTCCCATAACCCCAGACACATGAACCAACTGATATAAATATATATTCACAAAACATAAAAAAACAATTAAAACCTTAAAAAATTTGAAAACACCTATTCAAAGTAAAGGTGGATCCTTTTTTAAGATATTGTGTCCCATAATAGTCACAAAATATGAATAAAAATCCCATTAAATAATTTTCTGATATTCAAAATTTGACAAAAAAAATAATTTTACATTATAGTAATTTAAAACACACAAACATGACTTATTAATATGAATTCTAAAAAAATCCCTTTGAAACACAATTTTTATTTGATAAAAATCCATTTTGAATACCAATCCCAAATTAAATACCTTTTGTGAATTTAACCAAAAATATGTATTTTACAATTAGAAGAAAATTCTTTTTCGTTAAAAATACAAGGATACATGGTGTTCTTATGATATATAAAATAATTAAAAACTACATAGATTAAGATATGATATCATAAAACCCATAAATATAAATAAATATGTTTCATAATAAGAGATCTGACATCCTAAAATATTAATTGAATGTTTTTAAACCCCAAACCCACCAAATATTGGTTCGGGGAATGCATACAGAAAGATTTGGAAAATTTGATTAATGAGAAAGATAAGAGGATATATGATGAAGCCATATATAAAATGATAACACTCAAAATAGAAGAGTGGAAACCAAGGAATCATTGGGGTGTATGAGAGTGGTTTTAGTGGGGGATTAGTTATGATTCATTATATAGAAAGTGGGGGAGTGGGAGGGGTTACCAATTTTGTATGTTAAACAAAATGAAGGTTGTCATTAAACTGAGGGAGTCAAATGGTTTACACATAGTTTACCAAAGCATGACCAAACTGTACACCCCTAACTGGACATAACAAGGGAAGTTTCAGAGGTTGAACTAATTATTGGGAAGACCATTCAGGAGCAATGAAACAAATCTCTATAAACTATATACTATATCTTTCTAGTTATCACATTATTAGTATTAACCGTGTTCTAATCGAGCGGTTGATAAAAATCATTTAAAATTTTAAAATTTTAAAAAATTAAATAAGTGATTTATTATAATAATAAAGAATATTTTTGAATGAAAATATATGGGTTAGTGAGTTTGACATTGTGACTAGTATGGGTGATTATAGTTGTGTTGTTCTAGATATTTTTTTAGATGTTATTAAATTTTCATTTACATTTTTATTTCTGATAGATTTAATATTTTATTAGTGATCATTCATTGTTTCTATAATATGTATGTTTCAAAAGACTTCAGAAGTGGGGTTTATTAAGTTGATAGGTAATTCCCGGATGAGATATATTAATTAATAATATTTTATTATTAAACCATTATATGTTTTAGGATTATTATAAGGGATAATTTACAACATAATTTTTTTGTAGTTAGTTTGGGTTGCTGGAATTGGCTAAAATATTATTCAATATAGAGAAAAACCATTCAATGGGAAAAACTAATTTATTACAAAGAGGAATCATATTTTCTGGAGTAAATAATTAATGATACTAAATATTATAGAGAATGAAATATAGATTCAAAGACAATTTTTGTCAATAATTCTAAATATGATGTATATATTAAATAATAAAATGATTCAAAAGATGGTATAATTATTTTTTTTGTTTGAACATTACACACCTTTTTATATTAATAAAATCCAATAAAATATATTAAATAATTTTAATTTTGAAATTGATTATTTAATTTTTTATATAAAGATAAACTAAGAGATTGTTTAGACTAATTGGATATGTGGAAGTTATAAATTATGGTAGACATGGAGAAGTTTCGATGTTAGTTAATTTTTAGATAAATTTTGAGGAAAATTATAAAATCATTCATGACCGACTTATACTATTAAATTTAGGACAAAATGGTTTGAGTAAATTTAATTATAAGGGTTTAAAAATATAAGAATTCCCAAATTTATTTAAAAAAAATTCATGCAGTGATTTTCTAAATTACGAATCCTTTGGGAATGAACAAATGTATATAATAATTGATGATGAAAACCACATAATGAATGATATATAACATTAAAAAATTCTTTAGGACTTTCTAATAGAATAGTTTTCAATCATTAATAGAAAAGATAATTTATTTAATGATGATTACTCATAGGATTTGATGTGATATGTGAAAAAAGAACAAATTTTAACCTAAAAATGTGTATTTCTTTGAAGAGAAAAGGATTGATATTTATATAAAATTATTAAATATAGAATTAGAAAAATGATGTAATTTTTTTATATATATTTGGGTTATTAATGGATAGTTTGTTTAATGGAAAAGAGGAATAATTTACTTGAATATCCTAAAAAATGATTTTTATAAAGATACTATTTCATGGAGGAATGTTATTTTTTAGGACAATAAATTTTTATACAGGGAATGAACATAATGATATATATTCCCAATTCAAAAGTCCTATAGGTGTACCTATATTTAGAAGTGATTCATCTCAAATAAAGAGTTTGAAACAACATCAATGGTATGATTGGGAATTAAGAAATTAATTTCATTTATTTAAATTATGTGATATTTTATCTATTAGAGATGAAGATAATATTTGAATAAATTCAATTTTTAATTAGTGGGGATGTATAAATCAAATACACTAGTTAAGGATAAAATTTTTATTGTTACCTTCAAGTATAAAAATTGATATATAATAATCATACTCGATAATTTTTGTTATTCTTACATGATAGAAAACAAGATCATGTTGATTAATATAATATTTTAATTTTAGGAATTTACTAATTTTTGGAATGGTGGAAAACCTAAAATACAATTGTTTTGGAATTAAAAAACTTTTAAAAAGGGTATGAAAAGGGATGGTGCAATATATATTAAATGAAAAAAAGAATAATCTATTAGGAATTATTCAAATTAGAAAATACGAAAAATAAATTTATATATAAAGTAATGATAAATTAATAAATGGTAAATATAGATAAATAATAATAAATTATAAAGGAATTAAATATAACATATATCAAATAAATAGAAGATAAACTTATTATGTCCCCTTAATGGAAGACAAAATTTTGGTTTTATATCAACAACTTTCCAATATCATGAAAAACTAAATAAAGGAATAGATGAAGTACATCACAAGCAAAGGAATCCCCATAATTAATAGATATAATTTTAAAAAATCAATTTATTCCATGTGGGGAGTAACTTCAGGTTTTATTCTTACAAGATTTACCTAGGGGAAGAATGAATGAATAAATTTTCACTTTCAAAACTCCATGAACCATAATTTAACATCTGATTATGAATTTTATTAATTAAACGGCATTTTTATCTTTTTAGTAAAATAATTAAAAGCATTAATATGTATAAGATGATGATTTATTGAGTTCATTAATGAATCATTAATGACTCTATCCTTTCAATGACATTGAAACACCAATGGACAATGTTTAAGGGAAAAAAGACTTTAAATGAACATGAGTATAATATGATATATCATTAATTACAAAAGATGTTTCCAAAGTATTGTATATGATACACTACTTAAGATATATCAATAAGAAGTTAATCAATATTTATTACCCTCTTCCATCATATATTATTTCTCTCATAAATAATTTCTTTTTAATAAACATTAACATATAACTCTTATATAATATTTTTTTCAATAATAAGAAAACACCCAAAATCATTACATTGGAATAGGTAATATCATTTTATCCTTCATTACAGAAACACTGAGACAAAAATAAATTTTGTTATCCATCAATATTCTAGGATATATATATACCTTAATAAAAAAATTTAACAAAAGGATTCAAATATAGGTGGAGGGTCGTGTATTAGTGAATAAAATTAATTTACATATCATTATAAGTTATGATTAATGATATACATTTTTTAAACTTCTAAATTTTTTAATACAAAACCAGAAAGAAATAATTAACATAATTCAATATCTAAAATAAAAATAATAGTAATCCTAATTAGTATAATTATTTTTATGGTAAAAAATTTAAAATTAATGTCAATATAATGTGTTTGATATTGGAAACCCATGATAATAAAATATACTGTAATCATCATAGTCAAATGAATTGGTTTTACACTTGTAATTTCTATACAATTATTCCTCAAAAAAAGTATTAATGTTTGTATCATTGATAAGGAATTATGATATTCAATAGGTATAGGAACATGAGCATTTGATATATAAAAATAAATTAGATTTCATTTTTAATATGGCTTTACTCTACACCACTTATTGTTACCCTAAATTATTATAATAACAAATGAAATACTCAAAAGATGAAAACCCAATAAATTTTTAAAACATTATATAAAAAATAGTACATAAAAAATTATCCTTTAATATTCAAACATGAAGATAAATCTTACAACAAGAAATCAAAAATCATAGTATCTTCCATTGTCCTTAATATTAAATTCCATGTATTGTAATTTCCTTAAATGAGTTGATGAATATACCAAAAAATTATTCTCCCTTTTGAGAATATTGTTTCTACTTTTTATATGTTCTTTATCCAGAATTTCATGAATCAAAACCTAACAATAGCCAACAAAAATCCTCACTTGGAGTTTTGAAATTAAAATTGAAAAACAACTAATCAAATTTATCTACAATCAACACCGAATCACTTTTAAACCCAAATATACAATAATACAACTAAATAACTATACATTTAGGTTTATAAGTGGTAAGTGTTTAATTTATGATTTGTTCTGTGGATCCAATTTGGCTATATAAAAAACTATAAAATATTCTCTTTTTATAAACAAAACTTATAATTTAGTTAAATAAACCAAAACTCTAGTGGTGTACCTTTTCATTTTACCCAAAAATATGGACACTATAAATTTTATACTAAAATAATTACCTATAATTTTTCTTTTTTATGTTATATTTTATTTAGTTATTAGTTTCAATAAAAACATAACAACGTACCAAAAATATATTTTCACTGAAATATTGATTCATGTGATCCGGGTGTCAAATAAATCTTCCAATATGAAATCATATTTCTACAAGCATGTCAAAAGTCATCAAACATGACATCAAATTTTATACCATAATTTTTTCAATCAATCATCATTACATTCTCAATAATACGTAAGAAATGGATATTTTTTTAGAAATCATAGTTAATTGATAACATTTTCAATATATGAAACATGACATATAAATTAAAACCCAAATCTATTTAAAAAAACTCACATACATATTTACATTCATAGTACCATTTAATATTATCTCACTTGTATTCTTATATTAAAAATCAGTGTATATTTTAGGAAAATATTTATAAAAAATAAAATCAATAAAATCATGAAAAACATTAAAAATAAAAATACAAAAAAATTGGTTGAAATCATAGGATTTCCATATTTTTGGTATTTCAGTAAATATAATGTATCATTAAATAAACAATTACGAGATTTAAAGAAAATGTAATAATTTATATTTCAATAATTATCACATAATTTTAAAAAATTCATCAATATATAATATAAAAGGGGATTAAACACAATTCATTAGATTTCACTCAATAGAGAATAAACATCTGTCATGAAACTGTAATTTTGAAATGAATCATTCCCCAATGGTTCAATAAAGGTGTAAACCACATGATCTATGTTAAAAAATATTCTATATTCAATACACCATGACCAAACATTTCTATTGTGAAGTGACACTTCAGAAAAGTATTTATTGATCATGATTTTTGAGCTAGATTTTTATAAGGATTAATTATATTTATTTGTCACACTCTATTAACAATAACAACTGCACCTCTAAATTAATAACCTCATATTGTGTTGTTATATATGTCAAATATGGAATTTATATATTCATAAAAATATTTTAAATATTTTTTATACAAATGAAGGTAATTATTTATATATTTTTCTAATATATGCACATATTTCCTAAAAAGAAAACACCATCACAGATGTAAATTTTATCATCAATAGTGGTAGATGATTTTCTTTTTAAAACCAAATAGATCTAATTTCCATATACAAGGATGTGTTTCGCAAAATCAATAGTACCATCAATTTAAATTATAACTATAATTAATTTTATTTCATAGACTCCTTAGGTTCCTATATATGATAATTCTATAAGGACCCATTATTTTTAAACATAAGTATCATATTTTTTAGATGAATTGTTTATACATTCCACATATTCATACCCAAGGACTGTAAAGGTTTAGTTTTACTATAGTCTAGGTACAAAATATTCATATGTAATGAAATAAATTCAACATAAGCCCTAAATATTATCCCTTTTCAAATTCATCAAAAATATACTATATTTAAAACATTTATTTATAGACAAGGAAAACAAAGAATGAAATAGTGTGAGCTTAGATGGTTTGTAAGGGTGTAAATGGGAGGTATCATTATATGATCATATTGAAGTATAAGATAACAATAAGAGCACGATATCATGAAAATAACATAAAGAGTCTTTACCAAAAAATCCATAGATACTAAACATAAATTATTTCATAAATCTGCATCATTTTAAAATAAATGAATCATAAGAGCATGAAATAAAAATAATGTATAATCTATAAGGTCGGAAAAGTTTATCACCAACCTATGTAGAGAAAAAAATTTATTTTTAAAGGTTAAAAACCAAGACTATTTTTTAAAAATGGATAAAGAATCAACATTTGTTTACCATTTCAGTGTAGATTCAGAATTATCACATATTTTCGATGGTTGATCAAGAACATTGTCATAGTTCCCATATCAGTAATGCCCTTCCACATTTTTTCCATTGCAATATCAGAATATATAATGATTTATCCAAATCACTATAAGGAGATATTGGTCACACCCATATTTATATCATCACCAACATCCTTAGTTATAACATAACATCCATACTTAGTTATAACATAATGATAATAACATATTTAAAATCATACATTGGTGTGAAACAAGATGATAAAACATTCCTAATATCATAATTTATTAAGAGAAAATAATAGCATAAATATTCAATCATTGAATAACTTATAGAAAGTAAATGGGTATCATTAATATCTAATAAATTTATCATTACATAACCGATGGAAAAATAAAGATATTTATAAACACATTTCTTTAGTAATAATAAGCCATCTAAAGAATATGTATCGATGGGAAAATTAGATCATATGTCTACTAATTAGTAAGTAACATTAAAGGATGTAATAATAGATGAAAAATTATTTTGAAATACCACTAAGTTGTTAAATGAATAAATTATACCTTCTTCTTTGAAATTAAAATATTAAAACTAAAATTTCACAAAAATAATTTGAAATCCTTTTCATTGAAAATATCTAAATAATCATTATAAATAATATTTATGTCAATGGTCGCTCATGATCACAGAAAGTTAAGTTTGTTATGAACACATTAATAAAATATTACATTCACATTTTAGTTAAATCTAAAAAAGCATTGTTTGGAAAATGATATAAAGATTACTTTTATTAATTTTTTAAAATTCACAATTGGGTAAATAGAAATTTATAAATAACTTTGAAAATATAAAAACATTTAATCAAATTTTATTTATAAAATATTGAAATGAAAAAGGGTCTTTGGCTAAAAAGAGATTTAAAGATGATTCTTCTCAAAAATAACCAACTGCTAATTCAATCAGTTTTTATATAAAAATATAAGGAAATAATGTATTTAAAAAAAATAAAAAGTTGATAATAAATCATAGGTGCTTATTGAGAGGTTTATCATAATATCACATCACTAGAAGGATATTATTAACAATCCAGTTAAATGACGATATTATATAATTTGACCTCTACCACTTTGTTATCATATAAATTCAAATTCCGACAAAATAAATAATATAAGATGTTAATATATTTCTCATTATTATCATGATATGTATCATAAAGTAAATTCATGGGTATTATACACCCCACACAAAATAAGTAACTAGTGTATAATGCATGGGTGCCAAGAAAATAAATATGAGACAAAAGTCTCTAAACATAAGTATTAACATCCTTAATACACTTTTAGAATCTACTATATAATAAATATATGTTAATTAAAAATATATTGTATAAAAATAATCATATGTATCAAACCATATATGACTCACTGGTGAAATTTCATTACTCATTTATTAAGAACACTATGTTAAAATCATGTTTTAGGTTTTAACTGCTTCTTTTTCATGTATCTTTTGGTATGTTATTTTTAATTGTTATATTTTTATCATGGTTCTATAATATCTATAATGTTATCCAATAGTTATTTTCATATAAATTAATTATATATATATATATATGTAAATCATGCCATTTAATGTGAACTACATTGTTCATTGAGACAATAAGTCATACGTACCCATGATCATTGTTTCAATTTTTCCAATGAATGATAAAAATATGCTAAAATTAAATAATAATTTTTATGTTATATATATGACATATTTTATTTAAATATATCCTTATTACATTATACATAAATCATAAGTGATGAATGAATCACAACTTTTCTTATGACGGTAGTCCTCCATAAACACGAGCAGATTACCATACATCAACATAATGAAAATTATGGGGTAATATAGAATATTATAATTATAGAAGTATATTTATGTCATAAATATTATATAAATATTTTAAATCCATCATTATATACTTCTTTGATAGGTGGTTATAGAAAATAAATAAATTAGTTCATGAGGTGGTTGTCCACCACATAGACGATCGATAATATTATTTTTTATTTTAAAAAAGTTGGGATGAATATAGGATATTATATAAAAATAATGAAATTTAATTATATTTTATATAGTTATATTATTATATCATCATAACTGAATAATATTTGAAGGTGGTGTAGGAAGAAATAAAATAGTAATGCTCGGTTGAAAAGGATAAAATTTTTCAGGGAATCTTCATTAGGGTTTCACTAAAGCCTCCAAGTGTTGTCATGCTGATTAAAAAAAGGACAGTAGGATGTGACTATGATAAAAGGATATGATTTGGGTAGTTACATTTTGAACCTATGTGTTTTGTACGTTTGAATAGGAGAGTACAATCGATGTTCTTTTTTAAGTGGGGAAGAGGACACACTTGGAAATTTTTTAAAAGAAGAAAGTGTGACCATGTTTTTCACATGGCCCCAAGATAAAATGGTCCATTATATAAACAATGATTTATATAAGTAATATTTACATATAATTGTACTTGGAAAATTATCTTGTTTAATTTTTTCCTTAACTTTTAATTTTAAAACTCGATAGAACCATTTTAACCCTAAACACAGTGAGTAATTATTACTATTTTTAATATTCATTTTTTACAGAAATCAAGTTTATGTTTTTATATAATATTAATTTTTGTTATTAGAAATATTTAATCTACTTTCCAAACAGCTTCATAGTAGTGTAAAAATTTAATGTAAAAAATATTCTCATCATTACGATGAAAACACTGTTTTCCTATGAGAAAATAATCATAAGTACAAAATGTTTTAATATCAACATTCCATATGAAATTGATTAAAATGAACTATATACGATTAATAAATATATAATATAAATTATAATACTTTTGAACATGTTGTAAAAAATGAATTCTGTAAATGATTTAAATTAAAACACTATTTTCAATTAAAATATGCATTTTTTACTATTCATAATAAATTATCATATATAGAAAATTCTAAAAAAATACCTCAAATGTAATTTTAATATTTTTATTTCAATAATGAAATTTATTCTTGCAAATAAATTTTATAAATGTGGAAAAATATACTTATATTATTTTTTCATTTTTTTTCAAGAAATAACAATTCATTATCATATTAAAACTTCACTAAAACAATAATTACATTTTTTATAATAATCCATTATATAAAACTATTTCAATAAAGATTTTTAATGTTTTTATTCATATTCATACCAATATTTTTAATTGTAATGTTTTGTATGACTATGTTTAAATAATAATATTATTAGTGTCTAATAGTTCCTAAAAACCCATTGTTTCATGTAAAGATATCTATTAATGAAATTAAATTTATGTTATAAGATAATTAAATAAATATGTGTTATAAATTGAATTACTTAAAAAACCCACTTGTATTAGTTATTGATGTTGTAATGTAGAGTAATCTTCCAATGAGTTACTTAAGCTTAGTTTAATTTACCAATAACCTACATAATAATTAGAATGTCTATCACCTATCTATATTTCATCATAATATTCCATTATTACCTCCATTACAAACATAGGTAAATGTTCTCAAACATTTTTATCAATAAAAATAAAAAATATATTACTTATATTTGGAAGTATTATAATAAATGATAGACATTATTTCTCTTTACATAAATATATAAAAGTAAATTATTTTATAAGAAAATTACTTGTAAACACATTCATATTTTTAGATATGATAATTCCATTAAAAACAATAAAAATACAGACACATTGTCATGGACTAGCCATAAATATTTCATATTCTAGTGATTTTATACTATAATAAACATTATTATTTTTTCAAGTATCATTTTGATTTAGAGTCTTATAAAGTTAGTTCATTAATTATATATAAAAACTAATATGTAACTAAGTAGATAATTCTACTAAATATGTATTTTTTTCACAAATATCTTTTTAAAATAAGTTATGGTTTTTTTAATGCTCAATCATCATAATTTTCTTCTTGATCTCTTACTGGTCTCTATTAAACCTAAAATCAGATGATTTTTTTTAATTATTAAAAACATAAAATATTATAAGGGGAAAATGGATGGTAAAAAGATAGTCCAATGAAAATCCATAAAACATTTTTGTAAAAATTTAAATTTTTATTCTGGAAAAGGAATATTCATTTCAAAAATATCAATATATTACACTTTGAAAATCAATCGTTTTAATGAAAACACATTATAATGAATCTAAAACTAATATAGATAAATTGTGACATTATATTTCATCTCACACATATAAAATAAATTACTTGTTTTTTTATTCTATATAGGCCAACCCATGTTATGCTGTAACGGGATTACCTAACGCCATCTGGGCCACCCAATTTTAGAATATAATGGGATTTCCTAGTGATATCTTGGAAACCCTAGGTTAATATATCATTGGATATACCAATTATATCTCGAACACCCCATTCTATGGTATAATAAGCTTTTTCCTAGCTCTATGTTCCACCATATGTTCAGATATCATGGGATTTATCACTCTTATATAGGCCACACCATGTTAAGATGTAACAATATTTATCAAAACTTTCTAGGCCACCACATGATTAATTCTTCTAAGATATATAATTTATTATAATTTTCTAATATTTTTATATAAAATAAATTCAAAAACACTATAAAACCCATAAGAAATTACTTTTGGATATCAAAACACCCCTTCTTTCTTTTAAAACTGACGTTTATACCAAAAAAACAACACATATAAAAATGTAACCATTTTCTATGAAATAAGCATGAAGATTTATTAATTAAAATCATAAAATAAAATTATAATTATGGAAAGAAAATACTCACATGATTTAAATGTTAAAAAACATTCCATTGGTATTTTTGTAAAAGAGTCCCAAACAATATCTTTTAGAAAATAAAAAAATACATTAAAAACATTTTTTTAAAATTTAAACATCAGTATAAATTAATTTAAAAAATAATAGTATAATATTAAAATAATTTTAAATAATTTTAGAAATCATTGAAAATCAAAAATACTAATTTTATTTTTATCTATAAAAGGATAATTTGTTAAATAACGTCTTTTATAAATTTCATATCGTTAAAGTGGGAATTATTCAAACGAGTTGAATAGGTGTATCCATGGTAAATATATATATAATAATTATAAATACAAAATAATATATTCATAATTCATTTCAAATAGAATCAGAGCAAGAAAAAATAAATATATTTATGTTTGATCCAAAGAATAGAAATTCTGTTACAAAAATCCCCCACCTCACGCTTCTCTTTAATGGTGCATAATTTAATCTCTGATATAATGGTTTAAATAATATAATTAAATACTTTCATAACTATATTAATATTTATATTACCTTATATGATTATTTTGGGCAATATTATAACCATTTCATTGATAATATTTCAAGATTTTCATCGTTTTGGGTTTATTAGTTTCATGGATTCACAATCGGTTCTCTTGGGTATAATTATTGAGGTTTAATTAAAATAGAAATAATATTGAAAAAGTAGAAGGAAATTGAATTAATTTACATCCAATAGTATAAATGGTCACATATATAATTTTTTCCTATCATGGTGATGGCTTTTTTGATAAAACGTTAATGATTAATTATTTTATTATTTTTTCGGTTTTTTTCGAACATCACAATATAGTTTCTTACTATTAAATATTATGTGTCTATATTAGTTATATAAATTTAATCAAGTTATAATAAATATATTTTAATATAATTTAATTAAAATTAATATTTTATGACTATCCATGAATGTGATAATGGAAAACAAAAAATCATTATTCATAGAGATGGTAAACCGACATAATTTTGACAATAGTTTAATTTCTTTGAAAAAGATGAGATTATAAATAGAATGGATATGAGATATTTCATTTGAAACATAAAAATAAATTATATAAATTATTATGGATTTAATATTCATTTCTGGATGATGTAGGTGTGGAAAAAATAGAATATGGTAAGAAATTTGAAGAGGTACTTTGAGAAAATCACAACTTGAATATCACATCCTTAAAAGACCATTGGGGGTCTTGGATTTGATATTACGGTGATAATAGAAGCACTAGTAATATTGGAGACCAGTGACGATAGGTTTTATATAATATTTTGTGGTATTAAATTCTTTTGAGAAAAATTAGGGTGGTGAGGAGTGGTATTTATACCTGAGTACGGGGGTATTTAAGTTATTAAACAATGATTATTTTATAATTGTAACTGATCATATTGAGGTGGAATTAATTTCAGTCAATTTAAAGGTAGATTAATATTTTATAGGCTGGTTATTTTCTTATAATACTTTAAAAATAAATTAATATTTTTTGGTTTTTATGTATTTTAATACTTTAACTTTTTAACTTTAACGCATTACATTTTTGACCAATACAATGAGAAATAATTTTTTTACCACGATAATTTTTTTATATCTAAAAAAATGAAATTTACACATAATTTTGATCTTATAATTACAAATATGGAATTTTTTTATGAATATAATTCCATAGAATTAGCTAAATACGAAATAAAAGTTATATCTTAGATACAATGAAAAAATAAGTTCTTAATTAGAAATGTTAAAACGATGGAAATGTTTTATATCCAATATAAATGTGAAATTGATTCCAATAATATAAATTGGATTTTTTATGTGAAATTGATCAAATTATTCTTTCAAAAACACATAATATAATGAAACTATAGAATTAAATTAGATGAAAACTAGTTTTTATTAAAATCTGTCATTTCTCACTATTCATCAAATAATCAATCTTCTCAAAAACATACAAAATGTCACCCTAGAAAATTTGGAAATTAATGTTTCAAAAATTTATATTAGTGTTTCTAATAAAATTTATAAAAATTTAAAAATTTATTTTTTATAACCGTTGTTCCATAAAAAGGATAAAAAATAAGCATTTTAAAAATATATTTTTTAAAATTAAAATTGTATTTGTTCTTATCAAAAACCAATTAAACATTTCTATGTAATTAAAATTAATTTCATTGGATATTTAAATAATAATTTTATTTAATATATTTTCCTAATGGTTAATAATAACACTTATAATGAAAAAAGTTCATTGTTGGCATTTAAAGAGTTTTTAAAAACACATCCTTTATATTGAATTGATTTTTATTTATAATTAATTTTTAACCAATTATGTATGTTTATAAACATGTTTAAAATAAATTTTCATAATTTGTTTAAAAACAATCATTTCCATCATTCCTACCACAAGGTTATAACAATCATATTTAAATTAGAAAACATGGTAATTTGTTTGATCTTGAAGTGGCATATCATGTATGATATTTATCATAGTTATTTATTTTAAAATCACAAGTATTTATAGTCTCCAACCATTAATAAATTTTATCCTCACAATTTTTACATAGTATTGGTATCTTTGTGTTGTATTTTTAATGTAACATTGTTCAAATATCTTTACAAAAACATGAGGTAGTAAAACAATCATTTTAAAAGGGGGAAAGCAGGGCGAAAAGGTCATCAGAGATAATAAATTCTATGAATCCATATAGGAAAACATGTAAATGGTTGTGAAAAAAAATGTTTAAGGACTGATAGTGGTTCATATAGAGCATGTTCAACTTAATTTTAGCCACCAAAAATCCATAAACCCATGATGGGTTTAAAGAAAATTGATTTATCGATAGAAAAATTAAATCGATATCATTTTTGTATCAAAATAGTTTTCCATTAATTGAAGAATTATTTTACTACATATACTAAGAACATAATGAAACAAACATAATTTAGATGTATAATTTCTTCTTTTAATAAATTTCTACCACAATAACTTCTTTTCCTCAAACTATGAGTCTTCAATATGAATTTTCATATATAAATCATTAGAGATAACTTTTACAAATCTAAAAATAAATAAAATTATAACAATATATTCTCCCTAAATTTATTAATTAAGCAAAAAAATTGATTAGTACAAGATAAAATATTCCAAAATGAATAATTGATTATATGAGGAAAAACTAATTAAATATGAAAAAATAAATAGTAGTACCCAATGTTAAACATAGAAATATCAACAAATAACTAACATACAAAAAATACAAAAAATTAAAAGGATTTGAGCACATAATATTCAATGATAATGTTAACATTGATATTAAAAAATTACCACTTACTCTTAATTTCTCAAACAAAAATTTAATCTTCAAAATCACTTTATGATTATGATATACAAATCATTTCCTTAAAAATGGAATTACATTAAATCATATATAATTAAAAAACATATTCCACCCTTTATTTCTGTATAAAATCCCACTTTATTTTGTTTGTCCCAATCATATAATGTTCAAAAAATTGTTAACATCTTTTTAAATAACATTTATCACTTAATTCCCAAATCAATAATATAATCCCATGATTATTATTATGATATAAAGTATGATAAAAACATGAAATTAACCATTATCCATCATATATTTAAAAAAATGAAATTTATAAAAACCTAGAAATAATGTTGTTCTATTGTAGGTGATGAAAACATTAATCCCTTAGAGTTTGGGTTCGATCAATTCATCCTTGCTATATGTGATGGTCATTACAAGGTTTGTGATATTTCCATTTAAAAAAATAAATGAATATAATCATTATTAAATTACAAAAAATGTGAGAAACATCCTCAACGATGACCTTAATATGTTTATCATAAATTTATATCTCATACATTTCATTTTTCTCCCCATAAATGTTAGAAAACAAAATTATTTCAAGATAAAGGATTATATAATCCCAAAATGATACCCATAATAGTTAAAATTTTCCATTAAATAAATTCATTGTTCTTAAAATAAATTTTTTCAAATAATAATAATGGTCACATATACCTCAAAAATTTATTAAAACTCGATAAATTTATCCCAAAGTTTATATTTTTATTAAGACATAAAAGTGGGTATTCATAAGACATTAAACATATGATCATACTTTGAAAAATATCGAGCTCCCTAGAGTCATCGTCACTTTTCTATATTACCCAAAATCAACTATAGTAGTAGAAAAAGACATTTAAACACCTTTTTGTTTCCCATGAAGATGATTTCCATCATGTGTAACTAAATTCATACACAAATTAGAATAATAAAACAAATAATTTAAATAAAAACTTTTTATCCTTGGATGGCCATTGGCTACCTCATACCTTGTCTTCTCATTGATAATTTCTTTATAGTCACAAATATTGTGACAAAAATAACCTCACCAAAAAAACTTCTTATATCCTATCAATGATTATTTGAAATTTTGTTTTAGAAAATGGAAGACTTCGATGGATTACCTATAGAATTTTTAGTTTGATTCATCCCTATTTTCTTCCACCTTAACCATTTCTTACTCTCATTTTCTAGTAAAACATGAGCTTTAGAAGGCACAATCATTATATGTGTCGTTTAGTAACTTACATTCAATTAAATAACGAAATGAAAACATGACTCATGCATACATAATAAAATATAAATTATCATGATTCCATATATATTCATAGAAATAGTTTTAATCATGATTAAAATCTATTAATCTTATAATCAATGTCTCGAATACAATTAAGAACATAAAATTCCAATCTTATGAAGTTTGCTTCATTTATGCCAACTGAATCATCATCCTTTTTACTTAATTACAAGATTTTTTTCCAATCCCAATTTAAATAACCCATAGGGAAATATTAATCAAGTAGTATATTATTAATTGTTTCCCAATGCATGGAATCACTACCAACTTTCCCTATTGAATTAATAACCAAATACCAAAATCGATCAAATTCACCTCTAAAATGATATATTTATGAGCTTCCTTTTGTTTTTCGAATATCATATCACTTTAAATATAATCTACGGTGCATTGTTCCACCCTCCATCTACCATTAGATCAGATGACCTACTAATTTATAAGGTATATATCCTCTTTAAATTTTCCGCTATAGATATATTTCATCATTATATATTAATTTTGTCTTGAACATGGATACCACTACCATATAGAGAATGTTTCAACTAATCCATCCCTACAAAATCAATTCACTTGTAATATCTACCATAATATTTTAATGATTTGGAAGAATATTTTCCACTTGGTTTCTTCTAACTAATATTTTATTCTTTCCATTAAGGAAAAAAAACATTATGAATAGAAATTGATTATCTCACAACTCATCCCAAATGGGACTAAGCCGTGAATCCCAAATCCAACCTATAATAGTCCATGGGCCTCCAGATATAATTGTGTGGTAATATCACTAACATTGGATGTCTTAACCTATGTACTTATACATATGGAAATATTTACAAGCCTATAAAATGATTAAATGTAATAACAACTAATCAACCATGTATGGATACCTCTAAATCCCACAAATAGAGTATAATATGAAGTAAGGAAAGTAAAAAAGGGCCAAATAAAATACCATGACCAAGATTTTGAAGAAAAAGTCGAACCAAAATAGTTTATACTTGGGACTAATCAAAACATTATATGAGAACACACCTCGGTATTATCAGTCTCACTAAACAATATTTTCTCCAGGTCAGTAAAGGACTCTGTCAAAAGGTCAATTGTATTAAAAAATGATACATTCGAGAAAATCCAATTTGATGGTGATTATTACAATTCCAAGAAGGAAACCCACAAACCAAAAATCTTACAATAAAAGAAATACAATCATCTATGCACATGTAATTATCTACAACATGTATAACATGATTGTTCAGATATAGTCAGCCAAGTCATACATTCTAAAGGTAAATCACAACCATAGTATAACATCCTAGGATTCTAGCTCATAGATTCCACAAAGCACTCATCTAAGTGAACAGATGCATGCATCTGATTGAATTGACAAAATAAACCCAAGAGGTAGTTCTCATCGATTCTCACCATTATAAGTATATGCTAATGCAATGAAGGGATACGATAAAAATTTTAGGATCACTTCCACAGCCATGGCGGGAAACCAAAAACTAAATATATATTTATCCGGCAAAGTATAGGATCATATCTCGTGTATTCTTGGTCCTGAAAATACCAAAAAAATTACATAGGGAACAAAGATGATGTAACGCCCCGACCCCAGTTACCCAGAGTCGGTGCATTATTACATAACATTGGCATGATCACAAGAAAGATCAAATCTCGAAAGACCGATTGGTTTAGTAGCCTTGGAAACACTAGATATATTCATAAGTTTTACATTACATCATAAAATGAAAAACTACTACAACAACATAATGTTTCCACAATCCACACTATTAACCCCTCATAAAATCCCTGTAGGTCATTCATAACTTACTTCTTCACAT
The DNA here is from genome assembly GCA_963277665.1 of Viscum album. Classification (NCBI taxonomy): domain Eukaryota; kingdom Viridiplantae; phylum Streptophyta; class Magnoliopsida; order Santalales; family Viscaceae; genus Viscum; species Viscum album. The sequence goes on along the minus strand of OY728143.1, from coordinate 918,703,269 downwards.
CCTGGGAAAAATAAAACATAGAAAAGGGGTGAGCTCAAATGCCCAGTAAGGATAACAATATAGCGGAAACTTTCATAAATAAGAATAAACATTTAAGGCAATGTATAACTAAAACAAAAGCCTTTTAAATATTAACTTTCAACATGGTATGGCATAAATAAAATGAAATAATGCCATTTACTTATTCACATGGATATTCTACTAATCGAATAATCACATGCAATAATCAATAACCACTTTCATAATGTTGGAATGCATAATGCCAGACTATCATAACCACATAGCCAAGGCCTCGTGCCAAGACTACAAATAAGATTTTGTCAAGGCCTTGTTCCAAGACACTAGTTTGTCTCATGAGTCCTACCGATGCATCGAGGAGCTATAGCGGGCTCCACCCGTCACATATTAAGTCCAATGCATTCCCATATGAAAAGGTTTAAACATAACATAAACATTCATATTAAGACTAGCATATGAAATGTCAATACTTTCACCATAAACTATGAATGGTATAAAAATAGCACGTCCACAGTCAAACATATCACAAAACCTTCAATACAATATAGATGTTTTGTATCATAATAAATCAACTTCAAATAATCTTAAAATCCATCAAAGGATGTTGACATAGATGAAATCAAAATTATTTTTAAAGAAATATCTCATTTTATTTTGAAATAATTTATGATCCATATAAAATAAAAACATTTTCTTTGAAAATATTCTTATAAGCTTGTAAGGGAAGCTTTGAAGATTTTATAACGGCGGAAAATAGCCGCACCCGCCGTATAAGTTAAAAAAAACATTCTTACCTTAATTCTGTTGAAAAGGTTAAAAAGGAACTTGTTTTGAGAACGACCGAAAGATTCCTTTATAAACCACTTATAAAAGTCAAAAAGGGTATAAATGACTTTAACTCATATTCTAGTAAATAGTAAAAATGTTTTGAAATGCATTTTTAAGAAACATGGATGTGGATGATAAAGAGATCCCAGTAGATTATTACGTATAAACAGCCTTGGATAATGAAGAGGTTGTAAAGTAAACCCTTACCTTGTACTTTTCCTTGGTTGGGGTAGGTTAACCCCCTGTATAATGGTGAAATAGTTGTTATTAAATTATACAAGAATCATATATAATAATATGATATCATATATGATCTTTTAACATTGATTTGTTAATAATATCTTAGAATTATCGTCGTTTCGGGAGTTAACTTACTCATTTTCTTTTATATGTTTTGTTACATAAGCCATGGTTGTTGTATCTTATTCATATCCAGAATGATATCTAGTCCTTAAACATCATTTTTAAATCATCTACTGATAATTATACTTGAATCGATACGATGGAGAATGAATCTCATCGCGTTCGTGGAGACGGTAGTCCGTACGTACGCACGAGCGACAATATCATTCTTTTGATATTAAAATAATATCTAAATGGATGGTATATCATATATACAGAATCATTAACATGTTATATTTATTATTTACATGATTTACACATCATTATTATACCCATCCAAATAATATTATATTGAATAACAATTACACCACGACGTGGAGACGGTAGTCCGTACGTACGCACGTATGGTGACATGTTATTCAAAGGGTGGATATAATACTGAATATGGTTGTACCATATTTATAATAACATCACAGTATATGTGAGATACTGGAGTTATTATTTTAGAATGGTAAGAACAAAGGAAGAAGAAGTGGAAGAAGAAATGAACTTGGAGAAGGGTGGTGAAATCATTACCTCTTCTTCGGGTTCTTCCTTTTGATTTGATCAAAAGGGCTCCTTAGGTTGGATTTATGATCAAACTAAGGCCTCTAGGTTGTAGTGAGGGATGTTTTGAGAGTATTTGGGCAGAGTTTGGCCGAACCAAAAGGCTTTGAAGGTGTGAAGAAATGAGAAGGAGGAGTGCCCTTTTATAAGAGGGGTGAGGGGCACCTTTGGAAAAGCTAGAAATATTAATTTATAATAAATTCATATTCGGTTTCTAATGGCTCAAAAGCTTATTATTCAAAGTTTAATGTGGGGATAGGTCGAAAACCACTCAACCAATAGAATTTAGACAGGTTTGAGTACTTATATTAACCTTATCTTTAAGTATTAACTCTAAGTTAATTAGTTTCACTTTTACAATGTCTCTTTGTATTTTTATATAATATGGTTAATAAACTTACTATATACATCCAAGAGACCCCCCAAGTGGTACATTAATGATGAACCTATCATGATATAAGTCTCTTGGCCGAACCATAGATTTTTAGGAATTTAATATCAATTAATAATATAATATTTGTTTTAAGAACTCTTTTATGTCAATTTTGACACTATTCAATAGTTGATTTTTGTGAAACTCATAACAGATTGATTACTTCGAAAAAAGTCAATTAAATAAATCCTAATATATCATATTATCCTATAAAATTAGTTTAATTCATTAAAAGTTTCATATTATATTTATTTGGGTATTTATAATATCAATTGTTTTAATTTTTCACTATTATAGTAATTACTGCATCATCATTGTGTCATAAATAAAATAACTTTTTTAATGTCTAAAAATTATAAATAAAATATCATTATGTAGGAAATCGTTTTATCTTTCTAATGAATATTTATAATCTAAAATCCAACATATATAACACTATGTAACAATTGTTTTTCTAAAAGATATATGCTTGTGTCATTTTTGTATTCATTTTAACTTAATTAAAATAAAGTGTCATTATCACTTACAAGTGGATCCATGGGGTCCCAAAATAGACCCAAAGATTCCCATGGTCTACCATGTATCAACCAATAGGGTTAAGACACGTTTTAGGGTAATTTAGTATTATTATAATATTATTTTTAACCCTTATTTACCGGATTTACCCTTAACCATGGTAAATAAAATATTTACCGCAGTAATTATTCAAAATGTCTAAAAACAAAAGTTACCTATTTACACAATTTGAACATCCTGATTCCAAATATGGAATCCATTTTCCTAAATTCAAAACACTGAAGTGGCAGAAATTAATTTAAAATTAATTCCCGCTGTCAAAACAAAAAGCGTGTTTTTAAGAGATAATAACTATCAAAAGATTGACACTCGTTTATGTTCGGTTTAATTGTAAAATTATGTCCAATGACCAACATTATATTAAATGGTAAAAATATATTCTAAATATACTTTAAAACCACTCAAATTCATAATTTATCACTATTAATTATTTTGATTAAAAAAGTTGTTTTTAATTAAAACTTAGTAATTTTCACTATTCATCAAAATATGAAAGTTATCCGAAATGTACCAAAATTTCACCTTAGGCTAAATTCGATATTCCGAATCCAAAAATGAAGTCCATTTTCAAATATAAAATATATATAATTTCAAAAAGTATGTATTACTATTCATAACGGCTAGTTTGATTAGTTGTTAGAACTCGGTGTTGCGTACAACACACGCTATCACATTATTCAACGAGAAGCGTACCGTAGAAGCTTGGGATGTTTCATTTTAAATTTTTGATGTCCCCATTTATTCAAAAAGTTTAAAATATAGTATTTAAAAAGGGTTCACTATTAAAGTTGATAAAAGTGCAATACTGAAAATGAATTTGTTCTTGCATTATATCTAAGAAACTCATAATATGGATTCTAAAATTATAAGGATTATATAAACATTAAAATTTATCTAATACTATTCATAACCTCTTTTGAACGGCTTGTTTGGTAAGTCATGGTGTGCTTGAACTTGGTGTTGCATGTAGTGAAAGTTATTGAATTATTTTTAAGAACTAACACACTATGAAATCTTGGGGTGTTACATTCTCCCCTCCTTCAATAAATTGCGTCCTCATAATTTGAAATTGTTCTTCGAAAATAAAAGGTTGAAAATAGATAATATATTTGTGGGAAACCCCACATCGGAAATTGGGTTACTAAAATTTAGTCTTAATATGAGGAAAAGAGAAATGAAAGGGTCACCACCAAATTATGATCTCGATTAGGAAAACATTGGTGGCAATTTGAGACATATAATTGGAGGAAAAATGTAAATATTTATAGGTAGTGATTGAGGTCATCAATCACAAACAAGTATAAAATTGAGGTCCTTAAATTCATCAATCTATGATGATTTGAAATACCATCGGTTCAACAAAACATAGGGTATTAGGATAACACATTTTTGACGTTTCAAAATATCTTAGTTGAAATCCCACATCGAAAAATGAATTAATGAGGCCTCTATTTAAAATAAAGAGTCGAAAGTATGAAGATTACCGAAAATAACACATACTAGGGTTCCATGTAGTAAAATATAGATATGGAAGAAAAATCTAACCATCAATTACCTGATGGAGAGTGGTAGAGAACATGGCTATGAAAAGGCCAACAATCCCAAAGCCATAAATTAGTGATGATTTAAGGTACCATCTAGGAAAACATTTTTGTTCTAATTTTCTTTTCTTAATATTGAGGATTTTTTTATGAGATTGGCTAAGATCATATAGAGATATACTTACTTTATAATTAGAGTTTTATCCATTAATAAATTTCTACCACATACTCATCTTTCACTCTAAAAGATAATAGAATGTAAAAAAATTCTATTTACACTATTCGTATAGGGTTCCAAAATAAACAAATTTATAATTCATCTAAAAGATCTTTTAATAAAAAATACATTATTTAATCCAGGAAATCTCGTGGGCCAGTGGTAAGTGATAGACCCTTGTCGCCCTTCGGTTGCGGGTTCAAGTCTCGCAGCCTTGCCGGACGCGACGGGTTGTCGCCCGACCTCCGGGTTGTCCTTTTATGGAAATCCAAAATAATCCAAACTAGAACTATCCAAAATACTTCTATCCAAACTCACAGTCCAACATTTATAAGGAAGGTAAACATAATATAGATCCTTTTTACCCCGTAATAGCATATGAATACCTTCATCATGTATTACCGTATTCCTTATTGATTACATTCATGTTCCTTTATTCCATATAGAATGCTGGATATACTTCATTAATCCAAAAATGTTTTAAACCCCAACAATGATGGAATATACAAATCATTAATCAGCTTCAAGGTAGTCAATACTATCCAATATAATTTATCCAAATCAATCATGTATTATTCTAAAATCACCACCTCGGTATCTGAACCATATTATGGTTTATCTTTCTCTCAACCATATATTTTCCAAGCATTTAACCTGCTACTGAGTCACATTTCTTTGTTCCACACCATCACAAGTCCATAATGAAATAGTACTGCAGTACAATCCTTATATACTCCATAATTATTATAACAAGTACATTGTTGATACAACACTCAATTGATATAATCAACATAATAACTCTAATCATTCCTCTTAATCTGTGGTAGTATCATAACTTGATTATTATCCAATAGCATCATTTGCGGTATAGTCTGATTACTGGGACATAGGTTCGCGTAGTGTCCAAACTCCTTGCAAATGAAGCATTGTACATTTGAAACCATTTTCTTAACCTTGCAGTCATGTACTTTGTGCCCTTTTCCTCCACACTTATAACAAACTCCCATTCCTTTCAGGCAAGTTCCAGGGTGTTTCTTTCCGCAGTTACCACATATGGGAAAATTCTTCTTTTCCCTCTTCCCTTTATCCATCTTTCTCTCTTCTATCCTTTTCTTCTCTTGCTTCCCTTCAAAGCCATAGGACTCAGTAAACTCTTTACTTATCTTATCAACACATGATATTATTTCTTCATATGATGATAATACATGGGAGACTATTTCTCTTATAAATTCTAGCTTAAGACCATGAAAGATATGATCCTTCCTTCTATTTGGATCATGTGCATTTTTGGAGTTCTCATTCCTTCTACTGGGCGCCATTTCTAAACAATAGAATACACTAGATCAGTTTATGAATCAAAATACATAATCCCATACTTATAAAACACTTAACATAAATTGAACTATTTATGGATATAATCCATAATCATAAAAATGTCTCATTTGAGGATGTATATACTCATAAACCCTTCATAATGGTTTGTAAAGAAAATGAGAATTATCCTGAGCATATCCCCCGGGAGTGTCGTAACCAAGAGTGCAGCAAGGCCCGTTGTCGTGCACCAGTTCTCGTTCGAGTCTAGCTCAAAGCGGTGTTTTCGGGTTTTACCCCTAGGTACATCTGTGCCAGAGCCGCCTCTACCTGCTCGTATCCAGACAGGGATGTATTGCTCGGAAAACTCACAAAATCTCTACAATACCAAAATTCTAAGAAAGTTATTCTATATTAATCCTCAAAGTTCATCTTAGGTCTACGTGCTCTAATCAGAGTTTATCAAAATCTAGCTTCCAAGGATTGTACTAAACTTACTCTGATACCAACTGTAACGCCCCGACCCCAGTTACCCAGAGTCGGTGCATTATTACATAACATTGGCATGATCACAAGAAAGATCAAATCTCGAAAGACCGATTGGTTTAGTAGCCTTGGAAACACTGGATATATTCATAAGTTTTACATTACATCATAAAATGAAAAACTACTACAACAACATAATGTTTCCACAATCCACACTATCAACCCCTCATAAAATCCCTGCAGGTCATTCATAACTTACTTCTTCACATCCTGGGAAAAATAAAACATAGAAAAGGGGTGAGCTCAAATTCCCAGTAAGGATAACAATATAGCGGAAACTTTCATAAATAAGAATAAACATTTAAGGAAATGTATAACTAAAACAAAAGCCTTTTAAATATTAACTTTCAACATGGTATGGCATAAATAAAATGAAATAATTCCATTTACTTATTCACATGGATATTCTACTAATCGAATAATCACATGCAAAAATCAATAACCACTTTCATAATGTTGGAATGCATAATGCCATACTATCATAACCACATAGCCAAGGCCTCGTGCCAGGACTACAAATAAGATTTTTTCAAGGCCTTGTGCCAAGACACTAGTTTGTCTCATGAGACCTACCGATGCATCGAGAAGCTATAGCGGGCTCCACCCGTCACATATTAAGTCCAATGCATTTCCATATGAAAAGGTTTAAACATAACATAAACATTCATATTAAGACTAGCATATGAAATGTCAATACTTTCACCATAAACTATGAATGGTATAAAAATAGCACATCCACAGTCAAACATATCACAAAACCTCAATACAATATAGAAGTTTTGTATCATAATAAATCAACTTCAAATAATCTTAAAATCCATCAAAGGATGTTGACATAGATGAAATCAAAATTCTTTTTAAATAAATATCTCATTTTATTTTGAAATAATTTATGATCCATATAAAATAAAAACATTTTCTTTGAAAATATTCTTATAAGCTTGTAAGGGAAGCTTTGAAGATTTTATAACGGCGGAAAATAGCCGCACCCGCCGTATAAGTTAAAAAAAACATTCTTAACTTAATTCTGTCGAAAAGGTTAAAAAGGACCTTGTTTTGAGAACGACCGAAAGATTCCTTTATAAACCACTTATAAAAGTCAAAAAGGGTATAAATGACTTTAACTCATATTCTAGTAAATATTAAAAATGTTTTGAAATGCATTATTAAGAAACATGGATGTGGATGATAAAGAGATCCCAGTAGATTATTACGTATAAACAACCTTGGATAATGAAGAGGTTGTAAAGTAAACCCTTACCTTATACTTTTCCTTGGTTGGGGTAGGTTAACCTCCTGTATAATGGTGAAATATTTGTTATTAAATTATACAAGAATCATATATAATAATATGATATCATATATGATCTTTTAACATTGATTTGTTAATAATATCTTAGAATTATCGTCGTTTTGGGAGTTAACTTACTCATTTTCTTTTATATGTTTTGTTACATAAGCCATGGTTGTTGTATCTTATTCATATCCATAATGGTATCTAGTCCTTAAACATCATTTTTAAATCATCAAATGATAATTATACTTGAATTGATACGATGGAGAATGAATCTCATCGCGTTCGTGGAGACGGTAGTCCGTACGTACGCACGAGCGACAATATCATTCTTTTGATATTAAAATAATATATAAATGGATGGTATATCATATATACAGAATCATTAACATGTTATATTTATTATTTACATGAGTTACACATCATTATTATACCCATCCAAATAATATTATATTGAATAACAATTACACCACGACGTGGAGACGGTAGTCCGTACGTACGCACGTATGGTGACATGTTATTCAAAGGGTGGATAGAATACTGAATATGGTTGTACAATATTTATAATAACATCACAGTATATGTGAGATACTGGAGTTATTATTTTAGAATGGTAAGAACAAAGGAAGAAGAATTGGAAGAAGAAATGAACTTGGAGAAGGGTGGTGAAATCATTACCTCTTCTTCGGGTTCTTCCTTTTGATTTGATCAAAAGGGCTCCTTAGGTTGGCTTTCTGATCAAACTAAGGCCTCTAGGTTGTAGTGAGGGATGTTGGGAGAGTATTGGGGCAGAGTTTGGCCGAACCAAAAGGCTTTGAAGGTGTGAAGAAATGAGAAGGAGGAGTGCCCTTTTATAAGAGGGGTGAGGGGCACCTTTGGAAAAGCTAGAAATATTAATTTATAATAAATTCATATTCGGTTTCTAATGGCTCCAAAGATTATTATTCAAAGGTTAAGGTGGGGATAGGTCTAAAACCACTCAACCAATAGAATTTAGACAGGTTTGGGTACTTATATTAACCTTATCATTAAGTATTAACTCTAAGTTAATTAGTTTCACTTTTACAATGTCTCTTTGTATTTTTATATAATATGGTTAATAAACTTACTATATACATCCAAGAGACCCCCAAGTGGTACATTAATGATTAACCTATCATGATATAAGTCTCTTGGCCGAACCTTAGATTTTTAGGAATTTAATATCAATTAATAATATAATATTTGTTTTAAGAACTCTTTTATGTCAATTTTTACACTATTCAATAGTTGATTTTTGTGAAACTCATAACAGATTGATTCCTTCGAACAAAGTCAAGTAAATAAATCCTAATATATCATATTATCCTATAAAATTAGTTTAATTCATTAAAAGTTTCATATTATATTTATTTGGGTATTTATAATATCAATTGTTTTAATGTTTCACTATTATAGTAATTACTACATCATCATTGTGTCATAAATAAAATAAATTATTTAATGTCTAAAAATTATAAATAAAATATCATTATGTATGAAATCTTTTTATCTTTCTAAAGAATATTTATAATCTAAAATACAACATATATAACCCTATGTAACAATTGTTTTTCTAAAAGATATATATTTGTGTCATTTTTGTATTCATTTTAACTTAATTAAAATAAAGTGTCATTATCACTTACAAGTGGATCCATGGGGTCCCAAAATAGACCCAAAGATTCCCATGGTCGACCATGTATCAACCAATAGGGTTAAGACACGTTTTAGGGTAATTTAGTATTATTATAATATTATTTTTTAACCCTTATTTACCGGATTTACCCTTAACCATGGTAAATAAAATATTTACCGCAGTAATTATTCAAAATGTCTAAAAACAAAAGTTACCTATTTACACAATTTTAAAATCCTGATTCCAAATATGGAATCCATTTTCCTAAATTCAAAACACTGAAGTGGCAGAAATTAATTTAAAATTAATTCCCGCTGTCAAAACAAAAAGCGTGTTTTTAAGAGATAATAACTATCAAAAGATTGACACTCGTTTATGTTCGGTTTAATTGTAAAATTATGTCCAATGACCAACATTATATTAAATGGTAAAAATATATTCTAAATATACTTTAAAACCACTCAAATTCATAATTTATCACTATTAATTATTTTGATTAAAAAAGTTGTTTTTAATTAAAACTTAGTAATTTTCACTATTCATCAAAATATGAAAGTTATCCGAAATGTACCAAAATTTCACCTTAGGCTAAATTTGATATTCCGAATCCAAAAATGAAGTCCATTTTCAAATATAAAATATATATAATTTCAAAACGTATGTATTACTATTCATAACGGCTAGTTTGATTAGTTGTTAGAACTCGGTGTTGCGTACAACACACGCTATCACATTATTCAACGAGAAGCGTACCGTAGAAGCTTGGGATGTTTCATTTTAAATTTTTGATGTCCCCATTTATTCAAAAAGTTTAAAATATAGTATTTAAAAAGGGTTCACTATTAAAGTTGATAAAAGTGCAATACTGAAAATGAATTTGTTCTTGCATTATATCTAAGAAACTCATAATATGGATTCTAAAATTATAAGGATTATATAAACATTAAAATTTATCTAATACTATTCATAACCTCTTTTGAACGACTTGTTTGGTAAGTCATGGTGTGCTTGAACTTGGTTTTTCATGTAGTGAAAGTTATTGAATTATTTTTAAGAACTAACACACTATGAAATCTTGGGGTGTTACAGATGAATAGAATATCTCACTCTAAGACACAAGGAGGGATTCTAACGACTTTATCCAAGATGTTCTATTGAAGGGATAATAATCCTTGGAAGAGGACATGATTCTATACTAACCCTCAAGTAATGGTTAATGGGGACACACCTTAAATTTTTTTCCATGACACGGGGAACAATAGATCTAATCCATGATTAATAAATCACGTGACATGTAATATGCATCACACACATTGTCCCTCATCCTCGGGACCTACCCATGTAAATGGAATATGTATCTTTCACTTGAATGTGTAGAAGTAAACTACATGTAGTATTATAATGTAACACAACATTTTTCTAGTAAATGGTTCTCTCTATTGTACATGATTCCGTGTATAAGTACACATCATAGATCCTACACATGGTATAGGTCGTGTCTCTATGGGGGTGTGAAAAGCATGAACCAACCTGTGTACTCCAACTCATGTTCATGTACACTTCTAGGTAAATGCCAAGTCACTAGGGAGGGTTCACATGATACACGATATGGTCATAATATTTTCAATCCTTAACTCCTATTTGATACTATAGAAACCACAAAGGGCGCCCACATAATGTGTAGATCTGGATTACATGCCGTATAGGGTGGTATTTTCTAGAAATATAGATATCACTCAACATGACTTTCTCATTGTTCTGACCTTTGATCTGATGATAATACAACTACAAATACATATATTGAACCACATATATTCATTCCATCACTGAATCAACGAGATCTAGGCCTTCAATATGATCTAGAAATGTTATTGTTTTCCATTCATTGTTGTGAGCCAAATAAAATGAGAATTAGTTGTCTATGTCATCTGATCTGCTACTACATCCATCATTTCAAAATATCCATGTCATTCTAATTGCTGATATATTATATAATATCATTGAAATATTAAATGAGTTTCCAATAGATGATTTATAGGTATACATCAGACCATGGCCCAATAGAACAATTCTCATGATTAATAGAAACTATAGTGATTGCATAAATAGAACATATAATATGAAAAAACCATGATTGATATTTGTGTGTATCTTTATTTGTTTCCATTGGATTAAAAAAACGATAAAAAATTTAAATAATGAATATATTCTCTCAGTCCCCAATTAATCTAACCCACTCTGAAAATTTGATGATTTAAGAATCAACATGTCAGTCGATTTATTTGTGGTCATCATACTAATCATGAAAGGTGAATAAATGAAATTAAACTACCTCCCAACCATACATTGGATCAAACGCTAATGAATAATGATACAAGGTCAAATTAATTGGAGAGATCCTTTGATTTCATCCCCTTTTGGTATTCAATCCTCGATTTGATTGTCACCTGCTAATGGAATTCCACTCCATGCTCTCCAATATATCTCTAGAGATTTGTAGGGTAAAGTCACTGACCCTGGAAATATTCAATAATCATTTATTTAATGGAAGATAATAAGTTTGATGCATCACTAAATTAATGAAAAATATAATAACTTAATAAATTATTTTATACATTTTTATAGCCATGATGAATTTTTCAGAAATGACCCATTTCGGCTAAGGTCAAGTCATGTAGAGGGAAAATCACATTCAAGACATAATAATTCCATCATATTTCTAATCCAGAAACCCATTTAGATGTTTCTCCACTTTTTCAAGAAAGACACTCTTAGACATAATTAAATATAATTTAAATATTTAAAACATTAATACTGAGCACACCGGTCCTTGGAATTTCACCGTTTCTTAGTTCCGGGTCTCAAAAATAATCCACAAAATATCCAAAAATAATACATTGAAAATTTGACTGATTACATTCTCCCATCCTTGATTATTTACATCCTTGAAAACCCAAATTTAAGTCTTCTAATAAATCAGTGGGTACTAAGGATGAATATGATCCTCCAACTCCAATTTTCTCCCCTAATTATTCTCATATTACCACAAGAAACACAGTAATGGAATTGGTCTCCCATGAAGGATTTTTTACAACCAATCATGGATCTCTAATGGGTACTCATTAATAGTCTCTCCATCATCGATGTCTAGATTTTCCCTATCAATAACGTGTGATGGGTCTTGCAAGTACCTCTTCAATTGTAACACATAGATGACATCGTGTACCCAAAAAAACTAGGGTGGTAGAGTAATGAGCTATGCCTTGTCACTAATACTATATAGGATCTAGAAAGGGAAAATGAATCATGGATATGGGTTACTTCCATAAAAAAAATATAATCTTCAGAGAAGTGAAAATAACATGAACACATGGTCTCTTTTCCCGAACTTCAGAGGACTCCTATATCTATCAACAAAATACTTTTGATTGCTTTTTGTAGTCCTTATCTACTCCTGGATGATATGCACTTTATCAATAGTTTCTCACAAAAAATCTATTCCCATTAGTGGTAATTATCCATGTTTAGTCCAACAGATTAGTGAACTTCAGTTTCACCAATACAAATCTGAGAATGGTCACATAAAAATAGTGGAATGGTATCTTTTCTTTTATACAAAATCAAACTATGATAGGTTGATTCTACCACCAATTTCCAAATTGCAACACACAATCTCACCATGTTTCATCAAGAAACATAATTATATACTTAGTTTGGATTTCATTTGGGGGGGGGTGAAATTCTCGATAAAAGTGTAACTGGGTCCCAAATGCTGAATTTAATATAGTCCACAACCTGAATGTGAAGTGAGAGTCATGGTATGAAATGATTATCAATCTAACTCTATAGAGTTAAAATGTCTCCTTTATATAGAGGCTTCCTAGTCCATCTACTGAACTCTTCTCTCAAATAGTTAAGAAGTGGGATGACATGGTGAATTTATATAAGATCACCAAAATGGAATCATGTCCCAATGATGTATGTGTTAACAATATCACGGTTCCATAGATATCCCATAACAATTCTGTTCTGGAAAATCAAGTGGTTTAGAAAAATCCACTGGAACAAGGTGCTCAACCATCACTTTTTGATAGGCAAAGAAAATAGAGACAAACACTCCAACTCACTTATTCATTTGTGGACAAAAAACTAAATTCCTTGGTCTTGGTACATATTTTTCACACTTTGATGTACCATAAAATTATACATATTAAAATATATCAAAACCTCCTACTGTAACGACACTGGTACCATTGTTCCTCCACTTTAATTAATTATGTGCTCCCCACCCTTAGAAATTCTTTCAAGGTAATTACTTTGGGATATAAAATTACGCCGGGTCCCATGGTCATTATCAAATATATTTTACTCTCTAAATAATTATAATATCATAGTGTTGACATACATTGACTAGAGGTAAGATTCTCCATCTCCATCCATAAAGCATAAATTTCATGAGGCCAAGTGCTCAAATCCCCTTTCATAAAACATAAACTAGACCTACTAAAAAAATAATATTCTACCACATTTACCTTCCAATGGTTATAGAAAATTTTGATGTCATAATATTGGAGGAACTATATCCATCACCTCTATCTCATGTTAAAAACATTCTAATAGTAGATATATAATAGTGGCTCTCGTTATTGGAGTAGATGATAAACTGTTCCCTCATAAGATTTTGACACCATATTTCATAGTGTAAATACTGTTGTAGAAAACATAGGATGGTGGTTTATATAATACTACTCATGTTGTATTAACTATCTGGAACCAAATGCAGTCATCTCATTCCTCTACATCAGAACATTACCATATCTAGTTCCTGATACATCGTAGATCACTATATACATGACACCCTTCTATAGAAATCTCAAGGAGGGACCACACATCAATATTTTCCTCAACTACTGAAAAGCCTACTATAACCTCTATGTTAATAATTTTTTTTTCACATATGAGTCAAATCTATAATGTGTGATAATATTATAGAGAAACTAGGTATGAATATTCGGTAATATCATTTCAAATAAAGGAATATCCACACCTTTGTCATACTGTTGTGTTGCTATCAATCTAATAATAACTCAAACATGGATGGGTCCACTACCAGTCCATATAATGAGATAAAATTTCCCTAAAAGGGGATTATATAAGTCTATAGCTAGAACTTTGAGAATATCTAATAAGTTGGTGATGTAAAAGTACATCCATAACTATCCTCTTGTTTCTTGAATGATCATCATTAGACACCATGTTCACATTGATATCATTGATGAAGACAACCATGAACCTTTATAAGAAATGATGGATGATACAGTTCATGAGTCCCATGAACACTAATAGGGAATTCATCTCCCCAAAGTGCTGCACCAAATACTCATTATCATTTTAGAAACATATGAATATCGTTTTTTGTATATCCTTATCTGGTACTCACAACTAGTGATAGCCTGGTATATGGTCAAAAATTGAGACCCATCGTGACCCAATAATATGATCAAAATGGTCATTTATCATTGGTTGTAGATACTTGTCCTTCAAATTAACCTATTCCATGTTCCTATAGTCAATACAAAACCTCATGATCCCAACTTCATTATTGGAAAACATATATAGGGATAAACAGGGTGAAACACTTGTTTTACACAAGCCTTTCCTATGAAATTTCTCTAACTACACCACTATCTCACAAATATATAATGGATCCCTCAAATATTGTAGCATAGATGTGATTCCAATTGAGGGGTGTAGATCAAAATAGAACTATATATCATAGTCGGTAGTTATAAATGGAACATACTATGGTAATGCGTCATCCTACTCCACCATCACTGTATGAATCTAGGAACTCGTAACATCCACTTATCCAATTTTTTGTCTAGACAACTAGTGAGTAATTGTCTATAACCTCATATGCATGAGTCCATCTGACAATACCATAGTATCTTTTTCACCGATTAAGGAAAATTTGGTATTGTCACTGTATATAAACCGTATCATTCACTTAAAAAGGAATATATGGGAATGCAATGTCTATAGCCAGTCAATTCCAAGAATGATGTTGTAAGTAGATGACAAAACAACCAATAGATTAAAACAAAAAACTTTCCCCCTAGACTTTGTTCACATAGTTGAGATAATTTTATGATCACTATTCCTTCTATAGTAGAAGTCACCGAACACCAGGGTGGAGACAGGGGTTCAAATAGAATATCTAACTACCAAAAAATATATGTTTCAATAAATGAATGACTAAAATTTTGTCTCTAAGTACTTTAGTTATGGTATGAAAGACACAAATCATACCTTGAATCATTCCTAGAGATTTTGGGTCGAAATCATTGACTGTATGTAGTTGTTGTGACCACTGTCCTCTTGCTCCTTAATCCTATAATAGTCCACCTTTGGGTGGTGATGTTGTTATCAAGTCAAATAAGCAAGTACATATTTTTCTATATTATATCCTCTATGAAATTTTCTACCCTATGATGATGTATTTTATTACATATGCCCCTACCTCATCAACCCATATCATTTGTCTCAATCAGCTGTAAGACAAGTCAAAACAAACATGCAAGATGTCCCCTGCTATTATATGAGTAGAAACAAATCCCACTAGGCTGACTGAACAAATCATATGATCCCTAAACCGTAGAACATCTGTCCAAGGACTTTCCTCAAAATCATCTTGCGTATCAAGGTCCCAGAGACTGATGTCGACTACCTTTTTCTGATGTATTTTATCTTATTTTCCCATTATCAACAACCAATAACATTTTTAATTCATCCAAGAAACCACCTACCACTAATGATGGCACTAGAGCCCCGTAATATGTAGGAAATCATAGTGGTATAACACTGGCCCAAATGTCTCGACACATAACTCACATGAAATATTTTTCCATGAAGAACTAATCATGAACCATATTCATTGAGTACCAGGAAATGTTTGTAATACTCAATGAATACTCAAATACCATCATGTATCTCTGTTGATGCTATAGAATCTTGTGGAAATGTAAATTCTTTAGTGTAGTTGGTGAGAACCCCTCTATAAAATGGCGATCAGACTCTTTTCATCAAAAGAGTCACCTCATCATAAGAGTGGGTCACTAAACCCCACCATCGACCTATTGATTTGTGAATAAGGATCACTACTAGGACCACCCTGAGATCTTATGGTGTCCTAACTAGAGAGAAAACATAGGTCACCACCTCAAGCTAGTCCATAGTGACCAGTGGTTCAGGCTCATATTAGAAGAGGAGGGGTCTCTATCACTACAAATCGGGAAGTGTTCTTAGCATGAAAACTTAATCTGCAGGTATTGAGTGTACTATGTTATGCTCTATCAGTGGTTTCATAAAATGGGAATAACCTAGAGGTATGAAATTCACATCTTTTCCTTGTATCGATGCCTCATCACTAAGGTGATCATCCTCATGATCATGATGCTACTTCCGAGCTAGCATACATCATAGAGGAATATTGAAATAAACAAGATATACCACATTCACTTAGTATATCTGAAGAGCAGACTAAAGAATTACATGGTCACCACAAACCATTACTATATGTTCATATGAAAATTTTCCCCTATGACCAGTTTTCTCATGTACTGAGTTTAAAAATAGGTGATCTGATTTATGTTGTATAGATACATTTGTGTTTCCCCACACTAGAGTCCCTATATTAGATTCCAAATAGAAAACAGTTTTCCCTATTTTTTCAAATCATTATCACAAACTCCAATACTAAAGTAGAACAAACCACTCTAGTACCACTATATCATTTCCCATCTTAGAGGTTCTTGTGCCACTCCTCCTAAATCCCACCTCAAATAGGCCAGGGGCTAAGGACTAGCACCGAGTAGGTATATCACTAACATGGGAGGCCTTACCCTAGGTACTTATAGACAAAAAACACTTCTACAAGCCTATATAATGATAAAATGTAAAAAATAACTAAACAACCATGAATTAATAGATCTAAATGTGAAAACCAGAGTATGAAATAATGTAATTAAAACAAATCATTTCCAAACAAAATCCCCACTAAACGAGTCTGTAAAATATACCAAACCTAAAACATAAGTACCTGTGAATACTATAAAAAAATACACAGGAACACACATAGTATTCATAGTCTCACTATGTACAATCTAGTCCATGTCCATTTAGCAGTCTATTAAAAGGTCAATACTCTATACTGGAAACGTCACTTGTAGGAAAATCCCATGCTGGGTTGAGTAGAAAAATACTCCATAAGACACCAGTAAATATAATATGATAAAAAAAATAATTAAATTCATATCTGAACAGGTAAATTTCTACAAAAAAGATAAAAATAATATCAAGATATACTCAAAAATGAAACACAATGTAACGGTAAGTCACAAAAATAGTATTCCATCCTAGAATTATATATCAGAAATTCCACAAAGCACTCATCTGAGAGAATACACTACATATTCTGATGGTACTGATGGAATCCATCCAAAAGTTAGTCCTCATCAGGTATTTCCACTATATGTTCATTCTGAAGGTCTGAAGAGATGCATTTCATAGATGTGAATCACTAGCAAGGCTAGGTGGTGATACCAACAACTCAATCTGAATTTAACCAACTATGTAAAGGATCGATTCCCATGCAGTGTTGGTCGCGATTATAACAATAACTCCACCTATGGAATGAATGTTAATATATGATCTCATATTCGGCCTATCAGAGGGATTCTAATTACTCTATCCAAGAAGTCATATTGAAGGGATCATAGTCCAATGAATAGGACATGATTCCATAATAACAAGTTGGGAAATGATAATGGGAATGAACTCTATAAAAAATGTCTTTTTCATGGAGAACAAGGGACCCAATATAGTATAATAAAGTACTCGATATGTATTATGGGTCATACACATTGTCCCATGACATTATGTCCTACCCATGTAAGTGACCCATGTATCTAGTTCCTGTCCGTGTAGATGTAGATGACATGTAGGATTTCCATGTATTGTACCCCTATTCCATTACACAGCTCTAACCTCCATACATTATCTTGTGCAATATTAAACATTTATGATCAGGAACTTTATCTGGGCCATGTTGGTGTGGGGGAGTACACAGTGTGCTCCAACCCGTGTACTCCAACCCTTGTCCTTGAACCCTTAGAGGTACTTATTAAGTCACCTGTGATGGGTCACATGCCATATGAAAGGGTTATATACCATGTGATCCTCAACTCTTACCCAAAAATCTAGACAGAATAAATGTTCCCCCACATGATTTATAGATTTTGATAACACGCCATGTTTCATGGGATTTCCTTAAATTATAGATCCATCTCCACACATCCGAAAAATTGCTCCATCCTTTAATATAGTAACCAGTTCATTGAAAAAACCATATATCTATCCTCATAATGTAATTCCATCACCAAATCATGAAGATATGGTCCTTCGGTCCTCTAAAAGAATGGGATGTGCCTTCGTTTTTCATTTCACACTGACGAACACAAAAATAAGGTTTCTACATCATCCGATTCATTGCTACTTCCATTTCCAAACCATCGTCATGTCAATTTAAATATAGATCTATGATGAAAGATCAGTTCTCCAAGAACAAAGTAAGAAAACATCAATCTATTGGAATACATCAAACCAAGAAAAAATTGAATAATTCCTATGATGAACAGATAACTCTGGTAGAAAAGAAAATGATCATATAAGAGAAACGAACCTTATTGGATGTTTATTTTGATCTCACTTAGTTTTCATTAAAATAAAAAATTTAAAATAAGATATTTTAATGATCAAAAAATTATTCAAAATGCCAAATAAAACAACCGATCCCAAAAAATAATGATCTCAGAATCAATCAATTAGTCGATTGATTTTTGATCCATATAGAGATCACGGACATTGGAGAAAACAATTCAGACAACCACCCTACCATTATTTGGTTCAATTTCAAGAACATAATAATATAACATCATATTTTTTAGAGAGATCATTTTATTCTATCATGTTTTGGTTCCTAATACTCAATCTGATTCTCAATTGCTAACTGTATCTTGGTCTGCGCTCTGCAATATCTATCTATTTTATTTTAGGGTTATGTGGATAACCTTGTAATATTTAGATGAGTATGTATTTAATGAACGAGAATTAGGTCTCTACATTGCAATTCTAGTGAAATAAATAAAATATTTTAACTACTTATTTTATGTATTTTACACCGATGATGAAATTTCCACAAATGAATTATGGGGACTACTGTAAATTTATTCCCAGGGTAATCCATGGATTCTGAAATAAATGGTCCTATTAGATTTATGATCTAGGAAACTGTTTAGAAGTTAATCATCTTTTTAATAAAAAATTTATCGAATTAAAATAAATATATTAAATATATTTCATTAGTTTATTCTACGTACACCATGGCTTAGAATTGAAAAACTTCTGTGCAGATAGTCTAAAAAATAATCAATAAAATTTCAAAAAATAATACAAGAAAAATCCGAGTCATTACATTTTAGATGAGGAATTAAGGTAATTTTAAAATGATATATAATTTTAACATAAAACTACTATAAAATCATTTAAGTAAAGTTATTTACATTATATTTACTTTTATAGTTATCTAAATTATCCTTTAATGCCAACTTTAAGGACTTGGCCATAAGAATTCAGGTTTTAGTTATTTTATAGCATAATTCACATTATTACATTTCCTTGAATATTATTTGTTTAGATAGAGACTTTGGAAATTACTGTCACATACCAACTCAAATATTACTATTTTTATAATTATAATCATTATCCATTAAAAAAACAATACATTTTTAAAATAAAACAAAATTTCATTTCATGCTCTATATTCCCAATTCATCCCTTCATCTCATCTATGTCACTGTTATCCTATGAATAATATGATTATTTTTTTAAAATGGGTTGTGCACAAAAATTCGTTAATGGAAATAAAATAAGGGATAATTTTATTCAATTGAAAATAAATAATACATTTTATAATAACATTCATTTTTGATACAAAAGAATAATATTTAAAAATATCAATATCTGACCTTTTTAAAGTCATTTTATTTTCACAAAAACTCAGTTGAAGGCCTCTAAAAAATATATTAATAAATTCCAAATACACATATAGATCAAACTTACAAAATTTATTACAGGAACACGTGATAATTTCTTGACCCCCCAATGTTAATTATTAACGGGCATACCTGAAGCTATCATGGAAACCCCATATCAAGTAGTAATGGGATATCCAGGTGCTATCTAGGAGATGAAATTTTATGATAATATGAAATATACTAGTGAAATATGACCCAACCCATGTAAGGATGTAATGCTATTTCTCACAAAAGTTATTCTACCCCATGTAAGGCTATTATGGGATTTCACAACCACATCTGGGCCATCCCTTGCGAAGTTGTAATGGTCGTTCTCGGAGATATTTGAGCCACCCCAAATTTAATTATCTAGTAAAATATTATTATTATAACATTTTTATTCATTTAATAATAAAATTATTCAAAAATATTTTAAAATCATAAGAAAATTACTTTTGGATATGAAAATATAATTTCATTCTTTCAAAAATTACATTTGAAATCAAAACACTATGCATACGATAAATAAATAATTTTATTTGAAATAAACTAAAATATTTAAATAATAATAATAAAATAATTAATTAAACTTAATTATTTTAAGCAATTGTGATGTGGTATCAGTTAAAAAACATTCATTGTGTATTTTTTATGAAAAAATCACAATGAATCAATTTTAGAAAACGAAAAAAAGAATACATTAAATATATTTTTTAAAAAGAAAAACATGAGTATAAATTAAAATTAAAAAATATTAGTAGAATAGTAAAAAACGTTTTTTGGAAATAATTTTAGAAAACATTGGCCTGTAAAAAAAAGTGTTTTAAGGGAATCTTTTAAAAAAATGAGGAAATAACCATATAAATACCAAATTGTTATAGTGGGAATTAATGAAATGAATAAAATATTTTTATCCAATATACATCGAAATAAAAAAAGTTTATTTATAACATGACATATTTGAAAGTTCTCTTCACACATATTCCTAGCCAAAAAATGTAGAATTGCATTTTTATACCAAAAAATAGTAATTGGATTATGGAAATCCCTTACCTCACGCATCCCTCAAATGGTGCAAATTATAACATCTAGTATAATGGTTTAAATAATTTTATTATATCCTTAAATAAAAATAAAAATATTTATAATTCATTATATGATACTTTTATAGAATATTATCACCGTTTCATTAATTATATTTCATTGTTTTCATTGTTTTTGGTGCGATTGTTTCATGGTAATATGATTAGTTCTCTTGAGTATAATTTTGATTGTTCTTGTAAATTGAAAATAAATCCTCAAACATGGATTTGAATTTTATAAATTAAAATAGTATATTATTTAAGTCCACGTATAACATTTTGGTTTCTATCATGTTGATGATTTAGTGGATAAAAAATTAAATTTAAACGATTTGTTTATTTTGGAGGTTTTTCAAAATATCATGAACCAGTTTCATCATAAATAATATTATGTGAGTATATTTGTTATAAAACATGAAATAAGTTATTATATATATTTTAATCATGTTTAACCTAAATTAATATTTTTTTGACTAACCTCGGAGGTGGTAATGGAAAAAATCATTATTCATGGAGGTAATAAACTGACATATTTTAGACAATAGATTCATTTTTTTCCTAAAAAGAGATGTAAATCTAAATTGATATGATTTAATACATTTGAATATCAAAAAATTAGTTTATACATGATTCATTATTTAAAATTTTTTTATGGATGGATTGGGTGAGGATAATTTAGAAGAAGAAAAGAAATTAAGAGATGTCTGTTTAGAAAATTACCTTTTGAATATCACCTCCTTTAGAGACACATAAGGAAAATTGATTTGATAAATTGGTTAGACCATCAACAGTAGGAATTTCATAGAGTGGGGAGGAGTTTCATAATAATATATTTTTTGGATATTCAAGGATTTTTAACTGAAATAGGGTGTTGATGAGTACTGCATATATTTGAGAAGGGGTTATTTAAGTGACTAAATAATGATTATTTTATAATTAAATCCTACCACATTGAGTTGTAATTAATTTTCAATAATTTGGAAAAAAAATTATTATTTTCGAGGATTTTATGGTCTTTAAATAACTAAATGTACTATTAAATGTTTTATATTATATGTTTTTAATGCTTTACTTTTTTAAAGATTAACTGGTTTGTTTTTTACCTATACCATGGAAAATCGATTTTGTACAATAAAACGTTTTTATACCTAAAAATTTAAAATGGAATTACATGAGAAATTAAAATTTATGGGTCAAAATATGGAATACATTTTACTAAATTCAATTAACATAATAGACTAAATTAGATTTAGTAGTATTCTAGTCACCAAAATGAAGAAAACATTTTTTTTCAGTGAAAAGTTCAAAAGATTTAATTTTTAATCCAATTCCAATGTGAAATTGAATATAATAAACTAAATAGGATTTATTTATTTATAATTCAACATGTTATTCTTTAAAAAACCTAAATTATTATTTACATATACATGAAAATTATATAAAAATGTAAATTTAATTATAATTTATTATTGTTAACTTTTCCTTAATAAAGAATCATCTCTGAAAATTAAAAAACTATGCCCCAGAAAAAACCATTCCCCATCCAAATATTCATATTATTTTGTCAAATAAATTCTATAAAAGTATCAAAATTTATTTTTCAAAAAAAATGATATATTCTTATCTGAAAAATATTAAACATATCAGATGTATTTAAAAACATTTTATTGAATATATAACATATAAAATTAATTTTTTAAAAAATAGAGGTGGTTAAATTAATTTATTGTGATAAAATTCCATTGTGGGCCTAAATATAGTTTCTTATAAAAACAAATAATTGATATGAAATTCATTTTTATTTGTAAATTAATATTTACAAATGAATTAGTTTTATAAACATGTTTATAATATATTTTAATAATATAGTTAATATCAATAATTCTTATCTTTCTAACCACTATGTGATAATATTCACATTTAAATGATTATATTTAGTTGTTTGTTTATATTTGATGTGGCATATGTTGAATTATGTTGAGCATAATGTTTACTTTTAAAATATATGGATGTTACAAACATCCAAACATTATTTTATATATATCTTGTTGTGCTATATTTCTTTTATCATATCTTCCAACTTCAAAAATGAGTAAATATTCAAATATCATGATCTTAGATCCATTATATCCTATATAATGTATTTCTAAACATTTAAACATATATTCCATCATCTACTAATAAATATCCTATAGGTTCTAGAATGCATATGTTTTATTAATTTTCCCCATTATGGGAGTTATATGAATCATTCAGTTTGAAATTATAATATCTTTTTTGGGTTGAGATAAAAAATATTCACATGTATTTAATCCTTTGAACCTAATAAATCTCCATATCAATTATAATGAAATCAACTTTCGAAAATTGTTCCATAAATACTCTTCTTTTATAATAATCAATTATCCTTTCTCAATGAAATTTTTATGGAACACCGACTTCAATCTAATTAAATTCCCATTTATTTGACAATGATGCAAATCTAATGATTTTTTTCCTCAATTTTATATAATTTATTTTTCTCCTCTTCATCCAGTAATGATAGTTCAATTCATGATTTAATTTTTATTTGGTTTATGTGATAAATCAGGGAGGTGTGATATGATATCCTCAATTATATAATTCATAAAAATATTTTTTTCTCAAAGATGATGGTTTAGACCTAAAATTTCGTTATCCACCATTAATGAACTTAATTTCTTTGTTTTTTTGACATAAGGTAATTGAACCAATTTATTAATCATTTTAATCATTCAAATATTATAAAATTTCATAATATTAATAATTTAAGGATTGTTGAATGAGATACTATTTATCGTATTTATTTATTTCATACTTTTCTAATAATGATCCACACTCATTGAATGTATAATCTATCATCATAAAAATAAAATTGTTATCAATTTCAACTCATTCCTTTTTTAAGATGTAAAATCCCTTTACATTTGAATTACTACTAATGAATATTATATAAAATACAGTTTTTTATAATTTACCACATTCACACAAATCACTTTGAAGAAATTACTAAATTAGATAAAATATTATAGAATTAAATTAGTGATTCTGAATATAATAAATCTCATTAGAAGAACATGGTAAATTTGAAATGACCAAAAAATGGTTTTGAATCTAAAATTATAGATCAATAAATATTCTATAGATGAAATATGAATTAGAATGGTACACCATTAAAAATCTAGTCATCTCCGTAACAAATATTTTTTTATCAACCCTATTATTTTGTGAGGTACACATTTCACTATTATCATGCATATTTGTTTCTATAAATAATATTTTTTTACAAGTACTTTAGCCTCAGCAGCATGGACCATACACATATGATTACATGAAAAGTTCACTTAAAATAATTCCCACATTTGTTTGTTAACATCCACTAAATAATAAGAATCCTTAATGTCTTATATTTATGTGTTACCAAAAAATGTTTAATCAGAGTAAATTTATTAATAAATAAATTTTATTACCTATGTATTTTAATTGACTGATTATTTAAAATACCAAAAAATATATGAATTAATTATATAAAATGGATGAAATATTTTAATTTATACTTTCTAGTATGAATAAATAACTATATATGTGTTTTAGCATGTAGAAAAAATCACATTCCACTATCTCTGAAGTATTAAAAAACCATGAACATTATTTATTCACGTAATATTTTTATGTTCTTTTGGAAAAGGTACCCAGTATTTTATTGAAATTCTCATTCATCTATTTAAAACTAAAATTTTATTATTTTTTAGATTCAAACAGTTAAATTTTTTTACCCATTATTCACTATATTTTTTTCAGGAAAATCCTATAATTACATTCTTTCGACAATAAGTATTTTTTATATAAAAAATCCTTTACATATATCAAAAAATTGACAACTACTATATAAATTTTATTTAATACCATTAATATTGTATTCTTATATTTCAACATGTTCAATCCAGTCCCTACTAATATAGGAATTTTATATTTTTGGGAAATAAAATTCATAAATATTGCCAAGAATCATTTTTAATTTTAAAGGAATTTGAGAAGTTCTATTTTTCCCATTATATTTAGAGATATCCACATTTCCATAATCTATAGATTTCCTTTTTGAGAAGTTTTATAAAAAAATATTCACCATAAAATCTTTGTTATTTATTTTCCTCAATTTGTTCTTCCAAATATGTTTCTTTTTTAAATCATACACATTTGACCTGTTGATATGGTGAGAAAATTTTTAGCATAAAGAACTAGTTGGTTATTTTTTCAACAATGTTGATTCAATGACTGAAATTTATCTGGTATTTTAACTTCTATGACTTCTAGAAGAATGAACATGTTCTTTATTTTATAAAATTATCTCCCCTTTAAATATAACAACTCAAATATTACATATTTATAAAAATAATTTTCATTGAAACACTATAACCTTGAAATATTTTTCTATAAATTATAATAGTTATTATATCTATAATATAT
This sequence comes from Viscum album, assembly GCA_963277665.1. Taxonomy (NCBI): domain Eukaryota; kingdom Viridiplantae; phylum Streptophyta; class Magnoliopsida; order Santalales; family Viscaceae; genus Viscum; species Viscum album. The sequence goes on along the minus strand of OY728143.1, from coordinate 918,677,201 downwards.
AATTTATTATACAAACACCATATTATCGAATCTATTTTATGTTATATGCATAACATTTTTATCAGTACATCTAGATCCATTTTGTAAAAAAATATTATGTTATGATCAAGAAAAGTTTCCTTAGTTAGTGACAATCTTCCTCAAAATTTTCACATTATTATTTGTAGTGTGGTTTCATTTTTATTTTAAAATAACACTAATTCTATATTTTTATGATTTTTGTATTTATTGTGTATAATTATCTTCATTTGTATTTTTATTTTTTCCATCCATTTATTCAAATAAATACTATACCATACATACAATTTTTTTAACATAAATTTAAAAACAAATTCCTAAAAAATATAAAATCACTATTAATTTTAACATTTACCTTTAGGTTTTCTCTTATTTTGTTCACAAGATTCTAAAATTTATAATTTAAATTTTAAATATGTTTTAAAAAAAATACAATTTTATTATGATTTTTATATTTAATTTAATACAATTAGAAATTATCCAATGTTTCATAATTTAGATTATTTTCCTCAAAAAATATCACCTTTAAATATTTCATTTCATTTATTATCATTGACTCTTTTTTATTATAGATGGATTCATGGTTTTTTGAAATTCAAGGATTCTTATTCAAATTATTATTCTCACTATCCAATTTTTAGTTTTTCTAAATATATTAATTCATCTCATATCCTCAAGTACAACATTTTAGATTCATCAAACTTTTTATCACCACCATCTTCAAAACTATGGAATCCCTTACCCATCACTAAATTAATCAACATATTTTCCTCCTCTAAAATTTGTGTTTCAACATTATTATGATCATAACCACATTATTATTCATCTATCAAACATAATTTTCATATATATTATTTTTAGAAACAAATACCGTTAGATTTTATGGAAACATAAATTTGATGAACAATGTGAAATTATTGTTTGAATCACTACAAATGTAACACATATTTTTCATCAAAATATTATTTTTTAAATTTAAGAATTTTTTAAAATATGAAATAGATACACATTTAAATCACTTTAATAAAATCTTAGAATGGTAATTTTATTTTCCATTATAAAAATTATTCAATATTAATAACATTAATTTGATTTATTTTCTCCCAATACAATTTTTTTATACTAGAATTTAATCTAGTTTATTGACTTTTATTCGAATTTCGTTATTTTAAGAATTTATGGAGATTTATTTATCATTTTAGTAATTTTTTAATAGTTTATTCATACCCCATGTCATAATAAATTTTTGTATTATACAATTCATCCAATATATATTTACCAAGATCACGATTTAGAAGGGACAAATTCTTTTCATTAAACATGAAACTTATTATACAATGTAACTTTTTAGCCCCTATAAAATGTTCAAGAGTCTATAAAAATCCGATTGGGTTTTCACATCAAATTTTTAGCTCTGGTAAATAATTCAACAATATATTATTACACAAGAATATGTGTTTTATAATTCATCAAATGATATATCATGAATTTTACTACTTTAACTCCAAATTTATCTATATAGATATTGCACGACAAATAACTAACTATAATTATAGTTTTAATTTCAAAGATTTTAACAATATTTTTATTAAAATATGGATGAAATATTTTTAAAACAAAAAATATCATTTTCAATATTATTCGTATAAGTGATAGTTTATTATATAAAATATAATAATAAAATTTCCAGTTCTAAGACTAATACAATCCATTTTGATGTTTACATTTCCTAACTAAAACTACCATGTCACCCTATCTAGCTCACCCCAAGGGATATAAGCACGTTAATAATCACTATAGGCTGGTGGAAAGTGTTGAGATCATCTAAACAAAACCATTGTGAATGATGTAACCATTAAAATCCTATAACCAAACACCATGTACTGAACAACCACCAAAAATAAAGTATCAATCTATGGATTATTGTTTGGAAAAAACTAGATCTAAATTATTATTCACAACTTAACATGAAATAATTTTATATATTAACATAATACTCTTAAATAGAATTTTCCAATAAAGAAAAGAAAATATTTTATACCATATTTAGAATATATAACATTAAACAAAAATTAAAAATGATTTCCTAATATAAAGTTAAACAAATTTCCAAAAGTTATACTAATCCCCAAAATCCAACTTAGTTATCTCAATATGGATAAAAGCCGCCAAAATATATCAACATCTAAAAAATTAGCAAGGGTGAGGGAAATGATATCAACATTAAATTCGAAATTTATTTAAATTATATAAATAAATAATAAATACCCATTAACACTAGTATATCGGTTAAGATTGAATTCTTCAAAAGAAACAAACATCTATCTATCACATTCATTTTATAGGGAAAAAAATAAAATGTTTCATTTAAAATAAATATTAATAATAATATGGGTTTAAATTCCATGATATCAAATAACACTTAATTATTGAATTTCTCAAAAACCGCATCTTTTAAAAACCCTGAACATGTTTTTTTTCCACTTTTTGATATCTACATTTTCAGATAAAATCTAACCTCATGATACTCAAAATATGCCCCTAATGTTTTTATTTATAAATTAAACATTTTAGAAAAAAACCACACCTTTTTTTCAAAAAATTATAAACGCATACATTCCTCCAGATATTCTTCCTACATCTCCCATCAACTGAACTATCTATTTCCATGGTATATAAAAAACTATGGGTTACATTATAGTGTTTAATATCTATTATAATAGTGTACATCTATTGATTTCACAAATTTTTATTAAATGTTTCCCATGACACTTCTGAAGTGTTGAGGTTTGAAATAATAATTTAACATGATAATAAAAAATTATAATACCATGTAAATCACATAATCCATACATATAGACCCTTTTCTTGAGAACCCCTTATTATGAATGATATTCTATAATATCTTAGACATATGACATGAAATCCATGATCAAAAATTTCATGCACAATATAAAACCAAAATTATGATATTACTTTCCATATTAAAAAATAAATTTAAATTAAAAAAAGCTATTGGTTTTAATAAAATGAGTTGAATTAATAAAAAAACATTGAGGAAAATATTTGATGTGTATCATCCTCGAAAAATCTGTTTAAAACAATTAAAGTAGAAAGCATACATCAACAATTTCAACGAAAAAAAATATTAATTTTAATCCCATAATTTATATTATATAATTTTTTTCATATATATACATTTTGATTTATTAATCTCCATCTATGATTGAGTATTTTAATTTTCAATGAGGTCCACTTTGATTATAAAATTGATGTTAAATGGTTAGTTAACCATTATGGAAAATAATATAATTTTGAAAGATGTTTTAATTTTATAATATTATGTATTTACATGATTGTTTCATGATTTACCAAACCATGATGACCACCCCGGATGGTTTCGAGGAATGGTAGGGGTGATATTCCCTATTGGGGCATTGTGTAAAAAAAATGTGAACAAACTATATGGTCATCCTATATAATTAAAAATGAAAAATCAATATTATATCCTCCTTCAATTTATCTCCCCACCATCCCCCAATTTAACACATATCAAACCCAATATCTCATATACACTCCATGATCTTCTTTCCCCTTCTCTTTGTTCAATAATATTTGGGACATCACCTTAGAGATTTAATATTTCTTTATAAATATTATAACTATTCTATATTCTTAGCTTTTATTTACTTCATCCCTTAGTTTCCCTCTCATCCATAGACATTATGGACCTTTTTTGATAAATTGGAACCTAATAGTGTGGATATTGATGTTATTGGTCTTCTCTTACTTTTATACATTCTTTATTAGATTATTATTACAATTTCCAATTGGTTATTGTTGGTTATATGTGGTTATATTATGTGGTTTTATCTTATACCATTTCACGATGAATTGAATGTCCTCACATATATTTATAGATAATGTTTTAATTAATTTTATAAATAACGATATTTTGATAACAATTGGTGTTTTTAGGTTGAATTTAAAAAATTTATCCTTATTATGTTAGTGGAAATGTTTTAGAAATTAGATTGATTTATTTATTGGAATCATTAGATATAGGAATTTAATTGATTTAAAGGATATAGAAAATTAGAAACATAGGTGATTTTGTGGAATTACCTGGAAAAGTAATACTAGTAATTGATACTAACCCATTATCCATGCAATACAAAATAATTATAAACAAACAAATCCCATCACAGTTCTGATTACCACTAGGAATTTCTCTCAGTACTCCCTAGAGAAATGTGTAAGGATATAGTTGTGAATGTTTAGTCAATAAGGATTTCCTTATGAATTTTCCATTCCTTCTTATTTTGAAAATCACAAACACCTTATCCTTAAGCAAATCCATATTTTACTACTATAAAAAATTTCCTTAACCAAGGAAGTTTACCCCCTTCTTATTTTCATTATTCATATCAATACTTTTCTTAAGTGTAAAAATCGGATTCATGTCTAAAACCTTAGAATCTCATAATACATAGATATAAAGCATTCTATTTTCTAATCTGAATTCCTGTTACTAACTTTTATGATGTTCTATTATGAATTCCCTATTATAAACTTGAATGAAGTTATACTCTGAATTATGATTATGAACTTATATAAAGTTCTAACTACGAATTTTGATGATGAATTCTGATTATGAATTCTCATTTTGAATTCTGATGACGAATTCTGATTACGAATTCTCATTACGAATTCTGATGACGATTTATAATTACGAATTCTCATTATGAATTCGGATGATGAATTCTAATTACAAATTCTCATTCCAAATTCTGATGATGAATTATAATTATGAATTCTCATTCTGAACTCTGATGATGAATTATAATTACAAATTATCATTCCAAATTCTGATGATGAAATCTGATTACGAATTCTCATTCTGAATTCTGATGATGAATTATGATTATGAATTTTCATTACAAATTCTGATGAAGAATTCTGGTTACGAATTCTGATGAATAATTATGGTTACGAATTCTCATTACGAATTCATCAGAAAAACAGAATCCGAATACCGCATTTGTATAGAATCTTAATTCTATTAGACTCTGAACTTTTACTTTATTACATTCTAAACATCAGTTTTAGTTATGCTTACACTCATTTTCATATAAAATTTTGTCATACCTTCAGTTATCAACTAACCATTGGTTGAGTGACACGTGTACATGTCCCTTCGAAATTCAAGGAGATATATGACCATTGGAGGAGGGAGCCAACCATTGGATATTCTCCTATAAATAGGAGATCAATTGAAAATAAGCATAACACTTTGACAACACATGACGACATCTGTGCTTACATGCTATTAAAGTGATTTCTAGAGAGAGATTCTCTTATCAACTTTCAAAGCATCGTGCAAAAAGTTTGAATAGCTTGTTCAAAATTTTCCTTGTGCAGACTTGCTTTGTGCGACTCCGATTGTTTCTAATTACAATTGAGGGCTTCCGGGGATAGGAAGACAGAGGTTCGAACACCTTGAAGTTGAGGGCTCCCTTGATGAGGAAGAGGGAGGTGTCAACTAACTGATAGTTGAGGGCTTGTGGGGATAGCAAGATATAATTTGATCTTTGTATCGAGGGCTTACCCTGGTGTGAGTAAGACAGACTTTCTTGGAAGTATATATCAGGGGACCTCTTATCCAGGGTTGTTGGATACCCTTCAATTTGGGTTAAAAGTGTTATTGTTTGTTACTTGTAGTTATTACTACTTTGTTTTCCCGCTGCATTTTTTATTGTTAATGAAAGTATAACATTCTTATACTTCCTTACTTGTACTCTAATTTAGTTAGATTCTATAATATTTAATGTAGAATCATACTTGGTGTAAACATTTGTTAAGATTCATTTCTGGAATCACTTTTCTAGAATAAAGAACATCTTTGGAACTTTGAGGTGTTTTGAATTTTGGTTATCAAAAATTTTCTTAGGGATTTTTTAAAGTACAATTCACCCCTCTTGTATTTAAGCATCTCATACTTATATATTCGATCCTAAATTTGGTATTATAGAGTATATCATACTCGTATACCATCTAACAATTAGTATTAGAGGATTGGTTCCATCTGAATTAATATCAAGATTAGATTTAGAAGATATTTCTTCTCCTATCATTCAGATTCATATTTTTGGATTCATACTTTTCAGAATCTATTTTCTGGAATAATAGTTCGGATTCACTTTTTTTCTTACAGATAAAATTTTTCTTACTTAGAATATTTTATCTTTTTTACAGATATATACTTCTAACAAGTTTGTGTGCCAAAGTTTTTCTTAAGGATGGCTGGTTTAAATGATTATTCTTTTGAGAACCTAAATCCTACTAGACCACCAATTTTTTATGGTAATGATTACAAATATTGGAGAGATAGTATAAAGACATTCATTATCAATACTGGGGTAGATAACTTTTTCATTCTTATCGGAGGATATAAAATTCTTGAAAAGGATGTTAGTGCCTTTACAAATCAATAAAAGCATGATTACAAACTCAACTACAAAGTACGCAATACTTCGCTTTGTTCAATGACTAGGAACATATATAGCCAAATTTATTCTTGTGAAGTAGCTAACTGTATATGGAAGAAACTTGAAGTTACACATTTTGTTACATCAAAAGTGATTGAGATTATAAGAGCCATGCTCAGAGCTGTGTATCATGGTCTTAATTTTCCTTATGGGTAACCAATTTGTAAGGTGCAATAGAGATTCATGACTATTGTGAATAGCTTAAAATATATGGGAGATAAAGGTATATATGATGAAGCCGTTGTTGAAAAGATCATAGATATTATGTCCAATGAGTGGGAATCAAAGAGTACTACATTCAATGAAAACAGAAAAGTTACTCAAATTTCCCTTAATGAACTTTTTGGAACTCTTCTTCAACATAAGACTAGAATGAAAAGAGATGCTGATAACATAAAGAGGAATAATGGGAATGGCAGTGTTGATTTTACTACAAATTCAAATCACATGAAAGCTAAGACTCCTGAAAGAGTTACTCGATACAGATCTAAGAAGGTTATTATCCAATCCATATCTAGTGAGGGTGATGTTTCAGAAAATGAGTTAGATAATATTGCTCCAAGGATGAACAAGATAGCTAGACAGAGAAATTTCAAATCCATGTATAAGAAGAAGGAAAGTAAAGATAATAAATATTCAGAGGTCACACGCTATAAATGCAAGAGAGATGGACACATAAATCCGGATTGTCCTTTGCTCAAAAGGAAAGAAAGAAAATATAGGTATTATGAGAGGAACTGGAAGAAGTTTTACAAATATAATGCTAAGAAAGTTCTGAAAGATAATGACACCAGGAGTACCAGTGGTGGTGACTCTTCAGAAGAATCATCAGATTATGAATCTTCATGACAAAAGAATCTTGGTCTATCATCCAGACTACCAATTGAATATCATTTCTTTATAGTTAAAGTATACAATGTTGAATCCTTGGACAATGTTTCTCAAAATGATAATGATATTAAATATTATAACTCTTCTGATGAAGAATATTCTTCTGATGGAGAAAATACATTACCTAACTATGAAGAAGTTTCTAGGTTTGCTAAACTTCTTAAGATTGAGAACTCAAAGCTCATGAAAAATCATGATAAAGAAAAACTCTAGGAATACTATTCTTACTAGGGAAATATCAGATCATTCTAAAGATCTTGATAAGAAAAATGTTGATTTTGAAAATATTTCAAAAAATCATGTGGAAGTAAGTTATGAGAATAATAAACTTTCTAAAGATTTAGAAAACATAATTTCTAGGAAAAATTTTTTCAAGCCTAACTCTAGCTCAAAATCAGATGTTTTTAAAGATAAGAACATAGTTATTAAGCTGAAATCCGAAATATTTTCCTTGAGGAAGTGTTTCTCAAAATTTTCCCTAGGTAAGGAAAATTTTGATAAAATGTATTCACAAATATGACCTCAAAGGAATACTTATGGTTTTGGTTACACTAGTTCTAAATTGATTTTTAGTAACAACTACTTTGTTCCTCAAAGTGCCCCATTATGTACTAAATGTCAGTTTGGTGGTCACTGGGCAAAGAATTGTTCCATAAACAAAACCCAATCTTTAGGATTTCATATGGCTTATTTTTCTAAGAAGATGTGGGTACCCAAAAATTTTCTTTCTGAAATTTATGTATCTAAGCAAGTCTAGATTCTGAAAACCTAATGTTTTTTATTTACAGGAAAATAGGGAAAATACCAACATCAATACATGTTAAATGGATATTGGATGTTCCCATAATGTGACTGGTAACAAAAACTATTTTGAAAATATTATCAAGACGAAAGGAGGAAAAGTAACTTACATAGATATTGCTCAGGGAGAAATTTTTGGTATAGGTAACATTTTCTTCTTGGAAAATATTTGATTTAAAATGTTTTATTTGTTTAGGGTCATAATAACAACCTCATTAGCATAATCCAGTTATGTGATAAAGGCTACCTTGTGAATTTTAGGAATGATAAGTGGTTAGTATACAATTCAAAGGAAGAATTTGTTCTTTCTACCAATAGGAAATAGAATGTATACACTTTGAACTTAGAAGACCTTAAAAGCCAAGATATACCTTTCCTTAGTGCAATGGAAGATCATTCTTGGTTATGGAACAGAAGGTTAGGACAATGTAACCATAAGGACTTATGTAAGATTTCTAAGAAAGGTTTAGTTAAGGATCTACCAGAGCTTAGATATGATTCTTTTAAAGTGTGTGACCCTTGTCAATATGGAAAGAAACATAAATGTAGTTTTAAATCAGTCAGTGAAGTCTCAACTACTGATGCATTACAACTAGTGCATATGGATAATTTTGGTCCTACAAAAACTGGAAGCATTTGGGGATAGTATTATGTATTTGTCTTAGTTGATTATTACACTATATTTATAAGGGTCTATTTTCTAGCAAAGAAGTCTGAAGATTTTTTTTACTTTAAAAGTTTTAGAGCCCAAGTCAAAAATGAGAAATACCTTCCACTGAAAACTGTTCGTAGTGATCATGGAAGAGATAATTTCAAAATTATTATTTTCAAACTTTTTTTAGTAGAAAAGGTATTACTCACAACTTTTCCACACCAAGAACACCTCAACAGAATGGAGTTGTTGAAAGAAGAAATATAATTCTTCAAGAAATAACTAGAACCATGTTGAGTGAGTATTCTATTGCCAAACATTTTTGGGCCGAAGCTGTAAGTACTACTTGTTATACTATAAATTGATTTTTTTTAAAAGGTTGGGGTCGAAGCCTCAATTTATTATTAATGCAAAGACATCTTTAGACTGGGTAGAGGGTGACCCATTACATAGCCCGAAGGCCCAAGGCCAAGTGGCCTGCATACAAGGCTAGAATGCCATTTTTTGTCCCAAAGGACCCCTCAGTGAACAGTACTGCTATAGTACCCATGCAGCTACAGTACCTGCTATAGTACCGCTGCCACTACAGTACCCTACTACAGTCCCTCCGCCTCTACAGTGCTACCACTGCTATAGTCTGCCGCTGCTACAGTTCCCTGCTATAGTACTTGGGAATTCTCCCCTACCCAGATTTGATTCTGGGTCTTTTTCAAATTATTCATTCTGAATACTAAAGATAATTTACACAAATTCGCTCCAAAATCTGATGAAGAAATTTTCCTAGGCTACTCAACAACTTCTAAGCCTTATATAGTTTTTAACAAAAAAACTTGCACTATTTAATAGGCAGTACATGTCAAATTTGATGAAACTAATCCCCTTGTTTTCAAACAACCCCAAACTACATCCTTAGATGTGTTTTAAAAAACTGATTATCAACCTATGAAAGAAAATGCTTCTGATAAGGAAAATTCTCAAAATGGTACTTCTGAAACATTTACTATAGAAGATTTTCTATCCTATGTTGATGAAAATTCATTAAAAAACCCAAACCAGTTGTTTCTTAAGAATCATCCATGTGGTAGCATCATTGGTGATATGAATCAACCTGTAAAGACTAGATGTTCCTTATGAAATGAAGTAGAACATCGATCATTTCTTTCCCAATTGGAATAAAAAAAAATGATGAAGCTTTAGGTGATGATGATTGGATTAAAGCCATGCAAGATGAACTAAATGAATTCAAAATGAATAATGTTTGGACCTTGGTTGAATGAACTAAGGAAGCTTCTATAATTGGAGTAAAATGGGTGTTCAAAAATAAGTGTGATTAAAATGGAATCATTGTTAGAAATAAAGAGAGATTAGTTGCTAAAGGATATAATCAACAAGAAGAAATAGACTATTAAGAAACCTATGATCTAGTAGCTGGACTTGAATCTATTAGTATTTTACGTGACTTTGCAGCATTCTTCAATTTCAAGATTTTTCAAATGGATGTAAAATGTGATTTCTTTAATTGTTACGTTCAAGAGGATGTTTTTATGAACAACCACCTAGATTTGATGACACAAAACATCCTGATCATGTTTTTAGACTTACCAAAGCTTTTTATGACCTTAAACAATCCCATCGATCTTGATATGATAGAATTACATGATTTTTGCTTAAAAATAACAATGTTAAGGGAAATGCAGATCCAACCCTTTTTATAAGGAATGAATTTTTTTTGATTGTTCAAATTTATGTTGATGAAATTATATTTGGTTCAACTCAGAAATCTTTAACTGATTCCTTTGTGGATATAATGAAATATGAGTTTGAAATGAGTATGATGGGTGATTTAACAATTTTCCTTGGTTTTCAATTTTCTCAAAAACCCGAAAGAACTTATATATCTCAACATAATTATATTAAATATCTTCTTAAAAGGTATGGATATGACAACACTAAAATTATTAGTACTCCCATTGGTACCTCAAACATACTTGATCTTGATGAAGCTGGGAAACCAGTGAATCAAACATCTTTTAGAGGTATGATAGGAAGCTTACTATACTTAACAGCTAGTCATCCAGACAAGATGTTTACAGTATTATTATTTTCTTGATATCAATCAAATCCTAAGGAATATCATTTAAAGTCAGTGAAAAGAACTTTTTTCTACTTACAGTGAACCATGGATCTAGGACTATTTTATACTTTTGGAAATGATTTTATCTTAAATGGTTTTTCAGATGCTAACTTTGGTGGGTATAGAATGGATAGAAAGGGTATATCTAGAACATGTCATTTCTTAAGAGATTCATTAGTTTCATGGACATTCATGAACCCACACTCAGTAGCATTATCCACTACTGAAGCTGAATATGTAGCAGCTGGAAGTTGTTGTGCTCAAGTGTTGTGGATGCAACACACACTCACAGACGATGGTATGAGTTTTACCAAAACATAGATTTTGTGTGATAACAAAAGTTTCATTTCCCTCAGTAAAAACCCTACACACCACTCTCGTGAAAAACACAAAGATATTAAGCATCACCTTCTTAGGGATAATACACTAAAAAGAGAAATTATTCTTCAGTTTATCAGAACGCAAGATCTACTTGCAGATATTTTCACAAAATCTTTACCTTCAGATAGATTTGAATACATCAAACAGAGGTTTGGAATGATAACTGTGAGGTAATATTCCTTCATTAACTTCTTGTTGAAACATTCTCATTATAGTAATAAACTCCTTTTCATAGGAGGAGTACATTTTTTGTTAGCCTTTCAAAATTTTTCGTAATGATGTATTCGTATTGGAAATTTACGTAATGAAATTTTCGTATTGGAAATTTTTGTAATGATGTTCTCATATTTGAAATTTTTGTAATGAATTTTTCATATTGGAATGTTTTGTAATGATGTTTTTGTGCTGGAAATTTTCGTAATGAAGTATTCGGAATTGGCACTATCGTAATGTGAATTTTCTGTACTCGGAATTTTCATAATGGAAATGTTCATAGACATACTTTTCGTAATATAGTTTTAGTACTCAATGTTTTTACAATAATCTTTTCGACTTTATGTTTTTCGTAGTGAGTTTTTCGTAGTGAGTTATTTTGTAGTTAAATTTCCTTCAAGAAGAATATCATCTATTATGAATAATCATTCTGGAAATCCGAAAGGTATGATCTCCGTACTTAAGTTTTCTTAATCATTTTTTTCATACTAGTATTTTCATTTGTATTCGTATTTTTCCAATCCGAACGTTTTTCTTAAAAACTAAAATGATCGGACACAAGATTTCCTTGTGGCTAGTTTTTCAACTGTTAGATCTGATCAGATTGTTTCACAACCATTATATGGGTTTGGGAAGATGAACGGTCACCTCCCTTATCTATATAAAGGGGATCCCTGATGGTTGTCCCACATCGATTTCCAGCTCTCGCGTGTTGAAGTTCTACCCTTCCTTCTTAAGATCATTTCAAATATTTCACTGTTTCTCCATTCCGAATGTCTATAGATGCCACTTCTCATGAAATGTATACTTTGAAGCCAATCTCATGTTTGTTAGTCTATAGGGAAAGCTTGGTCCATCTGAACTTTTTCAGTAAGTATGATTCTCTTATTTGTAAGAATATCAAAGTCAATGGATGGGAAGAATTCTCCATATCAAATCCATGGGATTATGATGCTTTTTATAAGGATTTTCTTGTATAATTTTATGAGTATGTTTCCTTCTATGATGAATATGGAAGAGAGATACTCTCCTTTATTATCTGTGGAAGGACTTACAAGCTTTCTTACTACAAGGCCTTGAGCTAGGTGGGGCTCTCATACGAAGGTGAAGCCGAATTTTGTTCATACAAATTAACGGATGTTCAGGGAAGTTTCAACAAAGTGAAGGCTCTCGAATACCTTAGGCCCAAATAAGTCAAGACCGCGAAGACTTCCCATCTATCTACCAACTATTGGATTCTACAGTTGTGGGTTCAAGGGTTTTTGGTACCGAGCTGACGTGACAAATACAACCTAAACGAAGGTGATATTTACATCTTGGATTTCTTGGTAAATCTAAGAAAGATCAATCTGATGAGGCACATTCTAATTAAAATTCATAATATCAAGAATGGGACATTGAAAGCTCAAATTATTATGTATCCGACATTGATTTCGAAGTTGATAGTTTGGTATCTTGAATCCTTAAAGATCCCATATTGTTCTAGGAATTGTTAGGTGATGATGATTAGTGATGAAACCTTAAAGATGATGAAAGTAAGTTTTTCAAAACTGTCAGGTGAGTTTTATGATCTGCCAGAGGAGGAGGTAGAAGATGTTTTGAAAAATTTAGAGAAAGTTGAACCATCCAAGAAGGCCGACAGGTAGAGGAAGTTGAAAGAAGTGGAAGATGAAGGTAAAACACCTAAGTCTAGGGAAGTCGAATCTGTACCTTCTAAACCTAAAAATAAAAAATCCTACCCAGATGAGGTGGTATCAAAGTGGAGAGAGCTCAAATAAAAGAAGAAAGAAGGGGAGCCAGAGTTTGGCTTGGACCCTACTGTGGGTAAGGCCTTAAAAAAGCTGGTGATGAGATAGAGAAGTAAGATAAAGAGAAGAAGATGAAGAAGAAGATGTTAGAGGCAGAGATTGTTCAATCTCTCTTGAAATCCACAGAAATAGACTCCGAGAATATTCCCATTCCGAAGTCTTTCTTGGTTAAATTTTTACCGGAGACCCCGGGGAAAAACATCATGACTTCGGAAAAATCTCAATAGAAGGTTGTTGAAGAAAAGTAAATTGAGAAAGAAGTGATGGAGAATGTTCAGCAAGTTGTGGAGGAAATTCAGCAAGCTGAGTTAAGTGGAAGTTCTGATGATATAATCAAGAATTCTAAAGAATATCAAGATAAGGGAACCCCATCCAAGAAGTTGTCAATCCGGACTTCTCAAGTTAGATCCCCAAAAATTTCTACTCCGAGAGTTGATGATAAAGGTGAAGAAGTATTCAATAAGACATCTGAGGAAGAGAGTCACAATCATGACTTTATTCATCCTGAATAAGTTTAATTTGGGGTAGAGAAGATGAAACCTGATGAAGAAAATATTTTATAGGTATCCGAGAGTGAGCAAGAATCTCTTGATGAAGAGGTCGTTACGAAAATTAGCAACAGAAAGCAAGTGCTTATTGACACCCCAATGAATCATATAATTAAGAGGAAGAATGTTGGAGGCTCTTCTAAAAAGAATTTGGTGGAAATAGAAGAATACCAATCTCCAAGAAAATATTCAGATTCAGAGTCATCTGCATTGGGACATGATTTTGCGGTTGAGTACCTGAAGAAATTGGTAGACACCATTCCGATCATTCCTACAATAGACTCTAGTTTCCAGATGCTTCATCACAGCTTGAATCAGAAGTCAGAGTCCATATCCATGGTAATGGATAAATGTGTGAATATTGAAGAAGCGCATAAAATTTTTCTTATCAACTATGAGTTCCATAGAATGTCATGCAGCAAAATAACTCTTTGGTATAAGAAGATTGTTGAATACATGTAATAGCTTGATAAGTTCCATCTAGATGTTAATGAGGCTTCTGGTACTGAGGATTCAAAAATAAAAAATATTTTAGATAGTTTTCAGGACAAGCTGAACCTAGAGCAGAATAGTCGGATTCAAGATCTAAAAGATCTAAATGGAAAGCTCAATTATGTTGCTAAAGGTTTTAAATCAAAAAGGGATCTCCAGACCAAGACGGAAGAGAAGATAGTGAAGCAAGAGGATTTTTTGAAGGATCAGGTAGAAGCCTTGAATGCTCAAGAAGATAGAATAACAGCCTTGGAGAAGCAAGTAGAAGAGGACCACAAAGAAATAAAAAAGATGAAGACAATTGTGAAGAAGCTCTTGCCCAAGGAAAAGAAAACAAAATAGAATCAATGCGATCTTTTGTTGCATTTGATTTTCCTTGTAAAATTATTCCAATTATAATAGAATTATGGTTCCCTGTTTTGTTTGGTTGTCTTTACTAATATCTAAGGTACCATATTTCTTTTCTATTCCCTAAAACTCTTTTTGAAAATCACAAAGGGGGAGAAGGAAAAAGAACTCAAAAAGGGAGAAGGAAAAATCTAAAAAGGGGAGAAAAATTTCTAAGTAAAGAAGATCTATCCATAAGTAAGGGGGAGATTATTTAAGGGGATTTTTCTCATTACGAAGATTTCCATCTCAATGATAATGAAAATTAAATTCCAAAAATCTAGAATATGATCCTTAGAGTTTCAAATCCTAAGGGGGAGTTATTCATATTCACCATTATCCATAAACAAAGGTAGATAAGCTTTAATTTAAAAGTCTAGAATTTTTTCCCAAGTCCTTATATTCTTTTAAGGATGTTTGTGCTTTCCAAAAAGGGGAGATTATTGAGTCAATAAGGTTTTCCTTATGACTTTTCCATTCCTTCTTGTTTTGAAAATAAAAAATACCTTATCCTTCAGAAATTCTATATTTTACTTCTATAAGGAAAATTTCCTTACCCAAGGAAATTTACCCCTATCTTATTTTCATTGTTCATATCAATAATTTTCTTAAGGGTAAAAATCAGATTCATGTCTAAAACCTCGGAATCGCATAATACATAGATATGAAGCATTCTATTTTCAAATATGAATTCCTGTTATGAACTTTTATGAGTTCTATTCCAAATTCCCTACTATGAACATGTATGAATTTCAACTATGAATCCTGATTATGAACTTATTTAATGTTCTAACTATGAATTTTGATGATGAATTTTGATTACGAATTCTCATTTCGAATTCTGATGATGAATTCTGATTACAAATTTTCATTAATAATTCTAATGATGAATTCTGATTACGAATTTTCATTCTGAATTCTGATAATGAATTCTAATTACGAATTCTCATTCTGAATTCTGATGATGAATTCTAATTATGAATTCTCATTCTGAATTCTGATGATGAATTCTAATTTCGAATTCTCATTCCAAATTCTGATGATGAATTCTGATTAATAATTCTCATTCTGAATTCTAATGGCGAATTCTAATTATGAATTCTCATTATGAGTTTTGATGAAGAATTATGGTTACGAATTCTCATTACGAATTCTGATGAAGAATTCTGGTTATGAATTCTCATTACGAATTCATTAGAAAAACTGAATCTGAATATCTTTTTCTTATAGACTCTGAATTCTATTAGACTCCAAACTTTTATTTGCTTACATTCTGAACATCAATTTTAGTTATGCTTACACTCATTTTCATATATAACGATTTCGTGCCTTCGGTTATCAACTAACCGTTGGTTGAGTGACATGTGTACATGTCCCTCCAAAATTAAAGGAGAAATATCACCATTGGAGGATGGAGCCAACCGTTGGAGATTCGCCTATAAAATGGATATCATTTGAAAATAAGCACGACACTTTGACAACACCTGACAACATTTGTGGTTACATGCTGTTGAAGTGGTTTCTAGAGAGAGAGAGAGGCTCTTATCAACTCTCAAATCTTTGTGTAGAAATTTTGAACATCTTGTTCAAACTTTGCCTTGTGCAGACTTGCTTCATGTGAATCTGATTGTTTCTGATTACAATCGAGGACTTCTGGAGATAGGAAGACAGATGTTCCAACACCTTGAAGTTGAGGACTTCCTTGCTGAGGAAGACAGAGGTGCCGACTACCTGATAGTTGAGGGCTTGCGGGGATGCAAAAACGAAATTCGATCTTCGTATCAAGGGCATAACCTGGTGTGGGTAAGACAGACTTTCTGGAAAGTATAAATCAAAGGACCTCTTATCCAGGGTTATTAGATACCATTCTCTTTGGGTTAAAAGAGTTATTGTTTGTCACTTGTAGTTTTTACTAAATTTTTTCCGCTTCATTTTCTATTGTTAGGGAAAGTAAAACTTTCTTATACATCATTACTTGTACTATGATTTAGTAAGATTCTATACTATTTAAGGTAGAATCTTAATTGGTGTAAAATTTTGTTACGTTTCATTTCCAGAATCACTTTTCTGGAATCAAGCAAGTCTTTAGAACTTTTAGGTGTTGTGAATTTTGGTTATACAAAATTTCATTAGGGGTTTTTAAAAGTACAATTCAACCTCCCTATTGTATTTGAGCGTCTTATAATTATATATTCAATCCTACATTTGGTATTATAGAGTATATAATACTCACATACCATCTAACAGTGAATGGTTCAACTACATACAATATAATGATCATTTGATGAAGGTCCACCCTAGATACCTTAGGGTTATCCTATTGGTCTTGGTTGTATTATATATTAATTAGTCTTTGAAAATTTAATTTAAAATTTTAAAATGTTTGATTCTAATTAAATTTCTTTCTAAACATTTAGGTTTATTTTGTATTAAAATTTATATTCGTGAAATTTTTTGTGGTACCCCACTAGTATTTTTTCTAATACCCTACTTAAACTCAATGGGTGTATATAGTTATTTTTTTATATATATTATAAATATAGTGGTTTCACATGGAGGCAATGTGTTCTATTTCCAGGGGATTATGGTTGGGTGATGGTGATGACATGGCTTGGGGATATCCAGCATGTAACATGTATATGAGTAGAAATTTTGATTATTTTTTGGGAACCTATTAAATATATCATTTACCTTTTTTATAAATTTTTAGATCCCCATAACATTATCTTTGTATATAGATATTGATGATCATTTTTTGAAATTTTTTGTCTTTTTTTATTTTATTTCTAAGGTTTTTTTTAAGATATATTTATATTTTAGTAGTGGATCAAAATAAAAATACATTTTATATGGACATATTGAATGCCTAGAAACCAATTTCCATCTTACATGGATCTGTAATTCCCTTACCATTGAATGACTCAAGTTGTTGTTTGATGGGAAACCTAGGTTTTTTCATGAAAAATTTATATCTGAGCCACTGGTTTTGGATTAATGTTATCTAATATGTTTGGATAGTTTAAAGATATTATTATAGTATGTCAAGTAAGATATGTGAAGGAGTTTCTAAATATATACTTTGTAACCTCCCAAGAATAACATTACGATATTGGGAAAAGTGTTCTTGATTTAAGAATCATTTTCCCTTCCTTATTGGGTTTGGTTTATTGTTCATGAATAATATACACATCCCATGTTTCAAATATATTTTTGGATCATTATATTTCCATTGGTTATGATTCGCTATGATATTTAAAAAATAATTTTTTTGTATGGAATGTGTATTTATTATTTGGTTTTGTTTTTGTCTCTTTTATTAGGTATATAATTAATTATTCCCCCTCAAAAGTGGAACATGAATTCTGTATATAATGCATTAGAAAAAGTTATTAGAGTAGTTTAATTAGTTGATAATAATATGATTATGGAAGTGGTCTAGAATGTTGAAGAAATATACTAATGAGGAATTTATAAACCATCCAATGGTGAGGATGTTGACTAAGATATTAACCAAGATCATGGTCATTAATCCCTCAAGAATAATACTCCCTCTTTTTGGGAAGTATAGAGACCTAGGAAGATAATTCTTGTCTAGA
Organism: Viscum album; assembly: GCA_963277665.1. Lineage (NCBI taxonomy): Eukaryota > Viridiplantae > Streptophyta > Magnoliopsida > Santalales > Viscaceae > Viscum > Viscum album. Next base: position 918,658,732 of record OY728143.1, on the reverse strand, counting down.
AAATACTGATTGGATCTTTTATATCCATCAATCTCCAGATTCTATCAAAGTTAAATATACAACTTTTATGCTCAAATCCCAAAGGTAATTAGTTATTCATGAATTAAATCATTATGTTTTGGAGTGGATGGACCTAAAAGTGATATTCACTCTCTAACCATACTTCAACTGATTAGCATTGGTAAAATATGTGGAAGTATTATGCAACTAGTAATGAACACATTCTTTAATCGAAGTTGTGAAATGACTTTATGAATTGGTTCAATTTTCCAAGCAATCTTTTTAATGAAGAGATAGATGCTAGGAACCATGGCATCGACCTAAGAAATGATCTTTAATAATAGGTATTATTATTATTTCTTACGTTCTGTATTATATTTTTAAATCAATAATTAATATTAGAAATCCATCAGGTTGAAATTTATTGGATGATCGTAGCACATCCAATTCCTAATGATAATGGTACTTGTTCGATACAGATGAATATGATGTGTGAAGTGTAGGTGATGGGATGTGGCAAGAATTCTATGTACTCTCTATGATAATAATTTTTCTTATATTCAAGTAGTGGGGAAATTATTTTAAAATAGAATTGGATGACTAGTCATGTATATTCATCTTTTCATGGCACCCATATCAATCTATTCATGAATACTATTTGATATCTGTATTTTTTTTACTCATATTTGTTTCCCATAGTAGTGAAGGCTCTTCATCCTCCAGGGGGTCTATAGTATAGTCTAATGATTCTAGAGTAATGGGAACCCATACTCATGTGAGTGGGGAAAGTAATAGTTCCTCGTATGGGAGTATTTATCTCTAGTAATATCCTCAAGTTAGTGGGAAAACGTCCTCCTCATTCATATATAATGTAACTAAAGGTATTGTATCAGTTTAGAGTGGAATATGAGGCAGGTCCTGTGATAGTGAGAGGTAAGATTTTTGTTGTGTCAAGTATGTATAATACATTATTAGTTAGATTGTTCTCAAGTATATTTATCTAATTTCAGGTCATAGTTATATTAAATATTCATTTATATCCAACACCATTTTTGATGAAAATATGTACTCTTATATGGATGAAGAGAGAGTAAGGATTTTGGGGCCCTACATGTGTGATATATTTTTTAGAAGTTGTGATATTATGATAATTTATTTTCCATGGAATGGTATTTTTTATGTAATCCATGACATGGATTTAATAGAGCCCTGAAAATCTCTAATATATTATTACCATCATAGAGTAAATTTTCCCATACTTAATGAGAGCACTTGAGTATTCCAAGGATAATCGGAACAACAATATAGTCATGTAGGACCACCACTTATATAATTAGAAAAAAGTATCTTTTAAGATTCTTTATTTTTTTAGAAACAGATAAGGAAAGTTCCAATATTATGTTACCTCATATGGGATGATAGTTTTTTATATTGTTCCCAGATGATTTACCTGGTACACCACCATAGAGGGACAAGTATTTACCCATTGTTCTATTTTTATAGGCTAAATCAAAATATACCCAATCATATTGTGAACATATAGTACATTTAAAAGAAATGAAGGTTAAAATAGATGATTTGGAAGATAAATGATTAGTTTCCCCAAATGTGTCCTTTTGGGATAACCAAGTGATTTTTTGTAAAATATAGGATGATAAAATCAATTTTTTATGTTATAAAAAAGTTAAAATAGGTTATGATAAACAATAGATGACCATTTACCTATATTAGTGACATATTTTATCATTGAAAGGGATATATGTCATTTTATGAAATGGATCATTATTTGGGAATCAACCAAGTGCGGGTGAGTGTGGTTCATGTTCTTAAGTCAATTTTCTGATATAGATATGTACATTTAAATTTTACTCGGATTAAATAAAAACTAACCAATTCTCAGGTTGTTTTTATGGTGATTATGAATTTAATACAAAATATATACAGTGTCACCATTGTTGTTGTATCACTAGATGAAATTTTTTTTCTTCTAAGGTGAGGGATGAGCAATCTGGTAATTGGGAATTATTTGGGAAAACATGTGAGATCACTACATCATTTTTAAATTATCCATGATTAGTTTTTAGATCCATGGGACGATGTTTCTTAAGATTGTGTTGTTAAAAAAAGTCATCTCATCTGATATTAAGATTTTTAGAGTGTTTATGTTTTATTAGGATACCAATAAAGTTTTCCATATTTTGAGGTTCCTTGTACTTATAGACAACTACATCAAATTTGTGAATGATTTTTACTATCATGAATTACCCATGAAAACACTCCCCCCAAATGGGTAAATATCTTTTCTATCATAGTGTGTCTTTATTTTCATTATGAGTTAAATAATATGTTGTCATCAAACATGATTTTTATTTTTTGGATTCAATAGAGGATTTATGGTTTTCTATGATTAATGAACTATGTGGTAGGGTGTGTTCTTATGCATGGATACTTTGTGGTCATGTACGAAAGTATCCAAATTTTACCACATAAAATGAAATAACTAACCCATAACAATGATCATACTACAATTATACATGATCTGAACTGATGACACAACTATCTTTTCAAGATATGGTTTATGATCTATTATAATAATTAAATCTATATAACAACATTATCTCAAAAGATTATGAAAAAAATCATCATGGATTTAGCATCTTCATGAAAATTATTTTGAAATAACCATCAAAGTAAGAACTATAGTTGTGGTTTTCATTTCACTAAGTTGTAAGTTTCCCTCTCTGAATCTCATGGAGTCTAATAGATATGTATTATGTGGATCTATTAACTCAGAGTAACATGGTAGAGAGGGATGAAAAAGGGCGAATGGATTATCTATGAATCAAATTGAATCCTTATCTTCCAACAATTATTCTTCAAGGGAAATAATTTGATGGAGAATTATAGCGCATCCAAATGATTTAAAATATTGGGGAGATCATCGATGAGTGATCACAGTATATCAAAGTGTTATTATTTTTAAAAATTCATTATGTGATCCATTTTTCGATTAGGAAAGTGGTAATGGATGCTTTTCTTCACTCCCAGTGGGGCTATAACCCATTTTCTAGCCAGATATAAATTATTTAGAGAGGTGTTTTTTTCCCCTTGGTATGAAACATGACATAGAAGACATTATTTCTATTTTTAACCAAAAAATTGATTATTTTTTAGTACCATAATTCATTTTGTTTTATTTATACACAACCCATGTCTAGTTGGTTGTGGGAATAGGTTTACATGGATGTCATCATTGAGAAACCTCGTACCTCTCATGGTATGAATGCTACATGGGTTATTGATAATTGTCTAACGAAACAAACTCACTCTATTTTGATCAAGGAGACCACTAAGGTTTATGAATATGGGAGATTATATGTTCCCAAGAAACTAAGGTTACATGGGGTTTAGATATCTATTATCTATAATAGAGACTCACTTGTTTAGGCATTTTTTAATAACGACCAACATGAGGCAATTAAATGTCACGTCTAGTAGAGAGTAGTATAACATCAACATACTAATGACTCGAATGATTGGGAATGAAAGAATCTAAAGGATATTCCCAAAATTCATGTATTAGAATTTATAGGATCAAGGTATTTATATTTGTTAATGGTTGAATGTTAATTATAACATTAGTTACTTATTATTGATAGGAATGAGTACTTTGAAATCTCTATATAGAAGTCTGTGATGATGTTACCTTTATTTAACTAATTAGTGAGAAATTTCCCAAGAAGGGTTTACATTTTCGAAAGATAAATATGTATAAATGTAGGTTATTACAAAAAAATATGTTATACTCTAGAGTATCCAGAATCTTTTTGTAGATCATTGAAATCCTCTTTTGATGTTTCTAGTTCGGATGTGGTGTTTCTGATAAAGTCCTGTAAGATGGTCAAAAAAGACTGAAAAATCATGGGAATAATTCTCATAGATACAAGGGTCCCTTTTAGATCACTATGAGAATCCAGAAAAAATCATACCATTTGGATTTCCCCATAGTTTATTTTGATTCAGAACATGTTCCACTTGTGAAAACTGAAGTAAACTAACCCAAATAATTCAAATTTCATGAATTTCAAATGACTTGGGTATGTAGAAGATTCTTCTATGAATAATAAATAAGTCCATGTTAATGAATCCTAAGGTAAATATATAAATAGTAATTCAATTACACTATATTGGGTGATGAAATGAAACAGAAATGACTCTCAAGAGATATTGGAGTAAGAGTCCCGTGTAAATGAGTAGTGTCCTCACCTATTTAATGATTATTCTTCAGGTTTTATTTTGACTATGTCAAGTGATATGGTGGGAGGAATTTTCACACCTCAGTGTCACTTTCATGTAAGATATTAAAATATATTGATTATCTTTTATTATCTTTTTTTATTCAGGTTGTTTACATTAAAAATATGGATGTTTTTAGAAAATAGTTCATGTCACATGATTAGAGAATGATTAATGGAAGACATGTGAGAACCATCTAGTAGGTATAAATTTTTTAAAAGTGTAGATTTTTCCATATAGCAGAAAAGTTGCCCATAAAATCAAACCAACCATGAATGATCCAATTTGAGGCATTTGTGATCAACATAGTTTGTGAATAGGTTGTAAAAACCAATATATAAATCAGGAATATTTCCCAAGAATATAAAAATGGGAAATTAAAATTCTACACTCCTTTGATTTACCACCTCCAACTCCAGTATTTATACCAATATTAAGCCCCATATCCCCTACACAATCATTATGACTCTTTACCATTGATAATTTTCAATATTTTGGTGATATTCCACCTTATATCTTCTATATTTCATCATATAAAGTCCTCCTATTTTATTCTAATGGATTTTCTTTCATTATTCCATTATTTTCACTCTCCCCTTAGAAATTACATCCATGCATCCATTGAATCTATATTTAATGACATAATAATTTATTTTTTGTTCATATATTATATTCATTTGGCCATCCTTCTCTTTTTCATGGATATTTTAACATGTTCTGGCTGTTGTCATATTGTTAAGGTATGAGGATTCCTTTTATTCCATTCCTTGATCAACTAAATTTGATAACCAATATTTATAATTCATATTTCAGTTAATTTAATGTACTAATGGACATTATGAGTATAGTTTTTTCTTGTTTTGTTGAATTTTAAAATGAGATTTTTTTCATTTTGGATTAAATATTTTGGTAATTGGTGTGATTTGTTTATCAGATGACATTCAATTATGTATTCAATTGATTTAAAAGGGGAAATAAAATGAGAATCTCAGTAACCTCGGTGGTATGATAGGAAATGTACCCATAGGAAGTGGTCCTCCCGCACTAGAACATGGATGATCACATTAATATTACATAAAAATAGTTGTATTGATGTTGTTAACAGGATGACATTGTATTTTTCTTCAATAGTGTCTCTTACATTAGAATGGTTTTTAATTGTTCAATTAATGAGAGTATCTAAATCCTAGTAAAGGGATCATCCATAGAAACCCTAATCAATCTCAACTATTCATCATTGTGTTTTATTTTTATCATTCTTATATTGTTTATATTAAATTTCAAAATCACATTTTAAAAATTTATATCAACCAAATTATAATGATGAATATCTCAAGAATTGGTTATTCATGAAAATCATGGTAGAACCCTACTACATTTTTTTGATCACAAAAAAGCATAAAAAGTCTATATATAATTATTTTTCTTATAAAAACCCAAAAGAAAATAATCATTTAGAGGTGGAGGGTACTCTTTCTAGTTTATCATATCTAGTTGAGGGTTGTTACACATTAGAGGCAGACCCACATGTCACATAGATATGGGTGATAAATTTTATTTACTTTTATTGATTTTGTTGATGTATCTCATTTCTCATTTTGATTAGATTATATGTCCCCATACGATTCATTTTTTTGTATGGACAATGATGCATTATTATTAAATTTTTCGATATATATTCTCATTTTGGATTATTCTGAATTGTTTTAGCATTTATTTAAATTTTGTGCATGGGTATATTTTTCAAATATACTTACAAAGGAAATTTTGGAACTAGTTTCCATCCCAAGGGGATGGAGAACAACCTTTATACCTTTTTATATGCTAATTCAGGATCTGGTTTAAAGTGTGACCCTGGTTAGTTGGTTACAATTTTAAAAACAAGGTCACTAGTATGTCTCCGTTAAAAAAATGAAATACTTTTTTAATAAATAGAATTCAATAACCAGGGAACCACTATCATTATAAATAAATGTTTTCTTCGTAACATCATTTATAAGTCTTATATTTTTTAGAAAACTTTTATTTGAATTTATAATACTTTTATCCTGTGTAAAAAACATTTCTAATGATTATTCATTTCTATGGTAAATTATCTCAAATTATTCATTAACGGAACAAAAAGGAATGAAATATACCTAATTGATAAACAATTATAATTATTAAACTCAGAATTATTATTAATTAAAAAAAGTTCAAAAAAACCATAAAGTAAAGGAACTCCCACCCCAATGGAATTTTACATAGAAATTTAACTAAACAAATGGATTCACATCCTTTTTTCTAACTAATATAATACCATGTGATAATGGATACTTTATAGTCCTTAAGAAGAACCACATGCCTATTTTAAATAACCCATGACATGAAGATTGGCCACCAAGGAAACTAGGGCGATAGAAAGGGGAATAATTAAGGATGTAAATGAGGAAAATATGGATTGTGAAAAATGGAGTGACTCTAACCTCGATAGTAAAATTAGAAAACACCCAAAAATAACCATACAAATAGAGGAAATGTATTGTCTCATATTGGGATGGTATCCCAATTTTCTTATTTAATGTGGGGATAAATTGGAGGAATCACTAAATAAAAATCACAAATATAAAAAAATAACCATTATATATAAAAATTCCAGGTTAGGAAACTATTTCTACCAGAATGTGAGGAAACCATGAGTTTCCAATTGGAATCCAACAAAAAAAGGACATTCACATTGCATAAATATTTAAAAAACACATTTCTTTGAAAAAATTCCAAAAATTCATATTTTTTAACTAAATACAATTGAAACATATATAAAAGTTAAATATAAAAATATATACACATAAAAGTGATACTAAGGTGTCACAATTACAAATATAAAAATTTCTAAAAAAATAATATTCCAAAGGAAATCAATTATGTTATAATATTATGGAATGATAGAAAATAGTTCTGATTACAACTATAGATACCTTGACACTTATCGTAATTTGATCGATAATGATTCACTATGATGGGGGATCTATGAATCAGTTTATAGTAAAATTTGTATCCAAATGACCCTCATTGAAATATACGATTAATAACACAATTGTTTTTTTCCTCATGTTATTGATTATGAATTTGATAAAGTTAGTCAACTAAAATAAATAACTACAATAACTAATCAAATAAATAATATCGATTAAAAATATTTACTCGTTTTACCAAGAAACACTAATTAACACATACTTAAAATAATATGGAAAACCTGTGATTATGTCATTTACTATAATTATCATAGATATAATTGTAAGGGAATATTGTTGAAAACATGGTAGAATAAAATATATATTAACTGATTTTATTTACTTTCACATAAGTTGGAAGATAATGTTTAACATATATAACCGAAATATCATTAAATATTCAAGAAATATTTTCCAATATTTGTTTATAAGTACTAACTATAACTCAATACTTATCACATATAATTCCTCCCTAAATAATAATTAAAATGTTATTAATAAAAAACTAATGTGCTACTCAACCTTCTCTAATAAATATTTATAAAACGTAAGAATATGATCATCAAACTATAATATTAATCATATAACATCACTTCAAAAACAATAATTTTTATCAGTATTTATATCACTATTGTATAAATTCATGAAAATAATTGTAAAATTTCAACTATAATAATTCAATCTCTTGGGTTTCTTCTTCCACATCTTCTCTACACCCTTATTTATATGGAATAGACCACTATAATAACTATCAATAATTCAAACATTGAATTATTTATTACAATGTCAAAATAATCTCACCAACATCAATGATTATTATATCATGCTAATGTTTTTGACAACATAACACATTCAATAGTAAACTAACATTAGATTCATATTATAATCATATAGGGTAAAATTTGAGCTTTCTCTGGTTAAGTAACTAAAAATTAAACTAACTATATTGTTGGAGGTGATAATTGTAATTCAATGTGGTAAAAAAAATCTAATTACCAATGGAACTTTAAAACAGGACCAGAACCCCCATTGTAATCTTTTGGACTCTTCCAAAAAACATGACATATAAATACCTTTTGTGGACAAACAATCTCTAGTGGTCAAGTGGTTCAAATGACCTTTTCTATTTCCCTTAAACTTCTATCAACTCTATTTTTCTACACAATCACTAAACCCAACAAAAATACATCCTTAATATATTGAATGATTTGAATTATGTGTCGACATTTTTTAATTAGAAAACACAACATTTAACTTCATTATATATATTAAACATCTTCAAACATAGATTCATTTTACAAATGTTCCATCTTCAAGATTTATTTTCCACAATTCCTACCCCACTATCCTGGGCCAAGTCACTTTTCTCTCAAACTCAATAAACGATTAATAAAATTATATTGACATATATTCTAAAAAAATATAGAATATTTTAAATTAATATTATCATTTAAAAACAGGTAGTCAAATTTGTTTCATCGTTATATTATGATGGAAATTACAAAAATTATAAATAGATTATTTTTAAAAATTGTCTTCACTACAAAAATATCATTATAATATAATATGAAATGATATAACTACTTACTATTCACTTTTATTTCATGAATATAATGACTGAATAATCTTTCTTTTTTCCAATAACTAATCAACACCTTTTACTACATTGTATCATTATTATGTAATCTTAGTTTCCTATGATCTGGAAACATCAATTTCAATTCATTTCCACAAAAATATTATAAACTTATTGTATTATCCAATACGAACTTAAGTAAGCCACAACATAACATGTGATGTGGCTCACATATCATCTTGACCACCCAAAAAATCGTTATGTCTATCCATTAATCATGGTATAATAACAATTATGGTCCAATATTTTGTGGAACAATTTGTCTCATACATATCATTAATAAATTTTTAAGACACACACACACACACACACACACATATATATATATACTCACTTATATTCACATATATATATATATATATTCTCATGATTCTTTTTTTCATCTCTAATACTTCCCCAAGATTATCTCAAATAGATCATATAAATAAAAAATATTCAAAAAAAATACATAAGACTGATTATAAGATATTTTTAAGTAGTATTTTAAATATTTTAGTTCAAAAAATAAATATATTTGGACACGTTGTCTATATATTTATATATATAAAAATATGTAGACATGATCTTATTTATAAAAATACATCTTATTGAACCATTATGAGACATGTCCATAAATAACCTCCCCTTATTTTTTTTGGGAAACTATGGAACCAATGATGGTATACAAATATCTATATTTCCTGAATTTAACTATCATCATTGAAATGATGCCCAAATTGTTATTAAATCTTGTATAAAAATTTAATTATCTAATTATTAACTCTTTTTACAAAAGAATAACTCCCTAACCTTATACAATTTTTTTAACTTCAACCAATTCACTAATTTATGTAATGATATTTTCATTATTCCATTATATTCCATTACAAGAAAACGTGTTATAGGAGACAGTAATGAAAAAAACAACTTCTTAATGTTTCCCATAAACAACAAATCAATTCAATCACAATAAGTAAAAAACAAAAACAAAATAATAAAAAACCGAATCGAGCCAACCTATTTACAAATAGATTCCCCACCAATTTCATTTATACCATAATCTTCTATTTCACAAATATTTTCAAGAATTTTTTTGATAAATTCTATTATATATGTTTTCTATATATTTCATGAACACACACTCAAAAAACAAAAAAAAAAATTCACTTTTCACATAGGGACACACTAACACACATAACAGACACATATATTCCTATAAAGACACAACCATGTGCACTGTGAATTTATAAATTACTCTAAAAACATATCCCCTTAACATATTAAAACCTTATTTCAGTAAAATTATTTCTTATAATTAATGTATCAATTAACTATTTGGAATAATAAACCCATATAAGATCTTAAAAAAAGATAGAACTCCTACATCAACCATATAAGGTATATGGATGAAATCCCATCATAACTACAATGTCTAAAATCATTATTTTTTAAATGACTTTGTAAACACATATAAAATGTAAAATATTATAAGAAAATACCCGAATTAAAATAATTTAGGATCTCTCTTTTAATTTATCAAGTGGTATGTAAAATTAGTATACTTCAGTTTATTGAACTTGTATAACCTTGAAAATATAATGTATAATCATTGTATCTGATAGTGTTTATGACATTCCACACCAATCACATATGAGAATATAATATCAACAAAAATTATTTTATTTTGAATATTTTAATATATGAAATAAATCTTAGATTGTTAAATTCATGAAATGCCGTGTTAGTATACGTTACACACAAGAGTAACCTCTTTTATTGTCTTGTGGTACACACAAGACCGGTATTCATTGAACAATAATATATTATTAAAATATTATTATATATATAGTCATGTAAATTAGTATATACGAATAGTAATAACTAACGTAAGAAAATTATTTTATTCACAAATTTAAATTTAATTAACTGCTTAATAATTAATTATATTTTAATATTAGATATAATTTAATATAAAGTGAATATTTTTATTGATATCTATTTTTATGATCAAAAGGTTATTTTAATAAAATTCATTAATTTAATTTCAATTAATGAGTGTTATTAATTTAATATATATTCAATCATGTTTCTGGACATTTATACAATATATCTGATAGGCATAAGACAAGAACAAACACAATTTCACGCATAACAACCTATATATTTGTTACAAAACTTTTACCACACTTTAATGGATAACCCATTTTAAATAAATTTTTTAACCGTTTTATAAATTTAATATTTAAAAAATAAAGTTCATATTTTATGTGGAGACATAAAAATTATGTTAAAATTAATTTTTCATATTTTTTTCATAATGTTTTATTTTATTAATGAATAGTAAAAACTACAGGATTTTAATTATAAATTCCATTTTTCATATGTTTTTTTATATTGTTAAATAATGTTTTAATTTTATTTTAAAGTTTAAATAGATCATATTTTTTTATCAATTTATCCAATTCAGGTCATTGGAATCATTTCAACTTTATAATTGACTAGAAAACATGTAAAACTTTGGGATATTTTCACTAAAAAAACCCGCACTATTGTCCTACCCGCTGGAGGATTTTTAAATAAAATTATTCTAATTATACTATTTTAATTTGTTAAATTGTATTTTTTATTTAGGAATAATAAAAATTTATTATGTATTATAATATTAAATTAGTTTTTGACAAAAAAATTAGTGATTGTGATTCAAATTAATTACGATGATTAATAGAAAACCAAGATTAGTAATGGATTAAACATAACCATAAGGCCCAATAAACAATTAAAATATATATTGAATAACAATATATATACCCTATAATATATTGGATCTAATTAGGTCTATTATTGTTTCATATTTTATTGTGAAAAACTTGTGCAGAATATCTTTTGAAAATATTAAAAGAGTACCACTCCCCCTCCACTATAAAAGTCCTCACCTCATCCCACTTCCCAACACCTCTCATGACACCTTGGATCTGACAAGATATACCCAAATAGATCCTAAAAATTCATAACACAATCCTAGATTCCTCCCATGGTATGTATGTAATCCAAGGAAGCATTTTGGAACAAACCAAAACTAGATAACCAATTAAGATGTAACAAACTTTCTCAATATCTATAGTTTTTCTTCTATTCTCCACCCCTCCAACTATTATTGTTATATGATTGTATAACAAAATATGTATCACAAATATACTAGTATTTTTTTCATGGGATAGACCTACACTTACACTAACTTCCATCTAATGGGTAACAGATATAATATTTCTGTGTACGGTGAACTACAACCACACGAAATGATGATTGTTTATTTTTTCCTTTTAAACTGCTTAACTTGGACATTAGAATATAAATATATTACATATATGATGCTAAAAAAATCACCATTGTAATTTATTATTTATTTATAAAACACCTTTATGATTTCCTTATTATGTAAATATTATAATTTTGTTTGAGGAATTGTGGGCTACCGCCCCTCAAAGCGATGTGATTTGTTCACACTATACATGGAATTTATAATGTATGGTTTAAATTAAAAATATGTTACATAATATATATATATATATAATTTATGAAATTTTTATATTTATGGAAATAATATATATATCTATATATATTTCATTTTCTTTATTACCCTTTCACACAAAAAGTGATAACATCATTCATAGATGTGCGGACTATCGCCTCCTTTACATGATGTGATTACATTAACAAAAAAATAATTATATAGATATATATTAATAAATAATATTGAACATATGATATAATGATGATTTTGGAACAAATATTATTACTTACCTTTATTCCAAAATGACCATTGAAAAATAGGAATGTTACTTATGCGTTTGTACGACATATTGTCTCTATGAATATAACATTATTTCATTTTTATAACAATATTTAATGATTTGGTTCAAATGTATAATATATTTATATATATTAATAATATTTTCATTATTATTATCATGAATATGTTATATAATTCATAGTTTACCATATTTGACCAACAAAAGTTACTTTTGACATGTAAAACGAATTTGGTTAAAACACTCGATGTGAATATAACTATTTGAGTACCTCTATAAATCATGGTAATAAGTGAAATAAAATAAATGATAAACATTGAAAAAAATATATATTAAATATATAATGAACATAATTTTGTTATACAAGATTTTAAATGATGTTCATGTGAAAGGAAGTGCAATGTATGGTATTTTCTCCCAATTTATTTTCTTTTGAGAATTATTTGTTGTTATGAAAATTGTTTCTTTTATATGGTGTATATACTGAAATTTTACATGATATATATTTATTTTCTTACTCTCATGTTATTATAACATTCATATTATTTTATTCCTTTATGTTTTTTATGTAAAATGATTCAATATGGTATGAGACACATTAAAATGTTTAAATATTATTTTACTAAATAATATCATTAATGATATTTCCATGGTATTACCATTCGAGTAAATTATATGACGATTGTTAAATAAAAATATAAGCATTATTTCTAAATGGTCATTCATGAAATTTTCCAGGTATTATTATTATTTATCTAGCCATTGGTACTCAAAATGATTTTGAAAGTATTTTTCCGAAAACCTGACATTATTCCTCTCTTAGTCGAAGAACTAGTTATCTATTAAAAACATTGTTTTATTGAAATGTTTTAAAAATGTTTTTAAAATTATTTGGTAATGAAATTTTTATCCTTTTGGTCTTTTACCATTTTTTTCAATAGAATATTCATTTCTCTTTCCGAACAAGGAATTTTTTGATTTTTAACCACCTAAAAGAAAGTTGTTTTAATATTGTACAACATTTATATATTTACCTACCATTTTTTTAATGGAATCATTTTCGTGTATGAAATGTAAATTTATAATTAACTTTTTAAAATTGGTTTACAAAGATTTAAAAAAAAATATTTCAAAACAATACTATATTTTATACAATAACACTTTTAAAAGATATTTTTTTAGTATTTATATTAATCATAGATAACAACCCTTTATATGACTACACATTGGATATTATTTATTAATACCATATTTATTATTCCTAATTATTGTTTATGATTTATTTTTATAATGATTTTATTCACGTCCTCTATTTATCTATTAGTACCATTGAAATATTAAATTTCTTATGATCATTTGACATTGAATTTCACCAAATTGTAAATATAATTTATCATGGATATGTTAATTTTTGGAACTGTATAAAATTTTTCATATAGTGTTTATTTTCACTATTATTTGATTATTTGGGGAAATGTTGAAAAATCTGTGTCTCTTACTTCATATGGATATTTTTATGGTACATTGTTGAATCCATTACATGATATATTAAGAATATTATGGACTGGTACAACACATGTGATTCTCGATTATAGATATCCCCTTAATTCATCAGTATTCTCTTGGGCCATGTTAGTTGTCAAGCCAAATTAGATGGGTTTATACCTAATATGATAAAATGTATTATGAAATGTCTTGACGGTAATGGTTCAATGTAACTAGGAATCCTAGAATCCAATATATAAGAATATATCTTATTTAGTTTCAGTTATTTTTCATCTGTGACGTTGTTCGTCGACATGTCTGTGGATGCTTTTAACATTTAGTTCATTCACTAAATGGAATGTGTTTTAGTTTCAAACCATTCCATTTTGATTTTTTCCTTATCTAATTATTTGAATAAAATTTGATTCCTTATATTACCACATAATATTGTTTATGCATTTACTTATAAAAATAATGGATTACACTATATTTTTGTTCAGTTATCTACCATTCCATTTTTATTATTTGTATTGATTCAATATTTCTTTCGATATACTTTACCCTTATTGGGAATTTTATCTCATGATTTTAATATTTACTTTCCCCAAGAATCCAAAATACGTACTATAGGAATATATTATATGGAATAAAGTTACACTAGATATTGTTTGTTTAGAAATGAAAAAAATTATTTTTTATTTAATGTAACATTGCTTAACGTGGGACTCATCTAAGTATCTGGTTTATAGAGAATAATAAACTTATTCGCCATTCGATATTTGATTCCTTATAGTAATGCAAATATAATTGAAAAAAGATACTAGCTACGGGCTATTTGGGGCTAGGTCACCATAATTGGTATTAGAGGATGATTATTGGAAACCATGGGAACTATTTTTACGAAGTCATATTTTATAGGAATATAAACCTAAGTTATAGTTTTAGTAAGTATAGAAGATCATCTTAAAGATTGGTTAGATAAAGAATATGTTTCTTCCAATAAAATATGTCCATGTCGGGATACTACAAGTTGATATGGATCTGGACTAGATGTACCTAAGAGTAATAACTATTACAATATGTGCTTAACCTACCGTAGGGTAACCTGGTACACAACAAAGAGCCTTAATATTCACCTGGTTTAACAAAACTAGGGGATATGCCCAAGATAAATCAAATTTTCTTTAGAAACCTCTATGAATGATTTTCACAATGAATAGTCTAGGTTAAATAAAAAGTGTTTTAAATTGAAGTTATGGTTTAATGATTTATAAATACATTAAATTATATTATGGATAAACCCTATACCTAGGAAGGGCCTATTTGGAACTAAATTAACGAAGACCGTCGTGGTGGGAAGGAAAGACACAATGATTATTCTTAGCTACCTTCACCAATGGAGACCCGATCTTCCAGGAAGGTGAAGGCCTAAGGGAAAGAAGGTGTTATTAAAATCAATGGAAATGTAGTGCGAGCATGGGATGTGACAGTTTTAGTCGAGGGGGTTATTCCCATCAGGAATGTAATACCGATTTCATGTATGGATGCTGAGAAACCTATAGAGAAACTACAACATTTTAGAGAAGAAATGGTGGAGTATTCTCTTGTGACACATGATTCAACAGATGATAGTGCTAAAAAGGTGGAAAGGACTGTTCTGTTAGACACCAATAAAGAACAATGGGATATTATTGACAAGAAGAATTGTATCCTAGTATGAGGTCTCAAGGTGGGGGAAAATCAAAAAAGAGGAATACATGCAAGCGTGGGACAGACTGGTGCGTCGATTTGAAGACCTCATAAAGGATGATCCCGAAACATCAGTAACTTCTTTTTCCTGGACACTTCTTGAAGATAAAAATCTCAATAGGCTTAAATTGTCCTTTAAAAAGTATTTTTTTCATAGGGTTTTACACCTTTCTCTTAAAAGAGGATTTGTTTTATAATAAAAAATTGATTTTGGATGGATGTTTTGATACCTTAAATTAAAAGTCTATTTAGAGATTAACCTTATTTAATATATGTCAATGATATTTATTTTTTGAAATATATTAACACAGTTTTAGAAAAGAACAACATGTATGTTGAGTGACAACCAATCAAACCGGCAAGGGCATGAGAAATTAACCTATGACCAAATTAAGATAAGTGTTTGTTGCCAACTAATAACCTACATGTTATCCAGATAAATTTGAAAATTTTTATGTTAAAAAATAGTTATGAGTAAATATTAATGAAAAAACAGTAGGGTTTTATTAGGTTTAAAGATTAATGTATTAACAATATTGGTTTTGGAATATATTAAATGATAAATAGTTGGCCTTGTGAATCTTTTATTGGCCTTATGACCCTTTAAAATATTCCATTAGTGGTTTAGGAATAAAAAATTCATTATCAGTAGTCAATTTCTTGTATTAAAGGAATAAATTATAACTTGATCATTGAAAAACTAAATGTTAATATTTTTTATATAAAATTGAAACCAATAAAGTATGAAAAATTTGGTATATTCATGTGTGATAAAATAATTACCCAACAATAAGAGAATGATTTTGAAATAAAATGGTGACATAATACATTAATTTATATCAAACAGATTATCTCATAAATCATAAAATATTTTAGGGTATGAGGGCCCCATAATTATATTTATCATTCTATTTTTTTGTGATTTATAACCTCAATCAATCCATATAACGAATTAAACTTATCCTCCTAATACGTATCTCTGTATGACATTAATGATCACTTACTTGGAGACCTAGTAACATGTTAAAACAATGTGACCTTTGTGTATCACATTATCTCTTTTATAGAGGATTTCTTATAAAAAATTACTATTAAATGAGATTTAAATAATTTTAATTATCAAAAAATATATCACCATTCTCGATTTTACATTTTAAGGATGCAATTTAATTACGGTTGTGAGATTGCAACACCCTGATAAACTAATGTTGGAATATTTTATCCCATAGCATGTATGACACACAACACCAAGAGCATAAAGAAATATAATATTCAAATACCTTATAATATATTTAATATCTATAAAATATTAAAAATATTATATATTTTTTAATTCATGAAACACAAAGTTGTTGTATGTTACACACAATAGCGTCCTTCATCAATGGATTTCATTACACAAAAGCCCAATATTCACCAAATAATAATATATTTTTAAAATAATATTATATATAAAACAAACTTTAATATAGTATTTATGAATAATAATAATTAAATTAGGAAAAATTATTGTCTACACAATTGTAAAATTAATTAATGGTTATAACTTAGTTAGAAATTAATTTAATAAGAAATTGAAGATAAAGTGACTATTTTTTGTAGAAACCTATTTTTATGCTCAATAAACAGTTTTACTCAAATAAATTAAAATAATTTTGATTATCGTGTGATATTAATGTAATATATATATATATATAATATTAAATAAAATATTTTTTATATCCACCCAATATATATGATATACATAAGATAAGAACAAACAAAATTTCACACCTAAAAACAATATTTTTAATAATGCACTTTTACTACCTTTTAGTGGAAAATAAATTTTAAATACAAAATTTGAAATTTTGAATATTAAATATGTCAAAATGAAAATATTATTTTAAAGAGAAAAATTAATATTTGGTTTTGATGATTGTTTTATTTTCCCATGATATTTCATTTTTTAATTAATAGTGAAACATACAGTATTTTAATTCCAAACAAGGTTTTCATCTGATTTATTTAAAATGATAAATTAAAATATAAATTATTTTTTAATGATTATTTATAACATAATTTTATAATTTAATCCAATTTATTCCATTTTAATCAATTTCGAATTGAAAATTCTAATAATAACGTTTCAATCTTTTGGATGTTTTAACATTAAATACTGAAATTATCATCCGGCAAGCGGGATTATTTTTAAATTAAATTATTATAATTATAGGATTTTAATTTTAAAAAATTAATTAAAAAATTTTAATTATAATAATTATTAATTTCTAATATGTAAAACATATATTCTGACCAAAACAAATAGTGAAGGTGATTAAGAATAATTTCAACGACTAAGAGATAAATTTTCATAACAAATGACTAAACCATAACCATAAGTCCCAATACAATTGTACAAGAGCTATTGTATATCCATATGTAAAAAATATAATCTTCAAAATATAATTGGGTCTATTATTGGTGACAATTTCAATTTTATAAATGTGTATATAATTCCTCTTGGAAAAATATCACAAGATTGTCACTCAGCTACTATAAAAGGCCCCCTCTCCTCCCACTTATGGTCACCTATCAAGAAACATTGGATCAATTAAGATCATAAAAACATTATCTTAAATATATATATATAATAATTTTAGAGGAATCCCCTTGGGTAGTAAGAAATATAAGGTATCCTTTTGATTCAAATTAAAAGTAGATAACTGATTAAGAGGTATCCAACTTCCTCAAGATCCCTAGTTTTATTTCCATTCTCCAACCCATCAACTATTTTTATGATTTGATTTTATAGAAATAACAAGGTCATAAAAATACTATGATACTATAATTATATGGTTCATACTTAATCATACAAACATCTACAAATAATGGGTAACAAACACAATATTTCTATGCATTGTGAACAATAGCCTCATGAAACGATGATTTTTTCACTTTTTCTTTAGTACCTGTCATAGTGGCCATTATGATGAAAGTTAGGTTAATATATGATAAATATGATATTTTTAAACTCTTTATGGTTCTATAACTTTTATTTAGATCGTAAATTTCCTCTTTCCATCAATGGTTCATACGATAACTTCGTTTGAGGATGTATGGGGAACTACCCCTAAATGTGATGTGATTCGTTCACATTATAAATGGAATGTCTAATATATTTTTTAAATTAAAATTATGTTACGTACATAAAATAACTATGATATTTATGATGTACTAAAATTTATTGATATTATATATATATATATATATATATATGTTGTTTTCCTTAATACCCTCTCACACAGAGAGTGATAACCTTGTTTAATGACGTGTGGACTACTGCCTCCTCAGCATGATGCCCTTCCTTTTACATCATAGGAATTATATATATAATAATATATGATTAAATTAAATGGTATTTATGATATAATTATCATTATATATGATATATTATTACTTACAGTTTACTATAATGATCATTTAAAAATGGGAACATTACTCATGCATACGTACGACGTACAATCACAATGAGTGTGACATTGATTAATTTTTCATAACCATATTTAATTATTAATTTTAAATGTATATTATATGTATAAATATAATAATTAATTTTTTCATTCTTATTCTCATGATTTTATATAATGACCCCTCTGACCATTGTCTACCTACCAATGTTATTTTTGACACATAAATCTAATTTGGTCAGAACAACATAAACAAAATTGTTTAATTAGTTGTATAAGAATTGGTATAAAGTGAAATAAAAGTAATTATTAACATGAAAAAGGATATCAATGAATATTTTTGTTAACATATGTTTATTTTAATGGATTTTAATGTTCGTTCGCCACAGTGGAAATTCAGTTTAAGGGACTTTATCTCGATTTACATTCTATTGTGACTTAGTTGTTTTTATACACCAAGTTTCTTGTATAAGGAGTATATACATACCTTTACATGATATATCATGAATATCCTTACTATAATGATATTATAAAAATCATATAATTTTATTCCTTCATGAGGATTATGATTTAAAATATTTGAATATGGTATGGGAGACTTTGGAATTTTGAAGGATTATTTTCAACAATAATAATTTTAATAATATTTCAATGGTATTTTCATTAAATGAAATAATACAGTCATTGTTCATTAAAACAATTAATTTTACTATCCAATAGTTATTCATGACACTTTAATTGTATTAGTACCATTTTCCATATTTTTGTATTAAAAATATATTACAAATTTATTTTAGAAAACCCAAATTTATATATAACTTAGTCAAAGAACCTATGTTCTTATAATAACCATAATTTATTAAAAAATATATTTTTTCAAAATTATTAGGTAATTAAATTCTAAAACATTTTGTCTTTTACCAATTATTTTAATGGAATCTTCTTGTCTATTTCCAAATTGGTATTTTTTTCTATCATTTTTACCATAACACATGATTGTTATTTTTACCTTTAATGAAATGTACGGATTTACCCTCCATCCTTCCTTCAATGATTCCTTTTATTGTATAAAATAATAATTTTTGAATAAAATGTTTCTAAAATTTATTTTTAATGAAATTTTTTCTCAAAATATTTTTACAACGTTTAGGATATTTCAATTAATAACATTTTTAACTGATCTTATTATTGTGTTTCAATTCATCAATGAAAATAGAACTTTATTTTACTCCATTAAGGACATTATTTATGGATAATATCCTTATTCTTCCTATAGATGTTTTATCATTGATTTGGCCATGAATTGTACTCACTTAAATGATTCATCTGTTAGTCACCATGAAATATTGAATTTTTTATGATCATTTAACATTGAATTTCACCAAATTATCTATATAATTTATCATGTATATGTCCGTTGCATGAAATATACACCATATTTCATATAGTGTTTATTTTCAAAGTTATATGATTATTTGGGAAAATATTGACAAATATATATCTCTTAAGGTATATGGATATTTGATAATGAAAACTATTAGATAATTAATTTGATATATAAGGAATGTTTTAGACTGGTACAACACGGGTGGGGACAAGGTATAGACAACCCCTCAAGGAATCAAATGTATCCTTTGATGAGTTAGATGGCTAGCCACATTAGATGGATTTTTTAACAGATATGGTAACCTTTCTTGTGTATGGTCTTGATGGTAATGGTTTAGTGAACTTATGAAACATGGGATCCAATAATTAGTAATTTCCCTTATTTAGATTCAGTTATTATTCATCCATGAGATATTACGCTACCATATATATGGACACATTAAATTTTTAGTTCATTTATTTAATAGAATTTGATTTTTTTCATAAATTTCTATTTTTATTTATCCATGTCTAGTTAATTTAATGGCATGTGCTTTCAGTTATTACATTTCCATATTGTTTATAAATTTCCTTATTATTGTGAGGATTGAATAGTTCTTGTGTTTAGTTATTTACCATGACATGATTATTAGTCTCATGGATTCATTATTTCTTCCACTAGACATTATCTTTATGGAGAATTTTCCCCCACCCTTTTAAGTTTCCATTCCCTTGGAAATCAATAAGCGTACAATGAATGATATGCCCAGATATACATGATGGAATAATGTTACCCTCAAATTTATTAATTTACAATTAAAAATATGTTGTAATTATTTTATTATTTTGGATTAAAATACTAATTAATATATCTAGTTTACCATGACTAGAAACTGATCACTCCTTCAGGATTTGATTCATTGTATCAATGCCAATGTAATTGATACCAAACACAAGCATTGTGATTTTTGGGGTCGGTTCAAAACAGTACTATACCAGATTATTTTATAGTTTAAATTCACTTTTTTTATCATAATATTTTACGTTGGATAAATTTACACAAACTTTGTGGTCTTTTAAATGAACTGATATTTATATTTTTATTGACATTATTTGACTTGAAATAAAGTTCATTTTTTTATGAATAGTGAAAAATGTTGTATTTTAATTCCAAACCTCTTTTTAATATAATTTATTTATATGATTAGATTATTTTTTGAATTGGGTTTAAAGTGAAATTAGAACATATTTTTACCATTTAATCCAATAGTGGTCGATGGAATTAATTTCACTTTGAAACTGGACTTAAACTAGTGTCAATCTTTTGATACTTATTGTTTCATAAAAACACGCTATTTGCTCTGACCGCAGAAATTAATTATTAAATTAATTAATGTAACATATATGTTTTGAATGTTGTAAAATAGAAATAATTTTTGAATTCAGGATATCAAATATATCTTAGGGTGACGTTTTTGTATTTTTCTAAAAAACTTCAATTTTGGATGAATAGTGAAACCACTAAGTGGTACTTAAAAAAACTAATTTTTCATTTAAATGAAATTTTACCACCTCTGTTCTTTGAATTTCAAAAATCCAACATATATGGGTGTCATTAGGAGGTAAATTGTTTTTCAATGGGATTAAAATAATTTTTTTCTGAATAGGAACTTTTAGGTTTATTAATCGCGATTAGAGGTAATTAGTGTTGTTTAAGGTAAAAATAATGTTTTAATGATATTAAATGACCTAGAAACATGTCCTACCCTTATTGTATGTGTCATGGAAGACCAAGAAAATCCATGGGTACTTGGGGACCCGATGGAACCACTTTGGTAGGAAAATTACATTAATAACTTTTTATTTAATGTTAAAATAAAAATGTCACAAACATGAGATGTTTTACTAAAACAATTTTTAAATGGGGTTATAAAAGTAATATTTTTTACTATAAATATTAATTAGAAATCTAAAAATATTTCCTACATCATGATAGTTTTTTTATAATTTTTAGACATTAAATAAATTAAATTATTTATGACACCATGATGATGCAGCGATTTCCTCATTACTTAACGATTTAAATAAAATGAAAAGATAATGTAAACTATAAGACCTAAACTTGTCAAAATCCTAGTGGATGGGTGGATTTCGAACAATTATCCCCTTATCCTCGAAATATTAAATTTTGGGACATATAAAAACCGAAAATCATTTTATAATAAAGTAACCTTTTATAACATTCCAAGAGTACCCCTCCCCTCCTCTTATAAAAGGCCCCCACCTCTACCACCTTACCCACACTTCTCAAGCCTTTATCTCGGCAAAACCCTGACCATTTTGTCTCTCCAAATCCCTCTATTACTCCTAGATGCCTCACTTTGGGCAGAAGTTTTCCCAAATAAGCCTTTGTGCTCAAATCAAAAAGAGTTACCCCTTTTAAAGGTTGTGCTTTCTCTTGTGTTCTTATGTTTTATTTTGCTTCTCCAACCCCCTAAACTCATTTTATTCCTTTATTTTGCAACAAATACAGTATCTTAAATATACTAGGATGTTTTTATGTGAAGGATTTGAGATACACTTACACACAACTACATCTAATGGTTAAAGAACATACTGTTTCCGTGGATGGCGAATTTCTGCCTCACAAAACGATGATTGTTCAACACTCATATAACACCTTAAAAGGTGGCCATTAAGATGTGACTATATTTATATATGATATATAATATGTTTATGTTTTACTTAAGCTTCTATATTTTTCATTTATGGCATACCTATATGGTTTCCATTATGGGTAAACGCGATATCTTCAGTTTAGGAAGTGCGGACTACCGCCCCCTCAAAGTGATTTGATTCGTTAATGCCATATGTGGGATGTATAAAGGATGGATTTAAAGTTATTATATATGATGTTATACTTGAATTATAATATATCTTTATATAATTATTATATCCTTCCATTAAAGTATGAGATAGAAATGAAAGTAGTGTTCATGCGTATGTACGGCTTACCGTCTCCATGAACGGTGCGTTTCATTTATTATCCCAAAATGTAACGTACTATTATAAGTACATATATATAATGGATATATATGATGTATGTTATGTAAGGCCCCGACCCTAGATACCCAAAATCGGTTCATTATTACATAACATTTTCATGATCACAAAGGATCAAGTCTCGAAAGACCGATTAGTTTAGTAGTCTTTGAAACACTTGATATTTTCATAAGTCTTACATTACATCATAAGGTAAAAATAACTACTACAAAATCTTGTCTTCATATCCCCTCATATTATCCCTGCATGTCATTCATAAATTACTTCTTCATAATCCTGGGAAAAATAAAACATTGAAATGGGTGAGCTCAGATGCTCAGTAAGGATAACATTATAGAAGAAGCTTTCATAGATAAGCATAAACACTTAAGGCAGTTTATAACTAAAACAAAAGCTTTTTAAACTTGAACTTCCGCATAAAATGGTAAAGATAAAATAAAATAATTCCATTTCCTTACTCACATGGATATTCTACTAGTCGAATGATCACATGCAATGTCAATAACCACTTTCATAATGATGGAATGCATAATGCCAGACTATCATAACCACATAGCCAAGGCCTCGTGCCAAGGCTACAAATAAGATTTTGCCAAGGCCTTGTGCCAAGACACTATATAGTCTCATTAGACCTACCGATGCTTCGAGGAGCTATAGCGGGCTCCACCCGTCACTTATTAAGTCCAATTCATTCCTCATATGAACGGGTTTAAACATAACATAAACATTCATATTAAAACTAGCATATGAAATGTCAATACTTTAACCACAAACCATGAATGGTATAAAAATAGCACATCCATAGTCAAACATAACTCATTTGATACAATATGAAAGATTGTATTGTATCACATTATCCTCAATCAAGAATAATTAAGGATGTTGACATAGATGGATATGATTATCAAAACGATTTGAGAGAAATATCCCCCTTTTCTTTGAAAACATTTAAAAGTCACACTATTTGTCAAGAAGCCATTTAAAAATAGATTTTTGAATCAAAGTGTCCCATACCACATTGAAACTTTTTAAAAGGAGTTTTATTTTTAAAAGTTTAATGTCCATATAAATAAATCCTTAAAACCATTTTTAAAACATGGACATAAATGAGAAAGATTTAGATGAATAAGTCTTTAAAACATTTAAAAATGGTATTTTAGTTAGAGATTCAAACCAAAAGAGAGACACATGAATACAAATAATTGAGGTATTCATAACATTGTAATATCATGAGAATAAGGGGATTCATGATATATTATGTCAAAGTACATTATATACACCATATAAAAGTGATTTGGTGTATAACAACAATGAAGTCTCAATGGAATGTAAATTGAGATGAATTTTCTTATAAAGACCATATCCTTAGGTTAAGGATAAATCAACTACATAATTATGTGTAACAAATATAAATACACTAAATATGATTGGATATTTAGTGTAAAACAATAAAAGGAAATTCACACATAATCTTGTAAAAACAACACTAATTAATTGGATGTTTAACTCAACAAATGGAGAATGAGTTAAAATTACTCTTATCAAATTCATATCGATGACTTTAGAAATTATCAATGGAGTGATTATGTGTATAAAAAGTATATCCACAGGAAGGGGAGTGGAAATTACGACATAATCAAATGAATAGTGGTTCCACACATAATCTTGGAGTAATATAATCAATGAAATATGCGTAAAGCCGAATGAGTGGAAATTGAAATCTCAAATTCCCTTATCGATTTGGTAACGTATGAAACATGCACCCACGAAAGAAGGATCATATAATTATGATTTAAATACCCATAAATTAAAGTATATTACACAATTAATACAATCATGGGAATTACACATATACCACATGCAATAAATAAGTGGTGAACAATGGAATTCTCATGAAATTAAGAGTGAGATAAGAAACACCTTACTTTGTATTTTTTTCCTTGGTAGATGGTAGTTTAACCTCCTGTATAATGGTGAAATAATTGTTATTTAATTATAAAATAATCATTTACATTAATATGATATCATATATGATCTTTTATCATTGATTTGTTAATAATATCTTAGTATTATTGTCATTTTGGGTGTTACCTTACTCATTTTCCTTTATATGTTTTGTTACGTAAGCCATGTTTTTCATGGATTGGTTGTATCTTATTCATATCCAGGATTATATCAAGTTCATAAACTTTATTTTTAAATCATAAAATGATAATTATACTTTAGAGGATACAATAGAGAATGAATCTCATCGCGTTCGTGGAGAGGGTAGTCCGTACGCACGAGCGACAATATCATTCTTTTGATATTAAAATAATATATAATTGGATGGTATATCATATATACGGAATCATTATCATGTTATATTTATTATTTTCATGAGTTACACATCATAATTATACCCACTGAAAATAATAATATATTGAATAACATTTACACCACGACGTGGAGATGGTAAGCCGTACGTACGCACATATGGTGACATGTTATTCAAAGGGTGGATAGAATACTGAATATGGTTGTACCATATTTATAATAACATCATAGTATATATAAGATACTGGAGTTATTATTTTAGAATGGTAATAACAAAGAAAGCAGAAGTGGAAGAAGAAAGGATCTTGAAAAGGGGTGTAGAAAACATTACCTCTTCTTCGGGATCTTCCTCTTGATTTGATCAAAAAGGCTCCTTAGGTTGGCTTTCGGATCAAACAAAGGCCTCTAGGTTGTAGTGAGGGAAGTTGGAAAAGTATTTGGTCAGTGTTTTTCCGAACCAAAAGGCTTTGAAGGTGTGAAGAAATGAGAAGGAAGAGTTCCCTTTTATAAGAGGGGTGAGGGGCACCTTTGGAAAAGATAAAAATATTATTTTATAATAAATTTATATTCGGTTTTTAATAGCTCCAATGTTGATTATTCAAAGGTTAAGGTGGGGATAGGTCGAAAACCATTCAGCCAATATAATTTATACAGGTTTGGGTCACTATATTAACCATATCTTTTAGTTTTAACTCTTAGTTAATTAGTTTGACATTTACCATGTCACATTGTATTTTTATATTATATAGTTAATAAACACACTATATACATCCAAGCGACCCCCAAGTGGTCCATTAATGATATACAGATCATTATATAAGTCTCTTGGCCGAACCTTAGATTTTTAGAAATTTAATATCAATTAATAATATAATATTTGTTTTAAAAACTCTTTTATGTCAATTTTGACACTATTCGATAGTTGATTTTTTTGAAACTCATAACAGAATGATTACTTAGAAAAAAGTCAATTAAATCAATCCTAATATGTCATATTATCCTAGAAAATTATTGTAATTCATAAAAAGTCTAAAATTATATTTATTTGGCTATTTATAATATCATTTATTCTAATTTTTCACTATTATGGTAATTACTGTATCATCATTGTGTCATAAATAAATTAAATTATTTAATGTCTAAAAATTATAAATAAAATATTATTATTTATGAAATATTATTATCTTTCTAATGAATATTTACAATAGAATTTATCTTATGGATAACCCTATATTAAAAATGTTTTAGTAAATAAACATTGATTTTAACTTTTTTAACTCTTCTTTGAATTAAATAATAATAAATGTCCTAATCTAATCCAAGTGGACCTAAATGATAATAATTTATTCCTAAGGTTTTTATGGTCGAGATACACTTTTCCAATAGAATTAGGACATGTTTTAGGGTAATATTAATATCATTTTTACCCTTAATTACCCTATTTACTTTTAACCGTGGTAAATAAAAGTAAAAAGTTACTATTCACCAAAAAATATTTTCATATCATTGAACCACATTTTACTTCTTGATATTAACTATGTCTCTTGGATTTTTGAAATTCCATTCACAGAAGCAGTAAAATTAAGTTTTATGAAAAATTTAATTTTTTAACTACCACTTAGTAGTTTCACTATTCATCAATAATTGAAGTTTTTCAGAAAAATGCCAAAATTTCACCCTAAGCCATAATTGATATCACGAATTAGAAAATGAAGTCTATTTTAAAAAATTCCAAACATATAAGTTGCATTAATTAATTTTATAATTAATTCCCACTCTCACAACAAATAGTGTGTTTTTAAGAAACAATATATATCAAAAGATTGACAATTGTTTAGGTCCAATTTCAATGTGAACATAATTCTAATGAACACCATTGGATAAAATGGTAAAAATATATTCTAATTATACATTAAAACCACTCAATAATATAATTGATCTCTAAAATTTATTTTTATTTAAAAATTAGTTTTTAATTAAAATTTAGTAATTTTCACTATTCATCAAAATATAAGTGTTATCCGAAAAGTTCCAAAATTTTACCCTAGGATAAATTCGATATTCCAAGTCCTAAAATGAAGTCCATTTTGAGAGATAGAATTTATAAAATTTCAAAAAGTAGGTATTACTATTCATAACGGCTAGTTTGATTGGTTGTGGTGTGTTAGAATCTCGAAGTTGCGTGCAATGCATGCCATTGCATTATTCGAAGGGAAACGTACAGTGGAAGCTTGGGGTGTTACATTCTCCCCTCCTTCAATAAATTGCGTCCTTGAAATTTTTAAAATTGTGCTTGGGAATATAATGGAAAGTCTCACATCGGAAAAAGAGTCGATAAAACTATCACTTTAAAAGAAAGAAAGAGAGGTATAAAGGTAAACCAAGATAACCCATACTCAGATTCCATGTAGGATAACATGGATATGGATGATAAACTAAGTGTCAAGTTCTGATGGAGTGGGATAGAAATCATGATCAGGAGAAAGTTAACAATAAGAAAACTACAAACTTGTGTTG
Source organism: Viscum album (assembly GCA_963277665.1). NCBI lineage: Eukaryota > Viridiplantae > Streptophyta > Magnoliopsida > Santalales > Viscaceae > Viscum > Viscum album. The sequence continues at coordinate 918,630,075 of OY728143.1, read as the reverse complement.
GGACAAACGACCATTAGTCTCCTAGTAGGAAAGTAAACAGACAATATTTTTTTGTTTTAGGTTACATTCATTTATGATATTGACTAAGAATATAAAGATATATACATAAATTTTAGGTAGAGTTTCATTGTTTAATAAATTTCCACCACTAACTCATTTTTTTAAACGATGAGTATTCAAGAAGTCTTGGTCACACTGGAAGAGCTAGAATAAACTTCTATAGAATCACATGATCCAGGCAGGATGAACTATATATTTACATTGTCTTTAGAGATTAATCAAAACGAAAATGGTTAGTATAAGATCTAATGATCCCTCAAAAGGATATTCCTTGAGAGAAATAAACACTAATCTTAATTTCCAAAATTAAACCAACAATACCCCAAAGATAAATAAATACCATTCAATAATCAATTTTCCTAAAAATCCTTCAATATAATCAAAACTAATATTTAAACTCAAAACATAAAAGAATGTAGTCTTCCACGTTAAATTGTATCTCCAAATGACATCAAATACTCTTAAAGTCACATTCTTAAAAGTAATTAACCTAATCATTTCCATAAACAACCCAAATCACTATAAATCCATAATAAAAACATAGATAAAAACCACCATTACTCCTCAAATGAAATCCCAAACTATTCTATTTTCCTTGGGCATATAGTATTCACACTAAAGCGAACAACTTCCAAAATAACATTTATCATTTAATCACCAAATCATTTTCCTATACTGAGGGTATTCATTTGATAAGACGTAAGATCCCAAATCAAATTATTATTGATCAATAAAATCATTTAACTAAAAATAATAGTCACACTAACCAGGGTCTTCATGTAGTCCAGTGGTAGACGATAAATCCCAATCGCACTTTGGTTGTGGGTTCGATTCCCACAGTTTTGTCTGACGTGACGGGTTGTCACAAGGTCTACGTGTTGTCCTTTTTCAAAAACTATATTTTATAACATTACCAAAATGAGATAAATTCCTCAAAATAACCATAACATAATTTAACCACAAATGTTATATCATACCTTGCATTTTCATCCCAAATTATAATAATTTGTAATTGCCTCAAACCCAATGATCATATAAAACAAAATGGTTATTTACAGTTATATCCACAAGAGAAAAGATAATTCTTCCATAAATATCATTCTCACATGGAAAACGTTAGGGTTACAAATACAAGAGAAAATTATTCCAAAGTAAACCCTTCAACAAGGATCACTAATAATTTTTAAATATTTATCCAACCATTTATTTCCACATATCTTCTTCTTTGACCAAGAAAATATCCTATAGAATAGGACATTCACTCGGGTAATGGTCAGGTCCCCTACATTTACAGAAAATGACTGTAAATGGATTCTTGGGACCATTTTATCATCTTCCATAGTACTCTTCATTTTTCTTCGGCAATTCTTCACTTTATGTCCTTCCTTCCTGCACGTAAAGCATTTTTTTGTCCCATTGAGACACTTTCCTGGGTGTCTCCTTCCACATTTCCTGCATGATGGAAATTGAGGATTTCATTCTCCATGGTCTCCACTACTAGAGCTCTTATCATTCATCACCTTTATCTTCTTTGTTGAGTCTGGTAATTGGTTAATATATATATTGTTGATCATATTTTTGGAAAATTTATTTGGCATAAAGACGATATCTTTTACGCCTATCAAAATTCAATTTTGTTGCTCATTTCCACCACCGTTCCCACCTTGTACATCATTATCAAAGTTACTATGACTTCCTTGGAATCCAGCCACTGACTAAAACCAGAAAGCATTGTGTGAGTAATAGTAGTCATATAATCATTTAGAGATTAACATGTCACCATATTCTCAATTTGAAACACATTAGGATTAACCAAGGTCATTTACTCTCTTCTTATATATATAATACTCTGAATCGGTTTGTAAAGAAAATGTAAATTATCCTAAGAATATCCCTTGGGAGTGTCGTAAGCAAGAGTATAGCAAGGCCCGTTGTCATGCACCAGTTCCCGTTCGAGTCTAGCTCAAAGCGGTGTTTTCGGGTTTTACCCCTAGGTACATCTGTGCCAAAGCTGCCTCTACCTACACGTTTCCAGACAGGGATGTATTGCCCAGAAAACTCACAAAATCTCTACAATACCAAAATTCTAGGAAGTTCTCCTATAGTAATCCTCAAAGTTCATCTTAGGTCTACGTGCTCTAATCAGAGTTTATCTAAATCTAGCTTCCAAAGTTTGTACTAAACTTCCTCTAATACCAACTGTAACGCCCCGACCCTAGATACCCAGAGTCGGTGCATTATTACATAACATTTGCATGATCACAAAGGATCAAGTCTCGAAAGACCGATTAGTTTAGTAGTCTTGGAAACACTAGATATATTCATAAGTCTTACATTACATCATAAGGTAAAAAAAACTACAAAAACATCTTTTCTTCATATTCACTCATACTATCCCTACAGGATATTCATAAATTACTTCTTCATAATCCTGGGAAAAATAAAACATTGAAAGGGGTGAGCTAAGATGCTCAGTAAGGATAACATTATAGCAGAAGCTTTCATAGATAAGCATAAACACTTAAGGAAGTTTATAACTAAAACAAAAGCCTTTTAAACTTGAACTTCAGAATAAAATGGCAAAGATAAAATAAAATAACGCCATTTACTTACTCACATGGATATTCTACTAGTCGAATGATCACATGAAATGTCAATAACCACTTTCATAATGATGGAATGCATAATGGAAGACTATCATAACCACATAGCCAAGGCCTCATGCCGAGGCTACAAATAAGATTTTGCCAAGGCCTTGTTCCAACACACTAGTTTGTCTCATAAGACCTACTGATGTATTGAGGAGCTATAGCGGGCTCCACCCGTCACTTATTAAGTCCAATTCATTCCTCATATGAACAGGTTTAAACATAACATAAACATTCGTATTAAAACTAGCATATAAAATGTCAATACCTTAACCACAAACCATGAATGGTATAAAAATAGCACATCCATAGTCAACCATAACTCATGTGATTCAATATTAAAGATTGTATTGTATCACATTATCCTCAATCAAGAATAATTAAGGATGTTGACATAGATGAAAATAATTTTCAAAACTATTTGAGAGAAATATCCCCCTCTTCCCTGAAAACATTTAAAAGTCACACTATTTGTTAATAAGCCATTTAAAAATAGATTTTTGAATCAAAGTGTCCCATACCACTTTGAAACTTTTTAAAAGGAGTTTTAATTTTAAAACTTTAATTTTCATATAAATAAATCCTTAAAACCATTTTTAAAACATGGACATTAATGAGAATGATTTAGATGAATAAGTCTTTAAAACATTTAAAAATGGTATTTTAGTTAGAGATTCTAGCCAAAAGAGAGACACATGAATACAAATAATTGAGGTAATAAAAACATTTTAATATCATGAGAATAAAGGGATTCATGATACACTATGTCAAAGTACATTATATACACCATATAAAAGTGATTTGGTGTATAACAACAAAGAAGTCTCAGTGGAATGTAAATTGAGATGAATTCTCTTATAAAGACCATATCCTTAGGTTAAGGATAAATCAATGACATAATTATGTGTGAAAAATATAAATACACTAAATATGATTGTATATTTAGTGTAAAACAATCAAAGGACATTCACACATAATCTTGTAAAAACAACACCAATAAATTGGATGTTTAACTCAACAAATAGAGAATGAGTTAAAATTACTCTTATCAAATTCATATCGATGACTTGAGAAATTATAAATGGAGTGATTATGTGTATCAAAAGTATATCCACCGGAAGGGGAGTTGAAATTAGGACATAATCGAATGAATAGTTATTCCACACATAATCTTGGAGTAATATAATCAATGAAATATGCGTAAAGCCGAATGAGTGGAAATTGAAATCTCAAATTCCCTTATCGATTTGGTAACATATGAAACATGCACCCATGAAAGAAGGATCATAAAATTATGATGTAAATACCCATAAATTATAGTATATTACACAATGAATACAATCATGGGCAGTACACATACACCACATGCAATAAATAAGTGGTGAACAATGGAATTCTCACGAAATTAAGAGTGAGATAAGAAACCCCTTACTTTGTATTTATTCCTTGGTCGATGGTAGGTTAACCTCCTGTATAATGGTGAAATAATTGTTATTTATTTATAAAAGAATTATTTACATTAATATGATATCATATATGATCTTTTAACATTGATTTGTTAATGATATCTTAGTATTATCATCATTTTAGGGGTTAACTTACTCATTTTCATTTATATGTTTTGTTACGTAAGACATGTTTGTCATGTATAGGTTGTATCTTATTCATATCCAGAATGATATCATGTACATAAACATTATTTTTAAATCATCAAATGATAATTATACTTTAGTGGATATGATAGAGAATGAATCTCATCGCGTTCGTGGAGACGGTAGTCCGTACGCACGAGCAATGATATCATTCTTTTGATATTAAAATATTATATAATTGGATGTAATATCATATATAAATAATAATTATAATGTTATATTTATTATTTTTATGAGTTACACATCATTACTATACCCACCCAAATAATAATATATTGAATTACAATTACACCACGACGTGGAGACGGTAAGCCGTACGTACGCACGTATGGTGACATGTTATTCAAAGGGTGGATAGAATACTGAATATGGTTGTACCATATTTAAAATAACATCATAGTATATATAAGATACTGGAGTTATTATTTTAGAATGGTTATAACAAAGAAAGAAGAAGTGGAAGAAGAAAGGAACTTGAAAAGGGGTGGTGAAAACATTACCTCTTCTTCGGGTTCTTCCTTTTGATTTGATCAAAAGGGCTCCATAGGTTGGCTTTCTGATCAAACTAATGCCTCTCAGTTGTAGTGAGGGAAGTTGGGAGAGTATTTGGGCAGAGTTTGGACGAACAAAAAGGCTTTGATGGTGTGAAGAAATGAGAAGGAAGAGTTCCCTTTTATAAGTGGGGTGAGGGGCACCTTTGGAAAAGCTAGAAATATTATTTTATAATAAATTAATATTCGGTTTCTAATGGCTCCAAAGTTTATTATTAAAAGGTTAAGGTGGGGATAGGTCGAAAAACATTCATAAAATAGAATTTATACAGGTTTGGAGCACTATATTAACCTTATCTTTTAGTTTTATCTCTTTGTTAATTAGTTTGACATTTACCATGTCACTTGGTATTTTTACATTATATAGTTAATGAATTTACTATATACATCCAAGAGACCCCCAAATGGTCCATTAATGATATACCTATCATTATATAAGTCTATTGGCCGAACCTTAGATTTTTAGGAATTTAATATCAATTAATAATATAATATTTGTTTTAAAAACTCTTTTATGTCAATTTTGACACTATTCAATAGTTGATTTTTGTGAAACTCATAATAGAATTATTACTTAGAAAAAAGTAAATTAAATCAATAATAATATGTCATATTATCCTATAAAATTAGTGTAATTCATAAAAAGTCTCAAATTATATTTATTTGGTTATTTATAATATCAATTATTCTAATTTTTCACTATTATGGTAATTACTGCATCATCATTGTGTCATAAATAAATTACATTATTTAATGTATAAAAATTATAAATAAACTTTTATTATGTAGGAAATATTATTAGCTTTCTAATGAATATTTACAATCGAATTTATCTTATGGATAACCCTATATTGAAAATGTTTTAGTAAATAAACTTTGATTTTAACTCTTTTAACTCTTCTTTGAATTAAATAATAATAAATTTCCTAATCTAATCCAAGTGGACCTAAATGATAATATTTTATTCCTAAGGTTGTTTTTGGTCGAGATACACTTGTCCAATAGAATGAGGACATGTGTTAGGGTAATATTAATATCATTTTTACCCTTAATTACCATATTTACTTTTAACTGTGGTAAATAAAAGTAAAAAGTTACTATTAACAAAAAATTATTTTCATCTCATTGAACCACATTTTACTTCTTGATATTAACCATTTCTCTCGGATTTTCGAAATTCCATTCACAGAAGCGGTAAAATTATGTTTTATGAAAAAATCAGTTTTTTAACTACCACTTAGTAGTTTCATTATTCATAAAAAATTGATGTTTTTCAGAACAATGCCAAAATTTCACCCTAAGCTATAATTGATATCCCGAATTCCAAAATGATGTCTATTTTACAAAATTCCAAACATATAATTTTCATTAATTAATTTTATAATTAATTCCCTCTGTCACAACAAATAGCGTGTTTTTAAGAAACAATATATATCAAAAGATTGACAATTGTTTAGGTCCAATTTCAAAGTGAAATTAATTCTAATTAACACCATTGGATAAAATGGTAAAAATATATTCTAATTATACATTAAAACCACTCAATAATATAATTTATCTCTATAAATTAATTTTATTTAAAAAGTTGTTTTTAATTACAATTTTGTAATTTCACTATTCATCAAAATATATGTGTTATCCGAAAAGTTCCAAAATTTCACCCTAGGATAAATTCGATATTCTGAATCCAAAAATGAAGTCCATTTTAAGAGATAGAATTTATAAAATTTCAAAAGTTAGGTATTACTATTCATAACGGCTAGTTTGATTGGTTGTGGTGTGTTAGAATCTCGAAGTTGCGTACAATGCACGCCATTGCATTATTTGAAGGGAAACGTACAGTGGAATCTTGGGGTTTTACATGTTACATCTAAATAATGAATAAAATTATAGAATTAAAATATACATATCTCTCATTTAGTTTTAATTCCATTAATATGACATAGAAATGAAAGTAGTGTTCATGCGTACGTATGACTTACCGTCTCCATGAACGGTGCATTTCATTTCTTACCTCTAAATGATTATGTAATATTAAAAATGAATGTATTTACTTTATATATATGATATATATGATATCTAAATCATGAATATAATTCTTGATATACTAGATATTTTACCACATGAACAACTTGTAAATATGAAGAGTCAATTTTTGTCTCAAGTATCAATGATTGACAAAACGACCATTATTAACTTAAATAATTACATAGTGTTCATAACATGGTAATAAGTGATATAAAAGGAATAATGAACTTGAAAAAGGTTCTTAAGCAAGTAGAAATTAACTCAAGTTTATTATTCAGGACGTTAAAGAACGATCGAGTCAAGTCGAACCCGAGGTGAGGGACTTCGTCTCAACCTCCTTTCATTGAGGAATATTTTGTTCTAATACAAGGATTTCTTTTATACGGTGTATAAACCCCTTTAACATTTAATTTTATACAAAAGGTATCTTTTTCTACGAAGTGTTTTACTAAATGAAAAAAGGAATGTTTCTTTTAATGTACGCAGTGACAATGACCTTTTCTGCCGCCGTGAGTATTATTTGATCTTTGGCTTCCTCAACAAGCCATAATGTTTTTAAAATGAAATAAAGACCATATACACATTTATGTATTTTGGTATTGAAAATGGTTTTTATAATGGATTTGTTATCCCAATATATTTAAGTGATATATTGTGATCAATGTGTGGAAATGTTTTCTTTCCATTATATTTATTTTATGTCTTATGATTTTATAATGGTACGTGGACATTTGATGGGTGGTTACGTGATAAACCAAAACGTGGGTGGTTCCGTGAATACCAGGATGAGTGGTTATGTTATAACCTCCAATGTATTGGGTATGGAAGTCGGTCGTATGGCTATTCCATTAAGTGATATGTGTGGAAGTAGACCAGATGGTTATTCCACATAAGTATGTTTAGGTCCCATGTTACCATTATATGTTATGTGTTCTTTATATGGGTTTTATGGTAATATTTTGGTTAAAAAAAGGGTATGTATTGATCTTTTATTCAATGAAGAGTTTTTACTACTTCATAAAGGTGAAAATTATTACTTTGATAAAGTACACATGGTTACTTGTTGTTTTGAAAAAAGAACAGTTTTCATTCTTTGTGTATCCCTTACTGAGATTTTTTTGATCATCCCAAGTTTTTGAAATATTTTTCACAGTACTTAATGTGGAATAGGGTCAAGGATGGGATCAAGGAATATTCATGCTATCTAAAACATTGAACTAGACATGTTTCTTTTTCAGAGTATTTAATTTATGGAAACTTAGTAGAAGTGTCTATTTTGTAATCTTTTGAGATGTAATAGTTATGTCCTAATTCTCTAAAACTATAAACCTGAAAAGATCCCCAATGTGAATTATTCAATTAATTCAATATTAAGTAAGGTTTATGGTCGGGGCCTTATAGTTGGCATCAAAGGACGGTTTAGACAACTTTAGGAGTTAGAAAATTGTTAAATTATAACTTAATTTATGGTATGAATGAAATGATATAGAATTTTAAGATTACTATGTTGCTTCACCTAAGATATTTATGTGTTTAGAATGGTTTTCCACAGAGGAAACAAAGCAGCTATGTTGGGACGACATTAGGAGGAAGAAAACCTTCCAAATCAGCAACCCGAGATGGTCAGAATCCGAATTGAACAGTTTGTTACAGTAATGGCACAATTGACTCAGGCTATAAATGGTGGTGGTATCCATGCACGAGATCAGCCAGATCAACAGTAGAGGAACCTGTCAGTGTTGGAACATTTCTTGAGGCAACATCCCCCATCATTCAGAGGATCATCTGAAAATGTTCCAGCTTAAGGCTGGATTAAAGCACTAGAGAAGATTTTTGATGTCATGGGGTGTTCAGAACATCAAAAGTTTAGTCTTGCTATTTACCGTTTTGAAGGTGAAGCAGATCAGTGGTGGTCGATGATGAAAAATATCAAGGATAGTGATGAGATTGATTATCTTCACTGGGACGAATTCAAAGGTATGTTTCTTGAGAAATATTTTCTTAATGTGGTTCATCTTAGGATGGAAAAACAATTCATATAATTGAGGAAGGAGGATGATTCAGTGGCTGCTTATGAAGCAAAGTTCACTCTACTGGCAAGGTATACTCCAAATTTCATATGAGATCTTGATAGTAAAATCAACCGTTTTTACTCAGGGTTAAATCCAAAGTATCGAAGGGATTTAGCTTCTCGTGAGTTCAAAAGTTATAAAAAACTTGTTCGATGTTCGGAGAAGGTGGAAATGGAGTTTTCCGATGATCAGGTGTTCTTTGACAAACAATAGAATAAGAGGTCCAGTTGGTAGGAGAAAGGGAAGAATTCATCAAAGAAACAAAGAGGTAATAAAACTAAATAGTCATCCTGTGAGAAGTGTCATAAAATGCATCCTGGAGAATGTTTTTCTATGTCTGGAAAGTGATTTTAGTGTGGTAAGTCGGGTCATATTGCTCGTAACTGTAAGAAAGATGATCAAGCAGGCAATGAGAAGCATGCGGTAAGATGTTTTAAGTGTAATGAAATGGGTCATTAAGAAAATGAGTGTCTAATGAAGAACTCAACTGAGGGAATGCAGCCAAACTACAAGTAGAAAGGGGTGGTGAAATCCTTTGCAACTACTTCAGCAGATGTTGGGCCATCAAATGGAGTAGTATCAGGTACACTGTTTGTTTCTTCAGATTATGCAAATGTGTTGATTGATTCAGGGTCTACTCATTCTTTCATTTTTGAGATGTTTTCTAGTAAATTGGGAATTCCATATGAAGATATGAATTCTGAACTTACGGTAAAAACACCCGGAGTGAACGTTGAGACAAAAAGAAATTATAAGAACCTTATTAACCTTGTGTGCTGAAAGAATCTACCAGAAAACCTTATTGTTTTCCTCTAGTAGAGTTTGATGATATTTTGGGCATGGATTGGCTTTCTGTTTATCATGCTAAGATTGACTGCAAGGCTAAACTGGTTTCTTTTCAGAAAGATTTTCAGTTTGTGAACAAGAATGTACCCTTGATTTTGATAACATATCCGAATGTTGAGAAACTAGTAAAAGATGGAAATGAATTTTACCTTGAACATATTGCTGAAAATAAAGGAACTATTTAGATTAATGGTGTCCCAGTGGTAAATGAGTATTTTGATGTTTTTCCTGATGAGTTTCCTGGTATTATTCCTGATCGAGAAGTTGAATTTACTGTTGAATTAGTTCTTGATTCTAAGACAATTTCAAAACCTGCTTATCGAATGGCTCAAGTTGATCTTTTAGAGTCAAAGAAGCAATTGTAGGAGTTATTAGATAAGGGTTTCATTTGACCTAGAATATCACCATGGGGTGATCATAACTTGTTTGTTAAAAAGAAATATGGTTCAATGAGACTTTTCATTGATTATAGAGCCTTGAATAACATTACTATTAAGAACAAGTATCCTTTTCCTCATATCGATGATTTGTTTAACTAGCTCTAGGGAGCTCAGTATTTTTCGAAGATTGACTTGTGGTCGGGGTACCATCAGTTGAAAGAAAAAGAATCAGACGTTCTGAAGACTGCATTCCGTACTAGATATGGACATTATGAATTTGTAGTTATGCCTTTTGGGTTAACCAATGCACCTACTGTATTCATGGACCTTATGAATAGAATTTTCCATGAGTTCTTGGATAAGTTTGTGGTTGTTTTCATTGACGATATTTTGGTGTTTTCTAAAAGTAAAGAGGAGCGTGAAAGTAATTTAAGGGTTATCTTGAAAACCTTAAAATAAAATAAACTATATGGAAAATTCAGCAAGTGTGAGTTTTGGTTACAAAAAATTTATTTCCTTGGTCACATTGTTTCAAAAAATGGCATAATTGTTGATCTTACTAAAACAAAAGTTGTTGAATAATGGCCAAGACCCATAAATGTAACTGAGATCCGTAGTTTTCTTGGTTTAGTAGGTTACTACCTAATGATTGTTGAAAATGTTTCATGGTTATCTAGTCCAATGACTAAGCTAACTCGGAATTGTATTAAGTTTATCTGGACAAAAGAATGTGATGATTGTTTTGAGGAGTTGAAAAGAAGATTGGTGAATGCTCCAGTTTTGGCACTTCTTTCCAAGAATAGAGAGTTTTTTATGTACAGTGATGCATCGTTGAAGGGACTTGGCTGTGTCCTTATGCAGAATGATCAGACAATTGCATATGCTTCACATCAGTTGAAAACTCATTAGGCAAATTACCCTATACATGACTTGGAATTAGCTGTTGTTGTTTTTGCTCTAAAAATTTGGAGGCATCATTTGTATGGACTAAAGTGTGAAATATATACTGATCACAAAAGTTTAAAGTATATATTCACTCCGATAGAATTGAACATGAGACAGAGGAGATGGATGGAATTAATCAAGGATTATGATTGTACAATTCATTACCATCCGGGAAAAGAAAATAAAGTGGCTGATGCTTTGAGTCGAAAAAGTAATGCTTCATTAACCATGCTATGTTTGGAATTAGATCCTTTGGTTTTTGATTTGATGAACTTTGTCATAGAAGTTGTTGGTGCAGGAAGTTATTCTGTTTTGTTTCAGGTATCAGTGAGATCATCCCTATCAGACAGAATTAAGCAAGCACAGAAGAAAGACAGTGGGTTGAAGAAAAAGGTAGAGCTAGTTCAGGAGGGTAATTTTCCTGAATTTAACATTGATAATGATTGTGTTTTTAGGTTTGGGAAGAGTTTATGTGTGCCTTGTGATTCACAGTTGAAGAATGAGTTGTTATGTGAGGCTCATAGTTCCCTGTTTTTAGTTCATCCTGGCAGTACTAAGATGTACATAGATCTGCGGGAGTATTACTGGTGGGATGGAATGAAAAGAGATATTTCTGATTTTACTGTGAAGTGTTTGACTTTTCAGCAGGTTAAACTAGAGCGGTAGTTACTGAAAGGGATGCTTCATCCTTTACCAGTGCCCAAGTGGAAATGGGATAATATACCTATGGACTTTGTTGTGGTATTTCCGAAGACACCTCTAGGTAATAATGCAATCTGGGTTATTGTTGATCGCTTGATTAAATCTACTCATTTCCTTTCTATACGAGATAATTCTTCCCTAGATCAACTTTCCCATTTGTATCTTAAAGAGATAGTCAGGTTACATGGAGTTCCTCTCTCCATTGTATCTAACCGTGATCCTAGTTTCACTTATAACTTTGGTAAAGGAATTCCGAAGTCGTTGGGTACTGAATTAAATTTTATTACAGCTTTTCATCCTCAATCAGATGGGAAGTCAGAAAGAACTATTTAGATTTTGGAGGATATGCTACATGCTCGTTCGATGGATTATCAGGGAAGTTGGGACCAATATCTTTTTTTGGTTGAGTTTTCTTATTATAATAGTTTTTATTCTAGTACACAGATGGCACCATTTGAGGCATTATATGGGAAGCAGTGTCGAACTCTAGTTTTTTGGGATGAAGTGGGTGAAAGGAAGATGATGGGACCAGAATTAATAGAAGAGATAGAAGAAAAAGTTCAGTTGACTCAGAAACACATGAGAACAGCTCAGAGTAGACAGAAAAGTTATGCAGACAACAGGAGGAAGGATCTATCTTTCGAGGTAGGTGATCATGTTTTTCTCAAAGTTTCGCCGTGGAAAAGTGTGATGCGATTTGGTAAGAAATGAAAGTTTAGTCCAAGGTTCATTGGACCTTATAAATTTCTAGTGAGAGTTGGATTAGTTTCTTACCGAGTGGCTTTACCTCCGAGTTTATCTTAGGTACACAATGTTTTTCATGTTTCTATGTTGAGAATGTATATGCCAGATCCATCTAATGTTTTGATCCTGGAGGTAGTTTAGTTGGAAGAGAATATCTCTTATGAAGAACAACCAGTCCAGATTCTCGACCGAAGAGAGCAAGTGTTGCGAAAAAAGGTAATTCACCAGGTAAAGGATTTGTGGAAAACCCATATGGTTGAATAGGTAATGTGGGAATCTGAAAATTCTATGAGGGATAAATACCCCCACTTATTTTGATAAGTGAATAAAATTGCGAGGACACAATTCCCAAAAGGGGGGAAGGATGTAACATCCTAGGTAAATAAAGAATAAAACATTTTCATATTTATTAATATTTTCGAATTAAATATTAATTTTACTTTAATGGGATTTCTATTTTCGATAGCGTACCCGATACACAACAAAGAGATTCTTTGAAATCTTACGTTGCACACTAGTAATAAAATAATATTATTTTAAATGGTAGTTAAAACGTTGCATTTGTATTGGCGAGAATGAATAAAAATAACTAAAATATGATTATATATGTTTGTTAAATGTTTTTACATTTATCCAATAAAGTATGAAGGCTTAAAATACGAAAAGAATTCAATTTTAGGCATATATACTCCAATTTTCACTGAAGGCCCACTTATCGCCTTTTGATGACGAACCTTCATTTAATATAATTTTGGTATCTCTTATAAATTATATTTGACCAAATAAAATTATTCTTTATAATCGGGACATCAAAATTTACATTGTGTAAATATTTCGTATTTTTCTGATAAAGTTCATTTTTGTATGAATAATGAAAAATGTTGTATTTTAATTCAAAACCTATTTTTAATCTAATTTATTTATATGATTAGATTATCTTTTTAATTGTTTTTAAATTTAAATTTGATTTTATTTTTACCATTTAATCCAATAGTGGTCGTTGGAATTAATTTCACTTTGAAACTGGACTTAAACTAGTGTCAATCTTTTGATACTTATTGTTTCATAAAAACACGCAATTTGCTCTTACAGTGGGAATTAATTAATAAATAAATTAATGTAACTTATATGTTTTAAATTTTTTAAAATAGAAATCATTTTTGAATTCGGAATATCAAATATAGCTTAGGGTGAAGTTTTGTTATTTTTCTAAAAAACGTCAATTTTTGATGAATAGTGAAACCACTAAGTGGTACTTAAAAAAACTGATTTTTCGTTTAAATTTTTTTTACCACCTCTGTGTTTTTAATTTAAAAAATATGACATACATGGTTTTCATTAGGATGTAAAATGTGGTTCAATGGGATTGAAATTTTTTTTTGGTGAATAGTAACTTTAAAGTTTATTAATCACGATTAGAGGTAATTAGTGTACTTTAAGGTAAAAATAATGTTTTAATGATATGATATGACCTAGAAACATGTCCTACCCTTATTTTATGTGTCATGGCCGACCATGAAAATCCATGGGTCAACATCGGGACCCCATGGATCCACTTTGGTAGGAAAAGGACATTAGTAACTTTTTATTTAATGTTAAAATAAAAATGTCACAAACACGAGATGTTTTACTAAAACAATTTTTAAATGGGGTTATACAAGTAATATTTTTTACTATAAATATTAATTAGAAAGATAAAAATATTTCCTACATCATGATGTTTTTTTTATAATTTTTAGAAATTAATTAAATTAAATTATTTATGAAACCATGATGATGCAGCGATTACCTCATTACTTAACGATTTAAATAAAATGAATAGATAATGTAAAATATAAGACCTAAATTTGTCAAAAACCTATTTTATCGGTGGATTTAGAACTCTTTTCACCTTATCCTCAAAATATATTATTTTGGGTCCTTTAAAAATCGAAACTCATTTTAAAATAAAGTAACCTTTTATAACATTCCAAGAGTGCCTCTCCCCTTCTGTTATAAATGGTCCCCACCTATACCACCTTACCCACACGTCTCAAGCCTTTGGATCGGACAACCCCTGCCCATTTTGTCTCTCCAAATACCTCTCTTACTCCTAGTAGCCTCAATTTGGGAAGAAGGCTTCCCAAGGAAGCCTTTGAGCTCAAATCAAATAGAGTTACCCATTTTAAAGGTAGTGTTTTCTCTTGTGTTCCTTTGTTTTATTTTGCTTCTCAAGCCCCGTAAACACTTTTTATTCCTTTATTTTGCAGCAACACCAGTGTCTTCAATATTCTAGGATGTTTTTATGTGAAGTATATGATCTACAATTACACACATGTACATCTAATAGTTAAAGAACATACTGTTTCCATGGATGGAAAATTTCTGCCTCATGAAATGATGATTGTTCAACACTCATATAACACCTTCATAGGTGGCCATTAAGATGTCACTATATTTATATATGATATATAATATGTTTATGTTTTACTTAAGCTTCTGTATTTTTCATTTATGGCATACCTTTATGGTTTCAATTATGGGTAAACATGATATCTTCATTTTAGGAAGTGCGGACTACCGCCCCCTCAAAGTGATTTGATTCATTAATGCCATATGTGGGACGTATAAAGGATGGATCTAAAGTTATTATATATGATGTTATAATTGAATTATAATATACCTTTATATAATTATTATTTATTTCCATTAAATTATGACATAGAAATGAAAGTAGCATTCATGCGTACGTATGGCTTACCGTCTCCATGAACGGTGCATTTCATTTCTTATACCCAAATGTAATATACTGTTATAAGTACATATATATAGTGGATATATATGATGTATGTTACATTTAAATGATGAATATAATTCTGGAATTAAAATATACATATCTCTCATTTAGTTTTAATTCCAATAACATTACATAGAAATAAAAGTAGCGGTCATGCGTACGTACGGCTTACTGTCTCCATTAATTGTGCATTTCATTTCTTACCTCTAAATGATTATGTAATATTATGAATGCATGTATATACTGGATATATATGATATATATGATATCTACATCATAAATATAATTCTTGATATAATGGATATTTTACCACATGAAAAACTTGTAATTATAAAGAGTTTATTTTTGACTCAAGAACCAATGATCGACAAAAAATCCATTATTAACATAAATAATTACATAGTGATCATAACATGGTAAAAAGTGATATAAAAGGAATAATGAACATTAAAAAGGTTCTTAAGCAAGTAGAAATTAACTGAAGTTTATTATTTAGGATGTTAAAGAACGATCGAGTCTAGTCGGACCCGAGGTAAGGGACTTCGTCTCAATCTCCTTTCATTGAGGCATATTTTTTTCTAACCCAAGGCTTTCTTTTATATGGTGTATAAACCCCTTTGAATTTTAATTTTATACAAAAGGAATCTTTTTCTACAAAGCATTTTACTAAACAAAAAATGAATGTTTCTTTTAATGTACGTGGTGACAATGACCTTTTCCGCTGCCGCGAGTATTATTTGGTATTTGGCTTCCTCAACAAGCCGTAATGTTTTTAAAATGAAATTAATACCATATACTCTTTAGTGTATTTTGGTATTGAAAATGGTTTTTATAATGGATTTGTTATGTCAATATATTTAAGTGATATATTGTGAACAAAGTGTAGAAATGTTTTCTTTCCAATATATTTGTTTTATGTCTTATGATTTTATAATGGTACTTGGACATTTGACGGGTGGTTACATGATAAACCATATGACGGGTGGCACCGTGAATACCAGGACGGGTGGTTACGTTATAAACTCAAATGCATTGGTTATGGATTTCGGCCGTATGGCTATTTCATTAAGTGATATGTGTGGAAGTCGATCAGATGGTTATTCCACTAAAGTATGTTTAAGTCCCAAGTTACCTTTATATGTTATGTGTTCTTTATATGGGTTTTATGGTAATAATTTGGTTACAAAAAAGTTTAAGTATTTATCTTTTATTCAGTGAAGAGTTTTTACTAATTCATATAGGTGAAAAGTATTATTTTGTTGTTTTGAAAAACTAACTGTTTTCATTCTTTGTGTATCCCTTACTCAGCTTTTTATGCTCACCCCATGTTTTTGAATTGTTTTTCATAGGACTTAATGTGGAATAGAGTCAAATATGGGATCAAGGAATAGCCATTATATCTAAAACATAGAACTAGACATGTTTCTTTTTAAGAGTTTTCATTTTATGGAAACATAGTAGAAGTGTCTACTTTGTAATATTTTGAGATGTAATTGTTATGTCCTAATTCTCTAAAACTCTAAACCTGAAAAGATCCTCAATGTGAATTATTCATTTAATTCAATATTAAGTAAGGTTTAAGGCTGGGGCCTTATACATGGTGAAACTCTAAATTCCATAAACCCAATATGTCAAAACCCTTGAAAATAAGATTATGGAATTATGGAGAGGATGTGAATTTAATTAAAAGAATAAAGAAAATCCAATAGGAAGTTGTTCATCGAAGAAAATCAGAGAAAAACATAGTTTGACAATATAAGGATATGTATGCATCCCTTTCATTGTTTTTGGACAAGGATGTGAGGAAAAGAAAGAATCCCTCTCTATTTTTAACCTCTTAATTATAAATAATTATCACAATATAATAATAATAATTCCAATGTATGATATTTTATTAGGAATGATATGAAAATAACACCCAAATAATAAATATTCAATCAATAATAATAATAATACATAATCACTATTTAAATTAGATGTCCCCCTTAATTACGTAAAATAATTAAATATTCCAATATTCACACAACACAATATTAAAATGCATTTTATTAGTAAATATAAGTCAAACATTCAAAATATTATAAATTAATTACTTTAATATATCAATCATTTAAAAATAAAAGTATAGTAGTCAAAGAGTTTTTCGGAACACATCCTGAGAAGTCTAGATATAAAATTTTGTAGATTTTTTTAGTCATCCGTTCTGTTATAAAAATAATAAATATTCACAAATATTCATGGTGAAGGTGTTATAGTTACCAAAAACATATTACTATCCATCCTAAAAAATACCTCATTAGTAGTTTCTCCCTAAAACCATAGTTCTAATTGAGTTAATATTAAATAATCATTTCTAAAATATAACAAAATAATAAGTTTGACAATAATTTATGAAAAACAATTAGTAAAAATAAAACTTTTCTAACACAGTTTTACCCATATATGGTTCTCAATAACTTATAGATTATCATATAATTTGATATTTAGTCAAAATATGGATCCATATAAGGGAATATTAAAACTCAAGAGGATACTCCCCACGATAATGAAACACTTCATAATCAATAACCCAATACAATGGATTAATTACTTAATTTAAATTAATCTTACTAGTTTCCATATTGTAATATTGTGATCGTTTTCTCATATGAAATACACTTCTACTTTGATGAAAATTTAATGTTTAAGAAACAAAAAATTGGGAAAAATATCATTTTATTTATAAATAGAAAATAATATGTGAAACCAAAGTAGGAGATTATAATATTTAATATAAACATAATTTAAGATCTCTTTATAACTTAGTAAATCTTCTAGTGAACAAGGTAATTATTATGATCCAAATTAAAACTAAATTTTAAAATTTTTAAAGTCATATTTTTAATATGGAATTATTATCATTGGGGGACCCAAACATTAATAATTATAGATCACATCAAAAACCTATTTTTAAAAGATTGTGGAGCTCTAATAGACTTTGAATTAAAAATTTGGGGCTTCTATCTGGGACTACCATTTTCAAGGTCCCGTAAGTCATGTGAAATTGCAAAGTATCATAAAAATCATTGAATTGTTTATATGGGTAATAAACAGTCAGAAATATGCATTCTATACATTCTCCGAATTAAACAAGTATTGGGCATGCCTCCTATAAAAGCTAAAATACCCATGAAACTCACTATCTTCAACCATATGACAGGCATAGTTTTGTTTATGATCGTTCATAAAAATACTAAATTAACTACCTTGATAAATATTTTCTTAGAAAACCGTACATGTTAATTTAAAATTTTCATCTAACACATATAGCCCCTATTAATCTCTTAAAAATTAAATACATTCACCCTTTCCCTAATATTTTGAAACTTATCTTTATTCGATTAAATTATAAAAACTAAAATTCATCTATAATAAGTTTATTTTAGATTCTATAAAACTTATTATGTAAGTTTAACCCAATTGATCAACCATTTAATTATAAAATTAAATATGTATCAATATATTGAAGGTCATTAAAAAATCAATATTCCATTTTTATAATTCGTTAGTTAATTCCATCGAATATTAATCTAATGTAAAATATTTGGTATATAAAAATGATTCAATATTTTATAATAAAATTATAATCCATGTATAACTCTAATTATCCAACTAAACATTAATATAAAAAACAATCATAGAAAAATAAATTCCATAATATTTTCACCAACCAAACCTTACATAATATTTGAGAATCATTCTATCATGTACCAATGTTGTGCAACTCAATAAACCTAAAATGATTCCAATTTCACACAACTAAAAAGTGACATATATAAAATACATACATCTTAATCCAGTTTATCATGAATGTTATTCTTGAACCAACAACCCTATTTATAACATAACTCCACATTATTTAAATAAGATGCAAATTTATATGATACGATTAAATAATACATGTTGATGAATATACCTTCTTGAAAATATATTTCAGGAAATAATTTCTATCATAAAGTTTCCTTATGAATTAATATTTATTCACCATTCAAACACATTACCCTTATCCAATTTATGAAATTCATTTTTTTATTTAAATAATTTCTAAATAATATTAGTTTTTTCATTTAACAAAACATTTGTAATAATTTTTAAAACAATTATCACCACCCAAACACCAAATATGAATGGAAATCCACACACTAAGGCTCATTTTATGGAATCATAAAATGGAATTATATTCGTGAATATAATTAAACAAAGTTTATCATTTCCAAAAGGGTTATAAAAAATGAAATCATGATTTTTTCCAATTAGAACCCTTTTAACAGTTTAACTGAATTAAAAGAAAACAATTAAATCCCATTTAAAATATAATAAATCTTATTAAGAAGAGTTTAACAAATGCATTTAGGCCTCCATTATTTAAAAATGGGAATTTTTGCAACACATTATATTTTGATAATTTCTAGTCAATATAAACATAATCAATCAATTACAACAATTATCTTATATCTTTCAAGTATAAATAAAAGGAAATTAAACCTGAAGGTTTCACAAAAACACCAATATTACCATAGTTTCTTCAATTAATAAATTCATATATAATTTTTCATTTATCATAATCAATTATATTAGGATCCAATTGGACTCTAAATTTGGATACCATAACCAAAACTATTTAAATAAAAAATATCAACTAAAATATTAAATATTAAATAGTTTTAATAATAATTAATTTATAAATTATTTTTTCCAATTATTCTAAATGGAAAAAAATTTAAAGCCTTCAACAATGAAATCATATATAAAAAATCTATGTAAAATTATAGTACGTTATTTTTTAGAAACACTATTCCCTATACTCATGAAAATTGAATGTCAATCCAAGATATAATTTAAAAATCATTAATGGATGTTATTCATGCTTAAAGTCAAATAAAATGATTCAATAACGATATCTAATATTTAATAAAAGGAATTAAATATGACTAAAATCATGAAATCCATAATAGAATTATCAAATATTTTAAATTTAACTAAAATAGTTACATTAATATAATTCCATTCAATTCATCATTCAGTCAATGTAAAATTGACTTAATTAATTTATAGTATGCCTCCCACTAGAATAAAAAATTCTGTTGAACGACATGAAATTGAAAGTATAGGTCTTCAATAGTACCAGAAAATATTTTTATTTTCAAAAATTTATTTAAAAAATTACATATTCATTATAAAATATTTTTTTTTGAAAAAAACACTAGTCAACTTTTCTAATTAAAAACCAGAACATTATAAATCAAACCTATATCACATAATATTTCTAAATAAAAATCAAATAATGACATAAAAATATGACACACCTAACAATTACATTGATATAAAAATTATCATTTAACCAATGTTATGTGACTATCCCATTAAATTTAAAATTTATTGGAACCACTATATTGTATTAAATATTACCATTGACCAATAAATATACAAAAATAGCCACACAATACATACTAAATTATAAAAATTCAGAATATGAGAATGGAATACTTTTATTGGAATATGGGTCATATTTACAAGAGTTAAAAAAAGAACATTTGGGAATTCATAGAAATTTACCACAAATCATCCTTAAAATTTAGTCAATATATTATTTAAATAATCGAATGTTCTCAACCTACTTTTATATATACCAATACAAACCATTTTTGATTATTACGTTAAAAATACTATAGTATAAAACCTTTTCATTTCCAAATTAGTATTCCAAAATAATGTTCGATTATAAAAAATTTAATACATATTAATGTGAAATTTTATATAACCATAATACAGTAACAAATAAATATTTAAACCTTATTTCGATTTTATTTGATGAAAATCTTTTTATTTTAAATTTGGTAAAAATTATGATTTTATAAATTTTCAAATTCTCAAGGCACAATATTTTAAATTAGATTTTTTGTATCATAAAAATAAATAATTAATCAAATATTCTCTCACATAAATTATTCAACAATCATGATAAACCTATAAATTCATATCGAATGATATTAAGTAAATATTGGTAAATCAGATTACCTTCAACAACCATTTGAATGAAATTGACTTGTTATTGAAGGCATACAATTTCTCAAAATAAAATATGGTGTAAATAATTAAATAAGAAACAATATTTCTCACCAAGAGAATAATTATATAAAATACCACACTATGGAAAATTAAATTATGGAGAAAACAAATAAAGAGTTGACTTACACCACGAAATCCCACCCGACATTCATTGATACTTGATATTCTTCCATAATGTTGGAGATAAAGCATATTTAATTTTTAGATATGATTCTATGACGGTCCTTTGGCCACCAATCAAAGAATAAGATATCAATCTCAAACTTAGATACCATTATGGTGTGAACCAATTCGAGGTATCCTAATAGGAAATCCATGTTGTTCCATTACAAGTTATGTGGAAAATTATCCATAATAATGAATGATAATTGTTTTATTTTCGTTCAAATATAAATTTTATTATTTATTTTACTATGATAAATATGAAAAAATAATGAAACAAAATATGTAACCTAATAAAAACTATATAGTAAGGCATATAATCTACAACATGTGTTTAAGAGCAGAGTCATGACGAATAAAATACCTTTTCAAATGACATTGGGATAAATTATGATAAACATTGACATAGTTTTAATAGCTAAAGACATACAAACTCTATAAACCACCATTTTTTTCATAAAAAAATGGAAATGTTCTCATATCACTGAATTAAGGATATTTAATCAGTACCTACAAAAATAGAAAAGGATCGGACCATTTTTATAATCAAAAGCGTTTATTTAGAGTTCGAGTGGACATAACCTAATAGATTCCACCATATCATCTATATAAATTCTTACTAAATAAACCATTACATAATATTTCAACTGAATTATGATCAGACTCTATTGACTTAAAATAAATGTAATCCTATGGTATAATAGAATTAAAAATAAGAAAAACGATAAAATAGATTATGTAATTTAAAAAAACAATAAAAGTGGAAAAATATGTTGGTATAGGAAATAATGGAATATTGAAAACCATACTTTCATCAATGGTAGAAATATATAATTCTCCCATACCTAGTGTGTTGTCATGTCATGAGGGGATAGGAGAACCCATCCCCTTTATCATTATATTAATAGTAATAAAATTAATATAATATAATATATTTAAAATAATATTATATATTTATGTAGAAATGATATCAATATAACTCATAACTCATATATTAATAGTAAATATGAATAAAAAACACAATAAAAAATAAAATTATAGTTCCCAATTGATTATTATAAAATAAAAATTTATAGAAAAACATACATTATGCATTATAAAAAAACAATTATAATTAAATAAAAGTTAAATATTTTAGATTTTAGTAATTAATTAAATGAAAATAAATACCCATTAATGACAAAATAATAATAACAGAAATGTTTTTCATGAAACCTCTTGGGAGGTTGAGATATGAAATTGGGATATGGGAGTAAACATTCAAATTGTTATATAAATAATTATAAATGTAAATTTTAAATATGTGTGTGTTACAAAATTTCTCCTCAAGGATAACTATTTTCCATGATTGTATCCATTATAATCATGTATCCCCCAATTATATAACACCGAACCTATTTCATGAAGTTAAAAATTGAACATAGACCTTATTTTAATAACATTTTTTGTCTATTTTTCTTCAAACTATAACCCATATTATAGTAACCTGAATATCATACATATATTATAACATTATTTTTAACATAAAATTATAAACATAACCACCCACAAATCAATAGTTTTAGTATATTCATGAGAATACATACATAGTACATCAATATAAATATTACCAAAGTATTATTTATTCAGTATAACGAAATTCCAGTTATATAACATTGTTCTTTTATCACATTAATATATAGCCTAGGGAAACATATAAAATAAAAAGGATAAATTAAAAGTCCTTATAAGGGAATAAGAATGATATTGGCATATAACATATGACTAAAGAGGTATAACATGATATCATAAGAGAGGAGGATCATATGTAATCACATGGAAGAATGGTATAAAAGTAATTATTTCATATGATAATAGAACAAAAATATTATGGATACATTAAAATATTATAAATAAAAGTATAATTCAAGGATTAATATAGATAAAATAAACCATAGTGTGCTGGGATTATATTTGTTTCACCATATAAGATATATATTAAGATGAAAATAGAATCCAATGATTTAGCCAGATATAATGATATATAACCTCATGTTACATAATAATATTTTAATAAATTGTATACCACATAATGAAAATAAATCATATACAAAAATTCTATTGTGAATATCCATGTAAGGGAATTAAGTTACATAATCCAATCTCAAAGAATAAGAAAATTTTATATGAAATTTATTTTTTTAAAATGATGTTATCTTTTACTTCACCACACCCCTATCCGAATAAGGATGTATATTTCATGATTTGTTTTGTAAATGGGAACACCATTTCTTAAGAATTAAGTAACGAACCAGGGATAGAAATGATCCTACTAAAATATGATTTAAATAATGAGTAAATATAATTTAAAGATGAAATTGAATAGAGTTTTCTATAAAAACATAAACTTATGAATAAATGTAATAAAGTATGTGGTCTTTTACAAATAATTTCACATTAAAACATTTAACGGAGTGGTCATTAAAAATAATTAACAATGAAAAATTTCCCTTTTAATTATGTTCATTTTAGAAAATGGATTCGGAAGGTAATTTGAAAATTTTATATATCCCGCAAAACTGGGACATAAAATTTTTTTATATATAATTAATATATATATATATATATATATAATATTGAACTTGTAAATATAGAGAACAAAGATATAAAGTTGTGGAGAGAGAAAACATTACTCAAAATCAAAAGAGGTTGGTTTGAGAATTCACATACCTCAGGTCTCGACTCCCTTGTTTATTATATCTATCTTCCTGAATAATTAAATTATACTTTCTAAATAAATTATTATGAAATTATATAATTAATATTTTTATTATTATTATTCTTTCATGTTATGTTATTTTTAGTTTATAATAAAATAATTTTAATTTTCACTATCTTGAGGGATATTATTTCTTGGTACCAAGGTCTCATTTATTTAAATATAGCGATGGATATTCTTATGAAATGACTCTATAACTCCATAATATCGATGAACATATTTTAATTCCATTATAAAAGGTTATAGGATTCAAATTATCCATATATGTTCCAATATAAGAAAGGTTCATTCAGTATAAATGTTATTGTTCAGTGGTTTTTCTATTAGGGGGGGGGGGGGGTCATCCATTATGAAGTTGATTTATTAAATATTAATTTTTAATATTATTTAACCACTAAAAATATAAATTACATTATAATATATTTAATATGTAAATATTTACCTATAAAAGTCTTTGTTATAATTGTTAATGATGTTTGTAAAATTTATTTTAAAATGACATCTTCATTTTCAGTTTTATTGACCATGAACTGATGTGTTTATATGAAAACAACTGATGAATCGTTACATGGTATTATAATTAATATAATAATAATAATAATATCATTTATTTTTATAAATTAATTTATTAAATATATTTATATGATACTAGAAAATTATTTAATGTAATTTGAATTAAAAATAGTTTCTAGGTGGTCTAACCATACATCTTGGAACAGCACCAATGCAATTGAAATTATTCCTTCAAAGGGAGGACTATTGATGTGTAAATAACATCATTAAATTGTATAAGTTACATGGAAAATATATTTGATATTTTAAATAATTTATGAAGATTTATAAGTGATGAAAAGTGGGTCCTCAAGGGTAGTATTTACAAGGGGAGGAGAGGTTTACTTTAGAATAAAATATTATATCTTCACGTAGTGATCAATTATATGATTCAAAAATAAGGGGATTATGATTTTATAGTATATGAGGTACTAAAATATTCATATATATTCTTGAAAAGTCAAAATACATGTTCAAATAGATAATTAAAAAATATTATATATATTCAATACTTATACGACATTTTAATATTCTCATTAATATTTTAATCTTTTTGAAAAATAGAAAAACCATTATTTTTTCAATAAAGATTACCAAATTTCATTAATTTAATAAAAAATTATTTTATAAGTATGATAATTTTGTAATATTTCCTTAATTAATTTAAAATTATAATTTGTATGACCTGGTCAAATTTTTATAATCCATATAAAAATAACACAGAATTTAAAAAAATTATAATATTATTTATATAAAAATAACAAGAGTTCTATGAACATATTTTATAAAATTAATTGATTTTTATTTTTATTTATTTCTTGGAAAATATATTTTTTTAATTAAATATATTTTTCCCATGAAATTATAATTTGTAATTCTTGGAGTCAAATATTTCTTTTATCATATTCAAAAAATTTAAATTATTTTATTGACATATAAATTCTTCATATGTTTAATTCTTAAATTAAAAAAATTTTATTTCACTAATATAACCGCATAGGATACCATTCTAATAGCCATATTACTATTATAATGGTTGTATAATAGTTACAAATCCAAAATATACACCATATATTAATTATAAAAAATTCACTGCAATTCCATTCAAGATTATAAACTCTAATATTTGAAATTTCTGATTATATTAATTTTTTATTTATGTTTATTTTTATTTAGTCATCCATGATAATTTTTAGGGACAATTATATTCCGAATATCAATTTTTTAATTTGTTATTTACTTTTTTATTTCTATTTTTTTTTAATTTTAATTTAATAATTTATATATGTTCTTCATATGAAATTTTTTATATTAGTGTCATAAAATAGTATACATTTTCAAATGTTAAATTATAAATTCTATAAAAATTAAAATCTTATATATTGAGAAGGATATTACATAGAAAAAATATGGATCAATACTTTCATACCCTATTAGAAATATTCCTTGAAACATTTTCCCACATTATAAAGAAGGAAAATTATGTTAATTTTCTTTCAGTACTTCCATGTGTTCCCATGTATATATATTGTACTTTTATTGTCTCAAATTTACATTAACAAGTTGAGTTATATTGTTGCATAGTAAATTGTTTTTTCTATCCATAATCTTCACCCGACTATCAATGTAAGAGATACCCGCTCCAAATAAACCACATATGTATTAATAACATATGTGGTTTCTAGTATTTACTTAATTAAGGTAGGAACATTGAACATGCTATTCAATAAAGATAGGTTTAGTGAATGTTATAGGCAATATATCAAAACTACTATAGGATTTTGAATATTAAAGGCTCCAATTAATATGGTATAGAGAATTCTTTTCATCAAAATAATGATTACCACATTCCATTGAATTAATGAATGGAAATCGTTGCCTTCGACTATAAACTCATGTTATCTTTGATGATATTAAATTTAAAACATTTTTTCAATTCCATGATTCTCTAATGTATTGTTTCATAACTCTGAACAACTCTTACATTTAACTTACCAATTCATGTCCCAATTGATAAACTCTCTCATTCCATCCCAAAATGTGGGATTTCAATAAATTTTTTTAAGTGGGATTCATATGGATTCATCTAAATGATTTAGTTGAATATATTTTAATATAAAAACATTTCCTAATGAAGATATTGATCACAACCACCTTAAATGTTGGTTGAGAAATATTTTTCCATATCCTGAGTTGTACATATTTTATTATTAAATAATACATAATCCTTGGGGTGATAAGTATAGTTATTTTAAAAAATGTGTTCAAGGTATATTGAATACATTTCTTAAACTATGATGTGTATCTCATATCATTTTCAGATATAATCAATATTTATGTTCCATAAAATCTCACCACATATATATTATATATCATTATACATTGACCAAAAATGAATTCCTCTAGAATGGATTTTAAGTGAGAGATATTTATATGATTACCAAATACTACCCATATAGACTTTTTTTATTAGATATAATATGACGAATAATGAAAATTATATGGTGATGTTCTTCCCTTTTAATATCAGTGTGGGTTATGCTTGCATCAATTCCTCACAATTTTTATGACATCTTATGTATTGAAAGAAAAACTATTTTTAATATTTATTAAAAATTATGAAATATATATTACTAGATCCATAAAATGGATACTTTGTCGAGTATAGTACCAGACATGCAACAATGTGTTTCTCAAAAATCATTCTTTGCACACAAGACTTAGTTGTACCGAAAAATAATAATAATAATAATATTTTTATTTTAAGTGAGAGTAATATCTTATCGGTTATATTGATGGATTTGAATAGTAACAACTATATTATTTTAAAACATGTTTAGAAAAAATGTTCAAATTTTTTTATAGGCATTAAATAAGAATAACTGAATTCTTCAGAATAAAATCTATATATTTTTAAAAGGTAATTTTAAAACATTTCAATGGATCACCTATATTAAGTATATTTTTTGAACATTTTATAATTTATATATGAAAAATTTTATTAATTTATTTAAGGAAAAGTATCCAAATTAATATTGGGTAATGTTTTTATATTTTTCTATTAACATTCATATTCTGATGAATAGTGCATAATACTAAATTGTTTTCAAAAATATCATTTGCGTCCCATTTATTCAAATATTTAAATTAAGTTCATATAAGGTTTTAAATTATAATTAGGTTAATTTTATATCATTGAAAATAATTTATGTCATTTTTAACTATTCAAAATGAAATTTAATATAAAATTATACCTACCTTTTCAAAAAAAAGTATTTAAAATCCCACATTGTCATTCAGTTTGTGAGATAAATTTTAAATTTTCATCCACTTCTATGTTTTTTATTTTCAAAAGTTGATTCAATAATTTGAATCAGAATTATCAATAATATTTAATTAGTTAATCATATTTCTTTCCCAAAAGTATTTGTATATGTAATTAAAATTAGTTAATGTAATTGATGAAAAATGTTGTTACTTTTTGGTTAAACATTAATATTATGAATCTGAATGACCTAGACAGTTTTCCACGACCAATTGGATTGATATTAATAGAACTTATCCACTATTTAATATAATTTTTACAAATATTGGAGTAACATTATTTAATGGGAACCCCTCAACTGGGTTTACCTTTTTATATTTTCATGAATTAAACTCCCCATCCAAGATGAAAAGGCACTCAACGTTCTCATTTCTTCAAACCTCTCAAGCAATTTTTTCTTCCAAAATATACCCAAATATGATCCCAGCCTACCCAAACTAATCCTATATAACATTACTTTCTATAAATTACATCCACGAAGTCTTTTCATGCAAACAAGAAATGAATTACCAGAAAAAATGGTTAGATTCCTTAGCGTCCATTTAGGTTTTATTTATTTATACATTGTATTAATTACCTTTTATTAAATTAATATATAAAAAACTAGTATCCTAAATATACTGATTTTTTCTATCTTAATATTTATACATACATCTACACACAATCCCATAAAATTGTTAACAAAATTATAATTTGTGTATGAAACACTAGAGTCTCAAGTAAAAAAGTTGTTTGTTTTTTTCCTGAAATCAATCATGGTTTAGAATTATGATAACATTGTTTTTGGATGTGTGAACTTCGAGATCCTCAATGCGATGGGAAACATATACAGATTTCATTGAGTGTATTAAGGATATGTTTAATTAAAAAAATGTTGAATACATAAAATCCGTATTATATTTAAGAAACAATCACATTTCTATAAATATAATATTTCATTTTTTTGTTACCCTTTCACACACACAAAAAGTGATAACATCATCCATCATAATGTGGACTATCACCCCATAATATGATGAGATTCATATTACACAAAAATAATTATATATAAAATAATATATTATTAAAAAACATGTGGTTTATGAAATAGTTATCATTATATGAAGAAAATTCTTCTTAACTTCTTTCTATAATGGTCGTTGATAATTTTATTGTTACTCATGGATACATATGATCTACCGTCTCCATGATTTTAATATTGATTCATTTTGGAAAACCTATATGGACCCGACCTTAAAACATTACATAATAATTAATTTAATGAATAATCCACATTGAAGATCTTTTCAGGTTTAGATTTTTAGAGATTAGGACATAACTATTAAATCTCAAAATATTACAAATTGTACACTTCTACTCAGTTTTAATTTTTATCACAAAATAAAAAATCATGAAAAAAAGTGTCATGTCTTGTTCCATGTTTTAGACAACATGACTTTTCCATGATCCCATCCTTGACCCTGATCATCTTTAGGTTCTATGAATAACATTTCAAAACATGGGATGAGCATAAGAAGATAAGTTAGGGTTAGAAAACAAAGAATGAAAACATTAGTTCATCATTACATACGTAAAATAAGATCTTAAACATACCTCATTAAATCATAATATTAATGAATAAGACATAAAAAACATAAATCATAAAGGTAACTTGTGGTATCCATATCAGACTTACATTATAGCTATCATAGATACGTAGGGAGTAATATTTGGAATACCCATCACAGAATATTCCCTAAATCTCTTAGGAGAAACATTCACGTTAACCTCCGTCATGTTACCCAATGAATTGGAGATCTATCTTGGGCTCACCCACCCTAGATATATCACAGAACCACCTGTATACGTAAACGATTACAAAGAACATATAAAATAAACATAAAGGAATGATAACAATTCCACATTCTAATAACAATATACCATTTAAATATATTGACATAATGAATACATTATCAACACCATATTCAATAATAAAATACATAAAAGATTATATGCTATTTATTTTACTTTTAAAAACATTTTGACATGTTATGGAAGCCAAAGATCAAATAATACTCATGGCGGCGGAAAAGGTCGTTGGCCCCGCTTATAAACAAAAGAAACATTCTTTTGTTTTTTTCTTTTAGTAAAACTCCACATAATAAATGATTCCCTTTGAATGAAATAAAATCAAAAAATATTTTTTACACCGTATAAAATAATGTTGAGAATAAAACAAAATATGCCTCAATGAAAGGGGATTTAGACGAAGTCTCTTACCTCGTGTACGACTTGACCCGATCATTCTTTAATCTCCTGAATAATAAACTAAAGTTAATTTATAATGGATTAAGATAAATATTCAAGCTGATTATTCATTTTATATCACTTATTCCCATGTTATAAACATTGTGTAATCCTTTTTGTTATTAACGGTTGTTTCGTCGATATTTTGTACTTGAGTAAAAATGAACTCCTTATAATTAAGATTTGTCCATGTAGTCAACAATCCATTATCTCCAGAATGATATTCAGGATTTAGATATCATATAAATAATATATAACTAGTATATATTTATATTTATAACAGTATATAACATTTGGAGATAAGAAATGAAATGCATCGTTCATGAAGATGGTAAGCTGTACGTACGCATGAAACCTACTTTCATTTCTATTTCGTATTTCAATGGAATTAAAACATAATTATACCTAGGTATATTATAATTAAAGTATAATATAATATGTAATACCATTAGCTCTCTCCTTTATACATCTCACATATGGAATTAACGAGTCATATCACTTGGAGGGGCGATAGTCTGCACTTCCTCAAATGAAATTATCACGCTTACCCACTATGGAACAAATATATGTGTGCTATAAATGAAAAATAAAAAAGAATAAAGAAAATATAAACATAATATATATCATATATAAATATTTTTCCATATTAATCTCCACCATGAGATGCAGTAAGAGATAATTTAACAATAATCGATTCGTGAGGCGTTAGTTTTCCATTAACAGAAACAACACGTTCTTCACCCATTAGATGAAGATGTGTGTAAGTGTAGTTTGAATACTTCTCATAAAAACATCCTAGTATTTTTAGGATAATGGTGTTGTTATAAAATAAAGAAATATAAAGAGTTAAGTGGTTGGAGAAATAAAATCAAACAAAAGCACTTAAGAGAAGACATTACCTTTAAATTGGGTAACATCCTTTGGTATGAACCACAAGGGTTTCTTGATGTGCTTTCTGCCTATGGTAAGATGAAAAGAGGGATCTTGGGATCTTATTGGAGTAGAGTTTGTATGATCCAAAGGCTTGATATGTGTGAGAAATGGGTAAGTGAGGGATTTTTATATGGGAGAGGAGGGGCTCTTTAGGATGGTTTGAAATAATTATTTTATTATAAACTCATCTTCAGTTTCAAAAGGTCAAATAATTGTTAAAGTTAATGTTAAATTGACTCATGGTCTAAATAATATCATCCAATAATAAGTGTACTAGTTTTGTATATTGTTATAATATTTATAATTTTTTTTTATTTAAATCATTTATTAATGAGGTAAATATTTCATCATTATTGTGTCATAAATAATTTAATTTATTTGATGTCTAAAAATTATAAACAGTTACAACGATTTAGGAAATCATTTTAGATTTCCAAGTAATATTTATAGACTAAAAGATAACTTATATAACCCCATGTAAGAATTGATTTACAAAAAGATATTCTTTTATGTCATTTTTGTCTTTACTTTAATTTAATTAATATAAAGTGTCATTATTACTCCCATGTGGCTTCATGGGGTCCCAAATTCAACCCAAGGATGCCCATAGTAGCTATGTACCCACCAATTGGATTAGGAAACACGTTAGGATAATTTAATATTATTATAATATTATATTTTACCCTCATTTACTATATTTACCTTTTAATTAGGGTAAATAAAATATTTACTGAATTAAATATTTAAGATGTCTAAAAATAAAAGTTATCTATTTAAACTATTTGGACATACTGATTCCAAATATGGAATAAATTTTTCGATATTCAAAACACAAAAGTGGAATAAATTAATTAAAAATTAATTCCCACCGTCAAAACAAAAAACGTGTTTTTATGAAATAATAACTAAAAAAATTGTCACTTGTTTATGTCCAATTTCAAAGTGAAATTAATTACAATATCCAAAAATGGATTAACTAGTAAAAATATATTATCATTACACATTATAATTAATTAAAAAATAATATAAAAATATAAATAAATTAGATTAAATGGTAGTTTTGAATTAAAATACAATATATTTAACTATTAATTAAATAATGAACTTTATCAAAAAAAGTACGAAAAATATACCCAATGTAATTTTTGATGTCCAAAATCTAAAAGAAGAATTTTATTTTGTCAAATAAAACATATAAAGAGAACAAAAACTAGATTAAAGGAGTGCTCTCCATCAAAAGGTAGTAAATCGACCTTTTAAAGAATATTAGAGTATTTATGCTTAGATTCATTCACATTTTAAGCCTCTAATGTTTATTAGATAACTGTAAATTTTTTTAACAAACATGTATAATCATATTGTAGTTAGTTTTATTTATTCCCACCGATACAATGGCTCGGCGTTAACTACCATTTAAAATAATAATATTATATTATTAGTGTACAATGTAAGATTTCAAATAAACCCACTGTTGCGTATTGGGTGAGATATCAAACATAGCATTATAATTAAAGTAAAATTAATATTTAATTCAAAAATATTAATAAACATTCGAATTTATTATTATTTATTTACCTGGGATGTTACATCCTTCCCCCTTTCTGGGAATTGTATCCTCACAATTTTTATTCCCATATCAAATAAGTGGGGGTATTTATCCATCAAAACATTATCAGATTCCCACGTTGCCAGTTCAACCATATGGTTTTTCCACCAAACCTTTACCTGAAAAATTACCTTATTCTGCAACACTTTCTCTCTATGGTAAAGAATCTAGACTGGTTGTTCTTCATACTTGAGATTCTCTTCTAACTGAACTACCTCTGATCTTAAAAAATGACATGGATATGGCACATAATATCTCAACATTGAAACATGAAAAACATTGACCACCTGAGATAAAATTGGGGGTAAAGCCACTTTGTACGCAACTGCTCCAACTTTATCCAGGATTTCATAATGTCTAATGAACCTCAGACTCAACATTCCCTTCTTACCAAAACGCATCACACTTCTCCACAGAGAAACTTTAAGAAAGACATGATCACCTACCTCAAAAGATAGATCCTACCTCCAGTTATCCGTATAACTTTTCTACCTTCTATAAGCTATTCTCAAGTTATTATAAATCAACATAACTTTTTATACCATCTTTTCTACTAATTCTGGTCCCATCAGATTTCTTTCAACTACTTCATCCCAAAATGCTTCAGTTCGATAACACTTTCTATATAATTCTTCAAATGGAGCCATCTATATACTAAAATGAAAATTGTTATTATATGAATATTTAACCAAAGAAATATGTTGGTCCCAACTTCACTGGTAATCCAGTAAACAAGCAGATAGCATATTATCCAATGTCTGAATTTTTCCTTCTGACTCCCCATCTGATAGAGGATGAAAAGTTGTACTAAAATTTTATTCAGTACCCAACAACTTCTGAAGCCCTTTACAAAAGTTAGAAGTAATCCTGGGATCATGATCAGATACAATAGAGAGGGGAACAACATGCTACCTGAGTATCTCTTTAATATACAACCGTGATATTTTATCTCGAGTAATAGTATCTCGAATAGGAAGGAAATGAGCAGATTTAGTCAATAGATCAACAATAACCCAGATTGCAATGTTACATCTAGATGTCTTTGGTAATCCCTCAACGCAGTCCATGGATATATTTTCCCATTTCCAATTTGGCAATGGTAAATACTGAAATATCCCTTTCATTAACTGCCACTCTACTTTAACCTGCTGAAAATTCAATCAATTCACAGTAAAATTATCAATATCTCTTTTAATTCCATCCCACAAATAATACTCTTGAAGATATCTGTACATATTAATACTACCTGGATGAACTGAAAATGGGGAAACATGAGCTTCACATTAAAACTCATTCTTTAACTGTGAATCACAAGGAACACATATTCTTTTCTTAAACCTCATAACTCAATCATTATCAATGTAAAATTCAGTAAAATCGCCCTTCTTAACCAACACTACCTTTTTCTGTAACTGTCTATCTTCTTTCTATGACCACTTAATTATGTCTGATATAGATGATTCCAATGACACCTGAAAAAAACACAAGAATTTCTTGAACCAACATCTTCTATGCCAACAGTTAATCAAATAAAAAATTAAAGGATCTCGGTCAAAACATAGCATGGTTAGTGAAGCATAACTTTTTCGACTCAAAGCATCGTCCACTTTATTTCCCTTTCCTGGATGTTAATGGATCGTACAATCAAAATCCCTAGTTAATTCCAATTATCTCATATATCTCATGTTCAATTCTTTTTGAGTGAATATATACTTAAATTTTTTTTGGCCAGTATATATTTTACATTTCACTCCATTCAAAAGATACCTCCAAATTTTTAAAGCCAAAACAATAGTAGATAATTCAAGTCATGTGTAGGGTAATTTAACTCATGTGGTTTCAATTGACATGAATCATAATAAATTACCTGATCATTATAAATAAGGACACAACCAATTACATTCAACAAATCATCACTGTAGATAACAAACTCACCATTTCGGGAAGGGAGTTCCAAAATAGGATAATTCACTAATCTTTATTTCAATTATTGAAAACAATCATCAAATTCGTTTTTCAAAATTAACTTAACAACTTTTCGAGTTAAATTAGTCATTTTACATGATAAAATTGAATATATTTTAACAATCCATTAGTAATGACCTGCCAAACCAAGAAAATTATGAATCTCAGTTATATTTTTGGGTATTTTCAATTCTTCAAAAACTTTTGTTTTAGAAGGATCAATTGTTATGCCATATTTTTCAAAACATGTGACCCATGAATGAAATTTTTTGTAACAAAAAATCAAACATGATGAATTTCCCATACAGTTTATCTTCTTTTAATGTTTGCAAGATAAAACTTAAATGACTTTCAAGCTCATCTTTAATTTTATAAAAAACCAAAATATCATCAATAAACACAACCCCAAACTTATCCAAGTACTCAAGGAAAATTCTATTCACAAGATCCATGAATACAATAGGTGAATTGGTTAACCCAAAAGGCATAACTACAAATTCATAATGGCAATATCTTGTTCGAAACACGGTCTTCAGAATGTTTTCTTCCATTATATTCAACTGATAGTACCCCGACATCAAATCAATCTTCCAAAAATACTAAGCTCCCTGGAGATGATCAAAAAAATCATCAATATGAGGCAACAGATTCTTTTTCTTAACAGTGATGTTATTCAATGCTCAATAATCAATAAAAAGTCTCGTTGAACCATATTTTTTTAACTAATAAGGTAGAAGAACCCAATGGCGATGTGCTTGGTCGATTTAAACCTTTATTTAATAACTCCAACAATTGCTTCTTCAACATTAAAACTACATTTTGAGCTATTCGATAAGGGGGGATTGAAATTGGTTTAGCATCAGGTACAATGTCAACTGTAACTTCAGCTTCCCGATCAAGTATAATACCAGGAAAATCATCTGAAAAAACATCAATGTACTCATTTATCACTGGATCCTCATTAATCTCAACACTTCCTTTATTTTAAACAATATGTGCAAGGTAAAATTTATTTCCATCTTTTACTAGTTTCTCAACTTCCTGATATGTTATCGAAAGTAAGGGTTCATTATATTAAAAAACATGAAAATCATTCTGAAAACAAACCTCTTTAGCTATGCAGTCAATCTTAGCATGATTAACAGAAAATTAATCCATACCCAAAATAACATCAAAACCTACTAGAGGAAAAATAATAATATTTTTAGGTAGATTCTTCCCGCACACAAGGAGAAGAAGGTTCTTATAATTTCTTTTTTTTCCTAACATTCCCTCCAGGTGTTTTTACCATAAGTTACATATTCTTATCATGAGATTTAATTCCCAGTTTACTAGAAAATTTCTCAGAAAGGAACGAATGTGTAGACCCTAAATCAGACAAAACATTGGCATAATCTGAAAAAAAAACAAACAGTGTACCTGATATTACTTCATTCGATGGCCCAACAACTGCTGAAGTAGTTGAAAAGGATTTCACAAACCCTTTCTACTTTTAGTCTAGCTACTTTCCCTCAGTTTAGTTCTTTGTTTGACACTCATTTGTATAATGCATCATTTCATTGTACTTGAAACATTTTACTGACTACAAATCAGAATTTGTCTTACAATTACCTTGATCTTTTTAAGTGAAATTACGAGCCTTATGTCCAATTTTACTACTTCGGTAGCACATACCAGAATTCAAAAGATATTTCCCATCATGCTTTTTACCACTATTTTCACAAAAAATAAACTTAAGCTTCTTACCATCAAACATTTTTAAAGAGTTCTTATCTTTCTTCTACCACATCAACCTCTTATTCTGTTGTTTTTCAAAGAACACATGATCATCAGCAATCTCCATTTCCACCTTCCCCACTCAACGAACACTTTTTTCATCACTTTTGAACTCAGGAGAAGCTAAATCCCTTCAATACTTTGGATTTCATCCTTAGTAAAAACAGTTGATTTTACTATCAAGGTCTCTTATGAAATACGGGGCATACCTTGTGATTCGAGTGAATTCTACTTTATAACCAACCACTAAGTCATCATCCTACCTCAATTATAGGAATTGTTTTTCTATCCTAAGTCAATACACCATAAGAAAATATTATTCACGGAATATACATCTGAATTCATCCTAATCAAGAGCATCAATCTCCTCACTATCCCTGATATTTTTCACTATCGACCACCACTTATCAGCTTCACCTACAAAACTGTAAACTACTAGAATAACTTTTTGTTATTCTGAACACCCCATGACATCAAATATTTTCTCCAATGCTTTAATCCACACTTATTCTAGCACATGGGTCAAATGATCCTCTGAGTGATGGGGGTGTTTCCTTATGAAATGCTCTACTACTGACATGTTCCTCGGTGGTTCATCTGGATTATCTCATGCGTGGATACCCCCACCATTTATATCCTGAGTCAACAATGACATCACTGCAAAAAACTGTTCAGTTCCAATTCCGACCATTTTTGGTATTTGATTTGGAAGGTTTTCCTCTTCTTGATGTCATCCCAACATAGCTACACTGCTTCCTCTACCGAAAACCATTCTGAATATAGAAATATCATAGGAAAAGAAACATGGTAATCTGTAAATTCTATATCATTTCAATATTAACATAAATTAATTTATGGATACTAATTTAACAATACCATATCTCCTAAAGTTATATAAACCAACCACTAATACCAATAATAGGGACCCGGCCTTAAAACATTACATAATATTGAATTAAATGAATAATTCACATTGAGGATCTTTTCAGGTTTAGAGTTTTAGAAAATTAGGACATAACTATTACATCTCAAAAGATTACAAAGTAGACACTTCTACCGAGTATCCATATTTTTCACAAAAACACTCTTGAAAAAAGTGTCATGTCTAGTTCCATGTTTTAGATAGCTAACTTTTTTTAATCCCATCCTTGAACATATTCGTCTGTATGTCCTGTGAAAAACATTTCATAACAAGGGATGAGCATAAAATGATCACTAAGGGTTATAAAAAAAAGAATGAAAAAATTAGTTCATCATTACATTCATAACATACTCTCTTTAGCAAACCTCATGAAATCATATGATTTATGAATAACACATATAAAAAATAAATCATAATGGTAACTTGTGGCATCCATATCATACTTACATTGTAGCTATCACATCTATGTAGGGAGTTACATTTGGAATAACCAAGATAGTATATTCCCTAAATCTATTAAG
Source organism: Viscum album (assembly GCA_963277665.1). Taxonomy (NCBI): domain Eukaryota; kingdom Viridiplantae; phylum Streptophyta; class Magnoliopsida; order Santalales; family Viscaceae; genus Viscum; species Viscum album. The sequence goes on along the minus strand of OY728143.1, from coordinate 918,591,757 downwards.
AGAAACATTCACATTTACCTTCGTCGCGTTACCCATGCATTGGAGCCCAATCTTAGGCTCACTAGCCCTCGGTTTACCACGGAACCCCCCATATACATAAACAATGCCCATGAACATATAAAATAAACATAAAAGAAAGATAAAATTTCCACATTCTAATCAAAATATACAGTTTTAATATATTGACATAACAAATCCATTATCAATACGATATTCAATACCAAAATACATAAAAGAGTACATGGTATTTATTTTCTTTTAAAAACATTTTTTCTTGTTAAGGATGCCAAAGACCAAATAATACTTGCGGCGGCAGAAAAGGTCATTGTCCTCGCTTATGTTAAAAAGAAACATTCTTTTTTTTTCATTTAGTAAAACACCTCATAGTAAAATATTCCCTTTGAATAAAAGGAAATGTCAAAGGAATTTATACATCATATAAAAGAAATTTGAGAATAAAACAAAATATGCCTCAATGAAAGGTGATTGAGACGAAGTCCCTTACCTCGTGTCTGACGTGATCCGATCATTCTTTAATCTCCTAAATAATAAACTAAAGATAATTTGTACTTGCTTAAGAACATTTTTCATGTTTATCATTCATTTTATATAACTTATTACCATGTTATAAACAATATTTAATCATTTATGTTATTAACGGTGGTTTCGTCGATATTTGGTACTTGAGTAAAAAATGAACCCCAGATAATTACAAGCTGTCCATGTCATCAACAATACAGTATCGCTAGATTGATATTCATGATTTAGATACCATATACATGATATATATATGTTATACATATTTATTTATAACAGTACATAAAATTTGGAGAAAAGAAATGAAATGCACCGTTCATGGAGAGGGTAAGCCATATGTACGCATGAATGCTACTTTCACTTATATCTAATAATTTAATAGAATTAAAAAATAATGATACCTATTTAAATTATAATTACAGTATAATATGATATATAATACAATTAAATCTATCCTTTATATGTCCCACATATGAGATTGACGATTCATATCACTTTGAGGGGGTAGTAGTCCGCACTTCATCAAATGAAATTATCTCATTTACCCGCTATAGAAACCATAAAGGTATGCTATAAATGAAAAATATAGAAGCATAAATAAAATATAAACATAATATATATCATATATAAATACAGTTCCATCTTAATGGCCACCATGAAAGGTGGTAGGAGATAATTGAACAATCATCGCTTCGTGGGGCATCAGTTTTCCATTCACAGAAATAATATGTTCTTCACCAATTAGATGGATGTGTGTGTAAGTTTTGTTTAAATTATTCTTATAAAAACATCTTTGTATATTGAGGATATTGGTGTTTTTATAAAAAAGGAACAAAATTAGTTTTGGGGGTTGGAGAAATAAAATATATCAATAGAACTTAAGAGATGACGTTACCTTTAAATTGGGCTACTCCCATTGGTTTGAACCAAAAGGGTTTATTGAAGTTCTTTATACTTAAGGTAAGGATTCTAGGATGAATAGGGGATATTGGGAGATTATATGAGCAGTGTTTATATGATCCAAAGGATTTAGAAGTGTGAGAAATTGGTAAGAAGTGAGGCCTTTTTAAAAGGGAGAGGAGGGGCTCTTCAGGAAAGTTTAAAATAATTATTTTATTATAAACTCATTTTCATTTTAAAAATGTCAACTAATAATTAAAGTCAAAGTTAAGATGAATCATGGTGTAAATAGAATCATCCAAGAATAATTGGACATGGATTGGATATTGTTTTAATATTTATAATCTTATTTATTTAAATCATTTATTAATGAGGTAAATATTGCATCAATCTTGTCTCATAAATAATTTAATTTATTTTGTGTCAAAAAATTATAAAACAAATAACATGAAGTAGGAAATATTTTTAGATGTCTAAAGAATATATATAGTCGAAATGTTAACTTATATAAACCCATGTAAAAATTTATGTACTAAAAGATATTTGTTTATGTCATTTTTGTCTTTACTTTAAATTAATTAGTATAAAGTGTCATTATTACTCCCATGTGGCTGCATGTGGTCCCAAATTAGACCCAAGGATTCCAATAGTTGGATATGTATCATCCAATAGGATTAGTACACATGTTAGGGTAATATAATATCATAATAATATTATATTGTACCCGTATTTACTATATTTACCTTTTAATCATGTTAAATAAAATATTTACTAAAGTAAATATTTAAAATTTCTACAAATAAAAGTTACCTATTTACACAATTTGGACCAAATGATTCCAAATATGGAATGAATTTTTCTAAATTAGAAATAGAAAAAGTGGCAGAAATAAATTTAAAATTAATTCTCGCTGGAAAAACAAAAAAAACATGTTTTTTTGAAATAAAAACTATCAAAAGATTGACACATTTTAATGTCCAATTTCAAAGTTAAATTAATTACAATGTCCTACAATGCATTAAATAGTAAAATTATATTCTAATTAAACTTTAGAACCAATTAAAAAGATAATCTGTCCATATTAATAAATTAGATAAAAATGCACTTTTGAATTAAAATACAATATTTTTCACTATTCATTAAAAAATGAACTTTATTAGAAAAATACCAAAAATTGACCCAAAGTAAATTCGAATGTCCCGAATCTAAAGAATAATTTTATTTTATCAAATAGAATAATAAAAATTAAGAAAACTAGATTTTATGGGGGTTCGCCATTAATAGGAGGTAAATCGACCTTTTAAATTATATTAGAGTATTTATTCTTAGATTTATTCACATTTTAATCCTCTAACTTTTATTTGATAAATGTAAAAGCTTTTAACAAACATGAATACTCATATTTTAGTTAGTTCTATTCATTCTTTACGATACAATGGCAAGGCATTAACTACCAGTTAAAATAATCTCATTATATTATTTGTGTGCAATGTAAGATTTTAAAGAAACCTGATGTTGCTTATTGGACACGCCATCGAGCATAACATCCCATTGAAAGAAAAATTAATATTATATTCAAAAATATAAATAAATATTAAAATTTATTATTCTTTATTTACTTGGGATGTTACATAACCACCTTTCATGATTGGTTCTAAAAGTATAATTTATGTCTAAATATTATAATTAAGTATTTATTATTATTATATAAATGTATATATAATGACCCATTTACCAAAGTTGACCTTCCAAAGTAATTTTTTACACATAAAAAAAATAAGGTCAAAACACCCGGTTTAAACTTAATTGTTTATGTAGTTGTTTAAAACATTGTATTAAGTGAAATTATTGTACTGATAAACTTTGAAATGTTTTTGGTGTTTTTAATTAAATAATAAAATAATATTAATTCAAAACATAAATACACATCTGGTTTTTCAGACTCATGGTTTGTGATTTCACCTAAATCTCCTTTTATTTAGTCATTTCATGATGATCTGATTTTTTATTAAATTGTAAAATTTATATACAAACCCTTTGAAATTTAATATATATATATACATAATCTTTTCTCATGTTATTTTATTTTTTGTTATGTTTTATTCTCTAATGTGTCTTATGTATAGAATGTACAAAGTGATATAGAATGCTTTGAATGCTTTTAGTCATAATCATTTCCTCCATTTAAATATTAATGATTTTATTTTACATATATATTGATATTTATAAAATAATGTTATAGAGTAAATTTTATAAGTGTTTATATTTGTATTCCTTTACAAGGATTCATGTTTTAATATAAAATGAAACCCCACTTTATGTATATGGGTATTTTGTTATCAAAACTATCTTTTCATAATGCCTTGATTATTTTAATATATTGAAATGATTTCTTCTGATTTAAAATGAAATTTTTTCTAGTGAAATATTGAGAATTAGAATCTTTTATTTTTTATGGTGGTATAATGGTACATGTACATTTTATGGGAGGTTTCATATGAATCCAATGAAGTGTGGGTCTTTGAAAAACCTAGGATGGGTGGATCTATGATATCCATCCAATGCAATTATTAATGATTTTGATCATAGGGGTATTCAATTTATGGGAGGTTTCATATGAATCCAATGAAGTTTGGGTCTATGAAAAACCTAGGATGGGTGGATCTATGATATCCATCCAATGCAATTTTTAATGATTTTGATCATAGGGGTATTCAATTTAAATAGTGACTTGTATGAATGTCTACATTATGGGTTTTCTATTTATAAGATTGATAATTATAATGAAATATCAAGATAAATTTATATATTTTATATTCATTCTTGGCGATATACTATTATATTTTGATTACAATAAATGTATGAAATGATATTATTTTCAATTCCAGGTGGTTATGACTTAATAAGGGTGAAAAGTATTATTTTATGATAATGTTTTTTTTGGTTTAATTTTTTTCAATGGTGTGATAGTTATCTTATTATTTATCCATTACAAATATTTTTATGATTCTCCCATGTTTTTATTGTTTTTAATTATATATATATGATTAATGGATTAGAAGAACTAATGATGATATCAATGAGGAGATTTTATATAAAATATCTTGATTTATTTTTAAATGTTTTAGAAGGTGGAAAAAATAGATACTGATCAGGAGTGTCTAATTTGTATTTTTTGTTTTTTAGTATTATTTGTGGAATAATTATAAAAAATGATAAACTTGAAATAATCTTTAATGAGAGAGAACGTAAAATTCTTGAAAAAACTCAATATTATGTATTGTTTTAGGTTCAGTTCAGTATAGCTGGTATCAAAGCTATATATATATAAATTTAGAGTTTATTTTAGTATTAATAACATGAACTAGAAATATTATACCTTATGAACAACATTATATTTCATAGCATTTGGATATTACCATGTTTATTTGTATAAAATATGTCGGTTCATAATGGAATTCTACATAGTAAATAAGGATGTGATATAGGGAAGGAACTAAGAGGAAGACATCCTAACAATTTGTCATCCAGATATCATTAGAATCAGAATAGAACAATTTGGTGTGGTTATGTATCAGTTGACCCCGGTGATAAAAAGTAGTGGTTTAAATTCTTGAGAATATCATGATTGAATTTGATGAAATATATCATTTTTTTGGTCATTTAATGAGGAAACATCCCCCATAATTATGTGGATCATCTAACCCAGTGGTAGCCAACTAATGAATCAATGCTCTAGAAAAGATATTTGTTTTCATGATATGTTTAGAATATAAAAAGTAATTTTTTCCATTTATCATTTTGATGGGGAATCTGATTGGTGGTGGTTTTTATTTAAGAATACCAAAGAGAAATATGAAATTGATCCCATGGAATGGGAAACATTCAAGGAAAGTTTACTTGATTAATGTTTTACCATGGTAGTTCAACTCAGAATTAAAAACAATTTCTAGAATTTACCCAAATAGAAGAAGATTCTATTGTTTCTTATGAAAGAAAAATCAATAATATTGGGTATCTATGTGATGTATTTTATTTGAGACACTGATTAAAAAAATAATCAAGTCTAATCATAATTGGAACAAAATCTACTAAGCGATTATCCTGAGTGAAAAATTAAAACCAATGAAAATGGTTTTCATTCTGCATAAATGTTTGACATTGAGTTTTTTTACTCTTATATTACTCATGATGATCGAATTAAGAAGTTTTTTTGATGGAAGGTGATGAGAAAACATGAAAAAAGGAATATGTATGTGGCAAAATGATGTTCTGGTGTTGTAGTGTGTTTGGAAAAACCACAATAGAGAATGTATTATGAAGACATGGAAGTGTTGCCAATGTGAATATTCTTCCCACATGGTGAAAAATTCATGTAAAATAATCATTAGGAATCAAAGAATGTGGTAATTTATTTCCTACTAATCGTAATATGATTTTGATATAATGAGATGGATGAATAATTCTAATTCATGTCCAATGATAATTATATATGATAGAAATATTTATAATCTAAAACAAAAAAGGTGTAGCAAGGTCCTTTTATAATACTGCAGTTGATATTGGGCTATAAAATGAAGTAGTTAAATTTATTAGGTGTGTATTCCATTTATTCCAATACCATTTTTGATTCTAGTTCTTCACATTATTTTATTTATAAATTTTTTTATGTAAATTGGTAATATCACCTAATGAAGGATAGATATAAATTTTTTCTATAAAAACACATGGATGCAGTATTAAAAAATCTAATATTTATAGAAATATTCTAATTGTCATTATGGAGATGGTCTTTCCTTAAAATATTATTAATCTAGACATTGTAGTGTTTGATATCATTGTTTGAATGAATTGGCTTCTGTTTTTCATGAAAAGATAGATTGTAAATCCAATGAAGTTTTATTAAATGATTGTATAACATTGATTACATGGATAGAAGCTGATAAAATGTAAAAATATAGAAGTGAATGTTATCTAGATCATGTTATTTAGATAATGAAATAGTTTTGATTATTGAAATCCCATTATTAACTAAATTTAGGTATGATATTCTTAATTATTTTCCTAGTATTGTTTTTGATTAGGATGTTAAATTTTCATTTTATTTAGTGTCAGATTATAAACATATTTCTAAACCCCATTACAAAATTGATCTTGTAGAACATGTGAATTTAAAAAGAATTTGTAATAGTTGTGTGATAAAGGATTCATTAAATATAGTACATTTCCGTAGAGTGATTCTATTTTATTTATGGAAAAATAAATATTGTTCCATCAGAAATTATATTGACTATAGACCCTTGAAGATAATCACTCTTACGGAAAAGTATCCTTTAACTCATATTGATGATTTGTTTTATCAGCTATAGGGAGATTACATTTTAGGTGATTTATCTAATGTATGTGTACCATTAGATGATGTTGATGGAGGATATCATGAGGAAGACACAATTTTATATTATACATGGGAATTACAAGTTTGTAGTTATTCTTTTTAGGTTATCTAATTCACCTTATGTATTTATGAATTTCATGAATAAATACTTCCATCAGTTTTTGGTTAGTTTTTGGTTCGGTTTATGGATCATATTTTTTTAATTTCTAAAAACCATGATGAACATGAATGATACATAAGGATTGTATTGAAAACACTGCAATAAAAGAAAATACCCAAATGATTTTGTAAGAGTGTATTTTGGTTGTATGTTTTTTATTACATGGACATATTTATTCTAAATATAGAAGAAAAGTTGAACTTATTAAAATAAAACATATTGAAGAGTGGCCAAGACCTACAAATTTCACAGATATTCATTGTTTTATTGGATTATTAGGTTATTATCTATGGTTTTTTGTAATCCCTTATCAGTTTAATACCCCAATAACTATGTATAAATTAATTGGTGTTATGTTAATCTAGATAGGAGAATGTTATTTTTATTTTTAGAAACTTAATAAAAGATTATTAAATTCATTTGTTTTGGCCCTACCATCCAAAAATGGAGAATTATTGATCTACATTGTTTCTTTTTTTAATGTAATTAGACTTGTCTAAATGTAAAATGAATACTCAATTTTCAATGAATCACATTAGTTAAAAACACATCAATTAAATTACCCTTCACCTCTTTTGGAATTAATGTTTTTTTTTCATTAAGAATTTAGTAGTGTAATTTGTATGTAGTAATGAGTGAAATATTTAGTGATAACTATATATTGAAATATATATTAACTTAGAATGAATTTAACATGAGAAATAGAAGATGGATGAAACTAATAAAGGATTATTATTGAATTATTCATTATCATGCATGAAAATCAAACAATTTACATAGTGGTTTCAGTTGAAAATGTAATAAAACATTAACTATGATATATTTTAAACATGACCAATTGATTAATTATTTTTTCATTTTGGCATATATGTTGTAGATATAGTTATATCCTCTATTTTTTCAAGTTTCAATACATTAGAAATCGCTAAAAATGTCTTAGATCGTTTTGAAGGTGTATCAATATTTTCATGAAAATGTAGTATCCATTAAAAAAAGTAATTCTCATAATTTTAATACTGCTTTTCAAGGTGTTTTATGATTTGGAAAAAGAATATGTTTTACTTTTTCATTCCCAGTTGAAGAAAGAGTTGTTGAAAAAATATAATTATTTACATCTTTCCATTATTCTAATCATCACTATAATGTACATAGACCATCAGGGGTATTATTGGTGGGATGTAATTAATGTATATATTTTCAAATTTACCATGACTTTATTTAATTTCCAAAATCTTAAATAAAAATAACTGTTACTGAAAGGGATGCTTCAACCATTTCTTGTGTATTATTGTAAATTGGTGAATATATCAAGGGGTTTTATGGTTACATTTCCTAATACAGCGCACAATAATAATTAAATTTGGGGTTTTATTGATCGATTAACTAAATATATTCATTTCCTTCTTATTTGGAAAAAAATACCTATAGATCAGCTTCTTAAGCCATATTTAAATGATATTTTTAGGCTATATGTAATGCCTCTTTCTGTTATATTATACAATGATCATAGTTTCACTTTCAATATTTTTATTGGACTTCAGAAGTCATTGGGTACTGAATTAATGTTTTGTACAATGTTTCATCCTCAATATGATCGACTGTTAAAGTGGGTGATCCAAAAATTGAAAGATATATTACATTATTGATCAATGGATTACCATGAATGTTCAGATAAATATCTTTTATTGGTTGTGTTCTTTTTGTGACAACAGTTTCGATTCATGTATACATATGGATCCATTTTTAGCATTATATAGAAAACATTGTAGAACATTGAATTTTTGGGATGTTCTATCTAAAATGGTGCTGATGGGGGATGTTTTGAGGATAAATGGAGAAAATAAAATTCTTTTGAGGTAAGTGATAATGTATTTTTACTAGTTTCTACAAGAAAGGTGTGATATATTTTGGTAATAAGTGGAAGATAAGTACATAGTTCATTGGAACATATTAAATTTTGGACAATGTTGGGTCATTTTACTATGTGTATTTGCCTATAATTTTATATCAATTTCACTATATATTTCATGATTCAATGTTAGGATATATGTACCAAATTAATCTCATGTTTTGATCCCTAAAGTAGTTCCACTATAAGATAATCATTCTTTTGAGGAACAACTATTTGAAGTTCATAACCATATATAGAAGGTGATTTGAGGTTTTATATTACATCAGATATGGTTTTATTGAATACCCACATTGTTTAAGAGGAAACATAGAAATCTAGAATTTATAATTGATAAATACCCCCACTTATTTAATTAGTGAATAAAACTGTATTGAAATAATTTCAAAAGGGGTAAGAATATATCATCCCTAGTATTGATAGAATAATTTTCATATTTATCATTATTTCTGAGCTAGATAATAATTTTACCTCACAAGGGATTCCAGATCTCATAGCGTATGAGAAACATAATATTGAGTTAATCTAAAATTCTGTGTTTCTCGTAATACTATGTTATACCGAATAACCAAAATTAATAAAAAATTATTATTATTATTTTATGTTTTAGCTATCACATGTCCATTATATTTTAATTTTTGAGTATAAATAACTATATTATCTTAACACATGTTTATAAATTGTTTCGAAAAATAATTTCTAGTCATAAAATAAAATATAAATCTGATTTTTAGCATTACAATTACATATTTATAAAATATATTATTACCTTATTGTAATGGATCCCATATTTTGAATATTATTTCTGAGACTTTTGTAATTTTTATACGAAAAAATAAATTTATTTTTTAAAAAATTTATATCGAAATTTAAATTTGGGGAATATTTGGAATTTTAAGAGAGCATTCATATTTTGATGAATCAAGAATAATATTTAATTTTATTCCAATATTTATTTTTACCCAATTTATTTATGTATTTAAAAAAATATTATTTGATTTCATTGTAAAATTATATCAATATTATATCATTCAAACTAATTTTGATAATTCGAGAAAATTCCAAATTTAATTTAGATTAAAAGACATACCAATATTTTGGTCATTTTATATTAATACTAGCTTTGTCATATGAACTACAAGACTAATTTTAAATTAATTTATAATTCATATATGTTTGGAATTTGGAAAAATGTGTTCCATATTTTTATTCCCGATAATTAATATTTTATATTAAGTTCAACATAGTTTTGAACAAAAATATATATGAAAATAAATAAAATAAATTAAGGATTTTAATGTAAAATTAGGTTACATAGTGGTTATAAATTAATATAATGATTCTATGTGACTTATAAAATTTTCCATAATCTATTTTCTACACAATAGTCATCCACATCCCCTCTTTATATTTACAAAAATTCTACTTCCCCTCCACTATATAATGAAATATGACATTCCCTATTCTTCACGGATTTCAAGCCCTTTTTCTCCTCAAAACCCTTCCCATATATTCTCATAAGAGTCCTCCCCTCAACCTATAGTCCTCATATTTGGTATAAATCAAACCAAGAATTCATTTAGTGAAATCCAAAAAACAAGGTACTCCAAAAAAGAGGTTACATTCTTCAATGTCCATTTATATTTTATTTATTTCTCCAATCCCTTCATCTATTTTTATTACAATAATTTAATGTAAAATAAGTATCATAAATACCCTGAGATGTTGTTTAATTATGGGGTTTACTAACACATACTCACAATTCTATAAACTAGTTAAATGAATTGCCAATCATGTTTGACAAACTACTACATCACATAACGATTTCATTCATTTTTCAGGTAACACCTATCATGGTTGGTCATTATGATGGACACAATATTTTTACATGATATATAAATTATATTTATGATGTATTCATAATTAACTAATTTTTATATACAAATACTTTCATTCATTTCATTTTGTGAGAATATGATAACATCATTTGTGGATGTGTGTAATACGGCCTCCTCAAGGCGATGTGATATGTTCACACATTACATGAAATATATTATTGTAGGATGTAGAGATGAATATGGGGAATAAAAACATTATTATGATGTTAATTACATAATTAACAATCATGAAATTTAATAAATCATTTCCATTAATCCCAATTCACACACTAAAAAAGTGATAACGTCATTCATGGATGTGTGTACAACGGCCTCCTCGATGTGATGTGATTACATTAAAATCACAAGAATTATATATATAAGTATATATGATTAAAAAAAGTTATTAATGATATAATAATAAATTTAAAAAGATAAATTTTTTGAAACTTCTTTCCATAACTGTCATTAAAAAATTGGAACATTACTCATGTCTATGTCTGTCATGTCTTCTTAATGATTGTAACATTGGTTCATTTATTATATAAAACATCCATGATTGGTTTAAAAAATATAATAAATGTATAAATATGATAATTGTGTAAATATTATTATTCTAGAGATATTTTTATAATGACCATTTGACCATTATTGACATACCAATGTTATTTTTGACACATAAAATAAATATAGTAAAAACACTTATTGTATACTTAATTGTTTAATAATTTTTTTTTACAAAATTGTAATAAGTTTTTTAAACACAATGATGAAATTTTAAAAGGTTAGAAAGAAATTATATTATTAATATATGTTTATTATTCAATGAGATAAATACAAAAATGAAATTTCAGACTCAAGGTAATGCATTTCTTCTCAATATACTTTCATAGAGACATTTATAGATCATAGGCACCATTATTCTTCTATATAGGTTATATACATCCCCATGGAAAATACGTATCAATATTTTATCTATATCATGTTCTTTAATTTTTTTAAAATGTATGTCTTTTAGATGTTGTGTGTTTTGAATGTTCAAAGTGGTAACTGATTATTTTAATGTTTAATGATTTAATAATTTCCACCATTTCAGTATTCATTATATTTAATTAATTATTTTATATGTATATAAAAGGGTTATAGACGGATTTTTTTTCTATTTTAATATTTTTTTATCCTTTACAAGGATTCATGTTTTTAAAATAAAATTAAATCCATCTTTTCCTTTTTGCATATTTTGTTATCGAAAATGTGTTTAATAAATGGATTGATTAATTTATTATAATCAAATGTTTTCTTGTGATTGTAAATTATCTTTTATGAGTGGAATGTGGTAAATTTAAATATTATATATGTTATGATTGTAGAATGGTACAGGGATATTTCACAGGTGGTTGCATAATAAACCAATGACATGTGGTTTCATGGTAAACCAAGGATGTCTCGTTCCATGATATCCCTCCAATTAAATGGTTAGGGAAGTAGTCCATAATGAAATTCCATTTGTATGAGTGACATGTATAGAATTCAACTGTATGGTTGTTAAATTTATAAGAGTAAAAAGTTTAATGATGTGAAAAGATACCATTTTTGTATTTTCATTGATTAAAATGAGTTTTATGGTAATAATTTTAATACAAAAAATGTATTGAAGAATCTTAGTTTAAATGGAATGAATGTAATACTTATTAAGGTTGAAAGTATTACATTTTGTTAAAGATTCCATAGTTTTTCATGTTTATAAATGGATTATCTGTTTCTTTTTTATCTCCATTATTGATATTTTTACTCTAATATAACATTTTTAATCTTCTTCATATTACATTTGGATGAGTATTGTATTGGGAGAAGTAATCATGAAATTCATGAAGTGTTTTCCTAAAATATTTCATTAGTTATTTACAAATGATTAAGATAGTGGAAAAATGGGGGATGATCAGATTTGTCCATTTTGTATTTTATGTTGTTTTCCTGTATTATTTATGGACTAATTATCTAAAAATATAAACCTGAAAAGGACCTCAATACAATAGAAAGTAAAATTACTATCCTTACTCAAAATAATGTAATTTTTTATGGTTGGGTCCTTATAGATTTAAATTCTACCATCACTTATTGGAATTCCGTGTAGATTTATTTACATTCAATAATATCCTTATTCATATTATCCTAAAATTATCAGTCATATATATAAATTTATAAATCTTTGTTATCCCTAAATGGATAAATAATTTTGAGCTATAATAATATTGAAATATCTCCACCTTTATCGAATGATTTCATGGTGTGTATAAATGTGTCCCAAATCTCATAACTCCTTTATTATCAATGTTGAACACTAAGGGTTTACCCAATATATAGAATACAAATTCGTTTTTATCTTCACATATCTCCTTTTAATTTCAAATCACATATAGAATTGAGTGTTGAGAAATCACTTTTTCCTTGTTTGATGTTTTTCATTTACTTATTATTCCGATGTATATTCATTAAATGTCTAAAATTATTAGTTAATTATAAATCCATTTCAATGAAAAGGATATAGAGTATTTTCAACATATCTCATCATTGAGAAAATTCATATTTCCAATGTGGTTATGGAATGGGAAATCATAGTCGATGATAATCTATGTAAATCTATATTGATTCATGTTGAGTTCATTCCATGTGAATTTATGCCTCATGATATTTTGATCTATATATATGCATTACTTCTCTATATATAGATAATTCCTATAATTCATTAATGTGATTATTTATATGACCAACTCCATATGATTCATGAGGTATTTCTTAAAATTTACTATAAAAATTCAAATATTAAATTCTATCACTTTATCATTTTTCACGAGTTCACAACTTAATCAATTAATTGAATCCTTAGTGTATATATAAAATCCTTACCCATATGTGGGTACTATAAAAATAGGAATAAATATTATCCTCTTTTTCAATACATTAAATATCTCCTCACATTCATAATAAAAATAAATTATTCACTTTTTAGTTTTCCGGGTTAGTGTGTTTGAAAATTGGGAGATGTTCCTAAAAAATTATAGATACTACCAAACCAATATTTTGAATCTACAGATCTTCATTTAAAATGTTTGTATATTCCATTAATTAACCACATTTTTCATTTGAGTATCTATATATTTTCCCTTAATATTAATATCAAGAACTTAAAATCTATCATTCTCGTTCCAAAAGTTACATTTTTATTGTTTCTATAAAATTTATCCTTTCTCAATGTATTTATTGAATTACTAAAATACCCCTATTTTGCCATTATTTTTTATGTATTGGAGAATATAATATATAAACGACAACCAAAATTATTCAATATAATAACAATATAATATATTAGTTATGATTAATTAAATTTCATGAAATATTTTGGGCATCAATTTCATATCTATGTATAGACTATTTATATAGATATTGCGAAATATTTTATTGGTAATATCCACCTAATTGAACATAAATTGATGATATATAAACCACTAATCACTTTTGAAAAGTACTAGGATTGATGTTGTTGATAAAAAATAATTAATATATTTTTTGTGATACCTTTATTTATTTAGTTCATTTTCTGTTCCTGAAAATTATGGAGAGATACATAAACCCATCTTTTTCCCTAAAAAAGAGGACTAACACACCCCATAATGTTGAAAATAGGAATATGAATCCCTTTTAATGTTTATCTTATAGTTTCCTAAGAATTATACTATTTTAACATGGTTCATTGTAATTGTACTTTAAGATATGGGACAGTCTCTCGATATAATCTCAATTGAGAATTAAATCACTATATCATAAGGATGAATAGAAATTATTTGGGAAATGAATCATTATATTCAATAACATCTGGAATCAACGCATGAATTAAAATCTCATTTTCATTAACCATTTCAAGTATACATCCCTTCTCACAAGGAAAAAATAATCATTCATATGTATGAGTTTTGAATGATGATTTAGTATATTCATTTCACATATATATAATCATTAGATGATTGGTGACATAGAAACAGATTCCCTTTTCTTGATTGTTGATATTGGATCAATATAAAGACAATTAATCCTTGACATTTATAACTTATAATTCATACTAATAGAGTATAACGATGTTTTAAAGGATTTTATTCCCAAAAATGTTAATCAAGGAAGAGTTATATACTTAAGATTCAACAAAATAACTAACTAGTGTTCTTATTGATAACTCACCATATATGTATCATGGTGGTATTTAAATAAATATATGAAACACACATGAAATTATATAATGTAGAAAATATTAATCAAATTGGAATATTTTTATTCTTGATGGAATAAAATATATATATATCATCACTGAATTTTCATGATAAACATTAGTTGTAGTGATTATACAATTTTACCCTTTCCCTATTATAATTATAGGTTATTATCATTGGTTATACTTGAGAAACAGTATATTAGTGCACTAACATTAATTGTGTCCATGTTTTGGTATATAGTAAGGATGGATTGAATATTGAGAAGGGGTTATTCAATGGTATAAATTTATGAATTCATCCTCTTGAGATTGTTAAGGATGTCAATCCGACCAGTGATATCTCAGAGTCTCTTTTCATATAAAACAATTGAAGGATAGTGAAAAAAATGATTTTTAATTTTTTTTCAATAAGACCTACTTCTTTCCATGTTGTTTATATACCCTATCATGGATTATATTCTAAATATTATGTTCATTACAATGGTTTTAGCTTAACTGGTTATACACACCTGTAGTTGATACTCTAGTTGATCATTGTGATACCACCTAATAATACAAATCATTTTCATCTATCGGTTGTACCTACCAATCACTTTAGATTCTTTTAAACTATTTATACCAATAACCTTGATCATATTTATGATCTAGATACACCCACAATTCAAAAGATTCCTCTTCTTTTATTTACAATTTTAGATCCATAGTTGATTGATCTTCAGATGATCCTCCGGCATGATATTTCTTGATCATAATTTATCTTGTAGACTACAATAACCTTTTCATATTTCCGATCATTCTCAAATATATACAATCACATTTGTAAGATATATTCAACCGTGTGATTTTAGTACTATTATTTTTTATTTTTTGATAGCTTATAATATACTAAAAAATAACTCTAAAAGGACCATAAAATAGTCTAAAGTTATATACCAGATGTTAAATTTAATTTATTAATATTAATAAAAACATTTAAAAAAAATTATAATTATTTTATAAGAAATAGATATATTTTTAATGTTTTTAATCATTAAAAATATACTTTTTTTAGAAGTCTTTTTATTGTATTTTACAGGAAAATAAAATTAAAAATATTTCCTACCAAATGAAAATTTATTTTAAAAGAATTTCTAATTTTTATAATTTTAAATTTAAAATTTATATTATAGTATATCTTTTAATAATTTTTTTAAGAAAATATTTTCCAATTAATATTAAAAAATAAAACATGTTGACAAAAATTTTCATTTTGAATATATAATTTTAAAATTTATGTTTATAAATAAATTAATATAAAATAAAAGTTAGTTAAATTATATTATTACCATTTCATTATAGGTCATTCAAATCAATTTTGGGTGCAATGTTTTTCAATAACCTTTTTATACATAAAAAAATATTTGGAAAACTCTGTTTCTTCATGCTTGTGGGTAAAATTTTGAAATAAAATCTAATAGCACAATGATATAAATTTGGTGGAATGTATTACAAATAATTAATTAGAATAGATATTTTCATTTATTAAAGACAACTTATTTCTTGGTCATAATTAGAACTGAAATTAGTAGAAAACTTATTTGTGTCGTGAAGGATAAAACACGTTTACCAAGGGGTGAAACTAAAATGATATGAGTTAAATTAATAAAAAAACAAGTTAAAATGTTTATTTTCATACCATTTATATACCCTATCATTTCTAAAATTCCAAAATTGTCCAATATAGATATATTATTTGTAATAATTCCATAATATATTTAATTTTTTTTATAATTCCTAGCAAGTCATCTCTCCTACATAAAAAAGGAAACTCATTATGTTAACCAAATGTATAATTAAAAATCAATTGGGTTTATTAAATATCTATCCAAAAACATATATTAAATACATACTAATGACCTGGAATCCATATTTTTATTATAAAAATCCCAAAAAATTCATTAGCTATAAATATAAAGAGTTTGTCTTAAAAAGGGGTATCGTTTATAACCATGAATTTTCCTTTTATTTCATCTTCTACCACCCTAAAATATATTTAAACCATATAAAAATAATAAACAATATAATAAACAATATAATTAAATTTTATTATATTGTTTTCTTAATCTACATCCATATTCTATTCCATCGAATGGGACATGAAACCATCTATCGTGTGTGCGGGGGACTACCGCCTCACGAAACAATGTAATTTTTATTCCATACGTTCCTCTCAACACAAAATTTAATTTCAAATTTAATTTCTATAAATAATATTTAATATATAATTATAATTCTAAAATTATCATATCATGTTCAAATTATTACCTTGAAAAGATTTTGAAAACTCTAACATCAACCATGTGTACATAAACTACAATCTCTATGAAGCGATGTGATTCGTTTTCCATATCCATTTTCCAGATATGATCATTAGGATGTACTAGACTAATATAAATTATTTATATGATATAATAATAATTTTTAAAGGTTAGTGAATATTTTCCTTCCTTTTCCCACAATCCTTCGAAAAAGGAAAATATTTTTCTTGTAAAAGTACGCCATAAAATCTTTACAAACAATTTAAAACATTTTTATATATTTTACATATATTGATGAATATAAATATATTTATAATGAATACATATTATATTTATATCATCATTGAATTTATTATTATGTTATATCCATTATTAATTAATAATTTCAAAAAATACTCAACAAAAATATATTTGAATAATGATGTAGTTATCACCCACAATAGTGATTTTAATATACATTTGTTAATAAATCAGAGATAAAATGGTCATAAGTAATAATATATGTTCTATATTATAGTATTTTTCATAAATATTTTTTTAATAAAAAATATTTGTTATATAAGCTGTTTGAACCCCTATAAAGGTGTTCAGACATGAGGATTGGGTTTTATGTAACAATCTTATTATTTATCTTGATTATTTATGATTCTGTTTATGATGATGATATTTCATAACCGGACTATCAATAATATGATGATATTTTGTATACATTAGTTATTTATATAGAATAAATATTTTATTTTCATTTTCCTCTCTTTACATACTCAAGAGGAAAAAATAATATTGTTAATAAAAATCAGCTTTATTTCTATCACTGATCAAAAATCCTTTCTTGCCATGAAATTTTTTTTCTACAAAAATAAATTTACTGTTCTCCAAAAAAGTTAATGAAAATTTTATATATGTTTTAAATTTTATATAATTCCTTAAATGGGTTTTTATTCATTTTCTGAATTAGGAAGTTTTGAATTTTTAATGAAAATGTGAGAAAACTATTTGTTTTAATGTATATAGAATGAAAATAATTTCCCATTTTCAAAATCAATCACTGATATTAATATTACATTAAATGTTTAAAATAATATTTTCAATTATTATATTTAATTTTATATTTTTTAATTTATGTGATTTTAAATATTTGATTCTATAGTGGGGATTTTATTTCTCTCAATAAATGATCCATGTGTACAATTAAAATCATTTTCCATCTGAGATAATATTGTTTGACGTCTCTTAACCTTTAGAGTGGATATCATCCACTAATACCATCCTTTTTCATTATCTATACATTTTGAGATTATTATGAGATGATTTTTATGAATCTAATTTATTTCCATAGGTTATATAGTAATGAAATGATGAAACATTTATGAAACGTGTTTCCTTACAATGGGTTATTCCATGATGAAATGTTTATGAAACCCATTTATTTTTACAATGTAATGATATGATGAATGTCTTATTAACATTTGGGAAACATATATATGATTCTAGTTATGTGATTGTCATATCTAGAAAAATAAATTCATCTCATTTATTTTGAAAATATGTATATCAAATGAGATAAATATGACTGTAATTTAGTGTGAACTCAGTTTAGTATGGGACACATTCCAAAATCATAGTATCATATGTGAATCTTGACAACATAGATGGTTTTTGGA
Organism: Viscum album; assembly: GCA_963277665.1. Classification (NCBI taxonomy): domain Eukaryota; kingdom Viridiplantae; phylum Streptophyta; class Magnoliopsida; order Santalales; family Viscaceae; genus Viscum; species Viscum album. The sequence goes on along the minus strand of OY728143.1, from coordinate 918,572,754 downwards.
GTTAAACTAATCTATAATCATTTCCATGAAAATTAGAATTATAAAAACTGAAGGTTACCATTGATAGATATTAAATCATTTTAGATGAATATTCTCTACATTACACAAACACATTATCGACTACCACAATAGTTTAGTGCATTTGGATACATGGTACTCAATATTTTCAAATCATAAATAATCTTAATGTAACCCATAAAGGTCACCCAATTTATTTACCTTTACAAACACACCATATTTAAATCCATATTTATAACCCAGGTATTACAAACATAATAAATGGTGATCTTAAAGACTTTATAAGGGTATTAATGTGATATATAAATGATCAAATAATAATGACATGAACATTAGGGTATTACAACATGAGCATAACCTTTTAAAAACACACCCTTAATATAAAAGATCATATTATTGTGACATAGAAGATATATTGTATGTTCATAAGAAATGAATAATCAAGAAATCAATGGACAAGATCTATGATAATAGAAACATTACATGAAAAATATAGTTATGAAGTAAAAATAAGTATAAAAAATAATTTTCATATAAGTCATGTCTCCATACCAAGGATATCTTGTTGGAATGGTTTCACTCCCCAAACCATCATAGTAATCAAGGATGACACCCATGACCATTATAGTGGACACTTTATATTAATGTAATGGGTTTCCTCCCTATTTAAATATTATCTATGTCATGAAATATAAATATTTACCTCATTTTGTAGATGTAGATATAATTCTAACCCATAACATACGAAAAAAAACATATTTATTCTATAGGATCATAAAAAATCAATTATATCATAACCAATGAAAAAATATTTCTTATAAAATTTTATCATAGTATAACCTATATAAAATAAAAAGGATTACCAAACATTAAATAATTTCTTAAAAGCATACCCCATGAAAAATGAAGTGGGATTTAAATGAATTATATCATGGTATATCCTGTGGAAGAGAAGTTGGATTCATAATAATATTTTTATCATAATAATAAACTATATAGATAAATAATTATTATAATATCTTAGGATATTAACCATAGTATATCATTGGTAGCATCAAAGGATGTCATCAAATATCGGAAATGATTTTTAATGATCAATTGAAAAATTTCATTAATAAGATAACATTTTTAGAAAATCACATTTTAAAACCAAATAAACATTAAATATTTTTTTAAATTAATTTCTATGAAAATAAGCCTAAAAACATAAAAATTATTATTTATAAAATCAGTCATAATATTGTTTGATCAAAATAACATTTCTTCTTTGAAAAGAAAGTTTTAAAGCATAAAACATTTTCAAAATAATTTTCATTTTGAAAAAATTTATTTAAAATCTTAATATTTCCCAATGATTAAAGAAAAATATTCATTTAAAATAATTTTGAGAAACATTCTATGGATTACTAAAATCATTGAGTCATCAGATCAACATGAAATAATATTTATGTCGTTCATGTTAAAAAACATAATCATCTCATGTTCTCTGTAAAATACATGAAGGTGTTGTTTTCAAAATGACATAAAGACTTAATTCATTTTTTTTGTAAAAAGAAATACATGGGAAAAAGGTAACCATTAAATAATTTTAAGTATGTTGAAAAAATTATTATTTTTAGAATACATGGTTTTAGAATAAAATGGGTTTTTGATAAAAGTTATAAGTCAGTTCATATATTTTTAAAAAATATTTCTCAAATATATTATGAAAAAATCAGTGTAAAATGGTACTACTACTTGGAATTATCGTGAATAACCAAATAATATTTAATTTCAAGTTATTTATTTAGTGGTAGATTATAATATTAAAACAATATAGACTTCATCATAAATAATCTTTATAAATGATGAGATTTTTACATAATACTATTACAACTATGGTAACATTTGATAAATAATACCGATGTGTGTGAGACATTAAAACTGATATGTAATGACAAAAAAAATTATTAAATTATTCATAAATTAATTTCAAGAACATTATTCACACCACATCAATGATGTATGTGAGGTATGTGGCTTCTACTTCGTAGGAAATTATGGTGAGATGGAAATCCCATACCAATTGAATCTGGACTTCCTTGCAAAATGTTCAAATGTACAATATAATAAATATGGTTTTATTTTATAGATATAAATAAATCATACAAAAACTGATAATATAATATATGACACCCATATAACATTTCATCACCCATTTATTAAAATATCCTTAGTAAAATTAGTTTATATGTGTGTTATCTATTAAATTTTTCATGGAATATTTGATTCAATAGTTATGGTTTGAGTAAATTGATAATAATTTAATCATATAATGAATTATAGATATGAAATTAACATAATATAAGTTCATTATATACATATTTATATTCATTCACACATTTATGATAATGAAAGATGAAATGTATCATCAATGGAGACTGTAGGTTGTATGTTTTCACAAATATTGTTGTCATATTTTGATGAATGGATGAAATGAAAGTATTTAATTGTTAAACATTAAATATAAAATTTGATTTAATTTTTATCACATATGTTCATTAACACAATATTCATCAACTTTCATGTAAATAAATAATGATAATGATTCACATTTCTCCATGAGGTTGAAATCATACGTATACAAGGTTGACATTCTTTTATCCCCTAAATAATATAAATTAAAAAATGGTACAAGTTATATTAATTTTACAAAAGTGATGTCATGTTATTAATATCATATAAATATACAAAATCCATCATTACACCCAACCCTGATATATTGTGATGAAAAATTAATTAGTAGGGTTCATGAGGAAGTAGTCCTCTATACACACGATCAACGGTTTTGTTTCTCATTTGATGGTAGTAGAGATAGATAAAAGTTATTGAATTAAAAAAATAATGTATAATTATATATTGTATTAATTATTTTATATATATTATGTTTTAATACAATATTAATTATCTATATAAGAAATAAAAAAGAATGATCTTATTGAATACAATTACCTTCTCATGGAAGCACATACTTTGGATCTCTTATTCTAGACCCTAATGTTTGTCTTTTGAGATGAGAAACAAATGCAGAACATGGAAAAAGATGTTTGGTAGGTAATTTTTGTTTATTAGGTTGATCCAGATATATTCATAGGTTTTTATTTTTTAATGGTTTTGGTGTCCTTTCATATGAGTGGAAAGAAACCCACTTGGAAACTACTTATAAATTTCCTAGAAGAATCCATATTGATAATGACATTCATAATAATAAAAGAATCAAAATCACCCTTGAATCGAACATTTCATAAGTAATGTGTAATATTTTCAGGACCCATTCGTTGGGGCCTAGGTTGTGACTACACCATGCCTTCCCCCAATAGGCCTAGTGTTGAAGATTATCCGCAAGTATTTATATCCCACAAATGGGAGGAATTTTCATAAGAACCTGTACGCACACATGAACGCAACTCCAACAAAAAAGGTTGGATCGTAAAAACAATAAGTAATGAAAATTCATGAATAAAACTACAACTGCACAAAAGAATATAGAAGAATGTAATGTTGTAAAACATAACTGGACCAGAATAAATACCCTCTATGCAAAATACAACTGCAATGTCCAACTTGAAAATTAGGGTACTGAAGCTGCTGTCGGAAGCTTCCAGAAACACCTCGGCTCTTCAGATCACATGAGGCACCATATAGTAATTGTCCAAAACCTTCTCTACATATGAGTCTTCCAAATCATCATTTATCTACAAAATGTAGGACATGTGCTTGAAAATCCCGAACAGGGGTGAGTAAAACAATACTCAGTAGGGAAACCCAAAATACAGTGTAAAATAACAAAAAGGAAACAACAAAATAAAGACACTGTTAGCACAAAAATTGTATATTTCAACAAAAATTCAAACAGGAACATCCAAATATAGTCTCTTCAGGCACTAGAAGTCATAATGTTCCATCCACATAGCTAGAAATAGGATTCTCATTGCATGTTGGAAAGGTAACACAAAAAACCCATGAGACCACACTCCACAAGTTCAGCCATCCTATATGGCACCCGTTTGAGAGGTACACTCCATTGGGAATAACTCTACCATTATTAATGGTACATACAAGATAACGATCTCAATAATGAACATCATTCTATTTCATGCTCGAGTTCTTAGAAAAAAAGGTTTAGTCGTTACTATCTTACAACCAATGAAATACTAATGGAACCCAGGTGGATAGGCCCGCCCTTACCACTGTACATAGATGAGGGAGCCCGGATCCTAACCATATTATGAAACCATCATCTCTTCTATAAAGCGTGTCCCACCCCTTAGCCAATAAATGTGGAACAATCTATTATCTGGGAATAATTTACAATATGATGATGTGCCTCTTCCTCGTAATGGTTTCTGGCACCTGAGGGAGATCCAATTCCAATGGAGGTCCTGCACCCCCGCTAATTAGAACGTGGGAGTCCAAATCAGTAAATAAGGATTCCCACCTTAATCCCACATGGGGTACAACTCTAGAAGTTACCTCACCTCAATCCCACACGGGAGTGAGACTTCAAATGTGGAGGACCTGTATCCTACCTGGTAGGGGAGTACTATTCACAGAGTAGAGGACCCGACCCCTGATATGACATGGGAGTATAGAATATGTCAATTCATGTGTGGAGGACACATTACCTAGAAAAAATAGCAGATTACTGACTCCTACCATAGGGTACCTGCATCCTACATGGTAGGGTAGTTCTAACATTATGTACATTCGATATGGAATACCCACACCCTAATCTTATAGTAGTGTACTGACCCAATGGTCAGAAGACCCGCTCCCTGGTCCCATAGCAATGTACCTACTCATCCTCCACCAAAATATAAGGAATCCTACACCCAAGTCCTTATGGGGAGTAACACACCCGATTTATTCTACCCATTTCAAACGAACCCCCTCCCATAACGTGGGGATTCCAATTTTTTATGAGATAGGCCGATTCCACTCATGTGTGCTTGTGCCGGGAGTGAATATTCCTCAAACCATTTGGACGATACAAAACATCCAAAAAAGACACAATGAGTATCACAAAATTAACATATCTTCAAAAGGATCCCTACTCCTTAGACGAATCTTCAAATGGGTTCTCTATTTGAATGTTACGCAGGTTTTACAAAGAAGGGGCCACTGGGGCCCGGGTCCGACCGGATCCTGTCGGACCGCCCGACCCGATCCGGCCGAGGACCTGCCGACCTGAACCATGTCCAATGACCCAACCAAGGTCCGGCCCGACTAGGACCTCATGTGCCTGGCCCGAGGTTGGCCCACCTCTCCCACCCGCCCCGGTGAAGCAGGTCGTTCTGCTCCATCCAAGATGCGGTGGGTGCTATGGGTCACCTTCATAGTCCTCCTAGACCACAACCACCAACCCCATGATGCATCTCACCTATCAAATCCTCCACATCCCACCTCTATCCACCTACTAGTGGACCCTACTCACCACCCATGTCACTGCCAAGGGATTCCTCCACCACCAGTGTGTGCCACCTCCCGTAGGAGGTCACCACCACATGCCACCGACAGCATCGACAATTTCTTCCACCAGCCACCAGATTCATTCTACCAGTCAATTTCACAACCCGAACAATGATTTGTGATCCTCATTTCATGTTCTTCACCACCATGGGATCAAATCCTTAATGAAACCATTATTCCAAAAAATCTTTAGTGACAATTTCTCACATGTCATTCTGATCCGTCTGTCGCCGTCATCATCGCAACTCTGATAGGTTATTATGAGGATGGATCTTTAATTTGGGATGGTTGAACAATTAAACAGATGTGAAACAATCCATTTTTCATAACCCCTCCAATAAAAAGAAGAACACACATGTCATTTTGTAGAGGAAATCCCAATATAAAATTGAGGATGAAACCTCTGATATCCTTCGTCATAGAGTTTTTCTAGTCCTATTATAGGGATCAAACTGATAATATAAAAATAGAATATAATAAAGCATGTTTTAATTCCCCAAAATAAAATTTGATAAAAACCCTCACAAAAGAAAAAATGATTCATGAGTCAAGATGTTCATTGGTTGATCAAAATTCTTCATTTATAAATCAAGAACAGGGTAAAAATAGTCAAAACCAAACACCCAACCTAGATTTGGTACGATCGTTGACGAAGAGAGAAGCTGTGTTGTTGTCGTCGTCTATCCGTTGAAGAATGATCTCAATCCGCATGGCAATTTCCAAAACTTATTCTCAGGACATTTTTTCGAGAGATACCCTCTCCTCTTTGCCTCAGGGGAGCTCCATGGTTATGAAAATAACCCTAGATCCGTGAGGAAGATTTTTTAGTATAATATCTTCGATGCATCCAAAATATTTTCATTTTAAATATTTTAATGAAATCTTTGACCAAAATCTATCTTTTTCGTCTTACCTGCATAAGACATTGTTAGGCCCCACATAAGGTAATGTCACTAATCTGACCATAATAGTTCCCTCCGATTTTAGATCCATATATCATTTTGAGTGATACTAAAGTTGAAAATTCCCTTTTTGAGTGCTTTTAATTTACAAAAATGACCCTTAATATGATATTTCTTCCGGGCACAATGGGTCTCTGAATCACACACTGTATTTGCACTCGATCTTCAAATTATACCAAATAATTTTGAAAAATAAATTCAAGAAAACTATTAGTAAATAAATTCCCCCAACTTTGGGTCTTTTAATTGATGAAAAGAAATATCCTATACTCGAGGGAGGAAAAACTAAGCTCTCTTTTGGGATCTTGTGCCTCTCATCATCTCCAGGGTACCGTTGATTATTACAAGAACGCACTCAGAGGAACCTCTTAGATCTACCACCCTCATTTCCAGCTTCTTCTATTCCAACACCATGCTACAACATGCTCATGTCTCTTTAGCTATGATATATTGGAATGCACCAGGCACCATGATCCATCTACTGTCATGGAGTCTACTGACTCACCTACATGATAACCTAACATAGATACTAACAGAACTCTATAGCTCACATCCACCTTTTGAAGAACTGTCTTCTATCATCTACAAGATTTACTCATTCTAGGTTGTTGTAAAACATTATGGGGAATTTGAGAACAAAAGAGGACTACAAAAGAGTGATCTTCAGGTCTTACTAGGACCTCTATCTACAATCTACAGCTTCCACATAACTTGTTAAAACTAAAACACACCCAATCCCACTACCATTGTCCTGTGGATTTTGGATGTTATGAAACAATTCCATACTACAAACAATTCATAGGGTCTAAATTTTCACCATGGAAATGATATCAAGAAACAAATTAGAGCAGAAAAACTCCACTGAGGGCTAGGATCTGCAATGATCCTTCATAAAAAATCCTACCACTAAATATACAGGACCAATGGATTTTGTCACCATATTTCGAAACTGGGTTTCATGAATCCCCTTTATCGACATGTTCTATGTGAGAGTCAAACCTATGCTACCTGGGTTTTCTTCCCACTAACAATGGAATCCTTGTTCCATAGTTGTGGAGACACCCCACCCGTTTCCTAAAAAGAATAAATATGAACATGAACAATGGATTTATTTCACACCAAGAATGAATATGTATGGCCTCTACGCCATTAAAAAGTGATCCCAAAATAAACTCTCACATCCATGAGGTAGGTCAAACTGTTGTCACTAGGGTGTTCTCATTGAATATCCTCTATTAAGAGACTCTAAACATGAGGATCAAATCAATGACTTAATAGGAATCAGTAGGTATCAAAAAATAAAAGTGTAAGGAAATGAAATCATTGGTACAAGTGTCTATCAATACTATATATCATGTAGAAAGACACCGATCATACCTAGAATCATTCTTGGAGTCCTGTGTTCATAATGTTGGGTCAATAAGGCTCTCCTTATGACTTTTCCATTACTTATTGTTTTAAAAATCCCAAACACATTATCCTTAAGAAAATATGTTTTTACCCCTATTTTACTCCCATTAGCAAAATTTCCGTTATAAAAAGAAAATTACCTCTACCTTGTTTTCATTGTTCATATCAATATTTTTCCTATGTATAAAACATCAGATTCATATCCAAAACAACAGAATCATATAATACTTAGACATGAAGCATTCTTTTTTAGGATCTGAATTCTGAATACGAACTCTAATGAATTTATACTCCAAATTCTAGATACGAACTCTAATGAACTTCTACTCTAAATTCTGGATACAAACTCTAATGAAGTTGAACTCTGAACTCTAGATATGAACTCTAATGAAGTTCAACTCCGAATTATGGATATGAACACTCATAAATTTCTTCTCTGAATTCCGGATATGAACTCTCATGAAGTTCCACTCTGAATTCTGGATACGAACTCTCATTAATTTCCACTCTGAATTCTGGATACAAACTCTCATAAAGTTCCACTCCGAATTCTGGATTCGAACTCTCATAAATTTCCACTCCGAATTCTGGATACGAACTCTCATAAAGTTCCACTCCTAATTCTAATTACAGACTTCTCAAAGTTCTGAATCTGACTTCTCTGAATTCAGACTCTGAACTCTGATGTGTTCTGACTCCGAATTCTCATGAACATTGACTTTGAACTTTGTAAATGTAGTTCCATATTCTAGTGAAATGTAGACTATGAATTTCTATGAAATTCAGACTCCGGATTTCTAAATAATTTAGGTTCTGAATTCTTACAAAATGGAATCTGAATATCTTTTTCTTATAGACTCCGAATTATATTAGACTCCAAAATTTTATTTACACTCATCCCGAACCACATTTTTACTTATTCTTACACTTATTATAATATAAAACAATATCGTACATTGAGTTATTAACTAACCATTGGTTGAGTGACACATGTATAGGTCCCTCCGAAATTCAAGGAGAAATATGACCATTAGAGGAGGGTGCTAATCATTGGAGCTTCACCTATAAATAGGAGCTCATTTGAAAAGAAGCTACAACTTTGAAACCCTTGAAAATATCTTTGACTTTGGTGTTTACATGCTATTGGAGTGATTTATAGAGAGAAAGGCTCTTATAAACTCTCGAATCTTCATCCAGAATGTTTGAACATCTTGTTCAAACTTTTCCTTGTGTAGACATGCTTCATGCGACTCTGGTTGTTGCTGATTACAATCGAGGGCTTCCGAGAATAGGAAGAAAGAGGTGCTGACTACCTGACAGTTGAGGTCTTCTGGGGATAGAAAGATAGAATCTGATCTTCCTATCGAGGGATTACCCTGGTGTGGGTAAGACAGAGTTTTTTGAAAGTATAAATCAAGGGACCTCCTATCTAGGGTTGTTGGATACCCTTCTCTTTGGGTTAAAAGAGTTATTGTTTGTTACTTGTAGTTTCACGACTATGTTTTTCCGCTGCATTTTGTATTGTTAGGGAAAGTATAAATTTCTTATACTTACTTACTTGTACACCAATTTAGTAAGATTCTGTATGCTTTAATGTAGAATCTTAGTTGGTGTAAACTTTTGTTATGTTTCATTTCCGGAATCACTTTTCCAGAATCAAGAAAGTCTTTAGAACTTTGTGGTGTTGTGAATTTTGGTTTTGAAAAATTTCCTTAGGGATTTTTTTAAAGTACAATTCACCCCCTCTTGTATTTGAGTATCTCATACTTATATATTCGATCCTACATTCGGTGTTATAGAGTATATCATACTCACATACCATCTAACACATAAGCCTCGATAACATGAAACCATATCCTCACATGTCTTCCAGCTCTTGGAGTCTGGTATGGAACACCTTGAGGGGGTTCTGGTGACACGTCAAAATGTCATCCACCTCCTACGACTTCCCCAACTCCCATGACACATCTGCCACCAGACGAATCTATTTTCCCTTTTCATTTCCTCTAGCTTGGTGCTTCATCAACCACCTCTATGACTGCCATATGAATAGTGGGGACTATCTCATGCAAGATTCCCTCTGTATTGAAATGAATAGAAAAGACTTTATTTCTAGAACTATCAATTTCCAGGAACATCTTATGAAACCTTTGGTTATATGGATTATGGTGCACCCTAGCTATCGGTAACAGTTACTGACTATGCATCCAGGGTGACTGGTTCCTCATAATCCAATGATTCATATTCGAACCCTATTCCTCATCATCTGGGACCAAAAGATCCATCCATGACTCCATATGGGAAGATTCATCCAATTGAACCACTATAGGTGTGTATAAAAACTGATTACCAAGAAAAAAGTTACTTGTTGACCATCCTAAAGAAAAAAAGCTATGTGATGGGCTCCTATCAGTGAGGCCTCATCGACCATCAGGTCAAACTGATGATCCTACTGCGGTACCCTTTTGGGCTGGCATCGTGAACACATCATGAGGAAAAAATATGTATCACGGTTAAAAGTATGTATTTTCTTAGATGACTCAAGAAGGAAATGAAAAAAATGAAACATTCCTATATTAGGAATATACCTTTATTTATCCATACAACTAGTGTTTAAATATACCGAGTTGGAAAGTAGGTGGTTGGGGTCCTACATATGAATTTCTCAGTCATTGCACCAACACTGGGTCCCTCTCTAGAAAGATGAACTCGAAACACTTAAACAATGTTTCCCTAAACCAATGTCATAGGCTCCTGGTCCCAATGAGGAAGTGAAGTATCCCTCTATTGCTACTCTGTCAAAACTCGTCACCTAGATCCTATGATGTGTCTACCCCAACCTCACCTCCAATAGGCAAGGGGAAGGAAAATATAGCTGTGTAGGAATCTCCCATAGATGGGATGCATTTGACTAAGAACTCGTACACACACATGAAATTCCATGATACAATGGTTGGAGAGTAAAAAAACTAAATAATCAAAATGAATTCATACCACTACAAGTCCACAATTGATTATCATAGAAGGTAAAGTACTAAAGAAAAACCGGGCCATAATAAAATCCCACTAAGAAAAATACAACAACAAAGTATGACCTACAAACAAGGGTACATAATCTATTGTAGGAAGCTATTGAAAACACATAGGCTCATCTGATCTCACAAGGCATCGTCTAGTTCTGGTCCAGGTTCTGCTCAACCTAGGAATCCACCAAAGCATAGGTCAACTACAAAATACATTACACACGCAGGAAATGCCCTTATAGGGGTGAGTAAAACAATACTAAATAGGGATACACAAAGCAAAAAGTAAAAGACCTAAAATGAGACACCGCTGAGAAGATACACTTATCTCATCAAAGGTATATTTAAACAACACATATACGATGAAAATTTAGATATAAACTTCTCAGGAACAATGGATGATATGATTCCAACATCAAATCTTGCAAAAGGATTCTCACCACATGTTTGAATGGTAACACACAAAACCAAGAGATCACACTCCACATGTTCAACCCTCCTAGATGGGACTTGTATGAGACATATACTCCATAGGGAACAACTCTACCATTTCTAATGGTTCTTCTGAGAGAACTTGCTCCATTATGAACATCCTACTCGGCACAGCTCCTGTTCTCAGCACTAGAGGTTTAGTCAACAATGTCATTTTCCCAAAACAACAGTAATGGAACCAATGTGGAAAATCTCGCCCTCACCACTTCACATAGATGAGGGTGGACTTCCCCTACCCATATTGTGAAACCTCTGTCACTCTTATATGGATTGACCTACACCTCAGTTCATTGAGGGGGAACTAATCCCTATAGAATCATTGTTTACATCAAGGGGATGTTCCCACTCACCATAATTATGTCTGAAACTGAGGGACCTCAAAATATAATTGAGGAAACACTCTCTATGGCTACTCGTGACAGGGTATTGACACTCCATAAGTCAGGACCTTTATCCTGATCTAAAAGGGGAGTACGACTCATAAAGGAACTATACCCTGATACCAAAGGGGGGGTATGTCTTCATAAGATGAGGACCCACACCCTACCTGGTAGGGGTGTAATACTCATTGACTAGAGAACCCACACCTAGGTATGGTAGGGGATCATCAACTCTATTTTATTATGACTGGAGGACCCTCACATTAAAATAACTATGGAGTAATAAAGCCTATCATGGAGGACCCACACCCTACATGGTATGGGTGTTCCGACTCAATGTACATTAGATATGGAAGAACTACACCTTAAAACTATAGGGGAGTGCCGACTCCACGGTTAGAGGACTTGCACTTTGGTACCATAGGGGAGCACAAACTTTTCCTTTATGAACATTTATAGGAACCCACACCCTAGTCCTATAGGGTAGTAACACCCCCAGATGAAACTACCCAAAGGAAATGAACCTCCTCCTATGATGTGGGGAGTCCAATAAATTTCAAGACAAGTCAGTTATACTCAATCATGCTTGTAATATGAGGACCTACAACCAAAACCATTAACATTCAGGCCAATATCCCCAAAACCCACCAAGGGTTTCTCAAAAAACTATATCTTAGCAGTGGTCTCAACACCGTAGATAGATCATCAAACAGATTCTCCATTTGAATGTTAGAGGCATTTTAGTTAGATGGGGTCGGTTGGGTCCAATTACGGTCAAACCTGACCCATCCCGGGGTCCGCCAACCAGACCCAGGACCCTTGACTTGAACTAACCCACTGGCCCCATTACCGACAGGCTTGGCCCAAGCCAGTACACTCCTTTAACCCTACCCATTTCTCTGGGGCCAACCCTGGGTTGGGCCACCTATACATGCTGGCCCGCTGGAGTGGGCTGGTCTGCTATACCCAAGACCCAGCCGGTTCTGCGTCCCACCTGCGGCCAACTGTGTGGGTCACCTCTATTGTCCTGCTAGATAGTGGCATCTAGCCGCGTGATGTATCTCACCTTCCACGTTCACCACATCCCACCATTGTGGTGAGCCTATGGTTCAATTTCACTAGCAGTTTCTTCTGTGGTCCACTAGACTCCCTCCAATGGTCTATTTTCCAGTCCGGAAGAATATCTGCGATCCTAATGTCTAATTCTTTATCATAATGTGATCAAATCGACATTGAAAACCATTCCACTATAAAATTATTGAGTTAAGGGTTCTCACATACCTTTTAGATCTATTTTTCATCATCGTCGCACCGCCTCTAGGTCATCAAAAGGCTGTATCATTGATTTGGGATCGTTGGACGGTGAAACCGATGCACAAAGATCTATTTATCCTAACCCTATAAAGAACACTAAGAACACGTGGGTTAAACAGGAGAGGAAATCCAAAAATAAAATAGTGGAACAAACCTCCTCCTTCATTCTTCGTAGAATTTATCAACCCCCATTAGAAGGTTAAATTAGAGAAAATCAAAATATGTATCAAATTAAGCATTGTTTAATTCCCCGAAATAAAATCCGATTAAATTCCCTCTCATAAGAACAAAAGATATGGGGGTCAACCTGTTTGTGGGTTGAACAATATTCTTTGTTTAGAAATAAATAAAGGGGAAAACATAACCATAACCTAATACCCTACATGGATCTAGTTCATTCATTGATAAAGAGCCAAGCTTCATCATTGTTTTCATCGATTAGTTAAGTATGCTCTTAATCTGCACTCCGATTTCCAAAACTGATTCACCGGCATTTGACATTGAGAGCATGCCTCTCTTATCTACATTAGGGGACCTCTACGGTTATGGAAATAATCCTAGATCCATAAGATTTATTTTATTAAAATAAAATATCTGTTGGTTCAAAAATATTATTAATTAATATATTTTAATGATGTATATGTCCAAAATTTAACTTTTTCTTTTGGCTAACACCAGACAATGTAACACCACACATATGGTAAAGTCTCTATTCTGAACATAATGGGGACCTCAGATTTATAATTTGGGAATCCATTTGAAGGATACTAAGGTTCAAAGTTCACTCCATGTGTGCTTTTTATTAAAAAATTAACGTTATTCTAAGATTTATATCGGGCACACTCAGCCTCAGAATCACATGTCGTCTTAGCGCTCAGTCATGGAATTTTCTGAAATAATTTCTAAAAATAATATCCAGAAAAATATGATTCATTAAATATATGTCCATAAAAATGGATTTAGACCTGTTTTGGGTTTTTTTTACTTCGATATTTTTAGATTAAACCTAGTGGAAACTCATTTTTACCTAAACTGTGGAAATTAATTTTTACGGTTTTAACTAATCAGTTGGTCAAAAAATTATGTTAATCATTTTAGATAATATAAATTATTATAATTACAAACATCAAATACATTTTTTAAAATTAAATTCACTATACAAGTAATATTATATTTCATATCTCATAGGCATGATGATAAAGAAGGGTTTCAAAGATAAAGCAATAAAATGATTAAATAATTATTATATTATAACTCAAAATGAATATTATTAGAATTACCTAAATTGGGAAAATAATCATAAATTTAAAAAACATTTTTATTTAAAACCATCATAAAACATTTATTATTTTTTAAAATAATCTAAATAAAATTATTATTATTAGTAAGAGTTTTTATTTTTCACTATTCCATGAAAAAATTATCTTATCATAACATTCTTAAAAAGTAACCCTTTGAAAATGTTGAGGTGATCATTTAAAAAATTAATATTCTTTTTTAATAAATTTTTTTCATTTTTTGAAAATTATATTTTTGGTATGTGAGAAAAAGGGAAAATATTATTTTGAGAAAAATATAGTTTTTATGTGTAAAATTGTATTTATTAATATCCCTTGTCTAAAAAAATATATTATTAATGTTAAAAAATTAATTTAATATATATTTTAGTAGTATACTTAAATTCGTTCCACAAAAATTGTATTGTTATTTTATTAATGTAAAATAAATTTGTACTCATAAAAATAGTTATTTAGAATATGATTTCCATATTTTTTCAAACAGTTTTAATTTTATTTTATGTAAAATTTTTCAATAAAAAATTATTTTCATAAACTTGTTTGGAACATATATTTTTATAACTTAGTTAATCCTAACCATACCCTCTATTAAAATTACTATTAAATGACTATTATATTAAATAATAATATTTTAATAGTTTTTTATGTTTCATTTGAACTTAGTATTGCATGTACCACAATCTATACTAAGCATTTCATGTAATTAAATATAAACTAAGAATTTCATGTAACCTAATAAAAACTCCATATTGTGTGTAATGAAAGACAAAACAGTGGTTTTTTATAACAAAATCTATCTTAAAATAAAAAAATTTGTTTTCAAAAAATAAATTCATCAAATCTCAGTATGTAACATTCTACCACCAAAAAATGATTTTCTACCTCAAAATTCATCTCTTTCATTAAAGGGTAAAATTGTTAAAATACCATAATGGGATAATCAAAACATAAAATAGGATAATATAAATTCCTATTGAAAACAACAAAAGATATGTGAAAATGAAAATTCTAATTACAAATATCATGTTTCCAAATAGGATAATATAGTTGGGAATCAAAATGATGGGCATAGAAGAGAAAATTAACACTCTAATATAGATAAAGGATCATAAATAATTTTTTGTGGAGAATGTTAAAGATAATAAAACCATAAACCAAATAGGTCCAAAAATGGTCCTTTATTTCTTGAAAATGATGATAACAAGATTTTTTTTATTAAAATATCATTTTACTAAAGTTGATTCATTTAGACAAGAAGATAGGTTTACTTGATATCATTCCATCTCATAAGTACGATATCCTAATTTTTTTGGTCCATGAACAATTTACTATTCATTCATTTCTCAAACATTCCTCTATAAAAATAAATACTTTAGGTATTAATTAAAAAATAAGCTCCATAAAATTATGTTAAGTCCTTCTTTCTATATTTATCTTTAAGGTAAAAAAAATGTCCCACTCATGTTATTCTTAAATCTTAAAATGGTAAAATAATATGTCATTCTATAAATCCTCTTCCAAAATTTGACATAAACCATTCCATAAAATGGTTAAACATATATCCTATCCAAATTTAATATTTAAATATAAGGTCAACAAATCTATCAAAATAAAAACAATATTAATCCTTGAATTATCATAAATTTTAACTTGCTTATTAAATAAATTAAATATAATTATATTAACCAGAATAATTGTAATGAGATAATGAATATGTACACAATTACTCATTACATAAATAAAACGATAGATTATTTTTTATTTTTCTTATATCCAATAATTATGTTAAATCCATCAATGCTAACATAATCTATATTGTAGAGAAATCATTAAACCATTCCAAGGTCATCAATACTATCCAATTTATTTTATTCACATTAATCATTTATTTCTCCAATAAAAGACCATTTTAAGATCATCAGGTATATATTAAGGGTTATCTTTGCTTAGTAATGTTTTTTCCATAAAATAAATCATTAACAAAAAATCACATTTCTATTTCATCACTACCAGTCATCGTATTTTTGAAAATCTACAATAGAAAACTTATAATAAAGAATACGTTTATATTTAATGATTTATATGACATATTTATTTCATATCAATATATAAGGACAAACATCATCCCACTTTCTTCTAAAATCACAATATAGGATTTATCATATTATTCCTTAATAACTTATTCCTTTCTAATGTAATTTATAATCTCATAATCATCTAGATAAAAACAATTTCTCACAAAACCATGATGAGTCTATTCATGATCCATCCACTTAGGAAATGTATTTTCATAACTCACATAATTCAAACATTAGAAACATTCAACCATTGATTATATCTTAGGGGAACCAATATTCTAAACCACTTCATCAACTAATATTTTAGTATTTCTTATTTCATTACTTTCTTTGGGTACATATTTTCCACACTCATAACATATTCTCATCCCTATGAAAAATTCCGATGATTTCTTCTTCCCACCTTATCAAAACATATTAAACAAAATCATTTTACTCAGTTATATATATTACCTTAAATCTAGGAAAGCATTGTCATTATATTCATTAGTTATTCCGACATTTGGTTTAATTGAATGTTGCTACCATATAGCATTATAACTAATTTGGAATAGTTATAAAATCCATTAATATAATCATCACACAATATAGATATTCATAAATAAATGGTCCATCACATTCAATTTTATCCAATTTCTAACAAGTTCATTCTATTAGATAAAACAAAAAAGCATAGTTTGAAAACAAAATATCATAGTGGGAAGCCAAAAAATCATAAAAACCCACTTATTTGATGTAAAAATAATAAAACAAATTTTCATATTTGAATCATTATTCTTACCCTTGGTTATTCATAATAATAATGTAAAGAGTATAACGGTGCTCAGTAGGTGCCCCAAAGACCCCAAAAGGAAAAGAATCATCTAAAAGTCATTAATCAACTCCTATTAGATAGAGATAACCAAAACAAGAGAGAAAATCCATTGCAATACCATGCTTGGTAATAATCAAACTAGTCAGTTCGACCACATAGTGTCATCCTAGAGGTGACAACGCTATTGGGAAACACTAGAAAAACACCTAAATATACTAATATACACCATTATGTTTCATAGTCTTGAACAAATACTTTCTATAATAGATGATTTGAGGTTCGAACGCAACACCCACATCAGTCACATGATGTATCGATCTCATAGAAAGCTTAAAAAACCCAGACATCCATGATATCTCGCAAAATGAAAGGAGACAAACATCAAAAACATGAATTCGATGAGATAACCTCCCCATCCTAGATGACACTGAATTGAGAGATTCCACTCTATCGGTAAAACATAAAAATGGAACAACCTAGACAACCCAAGGGTTTATTATCCATGAGCGAATTATCAATGGACATTATAATATGATAAATCACATAGTAACTAATCTACCTCCAACTCTATAGGTAGGGGATCCCAACTAGGGTCCACTGGAGGACACTAAAACCCTAGACAGATCACTGAAAATTGAAAGGGTTATCACGCAACAACCCGAATCTTTTACAACTCATCTCACAAAGGATTAATTCCCATGTACTGTAGGTAACAATGATACTGAGAACACAACTGGGGAAAATATCACGACAAACTATAGAATGAAGAAACGCATCTCGATACACAAATAGGGAGTCTGTGTTGAGTGCTCATTGGGGGATTCATACCCTACAAGAACATCCTAGATAGAGGATTAGAACATGGGTAAATGTTGGTAATTCCAACACCAAAAAATTTTCAAGGGAATAACAAATGGAAAATAGTATCAAACTGAGCCTCTTAGGGAGACACATGTTCTAAATACACTGAGTCTTCTATCAAAGGGACTGAGAAAACGCACACTAGGAATCAGGAACACATTCGTGCTTCATGTACACAAAGCATCCAAAGAGGGGTTAGAGTCCAGTGAAGGTGATTTGATACAAAAAAACCCTTGTAGTTGTCAAAGTGGGGTCACTGTCCAGTAAAGAGGATGTGTTATCAAAAACCCTCCTATCTAAAGGACACGAGGACCCACTCAACCTAGCTAATCGAAACTTCCAAAAAAGGAACTAGGGAGACCCGCTCAACTATGATGGTAAAAGAGTTATTGACCCAAGAGAGCCACTAAACATCACCTTCACCCCAAATCTCATAGTCTCAAACTATTTCCTCCATTGTGTTCTCTGTGGATACACACGCAAGATAGGATATTTACTTGATCAAAACGGAAAATCGGTGAAAAAGTTATTATTCAACATAGTGATTCCCCATCGGGTCCATGCCTTGATCCAAGAACATGTCAATTAGATCACACAATTTCTATGCACTAAGAAAAATACATGGGATCGACTACTCATTTATCCTATACAAACACCCAGTAAAACTTTCTTATTTCACTACAGACACCCAAACTGGGCCTCATAGGTCCCGCAACATGATTTCATTTTAACCAATAGACATCAATATTTAAATACATTAGGATAGTTCATAAATAGTTTGTGAATTTATAAATAATATCCCCAAATATAGTCAAACCATGTGTGCATCATGGTCCATTATCATTCACTAGGGGGTGATCATGTCTACCTAAATGTCCAATTTTCATAGTTACTACCCCAAGGTACCTTTTTTTACAGCCACA
This sequence comes from Viscum album, assembly GCA_963277665.1. Lineage (NCBI taxonomy): Eukaryota > Viridiplantae > Streptophyta > Magnoliopsida > Santalales > Viscaceae > Viscum > Viscum album. The sequence goes on along the minus strand of OY728143.1, from coordinate 918,553,673 downwards.
TCATCTTTTATTATGAAAAACATGATTTAATTTCTTAAAAAACACTCACTCTATATTTTACTAAAATTCAAATTCATTGTCTTATACATTGACTCATAATTAGACATATCCATAAGGACATCCCTAGACATGTCACTAAATATAACACTCAAGATCTCACAAAATAATTCACATACATCTTTAAAATCATTAAATAATAATATCCCCTAATACTAACTAAAGAAACCTATGATAATCATTTATTGATATTAAATAATTTCAGAAAAATATCAAATATTTTACAAAATCACACCCCTCAAAACCATGATATTATAGTTTATTTTTGAAAATGGTACATAGTATTCTTAATTCATGAATGATCTTCAATGAATCCCGTAATCATATTACCATTTATTATTATTCACAAAACACGATATTTAAAACCTTTCCTACTACCCAAATAACGTTAAACATAAAAAATTATGAGCTTAGATTTTCAGAAAAGGTGGGAATGTGATTTATCAATGATCACATAAGCATGAAATGAGAACAAGGGTATGATAACATGTGCTTGACATTTGAAAAACATTATATGTATATCAAATATCAAAATTTTGAGGCATGGAATTATGTTTGGAAGTTCCTAAGTAATAAATCATTAGGAATTAATGAACATAGGCCATGAGAGCATAAACGTTTCATAAGAATGTGATTTTTGTCTTACATATGAGAATATAAAATCATTTTTATATTAGTCAAGGATAATTTCTAAGGACATCATATTAGACTGGACTCACTCGATAACCCTTCACAGTAGACAACGTTCACTCCTAGGACCATAAAAGTGGACAACATCCCTTACTAAATGTGGTTTACTCTATGTTCAAGTCCATTCAATCTATTATGATATAAATATTTACCTACTGCATTAAAGGTAGAAATATATCCCACCCATCACATAATTATGATGATACATATTTGTGACAAAAATTCATAAAACATTCATCATATTAGAACCCATGAATTTAAATGGGTTTTATACATATTTCTCATGACAGAAAATATAAAAAGAAATAGGTTTCATAATAATTTGAAAATTTCTTCAAATCATATCCCTTATAGAATAAATAGAGTTTCATAAGAATATTATCATGGTATATTCAATGGATGAGAAACATGTTTTCAAAAAATAATGTCATTGTAAACATAAATCATCTAGAGAAAGAAAAATAATGAAATCCTTGTATCATATCACCAGTAAATCATACGTAGAATTATTGTATTTCACCCTAGATAGATAATTATTTTGAAAGATCACTTGAAACATTTCTTAAGGAATATAATTTTATCATGGTATATTCAATGAATGATTTAAAACATTGAGTTGTCACGATATTGGGGAATATTGTGTATGTTATTCATGTTATAAAACAGTTTTCTTCCCAATTTTTTGGAAAAATCAAAACTAGTATTTCTAGTAAAATGAACATAAGTTTTCATTCAATATTTTCAAAACTATTCAAAATCAGGTAAAATTATCCTTATTAAATATTTTTAATGAATTTTAGATACATTTTATAAATCATTATTTGGAGGAAACTTTTTTAAAGAATTTTTTTTACAAATGTGCTAAATAATGTCATATTTTACAAAAAAACATTTTTTCATTTAATTTAAGAAATATACAATGTAAATTGGTAATATTTCTATGAAATATCATCAACTACAATATAAAAATAAAATCAATTATAATTCGAGAACTTGCTTCATAATATTTCAGTATTAGAGCCTTGATCATAAATCATCCCAATATACCATGATATTGTATCATAAAACCATTACACATTGGTTAAAATTGAAACATAATAAACATAAATGAGAGATACTAAGTAGGATATGTAAACCTCATAATTTTCATATAATCATAATAAATTACTTTCATGATTAGTATATAAAAATAATTAATGAAATACATGGTGAATATGGTTTGTTTGTCATATAAAATAATGGTGAGACAAAAATTCGTTAACACATGACTCTCTACTTCTTTCACACACATTAAAACCACCTATATAATAAGTATACATTTATCATATATATAATATAATAAAATAATTTTAACATAATATATGATCCAATTATAAAATTTCAACACCCATTTAATCATATTTATTTTAAATCACAATTTACGAGTATTAAATTTTTCACTTATTATAGAGTGTCTAGGTTTAATAGTTTTTGTTATTTTATAGTAATCATATTTAAATAATATCTATAATTTATAGTAAAAAATTAGTATATTGTTTTTTATTTATATATATAGTTATATTCCTTCAAAATAGTTAGATATAAATGGATGAAATTCCCCATTCATTTGGATACCAGGTCGTATGTATTCATGAACACTATTTAAATCTTTAAAAGAATATAATAAAATAACAGTAACTATTTTTTATTACTTATATAATAATTTGAATTTCATATATATCACTATTTTAATTATCATCATCTCCACTCCCTTTCATGTTATTTTCTATTTACAATTAATCACATCGTTTAGTGAGGTAGTAATATGTCTTACAGATGAGTGATGTTAACATATCCCCCTTGGAATTGAAAGTAAAAAAATTTTATATGGGATATTTTATTTCAATAAGGTAAATTATATTACAAATATCATATATATATATACAATATCCATCATTACCACCACTCGTTTAGGTGGTCAAAAATACAAATTATATTGGTTCATGATGTGGTTGTCTTCAATACACACAATCAAAAATTTCATTTACCATTTGTTGGAAGTAGATATGAATATAGGTAATTAAATTAAAAAAATAAAATATAAATATTGTTTTTTATTTATTTAATATAATATGTTTTATACGTAATTAATTGTGTAAAAATAAGATTGAAAAATAGGGATCATGGGGAATACAATTACCTTCACTTGGAATCACTTCCTTTGGATCCCTTACTATAGACCCTATTGTTGGACTTTTGGGGGAAGATTTTCCCTTAAAAATTGATATAGACTCTTATAAGATATGTTTTTAATGTTTTTTTAAATAAAATTTCTTTATATGTGTGAAAAAGTGATGGGTTTTCATGGCCTTCTATAAATGTGAGAATGGAACCAACATAGAAACTACATGGAAATTCCTCAAAAAAACCATAATGACTTCATAATTAACTTGAAAAAACCATAATAATGATCCTAGGTTTGTAGCTAGAATCTATAATATAAAAATATGAAAATATAATATGATTTTGAAATGAAATTATTTATTTTTAACACATAACATTATAGTATATCCCCCCTGGTAAACCCATTTTACATTAACCTCTATAATTAATTTTTAATTTTTTATTATTCATTTCGGTAAAAAAAAAAATTATACCCATATCATATAATATAAATTAATAGGATTATAAAATTGGAATCCATTTTTCAAATCATAATTCATTGAAATAAATAAAAAATTAAATTTATTCATAGAGACATTACGATAAAATGGGGATTCAAAGGGAAATTTTTCATATGTTTAAATTGTGGTTTTCAATATTTAATATGAAAATGAATCCAATGACCAATAATTTTTTAATTGATATATAAGTGTGGTAATTATACATTTAAAAAAATATTTATTTCTTTAAGTTTCTAAAATCATTAAAAAATGATGATTCTAAATTTACACTAGTAGTTTTCAATATACATTTAAAAAAAAATATTCTCAGGTAATTATTAAAACTTAAAATTAAGTTATTTTTCAAATATTTATTATAAAACTTAATATTTTGTTTTAAAATAATTTTTTTAAATTTTGTGAAATTATTTTTAATAAACGTGCTCAAAATTCGACAAAGCATCTCTTTATAACAATACAGTTTTAAGGGTAAATTGGATATATTCATATCTATTGTTTAGATAAAACATAAATAAAATGTTAAAATTTATATAGAATATATAATATATACATTAAATTAGCTTAATTATCTAAAATTTATATGGCTAATTTATATAGGTAAAAACAATTGTGTGAATGAACACATTGTTAAAGAAAATTATTTCTATTATTTTAAGAACGTATACTATTACATTTACAATTAATTGGTCCCAAAATATTTCATTGAATGTAAATGTTTAAAAAATAAATTATCATAATTTATATAATCCTATTCATTCCCAGAATTCTAAAATCTAGGTGATAACTATTATACTAAAAAATAAAATTTTAATAATATGTCACATTTCATTTTAAATAGATATTTCCCATATGTGAAGATAGAATTAGTGTTTCATATAATGTACGAAAAACATAGGTTATCATGTTACACAAGATAGAATAAATTTTGTGTGTAATAAAATCTAAAATTTTTGTTCTGTATATCACAATATATATAAAAAATAAAATTTATTTTAAAATAAATCTTTCAAAAAATCATAGGATTTTAAAATAATTGACTAATAAGTGAATTATTGTCTATATCTATTTGTATACCATGAATATATGTCTTAAACCTGTGTTATGATCTCATATATCATGTTCTTTTATACCTTTTTGATTCATATATTAATAAATTTTGATATTTTTTCCATGATACAAGATTATGATGTGTGACATACGAGGTATGGTTATTTTTTTATTTACCACCGTCTAATATCATTATTTTCATGTTATATTTAATTGATTATTGATATCACACTTTTTTACCCTTATTTACACAATATATCACCATTTAATATGATTCCATTCTATGGGAAGTGATGAAATTTATTATTTATGATATTTATAAGAATGTTTATATTAATAAATAATATAGATGGAGGTTTAGATTCTTTATGAACTATTTGTTTTTGTATCCAATATTTATAAGGGAATAAATGCATAGGATTCTGGCATTGATCATTAAATTAATTTATTTAATATTAATTAATCAATATCTTATATCTTTTTATGAAAAATTTGGGTCACCATACTTTGTATCAGATTAATGATTTGTTAATTTATAAAACTAGTATGGAACAATTTAGTGAGAACACTTTTGGTAACATTGTGTATTTAAGAAAATCATAATTTTGGGTAAATTAGTATGTGTCATTTTCCCCAAAAAATATCAATTTGGATACTACAAGTGGATGTTTTTTTGAACAGAATCATATAGGGGTAATAACCCCAATTTTAGTCTGTCGAGTATATCCCATCTATCATTATTGTACATAATGAGTATGGCCTTACTATGAACCATATTTTACACTCATGATTGATATTCATTGGTGAATTAAAATAATTTTACAAATCATAATGAAGGATTTGAATATAAAATTATCATGATTAACCTTTGTAAAACTTTAGGAGTTGTATATTCAAAGGGATTTGTTGTGATTTAGACATCCTAAAAACGATTTTTAGTTAATATATAGTTTTCCACTATGATTATTATTACAAAAACTATGATTTATTATTTTAGAGAATGGCCAAAGTTGTAAGGAACCTTTTTAATTAATAATTTCATGTAAAATTCATTGATTTTCCTCATCAGTGACCAAATGTTATGGGAGAAAAAATTAAAAATATATTTTCTATACATATACATTGTTCTTAAGATATAAATCATGCTAATATTTAAAAATATCAAAGGTAAGAACAAATTTCTATTGATTACATCATCAGATAACACCCAACTGATTTTAGTGGTTCCAATTATATTCTACTTTTTGAGAAATGGATCAATACCATTGAAATGGTATTTTCTATTCTCTATTTTTCAGAAAATGAGAAAATTAGTTTAACTTTTTATGGTTTGGAAGGAGAAATAGATCAATGGTGTAATTATACCATGAATATAATTAATGAAAATAAATACCTCTATAGAGTTAAATGATTGTAAAATAATATTTTTCTATTTGTACATTCATCATATTCAATGTATGAAAATGCTAAAAGAATCCCATATTCTAAATATGAAGGATCATCCTGGAATGGATGAGCCTATATGGGGCATGACACATTAAGGATTCACCCCTCATTACCGCCTACTTTGTCTCGGGATGATGCAGTGTAACTTCTAGTGCTTAGCGCGTTCTAGAGGTGAATTCTTGGCTATGATATTGCTGTGTGGAGTCGGTCATCTCACCATTAGTACCATTACTAAACTCTCTCCACACAACTTCTTCATCGCTATAATGGGTCTCCTAAGGTACCGTTTTGCCGGTCTACAACTGAGATTCTAGTTCTAGCGGCCTAAGGTCTCCTCCTTGTCTTCGGTGTGTTTTGTTGGTGCTTTTTCATGGTCTTCGAGTGCGTCATGTTTGGTTGAGACATGATCTGAGTGGTGGGTCTTCAATTTTGTGGTCTGTTAATCCACTTCTTATTTGTTTTAGTTGATTTTATTTGGTATACACTGTTTCGTGTTCTCTGAGTGATGACTTTGGTTTTTCTCTTGTTGAATCCTTGATTTGGTGTTGAATTTCTGGTTCTATGGCTTATATGAGACTGTTGTATAAGGATTTTCTTGATTTCCTCCTTCTGTCAAAGCCAAAGTATTGATGCTAGAATCTCCTCTTGATTCTCAATTGCTGCATTATATTTGCTTTTGTGTTTTTAAGGGAAGGAGGTTTGTTCATCAACAGAAGGTTAGATGATGGGAGTTGGAATTTTTTGCATGGAATATTGTTTCGATATAGTTGGTCTGATGCGAGGAGTTGGATTTTGTGCATGGGAGATTTTTTTGGATGCAGGTGGTATTAATTTGGATTTTGTGCATGGGAGATTTTTTAGTGTAGCTGATTTCACCATGCATGACTATCCAGACTTTGAAGTTTGAGGCGGTATGGGTTCTCCATTGATACCAGTCTCGTGCATTTTCTTCACTGGACAACTTTCTGAATGGTTATTAATTTGTGTAGGATATCTATACTAATGAATATGGTTTAGAGGGGGTATGTATAAGTTCCTTTCTCTAGCAATGTTCCTCTTGTTTTTGATGATGTATTTATGTCCGTGAATTCCTGTGAGGTTTCCCCCTTTCTTCCTTAAAATATATTTTATCAAATATTTAATAAAAAATTTGGCCTTCAATAAATTCATCTTGTAAAGAAGAAGGATTATGGGTCTAGTAGTACCTATTAGGATAATTACACAAGACTTGTGTGGATTTTTTCAGGTATTATCAACCAACCATAATGTAAGATTGATTGGTTATTTTATGTCTAAGAACTAACTCTCAAAAGTGTGTTAACCATAAGGGACTCAATCAACGAAGAATAAATTGTACGATGTGTTATCAATAATGGAATTGTCGTTAGGGTTCCCCACAATCTAATTGTGTTGTTAGGAAATGAAAATTTTAATCTAACATAAGCTCCAAATAACACATGGAGACTAATAGGAGACCTTCATTATGATTATTGTGAGGAAAGAAACATGGAGGGAATTTTATTAAGGCGACTAGATTTTTTTTTATAAGGTTCATTGAAAAATCAAATGCCAAATTAATAGGAACATTTTAGATAATGATGTGAATAGTGTGGAATCTCTATAGAATGAGACACCAACACTCTATTGTGTGGTGTGTGATAATTAACCTTACCAATTTGTAAATAAAATGTTAATGATGATGAGAAACTTCAAAAACCTATTGACCCCATAAAAAAAGATAAATCAAATGAAATAAATATTTTGGTTGAGGGGTATAATAATGACATGGTAAAATTTATAAATAATATTCACTTTAGAAGAAATAATGTTTTATTTGATTATGGATTTAAAAAATATTTTATATCTTACTCATTTAATATGTGAAATAAAATTCCAACAGAATAATTAGATATTGAATTAGCTGTGAAAACCCATAATGGTATGATGATCTCACCTTATGGCTATTATTCTTTTCTTGTTGATGATTACCGGATTGTGATTTATGAAAATTTGTTTATTCTCCATATGGTTGAACCCAATGTTATCTAAGGCATGGATTATATTTCTCTACATAAATCCTACATCATTTGTTAGGGAAGTGAAGTTATATTTTATATTATGAACCAAGCTACTATTTTATATCATTGTGAAAATAAATATTAACATCTGAGGAAATCACATTGATTGTATGGTTCATGATTCCTATTATAAAGGTGTGTTTATTATAGTTTCTTTAGGATAAAATCTAAAATTATGATATTCCTGTTTGGATGGATTTTTTGATGAATTTTCTAGCATTCCACCAAATCATGAATTTGAGTTTTTAATATGTCACATAGCTCGGTATAAAACACTTTCTATATCTCCATATATTATGCCACAATTTACTTGTAGGAATTGAAGATAACACTTCATGAGAATCCAGATAATGAACTTATTTAGAAACTTTTGTCACCTTTGGGTGCACGTATTAATTTTTTTAACAATAAATATTGATTGATGTGACTCTTCATTTATTATCAAGAACGGAAAAATATCAGAATCAAGAATGAGTGTCCTCTACCCCATATTGATGAATTATTCAATCAACAGTGCACAAAAAAATACCTTTTCCAAAATCAAACCTCAATTTGGATATCATTAATTGAGGATTTATAAGAAGAATATACCCAAAATATATTCCTTATAAGGTTTGAACACTAAAAATAACTAGTGATGTTATTTATTATTTCTAATTCCCCTTCCATAATCAGGGAATTATTTAATAGACCATTCATATGTTATATTGATCAGTTTTTGTTAGTCTTGACATATGATATTTTTATTTATCTAATGCTTAAGTAATATCAATAATATAACTTCTCTATTTTACTAAAAAAACATAATGAAGTAGGATATGTATGAAAAATGTACCAAGATTTAATATTTTATATAAATGTTTTATTTTGGTGTCATATAATCATAGGAGAGGGTATATTGGTGGATCAATCAAAAATCATAAACTATTAAACTTTTTCCAAGATTAAATGCAATAAACAAGATACATAGTTTTCTTTGTTTGTATGTAAGATATAAATGATATGGAGAAATATTTTAAGGACTATATGATTCACTCACCAATTTAACTTGACGGAGATCCAAGATCTATTAGATATATTAATATTAGGAATAAATCAATGAACTAAATAGAATGTTAGTTAGAACACATATTCTTCATTACCCAATTGTTAATTAGGGGTTTTAATCTATAGTGATTCATCAAAGAAGGGATTGTGATAAATTCACATAAATAATTGTATAATGATAGCTTATTTCACATAAAAATTTATGATTCTTGATAAAGAAATTAAAAAATCATGATTTTTAGCTAACTGCCTTAATTTTTCATTAATGATATTAAAGATTTATTTTTATAGTGGAAAGTGTGATATATATATTGATCATAAAATTTTAATGTTTATCAACACACATAAAGTGTTAAATATGAACCTGATAAGATGGTTAGATCTAATTAATGATTTTGACCACTCAATAAATTACCACCCTATGAAAAACATGGTAAATTGTTTCAGTCTAAAGGATCATGAAGGATTATAAATTATGAGGATCACAGAAGATCCAATATTTATAGATTTTAAGTGGATATATCTTGAAATATAAATGAAAGGGATAAGTTTTATCATGTCCAAATTAGTGTTAAACCATCTATATATGGGAGAATTAAAGAGGCCCAAAATGATGATGTGGAACGGTAAAAGATAGTGACCATGTTTCCCAACATCATCAATTATTTTGAAGAATTGACAAGGTTATATAACAATGTATGTGTTCATTCCATATCATATATAAATAAGGATCTATTAGAGGAGGATCATAGTTCATCCCCATATATTTATCTTGAAATTATGAAGAATTTAATAATTTAAAAGGCTTATTTTGGTAGGCATAAATGAATACAGATGTAATAGAGTTTTTATCTTAGTTCTTGGCATGTCAGCAAGTAAAGATGAGAGACAATATTATAAGGGGATGTTATAACCATTATCCATACCATAATGGAAATTTAAAAACATATACATGGATTGTGTTGTAGGAAACTCCAACACTTCTAATGTCCAAAATAATTTTTGTGTGGTAGTAGATCACTTAATGAATTAAGAAAACATCATTACTATTACATAAGATTTACAATTTGAATGTTTTGTCAAAATATAAATTATAAATGTGGTAATGTTGCAGTGATTAGAACATTCAATTATATCCAATTAGGGTCTATGAACTATCATGATGTTATAGTTCATTCCTCAGTTGGATCTGGATACTGAGTTATGTTTTATCACTACATATTATCCTCATACAGATGTTCAGTTTTAGGGAACCATTCAAATCTTATATAATATATTGAGATCTTGTTTTTGGAATTCAATGGTGGTTGTGATAAAAATCATTGTCTAGTTTAATATTATTACAATAATACATCTCAATCAATAACCCATATATGCCATTATAATACCCGCCATAGAAATAAGTTTATATCTCTAATGTGTTTAGATGATGTTAGAGAATGATATCTGTTGGGGGTTGATCTAGGTGAGGAAATGATATAGGCTTTTAGAACCATTCATAAACACATCATGGTAGATTGATGTTGAATGAAATACTATTATGGTAATCATAAGTGTTATTTCAAGATAAATATATTTGGGATAAGGCGTTTCTATATATTTTTACATTAATGAAGGGCATGAGACTCTGGAAGAAATGAATGTTGAGCAGTGTTATATCAGACCGTTTGAGATTCTGGATTGAGTAAGGATATAATCTTATCAATTTTATCTTCCAAAAAACATCTCTCATGTTTAAGAAGTGTTTCATGAATTCATCCTATGTAAATATATAATTCATACTTCTAATGAACTAAACTCTATGGTTATTCCAATAGATCATTATCATTCCTATGAATAAAAATAAGTATTAATCATCCATTGTGGATATAAAGTCATATTAATTAATACTATTCACTTGGTCAAAGATCAATGGAGGAATCCGAAATTCATGGAATCTACATGGGAACATGAGGGTGTAATTAAATATATATCATTTCCATTATTTATCAAAGTGAATAAAATTAGGGTCAAATTCCTTTTAATTAGGGTACAATGTAGCATTCTATTATTTTATGATATATTTCCTTCAAAATAATTTTTTTATGATAGCTTGTAATACAAGAATCACAGAGTATAAATGAACTATAATATAGCACACCTTCAAAACCTATCTAGTAATCTTGAATTATTAATTATAATAACAATTTTTTAAAAAAATTTAACTATTTTATATAGAAAAAATATATATTCAGTATTTTTACGTTTTAAAAGCATATTTGTATATAATGGAGTAGCTGTTTCATATATTGATAAATTAAAATAAATAATTTATCCCAAAATTATAAAAATTTATTTTAAAAATGGATCATAATTTTAGAAATAAATTTAAAAATTATATTATAGTGAATTTTTTTAATTTTATGAAAATGTTTAATATTTTATGAATAGTGAAAAATAATTATTTTTATTATCAATTTTATTTTAGTTTAAGGAATTTACTAAGTTTATTTTTTTTTTGAAAAAAAAAATGTAAAATTAATTTTTGAATTTTATCATTGATCTTATTTCCATCATTAGAATCAATTTTATTTTTTATTTGTTTACCAAATTATCTTATTTATAACAAAACATTTCCTATGGAAAACTGCATTTCATCGCACTATAAGGATTAATTTGAAGTTTAATTCATTCACTTAAATTAATTTAATTTTCTTAAATAGATTTAATATTTAGAATAATAATAATTAATATTGTATAATTAATTAAAATTATTATTATTGTAATAATAAATTTAAAAATAGAAGAAAATCTTTTACTACAATTATTGTTAAAATAGGCTTACCGATTGTTAGAATAAAAATATAAGGGTTAAAATAATGAAAAACTTATCGAAACTATATTTAAATTAACTGTTTGAAAAAATATCATATGACATTAATAAATGGTAAAATATATTTTAATTTGGTTTGAATAATATATTAATTTATTATTTACCTTTAAAAAATCCTAGTGGGTCCTCTCCCAAATTTATAATATGTCCCCTCTTATCCTATATTATTAATACATGAAGATCCATTTTGTCAGACATTTTTTTCTTCAAACCATTCATCATATCCATCCACATTACCTATAGTGTCTATTTGGATCAAGAAACAATTTTACTAAAGAATTTCGTGTAATCTTATCATGGTTGTCTGAAGAAGTGGTATTGTTTTTAACCACATGTTTTTATTTTATTTCTTCTCATACCTCCTTCAAATATTTTTCAACCATGATAAAAGTATTATCATACATATAAATAGTATTTATTGTGTTATTTACACAACTTTATTAAAATATAATTTCATAAAATGGGTAATGAAATTTTCGATCATAATAAAAGTAGTTTATGGCATTGTGAACTATTGTAATTCATCTTCCATTATCACCTATCAAACCCCGATGTTATTATGGATTTAATGTATATATCTAAAATTTATTACATAATTATACTTCAAAAAATATAATATTTAAAATTTTATCTTACCATCCAATCCCTTGAAAAATGAAAGCATCCCTTATGAATACATTTGTACTACCACCTCCTCAACTAAATATATTTTTTTCATTTCCTTATTTCATGGGTTTCAATATGAATTCAATTGAATAATCAAATTTTTTATATGAAATATATATTATTATATAATTATTATTTATTATATAACTTTCTATAGGTCCATCCATTGAAAAATGAAAACAAAATTCATGCACATGTATCACCTATTGTTTCCTTGAGCATTGTGATTTATTTTTCTATCATTATATTTTAAGGAAGACTATAAATATATATATATATAATCAATATATATGATATTTATATCATTTATAATACTATAAATAATATGATTCCAGTATCAATATTCGATGACCAAACATTTAGACTAAAACATTCATGAGAAAATATCATGATATCCCCCCGAACAAGTATTCTAGTAAAAAATTATTAGTAAACTAGTGATAAAAGGTTATAATTAATAAAAGATGAAATAATATATAATTTTATGGCTATGAAATATATTTATAATAAATCTGTTTTTATTTCATATTTTTTAAAAAATATATGAATTAAGTTATACATATAGTAGGGGTTTTATGGTTCACTCTCAATTTGTATCGGGAATTTTTTTATTAAGTTTTTATGAAAAATTTTCCTTATCAAACCGTAAAAAATAACATGAAATTTCTTATGAAAATTTTCATTCTATATAATTCATTATTTTTCATTTTCATGTTTTAATGCACACAAGACAGAAAAAAAATATTTTTAAGGAAAATTAACATTATTTTTATCATCTATCAAAAATGTATTCTCTTACATCTCTATATTTTCTAAAAAACATTCTCTGAATGATTCTAATATTCTCAAATTATTTTAAAAATTCATATTCATTATTTTCTAAATATTTTATTTAAAAAATCTTCTTCTCATTTTTCAAATTAGTTATTTTTTAATTTTTATTAAATAAGTGGAGGGAATGTTTTTTTAATGTATACAATTGGATGTAAACATCCCACTATAGAAACAACTAAATAATTTGAAACATCCTTTACAGCCCTCAAATTTTATTTTAATAAAAAATATTAACATTTAAATTTTAATATTTTTATAATTTTAAATAATTGGTTTCAATGTGAAAAGGGTATTTTCCTCAATAAATATTCTATGTGATCCTAAAAAATAATTTTCTTTCTAAGATGGAATCCTATGATGATTAAAAACTATTAAGAGGTATATAATACAATGACACAATCTGGGTTATCCTTGTATATGACTTATGATTTTGATTACAAGAAGTTTTTGAAGCCTATTCCTTTCTAGGTGTTTTACTATTAGGAACAGAAAAATGATTAGATAATATTTTTTTCTATTAGGTAATTACATGTTGAAATTTTTTTAATGAAACTCATTTCATTATAACATTTATTTATATGATAAATATTTTATGTTATTAGTGAAAAAAGGTGTATTTTTTCATTGTGTGATTGGTGGGCCTTTAATTATATGTTTTTCCAATGCATTGGGTAAATTTTTATTTCGAATGTAACAAGTAGGAACTTAATGTAATGTGATCCCACTTGATTAATGGTGTATGTCCACTATGATAATTTGGGACTAAACCTTTTCTACAATAATGGTTTGGGCAGTGAACCCAAACCACTATTATATAATTATTAATGATCCTAGAATACTATATAAATAATTTTATATGTTTATTTGTTTAACAATAATATATATATTATTAAATTGTTATGCTCTCATGGATCATTTCCACTAACTACTTTATGATTCATGTCTTATGAAGTGCAATTAATTTTTCCATGACATAATATTTGGATTTATGTTATATATGGTATTGTTTTAAATGTTATTACCATGACCTCTCTAGTTTGTAATAATGATATTATTTGTGATCATTGATATATACCTCCATTACACTTACTAAGAATAAATGATAATCTCTTCTTAAATTTTCTTTACCTAGGTTTCAATAAAAACTCTTTTGTATTATATGCCCAAAGAGGGTGATAATTATGATTAAAAGTTTTTGATGATGTAGTTTATCTATGAAATAATTTTCTATGTATCCATGTTTTCAAAGGCACCAGTATTGTATGATTCTAACAAGAATCATTATGTTTTTGTAATAAATATTTATCTATTATGATTTGATATCTGTGTATGAAAAATATGGGTGTTCATAGGATTAGTCACCTAATAACAACAATGGTATGAAGTTTTTTCATTCAATATGACAAAGTCTCAGGATCACATTAATATGATATGGAGATGGATATAGTTTATGTTAGTATTATTTTATATAGGAATAATCCTAAATGGTGTAAACCCCACTTCTTATTGAACCCTCAAACTAATTTCACCATATACAATTCATTTAATATGACTACTATGTGTTTAGTGGTGAAACCCTAACAAACATTATTTATACCATTGATATTTTATGTTTTATCTCAATGTAACATATTCTATTTAAGCTATTTTCTATTGATCTTGTACAATCAGAAATTTTATTAGTATATAAACTCTTCACCCTACCACATGTTGTCTGGACCAACAAAAAACACAAACACCAGTTTTACAATATCATCTTCTTTATTTTTTACCTTTACATATGGGTAATGACCTTCACACAAGGTATAGAACATTCACATAAGGGTTAGTTGAACATTGTTTATAATCCCACATCTGGTAACAATATACATACATTAACATAATTTTCAAAAACCATGAAGGATTTTTGGTAACTTTGTTGATTCAAAAAACACATTTAGTGTATGATTAACATGTCAAGAAGACATAATATAATTTTATTCTCATGATAGTCACATGAATTTTTTTTATTCATAAAGGAAGAAATCTTTAAATAATCCATGCTCATGAAACACGAGCATTACGATGGCTCTATGTTTCTAGAAAAATTATATATCTCTCACGAGTGGTGTCCTCTCTCTCATCTGTTGTACAACTAATATTATAGGTGAGTTCCTCTATCAATCCATTTAATATCCCATTGTCAAAAATTCCAAATCATATATTTTTTCAATATAATGTGTTACATTATATATTATGGATTATTTGAATATACCGATGATTGTATATTTGTAAACATATCCATACATGTTACATTTCATTAATATAATGGTTTGATGAGAAATTTGACATATCTGCCTTTACATAATCCCTGCATAAAAGTTGCTATCGGTATTTCCTTTACATGTAAAACTATTATATAAGCACCGTCATGATGGTACCATTAAGCGGGGGTTACTTTTATGAAACCTCATTTATTCCTTGGACGAATCGATGTTTTTATTTAAACAACTTATGTTGAATAATAGAGTTTATAAATGATTATTCGATGTATTCTGATATAAAATTTTGGAAATTTGATCTTGGATCAGTGATAGATGTCAAAAACATGTGACTAATCTAGCATCTAAAACCCCTTTGATCATCATATGGATGAACACAATCAATATAATCAATTGAATGACATGGATAGATTGGGTAGGATGGTTGTAATATATATGTACCATTTTAATAATGGTTGAATAGATCTCGTGGGTCCAAGATCCAACATTTATTTTCACCCGGTCACCTTCCACAACATAATCAACACACTCCCATCAGCATCTCAGTTGTGAGTAGCCCATGTTCTACTCTCATTACAACTCCTCAAACACATAGAGCTTACATGGTTGATGCCTCATGATATTTATTCGATAATATCCCAGAATTAACAGACATATACATTACACCATTTTTTAGAATATTCATTACGTTACATAAACACATTCTCGAGGGTCGTAATAGTTTATAGTATTTAGAAAGATAGAAATATAAACATCAGTCTATAAGTGATCTATGTCATCTCCCACTACATTCTACATAAATATTACCCTTCATAGATATTTCATACATAATATATAAATTAATTACAGGGGGAAATGAATCAAAAGAATTGGTGATCTTTAATTCTTAGTAAGGTTAATCAAGGGAGATACATAGATATAAAATGAGAATTATTGTGTGAGAACAAGATAATAGCATTTTAAAATCATTCCTTACATATCAAAGAGCATATAAATAAGTCATGGAAGGACCATTATAATCTCAAATGACATGAATCATAAGATAATCAATGAAATGAGACATGAGGGAGTAACATTGTCAAAAGACATAAGTTTTTTCATACACATAAGAATATAAAAACATTTCCATATTAATCAATGGATCTCCACCAAGGATATCATAATGGACTTGGTTCACTACCCAAACCATCATTTTTGTTACGGTTCCCTCCCAAGACAATCATTGTTGACAAAGGCTCGTTTTTAATTGAGTTCACTCCTCATCCTATCAAATCTATATAAGGATATATAATTATTTACCCAATGTATTGGACGGAGATAGAGGTCCCACCCACCACATAATTAAAACCATATTTATATTTTCCCAAAATATCATTAAACATTTTCAATATCATAACCAATTATGTAAAATGGATATAAAAATAATCATTGCATATCATAATCAATGAGAAAGAGTCCTATTTCATACTCATTTAATAATAGAATTACCCATGAAAAGAAGGGGTTTTCATGCTCATTTTATCATTGTAAAACCCATGGAATAGAAATGGGTTACCTAGAAAACAATTCACCATATATAAAATCCATTTAATGAAATGATAAAAATTATACATCTAGATCATATCACAAGTATGACATAGGTTACATCAACGGGTTTCATATTCAATCAAGAAATATTTTGATAAATCATTAAAAAACTATTTGCGGAAAACATCCTTTCCTTTTTGAAATAATCATTTTACAAAATAAAAAAGTTAAAACAAATTTTATTTGAAAATAAATTTCAAAATTTAAAAATTAATCTGTGAAGAAATTATTGGTCATGATTCTAGATAATCATGATCATGGAATACATGTTGAAACAATGATTCCATAAATTTTTTTTAATAAAATACAAGAGGACATTGTTTTTGAAAAATAAAGAAATATTAGTATAATTTTATTAAATGAAATTAAGAAATGGATAAAAATATTATATAAAAAACATAATCTATTGATAAATAATGTATTTATCTTTTATTGAAAACATTTTTTTGGAAGAAAACTAATTTTTGAGTGTTGATAAAAATAATTTATGATTCTCCTAAAAACATTTTCATAATTATCATATGAATTAAAGAGTAAAAAAATTGAACTATTATATGAAGATATAAAGAATAAAAAATATAGAATTAAATTATTGAGAATTATTGATTGTTATATCATGAGGTCAATATTGGAGACTTAATCAAAGACAATCTTGATAAATGATGAGATTGTAACAAAAACAAATGAACACATTGGTAACATTGAATCATAATACTATGAAGGAATAAAATTTAAAAACATAATATATCATGAGGATGTATAAAATCAGGATATTTCATGGTAAATACCAATATATACACCTCATATAATAATACTGGTTTATAACATAATATATGCCTTAATGAACGAATGTTGAGAAAACAAATCTTTTCCAGTAAGTCATGAATTCTGTCTCACAATTTCAACCTCCTTTATAATAAATTAAATTTTATTGAGAATATATTATATAAATAAATAATATTTTTCATACCAAATATTATATTATTACTACCTTTTATAACCCATTTATTTACAAATCCATGTTAAAGTTTAATTTCTGGTAATACCCACTTTGTTTTTCTTATATTATTTGATTTATTGTATTTTTTGATTTATAACATTAATAATGATTTCATAATGTAAATAGATATAAAAATGAAATTAATATCAAATAAATTCACTATATATGCATTGAAATTAACCCAAAAATCAGTGACAGAATAGGAAATAAACTTTCAATGGAGAGGGTATGTCGTACGTATGAATGAATGATGTTATTATTATTTTCTTATTAAGATAAAATATCGAGTATTATATGATATATATTACCAATATAGAATCATTGGTATTTAATATATGTCACAAATTGTAATTAAAATCCATCTTTAACACCTTTTGTGTAAATCATGAACAAATCACATCAATTATCTAGTCGGTAGTCTGTTGTACACACAAATGACGATATCATATTCCTAAATAATGGAAAGAATGAATGTATGTGTGATATAAAAACTCTGAAAGCAAAAAAGTCATTAATATCATAAATATAATATATAAATTGGATCTCAATCATTATTCACATCATTTCTGGGTTGTAATTGAAAAATGAATGATATTTGTTCGTGACGCGGTAGTCTGTCATACACAAGAACGGTGATTTCATATCTCAAATAATGATAGTATCAATGGATGATGGCTTAGACCTTATCATAATAAAATATCATTTTTATAAATATATAAATATAAAAATATTAAAATTATATAAAAATAATATTAGGTATTTGAAGAAGAAATAAATAAAAACTTTTACTGATGAACATTTCCTCTTCTTCGGGTATCCTCTATAGGTTTATAGTAAAATCATTTAATGAAGGGATTTATACACCAATAATGATTCTAGTAATAGAGGATTAATTTTTTAAAGTTATTGGGGTGGGTATATTTAAAGACAATTGGTTTTTATTGTGCGAATATTTGGACAGAGTGGGTGACCTTTATATGGTTGGTTAGTGTAACAATAGTTTTTTAAAGAGTGAATCCCACCATGATTTCTTCATGTAACCAGGTCCCAATTATGATTAATTATCAACAATATATATTATATGGTATAAATATTTCAAAAAAATTATTTGGGAAAGTTTTGGGTCCTTTTTTCACCATATATTATTTGATTAATGACTATGTCAACTTGTTTTTACCTTAATCGTTGTAAGTTATTTTAATTATATTCATTAATTAGTATGTAAATTATTTTTTGGACATATTAGACATTATATATTATCATCATTCCAAATATGGAATCTATTTTTCCATATTCAATAACAAATTTTGAAAATTAAATTTAAAATTAATCCTATATATGAGGCGAGAAAGCATGTTTTTAAAGTGAAAAAGATAAAAATATTATAGTGTTTATATAATTAACTTTGATATAAAATTTATTCCAATGAAAAACGTAATAATATACATATAATTGAACTAATTGAACATAAAATTAAAATTAAAATATTATTTTACATCATAAATAAATTTAAACAGGTACGTTTTAGTTAAAAAAATAGTATTTTCCATATTAATAAAAATATTGAAACTTTTTTTAAAATAAACCCTAAGATAATTATTAAAATATGAATAAATTTTTTAATTTTGTAACATTTATTTTTTTAATGTTTTAAAAAAATAATTTTACTATTTTTTTGTAAAATTTCATGAAAATCCTTTTATGAGAAAAATCGATTTTAAAATTTTTTTTCTAGTTCCTTGGAACATGTGTTCTAATTTAAGAATCACTGTTTCCGAGTGGTTTCTATTGGATTTATTTATGGATTTGGGAACATCCAACAATTCTTTATGAAAAACGGACCTTCTTTCCAAAGGTAGGCATTCGTTACGTTTGAACTTACGATACTTTAGAACATGCATTGATCAATAGGATGGGAGGTCAGACTCATGAAACCCTTTTGGGGGGAAATTATTGTCTACTCTGGGTCTCTCTTTATAGATTTGAGATATTTTCATGAATCACTATTAATTCACCAAGTATAACATTAGATTCACTTATAATTTTCAATAAATAATTATCATGCATGAAATTTTAAATCATCCATATGTATTCAGGGTTATTCACTAATGGCATCCTCTCATATATGATTTAGAAATTATTCTAATCATCGTAAAGATGATACTGGGTTTTGAGCAACTCAGTGAGACACTTTGGAATTTATTTTCATCTATGGATATAATGTTTTGTTTTGATGTTCGGATCGTACCCATAAAATGGGCTTCCGATGTATCCTTTTGAAAGGAAACAAGGCCCTCATAGTTTGATACCACTTATTATGACACATCAAACCTTTTAAGGTTGTGTGATAAGGACCTAAAATCAAAAGTTTCTTAGTCCAATTTGAATGTGGGAGTTATGCCTAAACAACCCAATGAACATGGAAAGAATATGGACTTCCATGTCAGATGAGACCCTGTTGGTAATATGGCCCACAGAGAACAAGGTTGATTTTAAGTGTTCGATTTTACCCTCGTGGAGGCTTCCTACTTATACCATTTGTATAGGAATCAATTCCCATGTAGTTTGATATGTATCATTGAGAGTATAGTCCTTTGAGAGAAATGAGTTTGGTATTACTTCCTAAAAAGGATTCCTTGGTGATTTAGGGGTTTAACTTTGGGATTACTCCTATGGAGGATGCCTAGATTAAGGGAATTACGATAGGATTACTGACGTCATTATCTAGTGAGGTATGGACCTAGTATGACTTCCTAAGTGTCACCATTATAGTGGGAATCAGAGTAATCATAGTTCATTATTTGTTTGTGAAAATTTTTTGATCGTGAAAAATATCCATACCCACGTGATTCATGATCGGTTTGAAAATAAAAACAATGTTAATGATTCCAAAAAGTCACTCACACTTTTCCTCCACTGCTAGTGGAAGAGGATGCACCTACGATGGTGACTGGGAAAGTGGGATACTTGACAAGCCTTACCTTTGTTCTCTTTACATTAGAAAATGGTACATTGATAGGAAGGGGTGAAGGTGAAGGAAGTATAGAGGAGAAGGACTCTAACCTCCTACATGAATGGTTGGGGGATTACACTAGGATGTTGTTTCCCTCGGATTTCGGGAATGGCCTCCTTTTGATGGGAGGTTTAAAAGTTCCAATCGGTTTCTAATGGGTTTTTTCATAGAACCGGAAACGTCCAATGATTCCACATCTATTCGGACCTACTTTCCAAATGTAGGTGCTCATTAGTTCATGGACTGATGAGGCTTAGTAATTTTCATTGGTCGAGAGGATGGGAGGTCAGACTCATCACACCCTTTTGAGGGGAATTATTGTCTACTCTGAGAGTCTCTATATAGATTTAAGTTATGTTCGTGAATCCTTATTATGTTACAAAGTATAAAATGATCTTTCCTTCAGATCTGACAATCAATGATAAAATATGTAGGAATTTTAGGAATATATTATATGTATTCGAGGTTCTTCATCGATAGAGAATCATCTGTATTTATTAGATATTTCTTATTCAATGGTACCCTTCAACACATTTACATAGAAGTATCTTGGTCATTTTGATGACCATGATGGTTTTAAATCCACTCAATGGGGCACTTTCAGTTTATTATCATTCAGAAGGACATGTATTATTTCAGAGTTGGGATCGAACCCACATACGGGCTACCTACGTATCCTTTGTTTAGAAAAGGAATCAGAACCCTTGTAGTTTGAGTAAGGGAGTATGATGTTTATGATTGATGGCTCAAAGAAGAATGTCATAGTCACTTTTCCACTCTAAGATCACGTGAGTCTTGCTCGGTGTGAGAAAAAAGAGGTATTGGTAAAAATTAGACAATTATTCCATGAAAGATGTAATCATAAGAAATAATGTGGGGCTTATGTATGTATGACTGCCCAGATAAATGAAGGTTAGGATTTACATTAGGGAAGAAATCCATGAACAGGGTCCATAAAGGTATATGTGCTTCATCGAGATTTTAAATACTCAAACATGGGGCTTACTTCTGAAAAGTAGGCCCAAATTAACAGAAGACATATGATTGGGTTTTACTCATGAAAAGGAATACCAGATCAAATGTAAATTAGGACTGGTTAAGAGAAATTAATACTGGGGATTACTCCTAAAAAGTAGGCCCAGGTCAAGGATTAAGGTTTGGGGCTTACTCATGAGGAGGATGCCCAAATTAGGGGACTGGGGATTACTCCTAAGGAGGATGCCCAGATTTGGGAATTTTAAGAATCGGGGCTTACTCCTATGGAGGATGCCCATGATAAGAATTATTATTGGGGATTACTCCTAAAGAGGATGCCCATATTTGAGACTGGGGCTAACTCCTGAGGAGGATTCCCAAGTTAAGAATTATGACTGGGGATTACTCCTAAGGAGGATGATCCTATTTGAGATTGTGGCTTACTCCTGAAAATGAAGCCCAAGTTAGGGGATCTGGGGCTTACTCTTAAGGAGGATGCCCATTTTTGAGAATGGGGCTTACTCCTGAAAAGGAAGCCCAGGTTAAGAGAATTATGGTTGGTGCTTACTCCTAAGGAGGATGCCCATGTTTGAGGATTATGACTGGGGCTTTTTCTTGAAAAGGAGGCCTAGGTTAAGAGATTCTCTCATCTTAAAGTATGAGGTTGAATGAATGAAATATCAATTTTTTAGTGACATAACGATGTTTAAATCACTAGGTTTTGAGAGATATTCCACAAAATACCTTCAGATAAGGAAGTCAAATCAAGAAATCATGCCAGAAATGCCTTTGAAGAGTTTCTTGAAGACTAAATCTTGAATAGGAAAGGTATAATGGCTTAAGAGGGGTGAAATGGGTAGGAAGGGCACCCAAAAAGGCAGGGGCGCACAAGTCCTGGTAGGCGTGCTGGTACTGCGTGGGCACGCAAGTCCTGGTCGCGCAGGTATACCTGCGCGACACATGGGTTACTTGCGCGATGTTTAACCAGAATGGTAATACATGAGAGACTCTTGATTAAATCCTTTAGAATCCCCTTGAGGTTCTTCTAGAAAAGAGGCGTGGAAGTTCTATTGAAGGAGTAAAGTGGCGCGCAAGTGTGGCCTTTTCCCTTAAGGGCTGGCCACTCAGGCGCGCAAGTGTTGATGAGTATCAACACATATGCCTTCCTTCCCCTCTATAGATCTTCTGTTCTAGGAAAGAAATTACCTTAGAAATGTTTCAGAGGCTTTGAGAAGAGACTAGGGCGTCAGGAGATCAAATATGAGTTTCTAGAAAAAAATCCTCCCCGAATGGGGTGGCCCACATGGTCTATTTATAGGCAGGAGAAGACCTCGGGCGTTTATTACTTAGGTCGCGCAAGTCACTTGGGAGAACACTAGACGGCGCACAAGTGGACTTGCGTGACCATGATAGAACTTGCGCGACACCTGCTCTTTTGATCCCTTGTTCATGCCTTTGTCGATTTTTGATATTTTCTTCAAAGGATGGATCAATTTGTGCTAAGTCATTTCCCTTTACATTCCTTTGGACTCTGTGATGAAAAAGGAGTGTCAACAAAAGTCCCCCCTCAGAGTTAGATCTGATGAGAAAGGAGGATTTTACTCTGAGGAGAAGAATAAAAGCAATGGAAATGCGGTGCGCAAGTGTTCAGTGCGCTACACTTGGCGCGTAGGTTCGAGTCGCACAGGTCTGGAGCGCACTAGGTGTAGCTGCGCAGATAGGCCGCCTGGCCTATAAATACGCGGTCATTGGCCGCACATAGAATCTAATTCCAAATTTCCCGAGCTCTCACCGTGCAAGTCATCTTCGTCGCGCAAGTCTTTTCTTTCCACTTTTTCTTCGCTGCCGCGCTGCTGTCAAGGTAATATGACTTGTGCGGTGAAACATGCGCGACAAAAACTTGCACGACACATTTAACACTTACACGACACATCCATACTTGCGCGCCATAATTCCTTAGAAAATTTTTTCGAATTTAATCACAAAGTTTATGAAAAATCAATCCATTTAAGAGTTAATTTATTCAATTCTTGTGCAGAATCAATGGCTCTTAGACCCAGTATAGTTGATGAACTGGCTAGCAAGAGGATAGATGATATGATGAACATCATTGGGCATCATTATTATATTTTAAATGATAGAACACTTCCGGATTTGGCTAGGTATCTGAAGAAATATCATTGTGACTTCCCACAGAGCACTTATCTGCCTTTGTATGGCTATGGTCATCTGTGAGAAGTCACCATTCCAGAAGCAACAAACTATCTTCTTTTTTCATGGTTTTAGAATTACACCAACTTTGCTTCAGCAAATATCTCAGGTGGAGGAGTATTTATAAATGCTATAATAGTGGAGAAGGCCTACATAAAGCATCATAGCCCTTTCACACCAGATCTGAAAGATCATACACCAGATATGCAACCAGATTGTCATCCTTCAATATTCCGAAATTCTCAGATGGATCAATCCAAAGGCTAGAAGAAAAGTTGGGACTTCTGTCCGGGGGGAGGCATGAAGCCAACTTGGATGTGGGCATACAGGGTGCGACAAACCTGTGCAGAGTTTGTCAAGGATCTGAAGGGAGCTACAGTATACAAAGCTGTCTTGGTTGGGCGAACATATTTTTATAGACATGATAACTTCATGTCGGAGATATTCAGCCACTGGAGCCCAGCAACTAATTCTTTCCATCTGACTCATGGAGAAGTAGGCATCTGTCTATGGGATGTCCAAAAGATCTCAGGGGCACCAATTTTTTGTGATATGTATGATGAATTCATTCCTCCCAAGGTGACTTGGAATGATTCAGAGAAAACTCCTACTTTATCTCGGGAATTATTTAATTTCTTCCATAGGCTCAAGAGTTCAGAGACCTCATTAACTCATTATAGAATAGATATTCATCCGGAGGAATGGATGAATATATTTCTTATTGATCAGAAATAGAGGGAGCCAATGGAGAACGAGCCAAAAGAAAAATGATCCAAGAAAATGAAATCCAAGGATAAGAGGCCCAAACGTCCTACCACTTGCCCAAAACCCGAGAAGAGAGGTGCTCCTGGAACATTCTGGCCGACTCTAGAAGCCGGAGAGTTCGAGAAGTGGGGATATGAAGTGAATAAAAGAATACCAAAGAAGACTCGTCTGGTGGGCTTCTTGAAAATGTGGCTCAGTGTTTATCTCTTTCCAGTCAGGGATTCGAAGGGAGGCGTCAGGCTAGGGACCTTCGTCATTGCGGCAAAGATGGCTGTGGGAAAAATGGTTGGGATGGCTACCCCCATTTTAGCAAAGATTCACAGGAGTTTACTTCATGTCTTCATGGGTAAATATCCTTTAAGAATAGTGGGACCATTCCAAGTTTTATGGGGATGGATCACCACTCACTTTAGGACTTACAATGTACAGAATGGATTACAAATTCCTGGAAGTTATTTCAGGCCGTCAGTTCAAGAATTCTCTGGAGTTTCCCCATTAAGTGTTAATGCCTATGACATGAAAGTGAGGCTAAGAATGTTTAAGGAATTCATCTTCTTTCCCTATGGAAGTCCGCCAACCGGGTGGTTTGTTGATGATGGAACAACCCATTTGGATTTGAGGGCATACATGCTAGCTTGCAGGGATGGTGTGCTAGTTGCCAGGATTGATGGAGAAGTCATATGCGAGGCCTATTCTCCATATAGATTTGCACGTCAATTCCAATGTCTGCAACAGATTGCTGTATCTCCTCCAGTACATGTCAGGTTAGAGCAACATCTGATGGTTTCTCAGCAACAGTCGCTGTTGATGTCAAGGGAGAAGACTGGGGCAGTATTTGATCTTCCAGTTTAAAAAGTAGCACATAATTTGACTACATATTATGCCAAACACTGGATAGCATCATACCCCAAAGGGACATTGAATCACCCAGTTTATCAGGTGGGAAAAAGGAAAAGGACTATAGAGAAAGAAACCCTTCTTCATGAAGGTGATGCTTCCCCACCTGAAGTTGATTCGACAGACTCCTCCTCTAGAACTGATTCACCGGATTCCCATGATGGGGATGATGAGGCACAAACAGCAGTAATGTGGTTTTGTGCCCTATATAATCCTCTGTTCATAATTAAAAGACCCACTCCATCAACTCCTGGTGAGTTACTTTATTGTATTAATTCAATCATTGCTACTTTATACAGCAATATGTCTTTACTTTATTATTCTATATCTGTAGTTGAATGAGATGGGAAGAAATTGAAGTCAAAAATTGTAGGACATTCCTCGCAGCCATCATATCTAAGACCAGAGGCTGTCCAGCTATGGCAGAGTTTATACTGTGGTACTGAGACCGCCTGGCTGGATTTCAGTGAGGGCCTACAACTTCCTGGAATATGGAATCATATGGATTTTACAAATCTTCAATACGAGGATGACCCCAATGAAGTGCGGGCTTACATCAGAGATTTGGAAATGCTCATATATGCCACTGATGAGTCTGTTCCTATCACCAGGAGGGTGAAGGAAATGATTGATCGTGGTGCCACTGTGGGGGACGGTGGTTCTAGAGATGAGGAGTGGCATGAGTATGTGTCTCCTGAAGATGTAAGTTTTATTTCCTTATTTTCTTTTCAACTTGATTTCAGTCGAAACATTGTTACTTAAGGAAGTTATTTTCTTCATCTTGCATCTTGCTAAGAAATGAACTATGGTTCCTTCGCCACAATATAGCCCTGGTGGTACTTACATCGGGGCTGCTGCTGAATCTCCTCGTGAACCAGGCGAGATATCTCCAGGCCAGTATGCCATGATTGAGGTGCTAGACATATCCTTCCCTTCACCAATCCAAGTGCTAATAAGGGAGACTACTGATACTCCCAAAAAACCAAAGAAGAAAAGGCAACGAAGGAGGAAGTCCTTAGCTGAACACTTCATTAGCAGTGGTAAGTCCTTCGAGTAATCATGAGTTTATACCCATGACCACAGGGTTATTCATATTTCTGGGGATTGTAGGGGCTTCTTCAATTTCCCCCCCTGAGGGAAAGGACTGATCCTCCTTCAAAGACCACAGAGGGTGTTGTGTAACAATCACATATCCAAGCTGACATGGCTGCTACTAGAGAAGAGCTAGAATTTATTCCCAGTATCCCTCCTGCTGTTGTTGCAAGAAGAGAAGAACCTATTTTTGGTAAGTCAACAATGCTTCATAAAAATATTGAAAGAAACACCGACTGGCTTCCATTATGTGATACTTCAGGTTCAACTCCTGCATTAGAACTTCTAGCGACTGTCACAACTGATGCAACTGATACTGTGATTTTACCCGAAGATGCTGTCCAGGGTCAGGGGATGCAGGACGTAAGTCGTCAAGAAGACACACCAAACGCTCCCACTGGTGAGACTAACCAGGATTCTGGAATATCATTGGATGAAATGATGAACCATGGCATGTCTTTCGGAGAATTTTATGATCATGATAAGTTGTCATGTGATTTAGAAGACCTTGGGCATGAGTGTTATCCTTCGCCCAGTAAATTTTCTTATAAATTACACTTCTAATCATGACTGAAAATGATATGCAGTTCCATTCATAGAAACTACTGAACTGCCAATGCCTGAAGAGGGTGTGGACATTGATTTCAACCCTACCATTGCAGAAAAATTATCTCAAGTATAGTTAAACCCAATAAATCCTCCTGAGACACATCCTATTGAGACTGGGAAAGATGGGGAGGAGTCTTCTCAGGTTTCTGACCCACCGTTGGGTAAGGGATAACAATATTTGTGACTGTACTTAATTTTCAAGACAATCGATTCTTTTGTTATCCTTTGAAGCTAACCAACGCTTTCAATTAATCATGCAGGGCCGTCAACTGCAGTGGCTAGGTCTAGAGGTGAGGCCTCAGCCTCTGCCCCCACAGGAATTGAAAGTGAAGAAGCACAAGCCAGCGGGGAAAGAGCATAAAATGGAACTTCCTTAAGTGAATTAATCCTAGATTACCTGCCCCCTATGATGATGATGATGTTGAATCAAACCCAAAGATGCTTAAAGAGTTCAGATTTTCATGATGCAAGGCATGGAAAAACATATTGAAAATCATATCTGAGGTGCCTTTAGAAGAGTTATCATCGAAAATTCCACAATTGTCCTCCCAAATTATCATACTAGGACTTTGTGGTTTCATATATGAAATGATCCATACCACATTGAAATAGATCATCTTCAGGAGGGAGTAGGAGCAAAAGTGCCATGAAGATCTGACCAGGGTGAAATTTTCAGTTAACATCGTTGAATTTGAGGCTGCGGTATCCCAAGCTGAGGTTGATTATGCTGCCCAGATGAAGGAGTTGAAGCATAATATCAAAGAAAAAGTCGTCCAGCAGATGCACCTTCAACAACAGTTGGATGTTGTTACTGGGGAACTTGACCAACTCAATAATTCACTGGAGGGAGTTCAAATGAATGGTATGAAAACCATTGTGGATGCCAAGAAAGCACTAAATCATGCTAAAAAGAATGAAGTTGGTTGAGTGCATGAGTTTCAAGTAGCTGCTGATGAAGCTCTGGATGTGGTTCATCAATTGAAGACTTTTTTTGAAATCCTCTTGTAATTATTGAAAAAGAGAAGAGAATCAAATCTGTGGATGTCATTCTAACTCTTGTGCATCAATGAAAACCACTTTCACATTCACTCATTTGTACCTTCATTCTCTTTTGCTACATGCTTTAGATTTTACCTAAGCCAATGTGCCTAGTAAGCATAGTTTGATTTTAACATGGATTAATGTAAATAACCCTACAAACCTCAAACCTTTTAATTACTCAATGTTACCTAAATCATACAAAATGTATGTTTAGTGAGCTGGGAACTTGACTTTTATTCAATGTTCCCCGGTCTTTTGTGGGCAGTTTAAAGTCTTGCACGTCGGACATTAAAAAGGCTAATGTTTATGGTCAAAATAGCTTTGACCGAAATGGATTAGAAATGACTCAATTCCTAAAAAATTCATCTGAAAACATATTACCATACTCATGTATGAGGAAAAAATTGTAAGCTATTTGAATATGAGGAATGATATGAAAAAGAGCTAAAAGGCATTAGAAAAAGTAGTTTCCAAGAATGAAGTTACCATTATTTAACAAACTCGTTAGGGGGTTGAATTATACAGGGCCAGCTAAGGGCATTGGATGCATAGTTAAATAAAATAGTATCTTTTGGCTAACAAGTTTTTTAGGTGGACTGTTTATGCAATGCCGCCTACGGGCACGTGCTGCATAGTCAGGCAAAAGAACTCTCAGAAATTTACTTTCCTAGTGCTAAAAGCCAGTGAAAGTTTATGGAGATTCAAATTTTCCAAAGTATAGAGTTTTTTGTATGGAAAGAGGTACTTGAATATGGAAAAGTTATTTGAAAAAAATATTATCGAAGAACTGGATGAATATCACTCCTATGATGGTCTGACCCAAATGTAGGGAAAGAGAATATAAGCGATAGACTTGAACACTTTCAGATCATGAAAAAGGATATGGGACAAATATGTTAAGGATGGCTATTTTTGCAGATCCCTACATACTGTCATTTAAGACAAATAAGGACCAAAGAGGCATTCTTCCCTAGAATGAAGTTACAAGTATCTGAAAAAACCCATTAGGGGGTTGAAATATGCAGGGCCACCTATGGGAATTGGCTGTATAGTCAAATAAGAGTATCATTTGGCTAACAAGTCTGTTATATAGACAGTTTATGCACGGCCGCCTATGGGCACGTGCTTCATAGTCAGGAAAAAGAACTCTCATAAGTTTGACATTTTTGTGACTAGAAGTCATGAAAACGGTTATGAGGATATGAAAATATTTAAGGTTAGGATTATGACACATAAAGATGGGTTTTGTTTAATGTATACAGAGATACACAGATCAATGCTAACCATAATCATGTTGTGGCTGGGTCCTGAATTGAAATGTTGGACTTCACTACATATCCCATAAGGATGAGAATCAAGCCATACGTAGTTCTTAAACTACATTTTAACTTCATGTGGGAGAAAAGGATAAGAGATCATATTTTAGTGTCATAGAGCATGGACCATTGTAAGAAATACACAGTGTGTATTTTTATGGGGACTTTTCAGCCAAGGGACTGAAAGTGGAATTTGGGGTTAGGCCCAAAGACATAGTGATGGATTTGAGGGACACTCGAACATTCCTACGTATCCCATAAGGATAGGAATCAATCCCACATAGTTCTATAAATACCCTTTGTACAAATTTGGTTCATACATGTGAAGGGTGAAAGGGGACTTTAGTACAATGATGGTTTAACCCAAGATAAATGTTTTGGGAATTTCCATGTATGCACGTAGTCTTTGAAATGAAACATGATTGAAAAAATAAATTAAAATAATGGTTCCCTCTTAGGTGAGGGCATCAAAGAATATTGTAGTTTATTGTCATAATGGACAAAGTGTTGTATTTTTTAACGTCGTATAACAAAGACGAAAGTGAACCAATGTAAAGATATTGATTCTAGGGGCGGTTTCACAAATCAACATCATATGAGATGGAGGTGAACTGATGTGAAGAGATTGGTTTTGGGATTGAACCTTGGGAGTTTACCTATATACCCTGCCTAGAAGGAATGGATCAAAGTCCGTGTAGTTCAATTAAAGAATGAATTAATGATCAAGTTGTTCTTGGGGAGAATGACCTAAAAAATGATGTTAGGACTTACACATGGTTAGTGGCCTAGAGAGAGTTTTATGTTTGAGGTTTTCTCTAAGCTCACGTGAGTCATACTCAGTGTGAGAAACAAGAGGTAACAAAAACCTTAACGATGCATAGTTTAATGTCATGTAGGAAATATAAATAGACTATGCAATTTAGAGTCTTGCAGTTAGGACTATTGGGGTTGCACAGTTTTGTGTCATGTAGCAGGGACAAATTACAGTTAAATGTCATGTAGGACGAATCACAGACTTTCTGTATAGTTTAGCGTCATGTAGTTAAGAAGATAGGGACAATAGAGTTTAACATCATGCTGGACGACAGGGGGACTGTTCAGTTTAATGTCATGTAGAGAGGATAAAAGAGTACACTATTTAACGTCATCTTGGACGAAAGTGCTAATAGTTTAAGGTAATATGCATGGACCGTGGGAGGTGCAGTTTAATGTCATGCAGGACAAAAGTGTAGTTTAAGGTCATACAAGACCTTTGATGATTATGTAGTTTAACATCTTTCCGGACGTAAGGGACTTTTATACAGTTCATCGTCATGTAGTTAGGACGTCACAGTTTAATGTCTTGTTGGACGTAAGGGACATTTTTCACGGTTTAATGTCATGTTGGACGAAAACAATGGACGATACAGTTTAGCGTAATGTTGGACGAAAGTGAGAATAGTTTAAGGTCATATGCATGGATCGTGGATTATGCAGTTTAAGGTCATACAGGACGTAAGGGACTTTTTTACAGTTTAGCGTCATGTAGTTAAGACATCACATTTTAACATCTTGCTGGACGTAAGGGACTTGAAAATAGTTTAGGGTCATATGCATGGACCGTTGATGATGCAGTTTAAGGTCATACAGGACCTAGTTGCAGTTTAAGGTCATACTGGACCATTTAGGGTACTTTTTCACAGTTTAACATCGTGTGGTATGAAAGTAAAAATAGTTTAAGGTCATACGTATGGGCCGTTGCTGTATAGTTTAACGTCATATAGAAAGGACAAGAAAGGTTCTTTGCAGTTTATACAAAATACTTCTTCAAAAATCTGGCATTGGTTGGAGTAGTGATGAGTTTTCCATCCATTGAGATTAATGAATAAGCTCCATTGGAGTAGACCCTATGTATTGAATATGGTCCTTCCCATTTGGGCTCAATCTTGGGAGGTTTCTTTCCTAGTATCATTGGAGTTCTGAGAACTAATACCAATTCTCCCTGAGTGAATGAATGAAGACGAACTTTTTTGATAAAAGCTCGTGCTATTCGATTCTGATAGGCTTCCAAGTGGTGCAAAGTGCACAATATTTTCTCATCTAACCGTTCCAATTCTTTCAATCACTTTTGAGATTGTTCATCTATAGATTATTGATCACAAATAGAAACTCTGAGCGAGGGTAGTTGAACTTCAATGGGCAAGGCGGCTTCCGTTCCATATACTAATGAGTATGGAGTTGACCGAGTTGTTGTGTGGGTGGTAGTCCGATAAGACCATAAATAATTAAAGCGTTTATCCATACATTACCTCTTATATTTATCCACCATCTTTTGTAGTATATTTTAAAGAGTCTTGTTAGAGGCTTCAATCTGGCCGTTGGCCGCTGCATGATACCGATATGAACGGTTGGATTTGATGTTGTATTCTTGATACAACTTCTTCAGCTCGGATGAACAGAAATTGGTGCCATTGTCCGTCAATATGGTATGCGGGACACCAAATATGGTAATGATGTTAGACTTGATGAAGCTAACAATGCATTTTGAACTGACTTCCTTGAGAGGTATTGCCTCTGCCAATTTGGAAAAGAAGTCAGTAGCAGTAAGAATGTTCTTAAACTGCTTGGCCGTAGCCGAAGGGTAAGGTCCCTCCACATCCATTCCCCATGTGGGAGATGGCCATGATTATTTAGTTGTATGAAGCAACTCTGGAGGTTGATGAATGAAGTTGGCATGTACTTGGCATGAATGACACTTCTTTGTGAAATCGACACAATCTCGTATCACGGAAGGCGAAAAGTATCCATGCCTTAGAATCTGATCAGACAGTCTATGTCCAGACTGGTGGGCACCACAGACTCCTGCATTTACTTATTTCATGACAGCCATGGTCTCTTCACCATCAATGCATCCGAAGAGTACTCCATAAAAACCACGTTTTTAGAGAATTTTCTTTAGGTGATCTAGGCTATCATAAAGAGTAAAATTAACCACATGTCGCCGAATTTGTTCTTTCTCATCTCTATCAGATGTAAGTTTTCCATTTTGAAGGTATTCCCTAATAGGTGACATCCATCCTGTAGTATGACCATACGGTTCCGGAATGGGACAGATTTCATTAATTTCCTCTGTTCTGATTCAATATAAGGTGAAATTGCACGACGGTGGGCAATACTGATGGTTGTCTCGTCCCGATTTGGATCTGCCAGAGCTGTGGCTATATTAGCCAATGCATCAGCTTGAGCATTTTATGATCTTGGGACATAAGAAAATGTCGGTTCCAAATGGAATTCCACCATTAACTCTTTGATGTAATCATACAAAGGGATTAGTTCTTCTTTTTTGATGGCATAATCCCCATTGACTTGTTTGATTACCAGGTCTGAATCACGATTCACCTCTAAGTGATTCACTTGTTCTTGAAGCGCTAATTCCAAGCCTATGATGAGAGCTTGGTATTCTGCTTCATTACTGGTATGACCTTCCCACAATAAGAATGAATAAGGAAACACTACATTTTCTGGAGAAATGAGTACAATTTCTAAGCCAACTTTGTTGAATTTAGGATTTTCCATTTTCCTCCCTTTTGGACTTCTGGAAGCAGCGTCAAAATACATTTCCTATGCCTGAGAACTTTCTTGAATAGAGAATACTTCCTCATCCAGGAGTTCAAGATCTGAAGATGTATCTTCCACTGAAGGGTGTTCAGCCAGGAAATCAGCCAGAGCTTGGCCCTTTATCGCCTTTTGAGACACATACTGAATGTCGAATTGCTGCAAAATAACTGCCCACCTTTCCAGATGTCCTGTAAGCATTGGACGACTAAGGACAAATTTGAGCAGGTTATTGCGAGATACCAATTGGCCCTCGTGATGTTGCAGGTATTGTCTCAACTTCTGAACTGCAAAGATTAAGGCCAGGTAGCACTTCTCAATACTTTAATACCGGGTTTCTACTTCAAGCATGGTTCGACTAAGATAGTAGATACTGTTTTCATTCCCAGCATCATTATTTTGAGCAAGAAAGGCACCCAATGATCGCTTTAGAGCTATCATGTAGAGGATAAGTGGTCTTCCTTCAATAGGTGGCATGAGTATCGTTGGACTCATGAGGTATTTCTTTAGAGTATCGAACGCTTCTTGACATTCTTCAGTCCACTGGTAAGTGACTCCCTTCTTCATCTATTTGGAGAAGGGTAAGCTTTTTCCTGCCAAATTGGCGATGAAACGCCGAATATAGGCTAAGTTTCCTTGAAGTCCTCTTAATTCTTTGAAATTTTGAGGAGGTGATATACCAAGGATTGACTTGGTCTACTCATGATCGACTTAAATACCATGATGGCATACAACAAAGCCGAGAAATTTTCCTGAGGTTACCCCAAAAGCACATTTTAAGGGGTTCATCATCATATTATGTTGTCGAAGCTTGCAGAATATGACTTCCAAATCAGCCAAGTGATTAGAACGTTGATTGGATTTAATTACCAAATATTATACATAGCATTCAACAAAATTCCCTAAGAATGGTTTGAAGATACAATGCATGGAATGCGGATAAGTTGCACCTGCATTATTTAAGCCAAAGGGCATTACCCGGTAGAAAAACACACCCTGAGTTGCTTTGAAGGCTGTAGATTCCTCGTCTTCTGGGGCCATTCGGATCTGATTATATCTAGAATATCCATCCATTAAGGAAAGTGCTTCATAGCCAGCTATTTCATCAATTAGAAGTTCTGTAATCGCAACTGGGAAATCATCTTTAGGACAATGCCGATTAAGATCTCTGAAATCGATGCAAACTCTAATTTGTCTTTCTTTTTCTTTACAAGGACAATAGTAGCCAACCATTTGGGATATTGAACTTCTCTGGCGAAGTTAGATTTGATAAGCTTATACACTTCAGCTTCAATTTTGGAAGCATAAGTTGGGTGTGTTCTTCTCGCGGCTTGCATAAATCCTCGATGTTCTTCTGGTAAACCCAAATGATGAGTAGCAACATCAGGATCAAGCCCGAGCATTTATGTTTAGTTCCAAGCAAATATATCTCTATTTTTCTTTAGAAAAGAAATATACATCTCTTTCTCTTCAAGAGTCATGGCCGCACTGATTAAAGTGGGGGCGTGGATCTTCTATTGTACCCAGATTTATTTCTCTGAGTTCATCCACAGTGGTAGAGATACCCTCTTCAAATGCTATAGGAGCATCTCTGAGATCTTCCTTTTCTCCTTCATCATGTTTTATTTCTTCCTTTTCTACATGAATAGTAGATGATAATGTAGAATTCTCATGATCTGAAGAGATTTCAAAATTTTCATATCTTGAAGAAGAAGCTTCCATTTCCGACCTGATTGATGACGAAGGGTCTTATTTGGGTAATAAAGAGGAGAAGATGGATTGAGAATTGGCATCATTGTTCACCTCCGAAGTTGATATCACTTCTTCTGGAATAATTAGCGAAGCATAGAATTTTTGGATATCAGTAGATGAAATGAAGACGTCACCATTTGTGCTTTCATCACTGCTTGGTAGATTACCAATTTCTCCCATGTTGTCTGGCTCAATTGCCGTAATTGACATTATGGATCTTTCCGTAAGAGTATTTTGATTTGGGTCAATCTTGTCAATTTGACTGACAGGAAACACATAATCTGTACTGACATGTGTAAATGGATTTACTAGAATTTTTTCCAAAACATATGGACATTAACTTTGGTAATCTCCTTTGTTATGGATTTCTCCCTTTGCTTCATGTGATATAATTCTGCCTCAACGTATTGAGACTCACATGTCTTGAACGAGGCCTTATCACCATACAATGTCCCAACTTGACCATCGAAACAATATTCGAGACATTGATAGTATGATGAAGGGATAGCCGCATGTTTATGTAGCCAGGGTCTTCCAAGTAAGATGTTGAAGGCTGAGTCTTGATCAAATCCATGAAAGCTGAATTGGATACAAGATCTCCAAAATGAGTTCTGAGTGTAACTTCGCCCAGTGGTTCTTGTTAATTATTATCATATCCTTGTAACATCATGGTAGAAGGAGATAAATCATATTCTGTGTGGCCCAATTGATGAAGTGTACGAATGGGCATGAGGTTGAATCCTAAACCATTGTCAATGAAAGCTCTTCGAACATCCATGCCATTGACCTTGCCAGACAATTACAATGGTCTAATATGTCCATGCACAACATCATATTCATCTTCATCAGTAAAAGATATTATTTCATGGAATTCTGCAGGATTATCCTCTACGTGATAGACTTCAGCTGCAGCAATTTCAGTTTCCAACTCCTGAGGACTTGACAAAGCCTCGATGAGTGCTTCACGAAGATCTTTTGATAAATTCAGAGCATCCAAAATTGAGAACTTGGATGGCACATGGTCCAAGTGTTTCAATATATCATAATTTGGATCAAGAGGTCTACGTTTCCCCATAGGAATATGTTTTTTAGCAGGTACCTTGGAAGCAGATGCTTTGGAAGTTGATGAATCTTGTATTGGGATAGGTGTTGGCAATATTCCTGGTTTTGGAAGATTAGACCGATTAGATCCATTTACTTGCTGAGAGGAAGAAGATGGAACCTTCAACCGGTCTTCCAAAATAACTGTTCCAGGACTGAATTTTCTATTGGTAGAAGAACATACTTGTTCTTGCTGTGCTCGTTGAAGAGCTCTACCACGAGTTTCTGTTGCGTATATAGTTCTAGCAGGGGTAGAATTGGAATAGTGGCTTCTGAATGATCCATGTCTTCCCCTGTATCCTGAGCCCCTGGAACTTCCTCTGATTCCTCTGTTTGATACACGGAATTCAGGCTCATTGAAATCAAAACTGCGACTGGCATATGGATCTGTTAATTGAATCATATTAACAGAACCAATGATTAACTCTTCATCTGATGAAGAATCTTCCTGATTAACCTGTTTAGGCTGTGCCATTTTGTGGGGCAGTGCCCGTGGATTTGAAGTAGATGGCATGAAATCCGCCAAAGTCAAAGACAACATAGGCTTTGAAACATACTCATCTTCTTCTGATTCTTTTTCTTTCTTTGAATCATGCCGTTTCTTCGAGGACTTTCCCTCTAACCAAGAGGGTTTTGCCGTAACATTCATGGAAAAAGACACAATTTGTTTCTTTAATTGTGTTTATAACGACCCATACTATACATACATTGTTAATACTTCAAAATTGAAGCACGCTTATTACATCATATGACAAAACCACAAAGGACGGTATAGGTATAGTGTCTTTAGAAACTGGGAAACATAAACAACTGGTTCATAAATCTTCTACAGTGTCTCCCATTTATTTCATCATATCTAGGGTCCCTTTTAGCATATTCTATTTAATATCCATCTTCCTGACCTGGGGAAAAGAAAACATAAAAGGGTGAGCTCAAATTCTTAGCAAGGGCAAATAAAGGAAATAAAAATCATATCATATCTTTTTGAAAATCATAACCTGCAAAAGAGATCATAAAATCTTAATATGGAATAAATCATAGAAGTGAAAATTATATCCCCATAATCATAACATGAAACTTGAAACTTTGTGGCATGCACACATAATCATGTAAAATCAATTCTTGTTAGACATGACTCATTGCCAAGACTATCTTAGTGGACAAAGTCCCTTTCTGAACCGAGTCACCCTCGTTCCAGTCCTGTTTCACTGAACCGGTATAACCTACCGTTCCATCCATGTCTATCTCATGAGATATATAATCTTTACCCAATGCATTGGGGGGAGATATAGGTCCCACCCATCTTATAATGAATCCTTTCTTATGTGTGCCACACAATCATAAACCATACATCATAGCGTAACCCATGTAATAAAAATGGGATTCTTAAACAACATGACATCATAAAACAATTCATATAAGATAAAGGAATTCATAAAAATATTTCCATCACAAAATAATCAAACCAATGTAATAATAGGGATAAAAACAGAACCCTTTTATTATCTTAGATGGAAAATAATTTTGATAAAATACTTGAACTCCATTCCTGAGGAAAATATCCTTTCTACTTCAAAATTTTTTTTCCTTTAATAACATGTCATACGACTTTAAAATAAAAGAAGTTTATTAAAAATAAACTTGAAAACTTGTAAATTAAGTTTCTTGGAAATAATGTTTTAAAAATCCATTCATGCCGTATAAGTTAAAAAAACATTCTTCGTACTTTTGTCGGAAAAATCAAAAAAGTACCTCGTACGAAAAATGAAAAAAGATTCCTTTCATATCTTTTACTAAAAACTCACCGAAGGGTAAAATTGGATATAAACTATTGTAGAAGGATGGAAATTACATATTTAGGGAACATGGATGTGGATGATAAAATACACCCCAGTAATTACCAAAGTAAAAACAATCTCGGATAAAAGTGAGATTGTGATATTTCCCTTACCTTAGGTCCGATTTTCTTTGTACATGTCCGAATCTCCTGTATAATGGTTTAAATAATGTTATTGACTTATTCCAGAATCATACATATTGATATGATATCATATATGGTCATATTCTTAGCTTCTTGTTAGTAATATTTCATTGTTACTTGTTACTCGGGTCTTTATTGCCTTTTGTTCTTATGCGTGTTTTGCCGAATTCATTCTTATTCTTCTTTTAAGGTTATAGATACCTTGTAACATATATCATATTTATTCATTAAATTCATTTATATAATTACTATGTAAGGATGATCATGTAGTACGAGTCGCATCACATCGTGGAGACGGAATTCCGTACGTACGCACGAGTGATGATATCGTTCCTATGATCGTGGAACTGTATTGGAGTATATATATATATTATTTCAGTATAAATATTAATTTATAATAATCATAAATAGTTACTCATTACACCATTATACCCATCCTTGTAAGGTGATGGTGGAAAATAGATTACACCACGGCGTGGAGACGGTATTCCGTACGTACGCACGCGCGGTGATTTCATTTTTCCGTGGGATGGATAGAAGGTGAATTAGGGTTGTTTCATATTTATAATAACATATTAGTATGTAAGTAATACTGATGTTATTACTTTATCATGAAACAACTAAATAAGAAGAAGTTGAAGAAGAAAGAAATTGAAAAGATCGGTAATGGATATTACCTCTTCTTTGGAACACCTCTTTGAATCCTCCACTTAGGGAACTAAGATTGGTCTTTGAAGAAGACCAGGACCTCTAGGATTATTCTAGGGACGTGGAGAGGTGAAAATGGCAGGGTTTGGCCGAGCTTTAGTGCTCAAATTGGTGTGAGGAGGAGGGGGAGGAGGTGCCCTTTTATAAGGGAGGAGAGGGGCACCTTAGGAATATCTCAAAATATTATTTTATATTAAAGTAAAAATCGGTTTATAATGGTTCCAAAGGGTCTTATTTCGAAGCTAAAGTGAGGATGGGTCGAACTCCTATCAACCAATAGGATTTAGACAAGTTTAGGGTATTATTTTAACCTTATCAATTAGATTTAACTCTAAGTTAAATAATTTAACTTTTACCGTGTCTTTTTGTTTTCTTTCACTATATGGTTAATACACTTACTATAACATGCCAAACGAACCCCAAATTGTTTATAATTAATATATATATCATTATCTAAGTCATTTGGCCGATCCTTAGATTTTTAGGAACAAAATAACATTTAATAATATAATATTTTATTTAAAAACTATTTTGTGTCAATTTTGACACTATTTGATATATGATTTTTTTGAAAGTCATAACAGAATTATATGTTCGAACCAAGTTGATTAAATCAGCATTAATATATCATAGTAACCTATAATATTAGTGGAATTCATAAAAAGTCTCAAATTACATTTATTTTGGTGTTTATAACATCAATTATGTCAATATTTCATTAATAAGATAATTACTGCATCATCATTGTGTCATAAATAAATTAAATTATTTAATGTATAAAAATTACAAATAAAATACCATTATGTAGGAAATATTTTTATATTTATAATGAATATTTATAGTCTAATTTATCTTATGTATAACCCCATATTAAAAATGATTTACTTATTAAACTTTGATTTTAACTATTTTAACCCTTCTTTAAATAAATTAATAATAAATGTCCTAATCTAATCCAAGTGGGCCTAAATGGTCATATTTTTATTCCTAAGTTTGTTTTTGGTCGAATTACACTTGTACAATAGAGATAGGACATGTGTTAGGGTAATATTAATATCATATTTACCCTTAGTTACCCTATTTACTATTAACCGCGGTAAAAAAAAGTAAAAAGTTACTATTCACCAAAAATTATTTTTATCTCATTGAACCACATTTTACTTACTGATATCAACCGTGTCTGTCGGATTTTTGAAATTTCATTCACAGAAGCGGTAAAATTAAGTTTTATGCAAAAATTCAGTTTTTAACCTACCACTTAGTGGTTTCACTATTCATCAAAAATTGAAAGTTTTCAGAAAAATACCAAAATTTCACCCTAGGCTAATTTCGATATTCTGAGTCCAAAAATGAAGTCCATTTTGAAAAATAAAATTTATAAAATTTCAAAAAGTGGTTATTACTATTCATAATGGATAGTTTTAATAATATTTTAATAGCATATCGTTGTTTAGTGAAACTCGGTATTGCGTACGACGCAAGCTATCGAGGAAAGTCGTGATTGCGTGTAAAGCAAGCCAAGAAAGTGTTGTGTATAAAAAGATTCCTTTGATGATTCATATAACATAAAAGTCTCGGGTGTTACATTCTACCCCCCTTAAAAATAATTTCGCCCTCGAAATTCGTCACTTTGTAACAAACAGATGAGGATACTTCTCCATCATCATATCCTCAAGCTCCCATGTAGCTTCTTCATGTTGGTGGTTCCTCCATAAAACTTTCACCAATCGAGTGGTCTTGTTTCGTAGGACTTTTTCGCTACGATCCAGAATCTCTATCGGTTGTTCTTCATAAGAAAGATCTTGCTCCAGCGGTACAACATCTGAGCTGAGTACATGTGAAGGATCGGGTATATACCTTCTCAGGAGAGATACATGGAACACATCGTGAACTTGAGAGAGATTTGGTGGAAGCACCAATCGGTATGCTACCTTCCCAACACGATCCAGTATTTCGAAAGAACTGATATATCTCGGGCTCAACATCCCCTTCTTTCCAAATCTCATAACCCTCTTCTAGGGAGATATTCGTAAGAACACTTTATCACCCACTTCAAACTCTAGGTCTTTTCTTCGGTTGTCGGCATAACTTTTCTATCGACTCTGAGCTGCTCTTATGTGTTGTTGAATAGATCTGACCTTTTCTGCCATTTCATCAACGAGATCAGGTCCTAATAGCTTTCTTTCCCCAACTTCATCCCAGCAAGTTGGAGTCCTGCATTTCTTTCCATAGAGAGCTTCATAAGTAGCCATCTGAATACTGGAGTGAAAGCTATTATTATAAGAAAATTCCACCAAAGGTAGGTGTTGATCCCAACCTCCTTTGAAATCCATAGAGAAAGCTCTCAACATATCTTCTAAGGTTTGAATTTTTCTCTCAGAGTGAACATCTATCTGGGGATGATAAGCAGTGCTGAAACTCAACTCTGTATCCAGAGTATGTTGAAGACTTCGCCAGAACTTCGAGGTAAATCTCGGATCCCGATCAGATATAATAGAAAGTGGTACTCCATGCAATCTTACCACTTCCTTTACATATATCCTGGCAAGCTGATCTAGAGAGAAATCCTCTCTAATAGCAATGAAGTGTGCAGACTTTGTAAGACGATCAACTATGACCCAGATAGCATTATTGCCTATGGATGTTTTAGGAAGTCCTGTGACAAAGTACATAGTGATGTTTTCCCATTTCCATTCGGGTATGGGTAATGGTTGTAACATCCCCTTAGACTTTTGTCTCTTAGCTTTAACTTGTTGACAAACCAAGCATCGAGAGACATATTCAGCAACATCTCTTTTCATGCCATCCCACCAGAAGTACTCTTTCAGGTCCCTATACATCTTTGTGCTTCCAGGATGAATAGAGAATGAAGAACTATGAGCCTCATCCAGCAGCTCCTTCTTTAATTCGGGGATGGGAGGAACACAAACCCGATTCCTGAACTTTATTATCCCATCACAATCAAGGTTTAATTCAGGAACATTTCTCACCTTCTTTTGTAACTCTACATCTTCTTTATGTGCCTCTTTAATCTTCACATGTATAGATGGTTGAACATTCATTTGAAAAAGAAGAGATTTTTCCCATTCCATTATAATTCCAAGATCCATCCTTTGTAAATCCATAAATATTGGATCTTTTGTGATCCTCATCATGGATAAACTAGCATGGTCTTGTCGACTTAATGCATCTGCCACCTTGTTTGTTTTCCCAGGGTGGTAATGGATTGAGCAGTCATAATCCTTAATCAGCTCCAACCATCTTCTTTGGCGCATATTCAGATCCTTTTGTGTGAAAATATACTTTAAACTTTTATGATCAGTATAAATATCACACCTTTCACCATAAAGGTAATGCCTCCAAATCTTTAATGCAAAGATTACCGCAGCCAACTCCAAATCATGTGTTGGGTAATTTTGCTCATGGATTTTCAACTGTCGTGAGGCATAAGCTATCACCATATCATTTTGCATTAGAACACACCCCAATCCCTTCTTGGATGCATCACTGTAGATCACAAACCTTTCTCCACTACAAGGCAGTGTGAGCACAGGTGCACTGGATAAACTTCTTTTCAACTCCATGAAATTCTCTTCACATTCCTCTGTCCAGACAAACTTAACTCCTTTCCGAGTCAACTTGGTGAGTGGATTAGATAATCGTGAAAAATCTTTTACAAAACGTCAATAATATCCAGCCAAACCAATAAAACTTCAAATCTCAGTTACTGTTGTTGGTCTCGACCAACTTTCGATAACCTCTGTTTTTGCTGGATCCACAGATATCCCCTCTTTTGAGATTATGTGACCCAAAAATGCAACTTTTTGAAGCCAAAATTCACACTTGGTAAATTTGGCATAAAGCTTCTCCTTTCTCAGGGTCTTCAATATAATTCTCAAGTGATCTTTATGCTCTTCCTTGCTCTTTGAATATACAAGAATATCGTCTATAAATACTACCAAAAATTGATCAAGATAGTCTCTAAAGACTCTATTCATTAGATCCATGAAGATAGCAGGGGCATTAGTAAGACCAAATGGCATCACTATAAATTCATAGTGTCCATACCTTGTACGGAAAGCCGTCTTTGGTATATCCTCCCTTTTGACCCTTAATTGATGATACCCTGAACGAAGATCAATCTTGGAAAAGTATTGAGCTCCGGGTAGTTGGTCAAATAAGTCATCAATGCATGGGAGAGGATATTTGTACTTGGTAGTGATCTTGTTAAGTTCTCGATAATCAATATAGAGTCTCATTGATCCATCTTTCTTCTTAACAAATAGAACAGGTGCTCCCCAAGGTGATGCACTAGGGCGTATGAATCCCTTATCAAGATTCTCTTGGAGTTGCTTCTTCAATTCCTGCAACTCAATTGGGGCCATTCTATAAGGTGTCTTTGAAATAGGCAAAGCACCCGGTACGATTTCTATTGAAAACTCAACTTCACGATTTGGTGGAAGACTCGGTATTTCCTCCAGAAAGACATCATCAAACTCCCGTACAATGGGCATATTCTTAATCGTGAGTTTCTCACCAACCATTTGAGATAAATACCCTTCATTTAGTGGAATCAAGACCCATAAGATGGAAGGAATTTCCACTGGAAGGTTATGTTCATCCTTGCATTGATAGACGATCGTAGATTGATCTGGAATATGAAATGTGACTTCCCTTCTTTGGAAATTGATATGAGCTCCATGTAGAGAAAGCAAATCCATGCCAAGAATCACATCAAATTCCACTAAAGGAAGGATCACAAGATTTGGAGGAAGCACTTTCCCACAAACTTCGATCGGAGAAGAATTATAAACTTTTGATGCGACTGTTGTGCCATTAGGTGTTGTCACAGCTAACTCAACATATAATTGTTGAGGTAATACGGTGATACCCTTAGTAAATTCTTTAGAAATAAAAGAGTGGGTGGATCCAGAATCAAATAAAACATTTGCTACTTTAGAGTGGATGGTAAGTGTACCTTTCACCACTTCGTTATCGTACTCCACATCGCTGATAGAAATTGCATGTGACTTTCCTT
This sequence comes from Viscum album, assembly GCA_963277665.1. Lineage (NCBI taxonomy): Eukaryota > Viridiplantae > Streptophyta > Magnoliopsida > Santalales > Viscaceae > Viscum > Viscum album. Next base: position 918,509,332 of record OY728143.1, on the reverse strand, counting down.
TGTCTTTAGCCTCAACATTTTGTTGACGTCGACCATCATCATCAACCCTTGGATTTGGGCATTGATTGGCATAATGCCTCATCTCCTTGCACTTGAAACATTGAAGTGTAGTAGGTTAATTCTGTGTATCCCTTCCTTTGTTTGCGTCATTAGACATCTTCTTCCCATTATCACGACATTCAAATGCCCGATGACCTTCCTTTCCACATTTAAAACATTTACTTGTCCCTTTAAGACAACTCCCTCCATGTTTCTTTCCACACTTTGAGCATAAGGGAAAGCTCATCTTCTTTTCAGTGTGCTCTTTAGATATTCCTTTGAATTCCATCTTCCTCTTCTTATCAAACCCATGTGACTGATGGGTTACCCCAATCTCCATCTCGACTTTGAGAGCACATCGAATGATTTCCTCATAGCTATTGAAGTCCCTTATGGCTAACGCCCTTCGAAGACTTGGTTTTAAGCCACTAAAGAATCGATCGATCTTACTCTCAGGTTGGATAATAATACCAGAAGCGTACCTTGCAAGTCTTGTAAAATTTGCTTCATAGGTACCAACAGATTCATCATCCCTTTGCTTCAGTTCAAGGAACTCTTTCTCCATCTTTGTTCGGAGAATTCGAGGGAAGTACTTATTGAAAAATAAGTTCTTGAACTCATCCCATTCCATAGACTCAATTTCATCCCTTTGCCTCGTATTCTTAATAATATTCCACCATTGATCAGCATATCCTTCCAAACGATACACTACTAGGATGACTTTATCATGCTCAGAACATTGAAGAACTGAAAATATCTTTTCAGTAGTACTAATCCATTGTTCAGCAACTAATGGATCAGTAGACCCGCTGAAAGAAGGTGGACGCTGCCTCATGAAGGATTCAACAGAATGTTGCTACTTCCTTTGCTCGTTTGGATGTCCTCCATGATTCATAGCTTGAGAAAGTTGTGTGAGCATGGCTACACGATTTTTCATTCCAGCTCCCATATCGTTTGATTGTTCAGGGGGACAATCATTGCATTGCCCATCGCATTCCGCATTAACACGGTTCCTTCGGGTTCCAACCATTGACTAAAACCAAGAAGAATAGTGTGAGCAACACTAATTATAATAGGAAAACCGCATAACTCAAGAATAAAATTTTCATTCTTAAGGTCTTATCCTAGGGTATTCATGGCCATTTCTAAAACACTAAGATTGTGTTCTATGCTTAGACTTATCCTTATGGTTCTTACTAAGGCTTTCACATCCTAGTTTCCAAAGGTTGACTATACCTTTCCTATGATACCAACTATAACGACCCATACGTTACATACATTGTTAATACTTCAAAATTGAAGCACACTTATTACAACATATGAAAAAACCACAAAGGACCGTATAGGTATAGTGTCTTTAGAAACTGGGAAACATAAATAACTGGTTCATAAATCTTCTACAGTGTCTCCCATTTATTTCATCATATCTAGGGTCCCTTTTAGCATATTCTATTTAATATCCATCTTCCTGACCTGGGGAAAAGAAAACATAAAAGGGTGAGCTCAAATGCTCAGCAAGGGCAAATAAAGGAAATAAAAATCATATCATATCTTTTTGAAAATCATAACCTGCAAAAGAGATCATAAAATCTTAACATGGAATAAATCATAGAAGTGAAAATGATATCCCCATAATCATAACATGAAACTTGAAACTTTGTGGCATGCACATATAATCATGGAAAATCATTTCTTGTTAGACATGAATCATTGCCAAGACTATCTTAGTGGACAAAGTCCCTTTCTGAACCGAGTCACCCTCGTTCCAGTCCTGTTTCACTGAACCGGTATAACCTACCATTCCAGCCATGTCTATCTCATGAGATATATAATCTTTACCCAATGCATTGGAGGGAGATATAGGTCCCACCCATCTTATAATGAATCCTTTCTTATGTGTGCCACATAATCATAAACCATACATCATAGCGTAACCCATGTAATAAAAATGGGATTCTTAAATAACATGACATCATAAAACAATTCATATAAGATAAAGGAATTCATAAAAATATTTCCATCACAACATAATCAAACCAATGTAACAATAGGGATAAAAACAGAACCCTTTTATTATCTTATATGGAAAATAATTTTGATAAAATACTTGAACTCCATTCTTGAAGAAAATATCATTTCTACTTCAAAAACATTTTTCCTTTCATAACATGTCATACGACTTTAAAATAAAAGAAGTTGATTAAAAATAAACTTGAAAACTTGTAAAGGAAGATTCTTGGAAATAATGTTTTAAAAATCCATTCATGCCGTATAAGTTAAAAAACATTCTTCATACTTTTGTCGGAAAAGTCAAAAAAGTACCTCGTACAAAAAACGACAAAAGATTCCTTTCATATCTTTTACTAAAAACTCACCGAAGGGTAAAATTGGATATAAACTGTTGTAGAAGGATGAAAATTACATATTTAGGGAACATGGATGTGGATGATAAAATACACCCCAGTAATTACCAAAGTAAAAACAATCTCGGATAAAAGTGAGATTGTGATATTTCCCTTACCTTAGGTCCGATTTGCTTTGTACGTGTCCGAAGCTCCTGTATAATGGTTTAAATAATGTTATAGACTTATTCCAGAATCATACATATTTATATGATATCATATATGGTCATATTCTTATCTTCTTGTTAGTAATATTTCATTGTTACTTGTTACTCGGGTCTTTATTGCCTTTTGTTCTTACGCGTGTTTTTCCGAATACATTCATACTCTTCATTTAAGGTTATAGATACCTTGTAACATATATCATATTTATTCATTCAATTCATTTATATAATTACTATGTAATGATGATCATGTAGTACGAGTCGCATCACATCGTGGAGACGGTATTCCGTACGTACGCACGAGTGATGATATCATTCCTATGATCGTGGAACTATATTGGAGTATATATATATTATTTCAGTATCAATATTACTTTATAATAATCATAAATAGTTACTCATTACACCATTATACCCATCCTAGTAAGGTGATGGTGGAAAATAGTTTACACCACGGCGTGGAGACGGTATTCTGTACGTACGCACGCGCGGTGATTTCATTTTTCCGTGGGATGGATAGAAGGTGAATTAGGGTTGTTTCATATTTATAATAACATATAAGTATGTAAGTAATACTGATGTTATTACTTTATCATGAAACAACTAAAGAAGAAGAAGTTGAAGAAGAAAGAAATTGAAAAGATCGGTAATGGATATTACCTCTTCTTTGGAACGTCTCTTTGAATCCTCCACATAGGGAACTAAGATTGGTCTTTGAAGAAGACCAGGGACTCTATGATTATTCTAGGGAAGTGTAGAGGAGAACATGGCAGGGTTTGGCCGAGCTTGAGTGCTCAAATTGGTGTGAGGAGGAGGGGGAGGAGGTGCCCTTTTATAAGGGAGGAGAGGGGCACCTTAGGAATATCTCAAAATATTATTTTATATTAAAGTCAAAATCGGTTTATAATGGTTCCAAAGGGTCTTATTTCGAAGCTAAAGTGAGGATGGGTAGAAATCCTATCAACCAATAGGATTTAGACAAGTTTAGGGTATTATTTTAACCTTATCAATTAGATTTAACTCTAAGTTAAATAATTTAACTTTTACCGTGTCTTTTTGTTTTCTTTCACTATATGGTTAATACACTTACTATAACATGCCAAACGAACCCCAAATTGTTTATTATTAATATATATATCCTTATCTAAGTCATTTGGCCGAACGTTAGATTTTTAGGAATAAAATAACAATTAATAATATAATATGTGATTTAAAAACTATTTTGTGTCAATTTTGACACTATTTGATATATGATTTTTGTGAAAGTCATAACAGAATTATATGTTTTAACCAAGTTGATTAAATCAACATTAATATATCATAGTAACCTTGAAAATTAGTTTAATTCATAAAAAGTCTCAAATTACATTTATTTTGGTGTTTATAACATCCATTATGTCAATATTTCATTAATAAGAAAATTACTGCATCATCATCGTGTCATAAATAAATTAAATTATTTAATGTCTAAAAATTACAGATAAAATACCATTATGTAGGAAATAGTTTTATCTTTCTAATGAATATTTATAGTCTTATTTATCTTATGTATAACCCCATATTAAAAATTATTTACTTATTAAACATTGATTTTAACTATTTTAACCCTTCTTTAAATAAATTAATAATAAATGTCCTAATCTAATCCAAGTAGGCCTAAATGGTCATATTTTTATTCCTATGTTTGTTTTTGGTCGAATTACACTTTTACAATAGAGTTAGGACATGTGTTAGGGTAATATTAATATCATATTTACCCTTAGTTACCCTATTTACTATTAACCGCGGTAAAAAAAGTAAAAAGTTACTATTCACCAAAAATTATTTTTATCTCATTGAACCACATTTTACTTACTGATATCAACCGTGTCTATCGGAGTTTTGAAATTACATTCACAGAAGCGGTAAAATTAAGTTTTATGCAAAAATTCAGTTTTTAACCTACCACTTAGTGGTTTCACTATTCATCAAAAATTGAATGTTTTCAGAAAAATACCAAAATTTCACCCTAGGCTAATTTCGATATTCTGAGTCCAAAAATGAAGTCCATTTTGAAAAATAAAATTTATAAAATTTCAAAAAGTGGTTATTACTATTCATAACGGCTAGTTTTAATAATATTTTAATAGCATATCGTTGTTTAGTGAAACTCGGTATTGCGTACGACGCAAGCTGTCGAGGAAGGTTGTGATTGCGTGTAAAGCAAGCCAAGCAAGTGTTGTGTAGAAAAAGATTCCTTTGATGATTCATATAACATAAATGTCTCGGGTGTTACAGTGTTCGCAAAATAGCATGAGTTAGATTGATTGTATTTCTGACCATCCAATGTCATACTTCTGTGAATTTTTGCTTTTGACTTATTTCCATTCATTTTCCTCCTCTAGAACTATAGCAGTGAAACGTGCTACCTGGGCTGAGGAGCCTTTCAATGTGACATGACCTGAGTCGACCATCTTTTGCAGGAGGTCTTTGGAGATGAAACACTCTTGGATGGGATGAACCAACATTTGATGAAAAGGTAAATAATTGGGGCGGTCTTCATCTCCTTTCTTGTTTGGCCTCTTGGGCATTGGCAATTGAACCAAATTGTTTTCCAGAGCCGAAATCAAATAACCTGGAACTTGTTCATTTCAGAAAGAGTATGTTTTTCTCTTCAGATCTTCAAATTTTTTTTGTCTTTGATCTCATTGATCGTCTGGACAAAAAGGCCTTTGTTGTTGGCGCTCAGAAGGTGGAGGCCTTCGAGAAGATGAAGGTTTTCAGGTAGAAACAGGTACAAGTTCTTGTTTAAGCATAACTGTAGCAGTTTCTGCTTTACCCATTCTCCTTCCTGGAGCTAATGGAATTACACGAGATTTATCCTTAGCCTGTATAAGGGAAACTTCAATCTGCTGAGCGATTGAATTAAGGTCTCAAAACCCTCCTGTGTATTTTATAGGGATTAACGGCGTGCATAATTCGTCACACAGATTTTCCGCACAGATTGGAAACAATTCTTCTTGGGGGTGCTAAACTCAAGGAATATGTTAATCCCTTCAATTGAGAAATGAAATCAGAGACCCTTTCATTGTCTATTTGCTTACAGTTTGTAAGATCGAAAACTATTGTCTTTGGCAAAGTTGAGCTGAACTGAAGGAGGAATTTTTGGCGAAGATCTTCCCATCCGGTAATTGACCGGGATTGCAAGCATTAATACCAAAAAAAAAGCTTGTCCTTTCAAGGTTCTCATGAAGCATATGAGTTTCACTGCTTCTTGTTGCTCCGGAGTTCCCATAATGGGATCACAACAAGACACGTAATGCGTCAAATGCTATTCAGGATAGCCTAATCCATTGAAAATAGGGAATACAAGATTCCCAAAACTGGATGGAGGAGAAATTGAATCTACCCATTCAGGGTAAACATTCTATTCTAGTGGAACTTGCGCACGTTTTCCTTCCATAGTTTCTAACCGAGCTATTAATGACTCAATAGTAGTTATTAAATTTTGAGAAACATCCGGTTGAACATGGACTTGGGTAGGTGCAATACCTGGAGCTTGGAAAGATGTGGCGATTGGTGCTGCAACTGATGGTAGCACTACCAACTGTTGTTGCACGTGACCCGTATGATTAGACCTGTGAGGGTGTACTGATATAGGAGGATATTCTTGATCCATATCAGTAGTTGCAACAAATTCCTTTGGCTGACTGACTCCAGTATTCTTAAGAAGAAGACTACTCTGAAGTAGTTCTGCATATAACCTTCATAATTCCTTCATTTTTTTCCTCCTGTTGTGCAATCATTTTCTCTAGTGAGAGCGATTGACCTTCTCTAGAGGAATGATATGTGACCTGGTTCTTTCCCTTCCCTTTGTTGGATCCTTTTCAGATAGGGGGAAGTGGGTTACTCGAAGGATTACCCAGGTTCTGAGTATTCCATTGACATTTTGTACGCACGCCTTCTTCATTTTTTTCGGTGCGTACTTCTTCTTGAGCAGGGCCTCTTCATCTGAGTCCCCTGAGTGAGCCTCATTTGGTGGATCAACAATAACGGCATTGATGACATTCATTGATGCATAACTCATCACATCCCTTCTATCATCATTTCTGTGATATTGTCTTCTTCAATGTCATTGATGAGACATTGCCTTTTGTTGATTAGATCCCTCAGGAACTTCTTTACGAACCGTAATCTGCAGGGATTCTTCTGATAATTTGGCTATTCGATCCTCTTGAGGTTTCTTCCCCAATCAGGAAAAGAACAACTTTCTCTGAGGAGAGTATTGATTATTTGAAAAAGTCCCCAGTCCAGTGGACTAGAGCTATTCCTGCTATTCTCGCTCTACTCCTCGAATCCTATTTGGTGATTCCGAGGGTTGGTTTAAAAGAGTCCCCAGTCTGGCGAGCTGGGGTGGTTCTTGACATGCTATGTCTGAGACTTTCCTGAATGTCCTCCTGATCTTGCGAACCTTAGTCTGGAAATTAGCTGGATGCATTAACCTGTATCTTCTTTTATCACCCGGTTTAAAAGATTGTTGGATGATTTTTGACACTTCTGTCACTTGGTGACGTGCTTGCTCCAAAGGAGAGGCTTGTTTAATATTGTCATTTTCTTGATGCAAGAGTAATTCAACAACTTGTTCTCTGTATTCTTGATTTTGAGAGGAACTAGTTGAAGTCTGTTCTTGGGAAAGATTGTGATTACAAACAAAGCCCATTGATTGTGTCCGGTTATGGGAAATAACATTGCATGAGACCATTTTCGGCAGGCTTTGATGACGGAAGAGCACCATGAAATGCAGCGCTCCACGAACACCCCATCCTCTGACATGAATACCATACGGGGAATTGGAAATTAACTGGCGCAATCTTCTCAGTGCCCCAAGGCATGAACTTTGAAAGGCTCTCTGCTGATTTTCAGCCTTTTCATATCGAGAGACTGATATAGATGCCAAATCAATCTGACATTGTATCCCTTCTATTATCTTAAAATGATTTTCATATTCATCATAAGATAATACTTTCTTTTTCAACTGACAAAGAGTTTTCCATATGTTGAGATGAATATCATGAATTTCATCTTCCTTCAACATTTCTAGAATGTTATACTGAGATTCAGCCAAAGGCCAAAACATGACTAGCACTTCACCTTTAACAAGTTGTTTTCTCATGTTCAACATTTCCTCTTTGTCATTTGATGAAGATTCTTCTACCTGATTTGACCAGAGTTGGTGTTTCCTTGTTTCTTCATTAGATTCAACAATATTGGTAGAGAAATCATTGATCAAACTAAAATATGCATGACTTAGGGGTGTTTCGGAGAATGACCTACACCCTGGGCTATTTTCTGATTGAGAAAGTATTTCACTTACTAGCGATGATGCTTCAGACATGACAGGTTTCGCATTTGCAAGTGCGTCAAGAAAAGAGGTCTTTCTCGGAACTACATTGTCCACTGGAGCATTTTCCGGGAAATGTGCATCACTACTGCATAGAGGGCTTTTGCAGCTAAATTCATCATCATGGGGAGGACCACCATAATGGGTTCCAGCAAAAGATGAGATCTGTTGCTCCTTGGTCTTCTGACCACACAGAGGGTTTCTATGGCTCTCATATGAAGATGAAACTTCGAGATAGACCGAATTTTCATGAAGCAGTCCTTCATGAGGAAGTGTCTATTGAAGACCTTCGGAATTAATGTTCCCACTATTGGGAAATTAGGGAGTATAATCTTGAATTTCAACAGATAATTGTCTGAGGGCTTCATGAACTCCAGCATCGAGCAAGGCCTTGTTACAGATTGGCACTTGATCTGCTGACTGTGTTGGGAATGTCTTTTTCTTAGATGCATTCTTACTCACCTTGTAAACCACTTTTTGATGAAAGTGGCTACTCTGAGTAGGTGTATGTTCCTGATCAGGAAATATGGCTAGGTTAGGCTGACGATATCCTCTAAATCAGGTGTATGTGCCTGACTTGGTTGTCCGTATTATATGGGGGAGTATGCCCCACAACCCTCTTGGACTGGAACATATGTGTGTGTCTGTTCCGGAGTGAACTGTTGATGTGTCTCTCCACTAGTAGGGATAGATTTATGTGTCCTTCCTTGAGATGCTGCTGAAGTTGTTATAATATCCTGGAAAGCATCAAGAATATGAGCAGGGATTTGTTTTTGTTCTTTCACCATTAATAGAATATATTTGGTGACTTCAGCTGCCGGAACAGGAATATACGTCTATTCCGGGCTTGGAGGAGGTGTATGTGCCTGCTCCTGTCCTCCTTTTCTTGTCATTGAATCCCGACAATAATCAATTGTGGGGGCAGAGAGTTGAGTCTGCCTCCTGTTTGTTGTCGGGGCTTTCCAACTAACTTCTCTGAATGCTACCAAGCGAGACTGTTGGTAGGCTTGATTAATACTAGTAGGTGTATGTGCCTGCTGATTGCACTTCGACAACTTGGTTGACGAGATCCATAATATGTAGTTAGACGAGCCTGCTGACTAGCTGATGATGTATAAATAGGTGTATGTTCCTGACTATAGTACTCTTCCAGAATTTCCAGGGGGGATTGGCGTGATGCTGCCAGACGAGTCTGGTGGACAACAGAATTAAAACGGGAAAGTGTATGTGCCCGCTCATTGCTTGCCACCAAGTTAGGTTGGTAGACTTCTCCAGAGATGGAAGAGATGAGAATCTCCTCACTGTTTACCGGATTCCACCTCTGGTGGTTCGTCTTGCTTGCTCGGGTTCGAGGAACCTGAGCCGAACGCCTAGAGTCGGTACCCTCATAATGTTGAGGGCGCACTGCCACACGAGTCTGGCGGAGATTGTTAGTGGGAGCCCTTATGAAGGACTCCGGTCTGTTTGAATTAAGGCCCCGAGGGACCTGCTCATTCACCTCCCCAGAATAAGGGAGCGAATGGTGATTGCGTTCCAGGGATAATGACCCGAAACGGTTATAGACGAGAGTCAGCACCGCCTGCTTCTTGATCACTGGTCATCGTTGTCCGGACAACCGATGTGAGTTGTTTACTTGGAGGGCTTGTCGGGCAGCCTCCAGAGTTGGGATGGTATCGTGTTGACGGTACTCCTTAACTAGTGCGTTTGATACCCCACGTTGAAGACGTTGAGTAGGTGATATCGTCCTTAGAATGGACGATGATCCAGCAGGAGTAGCGGCAGTGGCATTTGCAGTAGCAGTATTCACAGGTGTGAACAAGAGAGCATCCATTATAGAAATGAAAAAGATCTCTGAAAAGAGTGCCTTTTTGATATAAAAGACGTAATCAAGATAAATTCAGCCACTACATATTTTGGATGAGCACATTTGTCAATGATTGCTTTTGTTGGCCCTCCCATTGAGTTTTAAATAGGGGCCTAACAAATGGGTAAAACATTCTTTTAACTTGGTTAAGGATTTACATCAGGTTCACCATTTTTGTTTCCCTCGGATTTCGGGAATGACCTCCTTTTGATGGGAGGTTCAAACATTCCGATCGATTTCTAACGGGTTTGTTCGTATAACCGGAAACATCCAATGATTCCGCATCCATTTGGACCTACTTTCCAAAGGTAGGTGCTCATTTGTTCATGGACTAATGAGGCTTAGGAATTTTCATTGGTCGAGAGGATGGGAGGTCGGACTCATCACACCCTTTTGAGTGGAATTATTGTATACTCCAGGACTCTCTTTATAGATTTAAGTTATGTTCGTGAATCCTTATTATGTTACCAAGTATAAAATGATCTTTCCTTCAGATCTGACAATCAATGATAAAATATGTAGGAATTTTAGCGAATCTTCTATATGTATTCGAGGTTCTTCATCGATAGAGAATCATCTGTTTTTATTAGAGATTCTTGGTCAATGGTACCCTTCGACACGTTTACATAGAAGTCTCATGGTCATTATGATGACCATACTGGTTTTAAAGCCGCTCAGTGGGGCACTTGATGTTTATTGTCATTCAGAAGGACATGGATTATTTCAGAGCTAGGATCGAACCCATAGACGGGAAACCTACATATCCTTTATTTAGACAAGGAATTAGAACCCACATAGTTCGAGTAAGGGAGTATGATGTTTATGATTGATGGATCAAAGAAGAATGTCATAGTCACTTTTACACTCTAAGCTCACGTGTGTCATGATCGGTTTGAGAAATAAGAGGTATTGGTAAATATTATACAATTATGCCATGAAAGATGCAATCATAAGAAATAATGTGGGGCTTATGTATGAATGACTGCCTAGATAAATGAAGGTTAGGATTTACTTTAGGGAAGAAATCCAGGAACAGGGTCCATAAAGGTATATGTGCTTCATGGAGATTTTAAATACCCTAACTTGGGGATTACTCCTGAAAAGGAGGCCCAAATTAAGAGTAGACTTATGATTGGGTTTTACTCCTGAAAAGGAATCCCATATCAAAGGTAAATTAGGACTGGTTAAGAGAAATTAAGACAGGGGATTACTCTTGAAAAGAAGGCCCAGGTCAAGGATAATGGTTTGGGGCTTACTCCTGAGGAGGATGGCCAAATTAGGGGACTAGGGCTTACTCCTAAGGAGGATGCCTAGATTTGGGAATTTTAAGAATTTGGGATTACTCCTAAGGAGGATTCCCAAGTTAAGAATTATGACTGGGGATTACTCCTAAGGAGGATGCTCATATTTGAGACTGGGGCTTACTCTAGAGGATGATTCCCAAGTTAAGAATTATGACTAGGGCTTTCTCCTAAGGAGGATGCCCATATTTGATACTGGGGCTTACTCCTAAAAAGGAACCCCATGTTAGGGGTTCTGGGGCTTACTCCTAAGGAGGATGCCCATGTTTGAGACTAGGGCCTACTCCTGAAAAGGAAACCCAGGTTAAGAGAATTATGGTTGGGGATTACTCTTAAGGAGGATTCCCATGTTTGAGGATTATGACTGGGGCTTATTCGTGAAAAGGAGGCCCAGGTTAAGAGATTTTCTCATCTTAAAAGATGAGGTTGAATGAATGAAATCTCAATTTTTTAGAAACATAAAGATGTATAAATCACTAGGTTTTAAGAGATATTCCATAGAATTCCTTTCAGATAAGGAAGTCAAATAAAAAAATCATGCCATAAATGGCTTTGAAGAGTGTCTTGAAGACTGAATCTTGAATAAGAAAGGTGGAATGGTGTAAGAGGGGTGAAATGGGCACAAAGGGCACCCAAAAAGGTAGGGGCGCGCATGTCCTGGTAGGCGCACAGGTACTGCGTGTGCGCACAAGTCCTGGTCACGCAGGTATGCCTGCGCGACACATGGGTTACATGGACGATGGTTAACCAGCATGGCAATACTTGAGAGACTCTTTATTAAAGCCTTTAGAATCCCCTTGAGGTTCTTCCAGAAGAGGGGTGCATAAGTTCTGTTGAAGGAGTAATGCAGCGCGCAAGTGTGGCATTTTCCCTTAAGGGCTGGCCACTCAGGCGCACAAGTGTTGATGAGTTTCAACATTTAGGCCTTCCTTCCCCTCTTTAGATCATCCTTTCTACGTAAGAAATTACCTTAGAAGTGTTTCAGAATCTTTGAGAAGATACATGGGCGTCGGGAGCTCAAATCTGATTTTCTGGAAAAAATCCTCCCCGAATGGGGGGGGTCCACAGGGTCTATTTATAGGCAGGAGATGACCCTGGGCAGTTATTACTTAGGTCGCGCAAGTCACTTCCGTGACCACTAGACGGCACGCAAGTGGACTTGCACGACCGTGATAGAACTTGTGCGGCACCTGTGCTTTTGATCCCTTGTTCATGCCTTTGTCGATTTTTGATATTTTTTTTCAAAGGATGGATCAAATTGTGCTAATTCGGTTCCCTTTACATTCCTTTGGACTCTGTGATGAAAAATGAGTGTCAACAGATGGCTACTTTAGTAGATCTTGGTAGGGGAGGGTGAAATATCATTTTCATGTATGGAAAAGCAATTGTAAACCATACTTTACCAACCAAAGTCCTGTGGTTAGGGGTTATAGAGATGAGAAGCGGAGTCAGAACCTAATCCCTAATCATCAAAACTGGGAACTCCCCAACACTGTTCATGGGAGAAAGGACCATGTGACTATAGATATAAAAACCCATAAACACTCCATAAACCATAACCCCATTGTGAATCAAATCTGGGAAACCTCTAACTATAGATATATATAACATAATAGAAGAGAAGCTGAAGTTCCTTTACCAATGGTTTGATATATCGTGAGGATTTGGTGGTGGTCACAAGAGAATACCTTTCAAAAAAGGGAGCCAATGATGAACAATCCATAACATGAATGGTTTTGAAGAGGGCTTAATGGCTTGTAGAATTAAGAGAGTATGTGAATCATTCAAGGGTTCCCATGTATGTATTGGCATGCATGTATGGGCGTGCATGTAATATTGGGTGACCAGAAGTACACTTAAGTGACGAACAACCTAGAAATTAATACATGGGAGAGATTGGACTTAGGCCTTCTAGAATATTCACATGTATTTCTAGATGTGGGGAACTCATGTTCCTGTGAGTGGAATTGGTGGCATTCAAGTGTTTCTAATTTAGACAGGTTTTCATCCATAGGAGGTTATGTGTTATGGATTTTAGACACTTAATGTACATATGTACAACGATCCTCTTTCAAATCCTCTTCTCTTGGTGTTAGAAAACTACCTTGAATGATTCAAAAGACTTGGTCGAAGCACTAGGGAGACTAGAGTAGAAATTAGCTTTCATGGAAATTCGTCCGTACAAATGAAGGCACCAAGGGTCTATTTATTGGAAAATAAAGACTCTGGATGAAGGGATATTGGGCGCACAAGTGGCTTGCACAAAAGAATTATGGTGGGGAAGTACCTTGCATGGTGAAAGTGTTTTGGATAGAGTAGGGAACTGTATTGTGGACATAGCCAATATTATTTCTTCATTCAACTCCACCCTGATGGAGCATAGGTATTTGTGTGCATGTACCTTGGGTTCCCCATTAGGTACATAGCCAAATTGGTTTCTCCATGACATGGGGCCAGCACCCCCACACACACTCTTGCGATCAGTGCCAGGATATGGTCCCTACCCATCAGGCCAGTTCTTTACTACCGTCATTGACCCCCTGAAAAATGCAGAGTTTTAGTACGATCATTTCAAGCCCGGTTGATGAAATTTTTCAAAAAAACACATTTCATAGTGTTTACAAAATATCCCCCCTAGAATTTAATAAATTAATAACGAAAATAATATTATTCTAGGATAAAATTTGGGCACTTTTACACATTCCAAAAACATTTTGTTAGATTTGGAGCTACGTCATTTTTGGAAGGATGCTATAATGTTTTCCTAGGCTATGGGGTCCAGAGAGCATAGTATTATTTTATTCAAGGGTTATGAAGAAAAACCTACAATTATTGTATCTTTTGATTTTTTATTTCTCAATATTACCTGAACCACACAAAAATGTACATTTAGTGATCCTGGACTTGACTATTTTCTGGAGTTCCCTTTGCGGGGTTCCAATTTGTTGAGTACCACATCACTTTTTGTTTGTAGGTTAGAGTCATGCATGTTGGTATAGAAAGATACACTATTTAAATTCAAATAGATTTGACCATAAATTTTGATATTAGATCCCAAACAAGGAATAGTGGCTATGAATATCTCTAAATTCTATAAATTTTTAAAGGGGGAATCTTGAGATATAATATCTATGGCAAAAAATTCTAAAAATTATATAAACATAACAGATTTTACATCCAAGAATTAGGTTACCATTATTCTACCAATCAATTATGGGGGTTGTGTTATACAGGGAAAACTAGGGAATATCCTACATAGCCAATTAGTGGAATCTTTTGAATGGAATGCATGTTATTTAGGAAAATTTTATTCATTTTCTTTGGTAGCATGTACTGCATTGTCATGAAAAAAGATATCTTAGGAATTCATCATTTTACCATTGAGAGATAAGGAAAAATTAGATTTGGGTGACTAAAAAACCCAATGGGTTGTTAATAAAAGGAAAATGATTTTAATATTAATAGTTTGTCTATTCCTATATAATTTATCAATATAAAAACCACCTATACACAAATTAAAAGAATAATGAATGGATAAAATTTGTCAGAAAGTGAATTTTTGATAATAGGATACCTAATTTTAAGTCATAGAGGGAGGAAACTATACTGTAATTTTTTTAGTCATGAAGTGAGTACATTGTACTATGCATTTTTAAGTCATGTAGTGAGGATATTGAAATGTGCAGTTTTATGTCATGCAGTGAGGAAATTATGTGGTTTTAATTTTAATGTAATTATCTTTGACAAAATTTTGGAGACTCTCCAAATATCATATTAGTTTATTTGGAAACATACTACCATGTTCAATTATGTAAGTGTATAATTAGAGACACTAAATTGGGGATTTATGGATCTGAAGAATGATATGAGATATGGGCTAAAAGGCATTATAGTAAGTCATTACTAAGAATGAAGTTACCATTTTTTACAAACACGTTACGAGGGTTGTATTATGAAGGGAAAAATAGGGCATATGTTGCATAGTCAAGTAGTGGCATATTTTGATTGGTAGGTCCATTGTGTAGGAATCTTATGTAGGGCCTCCTAGGATAACATACTACATAGTCAGGAAAAACAGTTCTCAAATAGATAAAATTCTATTTTTAAATTCCTAATAATGCTTATAGAGATTCATATTTTCCACAACACATATTTCGGTTTGTGTAGAAAGTTACTTGAATAAGGAGTGAGTATTTCCAATCAAGACGTACAATGGATCAGAGGAATATAATTTCAATGAAGGTCCCACCAACACATAATAATTATGGTGTCTGTAGTTTTAGGTCATATGATTGGGACCAAAAAATTGTAAAAAATATATAATATGTGGTCAAGTGATCCAAGGATATTTCATACATCTTTGAACACATGGAGAGAGAAATGTGGAAACTATGGTTTGGAAGATATTAAAATTGAGAGGAAGTGAATGGGACAAATATATATTATTGAGTTATTTAATATACATATTCTTGTATATTGTTATCAATGTTTGAAGGGGACAGAATGCACATCAACCAGGAACGAAATTACCATTATTTGACAAATGCATTATGGGGGACGTATTATGCAGTGAAAACATGGGAATATGATACATATCTAAATATTGTTATCTTTTGACTAATAGGAATGTTATGTAGGCTACTTATGAAAGGAAACCTAAGGGCATGTATTGCATAGTCCCTCAAAAGAGTTATCAGATATCCGAGACTCTATCACCAAAAACCGTAAGAAATGTTATGAAGATCTGAAAATATTTAAGATTAAAAGTGTGAAATGTGAAGAAAGGGTAATTTAAAATTCAAAAGAGAAATATTTGAATAAATATTATCCATGAGTTTGGAGTCCCTTACATAAATCTGACGCATATGTAAAATAAGGATATTCTTATTTCCTTTGTGAGATCTCAATAGAAAGAACCCAAGAGATAAAAATATATCCTGTTAAAAAGACTAGGAGCTATGTCCTAGCATTAACTATGTATCAAATATGGATTAGAATCAATCCATATGTAATTCTTCTGGTGTTTTTCATTTTAATATCATTCAACTAGGATTTTGTGTTTTGTAGTTTAGAGTCATGCAATGATGACTTTGTGATGTGAAGTTTAGAGTCATGCAATGAGGACTTTTTGATGTGCAGTTTAATGTCTTACAGGGAGAACATTTTGATGTGTAGCGTAGAGTTAATTTGTTAATACTGGAAGTGATTCCGACGTAAAAAGGGAATATTGCGATTGAACCAAGTAATTAATCCCAGGTGTGACTATGTATCTCATATGGTTGAGAATCAAGTCATACGTAGTTCTTAGACACTCCCTATGTAGTTTTGATTCATATAAAGGGAATAAATGGATTTTTTTATTATCTTTGGGCCCAATATTTTATATATAGGTATCCTTACATATCCCATTAAAAATGAGAATTATGCTAAATGTAGTTCTTGAAACAATTATTTCCCACACCTACCGAGTTTGATGTGGGAGACAAGGTTTTTACCACATTATGGAAGAATGGTTTAAAGTTAAAATAAAAAATGGTATGAAGATCAACCCATATATTTTAAATATTCACTATTTCTAGATCTGGTTCATATATTGGAGGAGAAAATGGAAATATATTATTTTGGGGCTGCAGCCATGCCCAATATTTCAGATCCAGGTGTCTCTATGTGTCACATTGAAAATGAGAAAAAAGATCCACATAGTTCATGAAATGAGGCCCCTATGAAGACCCGATTCAAACATTATAGGATTAGAATATGAATATAGATTCCCAATTACAATAGGTGGGTGGGGGTGAATTTTTGGTTTAAAAACATTAATTTTAAACCTTAAGGAAAACCATGTTTAACAATGTTAAACAAGGTAAATTCACAAGGCATATCTTAGTTCTACAAACATGATAGGTTCTGGAATTATGGTTATTGAAATGAACCTGAAAGAATGATTACAAGGAAATGATTCTACCTCAATGCCTATATAATCAAACTTATCGGTGTATAAAAAACAATAAGAAAGTATAAGGAGGTTATAGTTTCTTTTTTTATAAAAATAAAGTGGATATAAACTTGAAACAAAACAAGTAACAAGGGTGAAATATTTTAACCAAAAAAGAAGGGTATTAAACAACTTTGGATAAAGCTCCATTGATTTTTACTATCTTGAACGACTATGTTACCCACACCAATGTAAGCCTAGATTAAGAATATCAGAATCTATCTTGCTATCTCCACAAGCCCTCAAACATTAAGGTAGTCGGAACCTCTATCTTCATATCCACATAAGTCCTTGATCTTTAAGGTAGAACACACCTCTATCTTCCTATCCCCTAAAGTCCTTGATTTTACCCAGCAACAATTGGATTCATATGAATCAAGACTAATAATATGTTCAATACACAGAAGGTACGAGAGTCTCTCTCTCTCTCTAGAAATCACATCAGCAGCAAGCAATCTTTAGGGTGATCAGCATGTTTTTGATCCCATTCAAATAATCTCCTATTTATTTTCACTTCTCCAACAGTTTTCTCCCTCCTCCAATGTTGATATTTTTATTTGAATTCCCAAGGGACCTATACACATGTTATTCGAACAACGGTTAGTTAGAAAGATAAGGTGAGACATCATTTCATAACTATAACAAGTGTAAGTAGAATAATGTTTCTTGACTAAATCAAATTTTTGGAGACTAAGGAAAAATAATGTTCAGAGTCTTAGAAAATAAGCCTTTGGATACTATAAATCCTAGATATTCAAATTATGTTTTTCAATGAAATTTTAACATAAATTATATAGATTTCAGTATCTAAAATCCAATGAATTCAGAGTCTGAATTCTGAGGAGTTTAGAGTATGAATTCTGAGGAATTCAGAATCTGAATTCTGAGGAATTAGGATTCTGAATTTAAAGAATTCAGAGTCTGAATTTTAGAGTATTCAGAGTCTCAATTGCCAAGAATTTAGACTCTGAATTCAGATCCTAAAAATAGAATACTCTATATCCATTATTTATTGGATACCAAGATTTTAGACGAGAAACTGATTTTTATACTTAGGAATAAAATGAGTTAGATTTTGAGAAACTATGAAGTGAACAATTAAAACACAAGTAAGGATAGAATTTCTTTGAAAAAAGAAATTTTTTCTTATTAAGATAATTTTTAGGGAAAATATAATTTTCCTTAAGATTGAGTGATTGTGATTTTCAAATCATAGCGGAATGGAAAAGTCATATGGAAACTTTATTGAATCAATAATCTCCCCCTTTTTGGAAAGCACAAACATCCTTTCGAAAAAGAATATTGGAACATAAAAAATTTCTTTATGAACTAAAAGGAAAACTTATCTCCCCTTACATATGAATCATAGTGAATATGACCAACTCCTTCATCAGTTTTGAAGTCCCTAAGGATCATATTCTTGATTTCCTAAAAGAGATTTTACATTTTTATTGCATATGAAAATATTCTATGATAAGTACTCCACTTAGATGGACCCCCCCTAATTATGGAAATCTCTTATTTACATAGAATTAATTTTTTGTCCTTTCTCCCCTTTGTGATTTTCAAAAAGGAATAAAGATAACATAAAAAAATATGGTACTCATAAAAGTAAGTACTAAAAAACCAAATATATGAAGAACGTCCAATATTCCATTATGATTGACAGAATTTGTACAATAAAGAAAATAAAATAATATATCGCAATGGAGTATAATTTTCATTCATTCTCCTTGAAATGTAACTTCTTTTTAATAGTTTTTAGCTTCTTTATATTCTTGTGATCTTCTCCCACATTCTTGATCAACAGAACATAATCTTCATTTATCTTTTCTATGTCTTTGATATTTTCTTCTTGTTCCATAAGAATATTTTCCTGGGCCTCCATGATTTATTTTTTGATTTAAAAGATTTTATTCAAACTAAATTAGGATATATCTTAATTTATTCCAATTCGTAGCCACTAAATTATGATTCCCATTCATGTCCTTGAATTCTTGCTTCAAAGTTCTCTGTTCAAGAGTCGTATTTTCCTCAAAACTCTTAGTAAAATCATTAAAAATCCTATCTTCAGTGTTAAAATCATCCTTTACACTTTCTTGAAATTCATCAAAGACTCTATTGTATTCTATTTTCTTCCTTGAACAACTTGTTATTTTCTTGCATGCTTTTTTATAAGCTTCATATTCAATGAAGAATGTTTTGAAATCGGTCGCAAGCTTTACAAACCTCTCCATAAGAATGAGGACTAAATCAGCTTTATGATTAAACCAGTGCTGAAGCATCTAGATTCTTGAGTCTATACTCTGAAATAAGGGAATGGAATCAACCAAATTCTTCAAATATTGTACCAAAAAATCATGTCAATAGAGGTAGATTCTGAATCGAAGTGTTTGGTTGGTGAGGATTCTTCTTCTAACTCTACATCTTTCATCTTCGACGAAGCACCAACATCTTTCTTTTTCACCACAGATTTCATAGGTGTATCAACCAACAACTTCATTCCCTTTTCAACTCTCAGAATGATCTCTTATACTTTGGGCAAGTCGTTCTCACAATCACTAAAGTGAAAAATTTTATTTTCCTCGTGGTTTTCTTTCTCAACACCTGCCACAATATCTTCTGGCAGAATGAAGTCGTGATTGCTACTATATTCTTCAAATAGTTTATTCACATATTCCTAACCCTCTTCTACTTTTCTGGGTGTATATTTTTTTTAATATTCTACTTGATATGTTCTGATTGATAGTTTATATGAATGACCCTCCTTCCAATGATAATCCTATACATTCTTTATCATGTATTCGGAATCACCACTTCCTTCTTTTTATTCTTCTTCATCTTATTCTAACTCTTAATATTGTACTATTTCTTATTCTCATTCTGATTCCAGAATCACTATCTTCTTTCCCGAAGTCACAGGGAGAGATTCATTCAAAAATGATTCTGGTACCTGGATTTTTTTAGAGGATTTCTAAGCATCCTTGAAATGCGATTGAACTATCTCAGCATCAGACAATTTCTTCTTCAACTTCTTTTCTTTTTCTCTCTTCTCAATATTTGCAGCAACCTTCAACTTCAATGAATTTTCCTCAATAGGGTATAAGGAAATAGTAATATACCCTTCCTTACCATTCTTTTTGTATTCTCTCTACTTAGACACCACATCATCAGGATATGTCTTTTGTTTCTTTGGTTTTGGGGGTTCTGATTGAGTTTCCTTAGCTGTAGAAATTTTTTGTTTGTCTTCAGGTTCCTTCACCTTCCTCTTCCTTCCATTCATCTTGGAATTATCGACCATATCTGATTTCATTGATAAAGCATCTATTTTTAATTCATACAAATCATTGAATTCTCCGGATTTACTACTAAATGCTTCCTTCATTCATATGAGAGTATCACCACTCAATAACATTACAAGGAAATTATTTTCCTTAAAACTAAAAGGAATTTGGAATTACTCAAGATAAAGAACTATAATATTCGAGAGTATAGCCAGATATATGATGATATGAGACATTAAATTTCCAATTTTGATATTCTCAATTGTAATTAAGAAATACTTCACTAAATTTATCTTCTTGAGGTTCACCCAGAAATCCAGAATATAGATGCCACTTTTCATCTTGGAATCCTTATCCTCTTTTCTAGGATAAAAAAATATTGAAACCATAATTCATGAATCCAGAAGATTGTAGTTAGATGAATAAAATTTCAGAGTCTTCACTTATTTCAATACAAGGCACTCTAATGCATTTCTATTCTCAAACGAATAGGATACATCCTGAAATTTATGGGTAAAAATATCAGCTTCACCTTCATAAAGAATTTCATTCTGACTTTTATCCTTAGTGTAGGAAAGTTAGTAGGACTTTCCATAACATTTTAAGGGAAACATTTATCTCCCTTCTTCGTTGAAGAAAAATACTATCTCATATAATAAAACCAGCAACTCTGGATAAATCAGATCATGCGCCTTCAATTTTGATACACATAGTCTCTCTCATTCATTGAGATTGATATTCTTTGAAATGATATAATCATACTTAGAAAAGAATTTAGGATCGACTAACCATTTTATGAAAATTAGACATTATGATATTTCATTTATAGATGATATTTTTTTCTGAGGAGAAACTTGCACAGATATTTAGAATTGAGAAAAACATTGATGATTTGGAAAGGCTATTTTAAGAGAATCATGGATTCTGCACGCCAAATCATTGAAGATTGATGTGGAAAAAACATAGGTGGTCCATATATAGGTGTTTGAGGTGACAGTTCACCTCCCATGATTGATCCAACGGTTGAAATACTCTTAATGAGACCTAACAATTGAGATGTTAGCTGAAGAAGAAATTTGGCAGATTCCACTCTTTTGGGGTTTTAAGAAATAAAAATTCATATTTATGGAAAAGTGAATCCAAAAAAATTAAACAAAATTAAAATGCCAAAATGTAAAAAGACAATTACGATAATTTAAGAAAGGAAACATTCCTTCCCAATTGCAGGGAAAATTTTTTATAATAAGGAAAATTCTTCTCAAAGAACTTTTGATTAAACAAAACTAAATATGGAAATTTTGATTATGAATGTTTTGATTACGAAAATTTTTATTATGAAATTTTTTTTACGAATATTTTGATTTTGAAAATTTTGAATGTGAAAATTTTCATTACGAACATTTTTATTACGGAAATTTTGATTATGAAAATTTTGATTACAAACATTTTGATTACGAACATTTTGATTTAAAAAATTTTGATTAGGAAAATTTTTATTATGAAAATTTTGATTACGAAAATTATAATTAATAGGAAAATGCACATGCCCTATGGAAAAGCGTTTCTTAGTGTAAAGATATAGGTTTCAACAAGAAATTAATATGGAAGATTACCTTAGATTTATTATTCCTAACATATATTTAATGTATTCAAAATTAATAGAGGGAAAATATTTTGTCAAAATATCATCAAGTTGATCTTTAATTCTGATAAATTGATCAATGATATCTCATTTATGTATGTCAAATCTATGAAATTGATGCCTAATATCTATGTGTTTTTCATGTGTGTGATTTGGAGAGTTTTTACATAGTGAAATTTCACTAGTATTATAACATAATGTTTTTGTTTTGGTAAAACTCATTCTATATTCTGAGAGTGTGTGTTGCATCCACAACACTTGAGCACGACTACTTCTAAATGAAATATATTCATCTTCAGCAGTGGAAAGTGCTACTAAGTGTTTCTTTTTTCAGGAAAAATATTGTAATGAATCTCCTAATAAATGACGTGTTCAATATGTACATTTCCTATCCATTATAATCCACTAATATCAGCATCGGAAAAACATCTTAAAAAATCATTTCTAGAAGTATAAAAGAGTCCAAAATCCATGGTTCCCTTTATGTAAAAAAATGGTTTTCTATGCCTTTAAATGAGATTCACTAGGATTGGATTGATATCTTTCACATTAGCATACTGAAAACATTATGTCCAGATGACTAGATCTTAAGTATAGTAGACTTCCTATTATACCTCAAAATGATGTTTGATCTACCTGTTTCCCAGCATCATGTAGATCCAGTGAATTTGAGGTACCAATGGGTTTTCGTATACTTTTCGTGTTTCCATAACCATTTTTTAAGAAGATAATTAATATAATTATTTTGATATATATAAGTTCTTTCTAGTTTTTGAGAATTTTGAAAACCTAGAAAAAATATTAACTCACCCATTATACTCATTTCAAACTCATATTTATTAATATTTTCTAAATAATCAGTTAAAGATTACTAGGTTAAACCAAATATAATGGAATCAACATAAATTTAAACAATGAAACCATTTTTCTTATCTATCTTTATAAAGAGGGTTGGATCTTCATTTCCCATAACATAATTGTTTAGTAACAAAAATCATGTAAGTCTATCATACCAGTATCTAGGGGCTTGTTTAAGTCCATAAAACTTTGGTAAGTTTGAAAACATGTTCAGGATGTTTTATGTCTTCAAAACCAGGAGGTTGTTCAACAAAATGTTGCTATTGAAAATATCCATTAAGGAAAGCAAATTTAACATCAATTTAAAAATGATTGAAATTAAAGAATGCTTCAATGGAAAGTAAAATATGAAGAGATACATGTCTAGATGCTGGAGCATAGGCTTCTTCATAGTATATTCCTTTTTGTTGATTATAGCCTTTAGAAACTAATATAGAATTATTTCTTACTATGATTCTATTTTCATCCCACTTATTTCTAAAGACCCATTCTACTCCAATTATAGAGGTTTCCATTGGTATTTCAACCAAGGCCCTGACTTTATTCCTTTCAAATTCATTTACCTCATCTTTAATGGTTTTTATCTAATCATCATGAACTAAAGCTTCATATGAACTATTTCGGTCTTATTGGGAATGAAATGATATGTGTTATACATTATTTCTTAAGTAACATCTAGTCTTTAAAGGATGATTTACATTACCAATGATACTATCACTACGATGATTCTTAAGAAATAACCGGTTTGGGTTTTGTAAAACCTATTCATCAACAAATGGTAGGAAATATTCTGTTGTAAATGATTCTGAAATGTTTCTTGAACATTTTTCTTATCAGAATGATCATATATCAAGGGTTGATAATATGTTTTTTAAATCATATCTGAAGATGTAGTTTGAGATTGTTTAAAAAAAGGGTTAAACTCATCAAATTTAACATGTACAGTTTCTTAAAAACTACAAGTATTTTTTTTAAAAACTCTATATGCCTTAGAAGTTGTGGAGTAGCCTAAAAAATTCCTTCATCATATTTGGGTGTGAATTTGTGTAAATTATCCTTAGTATTCAAAATGAGTATTTTTCATTAAAATACATTGAAGTAGGAATGTCTAGGTTTTCTATCATTCCACATTTCAAAGGGGGTTTTATTAAGAAATGTTCTATTTAGAACTCAATTTATAGTATAACAAAAAGCACATACAACTTCAGCCCAAAAATGATTATCTACCAAATAGTCACTCTACATGGTTCAAGTTATATTTTGAAGAATTCAATTTATTCTTTCAATAACACCATCCTTTTGGGGAGTTCTTTGTGCTGAGAAGTTATGAGTAATTCATTTTATACTACAAAAAGTTTAAAAATCATAATTTGGAAATTAACCTCCATGATCACTATGAATAGTTATCAATAGAAGATTTTTATCATTTTTAACTTGTTCTCTAATGATTTTTAAATAAGAAAAAGTTTCATATTTATTTTCTAGAATATAGTCCCACATAAATTTAGTGTAATAATCAACTAGGAAAATTACATAATATTTTCCTCCAATGCTTCATGTTTTTGTTTGAATAAAAGGATCCATATGCACCAATTATAATGCATTGGTAGTAGAGACTTCACCGAATGATTAAAAAGTATATTTTTTCATATTGATAAGGATCACAATCATTTGAAGAATCATATCTATGCTCTGTTAGATCCTTAACAAGTCTTTTCATAGAGAGTTTACATAAGTTCATATGGTTATAGTGTCATAACCTTCTATTCCATAACCAAGATTGATCTTCAATTGCACTACGACAAGGTAGATCATGGCTAGGTATTCTATGTTTAGTGTGTAAACATTCCCTTACCTATGGGTAGAAAGAAGAAACTATTCCTTGGAATTGTGAACTAAGCATTTTTAATTCCTAAAATTCACAAGGTAACCTTTATCACATAATTTACTTATGCTAATGAGGTTGTGCTTAAGACCTTTAGCAAATAAAACTTTGGAAATAAATTTTTGTCCAAAATGAAAAATGTTACATCTACTAATAATTTATCTCTAAGAAATATCTCCGAAAGATACTTATACTCCTTTCATTTTGATTGTAATTTCAAAGAAGTTTTTGTTACCAATCATATTATGGGAACATTCCCTATCCATATACCATTCATTGATGTTGGTACATTTTTTTATTTTTGAAAAAATTAGAGTATTATAATTTTTGAATTCATATTTTCTTGGATTTGGATGTTTCAGAAAGAAAAATTTTAGGAATTCACATCAACTTTGAAAATAGGCTTCTTGAAAACCTAATGAATAAGTTCGGTTCAAAGAACAATTTTTTTCCAAATTTCCATGACACTGACATTTAATACAGAATGCTTCACTTTTAGGTACAAAATAGTTATTACTGAAAATTGTTTTAGAATGTGTATAAACAAATCCAGAACTATTCCTTAGAGGACCTATTTGGGAATACATCTTTTCAAAGTTTTACTTACAAGAGGTAGTGTTTGAAAAACATTTCTTCAAGGAAAATATTTTGGACATTATTTTTGTAACCATGTTTTTATTTTCAAAAACATTAGTTTTTGAATTACAGTTAGTCTCTAAAATATTTTTCATATAAATTACATTTTCAAGATCCTTAGAAAGTTTAACCTTCTCAGAAATAACACCCACATGGTTTTTTGGAAATTAAATTAAAATATAAAATTTTCTTATCACGACCATTAGAATAATCTTATTCTTCATTAGATAAAATAATTTTTTTAAAATTTTCCTTAACAATATTTTTCTGGAGTATATAATTTTATTTCTCAAGAAGTTTACAAAACATAGATACTTATTCAAAATTTGGTAATATATCATCTTTATCAGAAGATGATTCTCCATGTGAGGACTTATATAATTTATAATACATATAATTTAAATTCAAGGATACATTAGTAATAGATTCAGAATTGTGTAACTTGGCCATTAGACAATGATTTTGAAAGGGAATTCTGAAAAGTAGACCAAGATTCATCTAATCAAAAGATTTATACTCTGAGTATTCATCAGAAGAGTCACCACCACTTTCAATCCAGGTGTAATTTTCTTTCAAAACATTCTTAGCTTTATCATTGAAATACTTAATTATATTTCTCTTATAATGATTTTCATTTCTATCCTTTTTCTTAAGAATAGGAAAATCTGGTCTTATATGCCCTGCTCTTTTTCATTCAAAACTAGTGCATTTTGAGACTTTTTTTTCCATTTCGTTCATTCTTCATATATCGATACACAAAATATTTCTTCCCAACTATCATGGATTTAGTAGTAGAAAAGGATACACTTCCATTTCCATTTTTATTCTTATTCATATCAGAAACTTTTTTCCTTCTTGACTCATGTTGAAGAAGAGTTCTAAATGGTTCATCGAGTGTAATTTTAGACACTTTCTTATTCTAATCAATAGTTTTTCTCTTAGATTACTACTCATTAGATATGGCATCTATAATCTTTTCCACAAGAGTTTAATCATCAAGACCTTTTTCAATAATAGATTTTAAAGTATTAACAATAGTTATAAACCATTTTTATAACTTTCACACTGGTTCTCCCTAAGAAAATAAAAATCCATGATATATTTCTCTAAGAATAGCACTTCTAGTTTCTATAAATTTGGAAATAAAAAAATTTATGACATCCAATTTCCTCTAGATACAATTATCATCTGCACAAGAATAAATCTTACTATATATATTCTTAGTCATGGAACACAAAAAAGTATTGCATACCTTGTTGTTTAGTTGATATTCTAACTTCTCTTGATTAGTAAAATTACTGACTTCTATATCAGGAATCTTGTAATATCTTGTAAGCATAAAAAATTTTTCCACTCCAGTATTAGTGACAAAAGTCATCATTCAATCTCTCCAGAACTCATAATCATTCCAATCAAATATAGGTGGTCTAGTAGGATTTAGATTGTCAATCATTCCAAAACTCTATATCCAAGGGTTTATAGGATTCCACGATTTTAGTTGAAAAACCTATTTGTAGACATAGGAATAAAATGAGTTAAATTTTGAGAAACTATAAAATGAACAATGAAAACATAGGTAAGGATAAATTTCCTTGAGGAAGGAAAATTTTACTTATTACAATAATTCTTAGGGAAAATAAAATTTTCCTTAATATAGAGTGTTTTTGATTTTCAAAATATAAACAAATGGAAAAGATATAAGGAAACCATATTGACTCAACAAACATAGGGATAAATGGAATGCATGAAATAATTAATAAGTTGTAATGAAGTCAATGATGATTTCATATTGAATCTCTTAACATCAAAATAAAGAAGACATTAATAGTACAATTTAATGTCGTATAACGAGGAAAAATGATGTCATCTTGTTTAGTTTCGTGCAAAAAAGACAAATTTGTTGTGCATTTGATCTTCATGTATCATGGACACATATGGTAGTTATGTAGTTTAATGTCATGAAAATAGGACGTTGTGTTGTGTAGTTTACCTTCATGTAGTGAGAAAATTGAGTATAGTTGAAAAAATTATATCTTCAAGAATATCTCATTGGTTGGTGTTTTAATAAGCACTCCATCCATTGAGATTAGGGAATAAGCTCCATTTGAGTAGAAATTATGTATGGAATAAGGTTTTTCCCACTATGGCTCATGCTTAGTAGGATTCTTTCTTGGTATCATTGGAGTCTTGAAGATCAATACAAATTATCCATGACTAAATGTATGGTGATGATATTTCTTGTTAAAATCTCGCGCTATTCTGTTTTGATAGACTTCTAAATGATGAAAAGTATTCAATTTCATTTTTTCTAATCATTCCATCTCATAAAATTTTTTCTAGGAATTTTATTCTATAGAAAACTGATCACATATTGCATATCAGAGTGAAGGTAATTGAATTTGAATTGAAAAAAATTCTTCTATTTAATAGACTAATGAGTATGGTTTTTCCGGACTGGGAGTTCTACTAGTATTCTTATAAAACAATAAATTTCGTAAAAGTTTATCAGACCAAGATTTCATATCTTTAACCACCATATTCAGAAGTATTGTTCATAGGGTCTTATTGAAAGACTCTATCTATTCATTGGCCACTGCATGATGGAGAGATGAATGGTTGGATTTGATATTATACACCTTATATAACTTATTTTTATCAACGGAATAGAAATTAGTGTCATTGTCTTTCAATATATTATGAGGGAAACCAATTTTGGTGATGATATTATTTTTTTAAAAAACTGACAATTCTTTTGTCTCCGAATTCTTTGAGAGGTATTTCCTCAGTCTATTTGGAGAAGAAATTAGTTGTATTAATAATATACTTAAACTATTTTGACTTAGCTATAGGATAAAGTCCTATAACATCCGTACCCTGTGTGGAAAATGTTCATGTGTATTTAGATATACGTATCAACTTTGGAGGTTGATTAATGAAGTTAGCATGCACATGGCAGGGATGATTTTTCTTGGCAAATATGTGCAACTCTACACCATTGAAGGAAAAATGTATCCATGCATTAGGATTTGATTGAAAATCCTACGCCTGGAATGGGGATCGCCACAAGCTCCAGCATGTACTTCTTTAACAATAACTTCATTTTCTTCTCCATCAATACACATAAAGAGGATTTCATCAATTCTTCAATTATAGAGGATCTTCTGGTGATCGGAACTACCATAAAAATTAAAATTGGCCACTCATCATCAGATATATTATTTTTCATATCTATATAGTGGAATTACACCATTTTGATTTAATTCCATGATGGATATCATTCACCTCATGGTATGACCATATGGATCATATATAAGGATAATTTCATTTATTAACTCTATTCTAGTTTGAAAAAAATGTGAAAACACACAAAGATGGGAAATACTATGATTTTCTCATCTATATTTGGATCTACTAGGGATATTGCTGCATTAGCCAATGCATCATCTTGGGCATTTTGTGATCGTGAAACATAAGAAGAATTTGGATTGGAGGGAAATTTATCCAATAATCCTATGAATTAATGACATAGAGGGATTAAATATTTTTTTATGATAGCATAATCCACCTTTATTTTTTTGATTACTATCTCTGAGTAACCTTTCACTTTCATGTGGTTCACTAGTTCCTAGAGCACAAATTCTAGGCCTGCGATGAGAGCATGATATTCTACCTCATTGTTTCTTCAGCCTTCCGACAACAGGAAGGAATATGGATACATTTTTATTTCACAGGAGATAAGTACAAATCTAAACCAAAATTTGTTGAGTTTAGGGTTTTCCATTACCTTCCTAGTTGGACTTTTGGAGGCACCTTGAAATTACATTTTCCATGTTTAGGGATTATCTTGAATTGATAATACCTCTTTATCAAGAAGTTGAGTATTCAGTAATGTATCTTCAATAAATGGATTTTTAGTAAGGAAATTTTCCAATTCATGGCCTTTTATTGCCTCATAAGGAAAAAACTATATAGAAAATTGTAGAAAAATAACTTCTCACCATGCCAAATGCCTTATAGGAATAGGATGACTGGGGATAAATTTGAGTGGGTTTTTACGAGACACCAATTGGACCTCGTGATTTTTCCGATTGTGTATCGATTTATAAACTATAGTGATTAATGTTAGGCCACACATTTCAATACTTTAATATTGAGTCTCTATGTCAAGCATAGTTCAACTGAGAAAATAAAGGTTGTTTTCATTCCCAGTGTCGCTCTTCTAGGAAAGGAAAGGACCCAATGATCTCTCTAAATATATCACATTGTGAATAAGATGCCTTCCTTCAACATGTGGCAATAATACCGATGGTATCAGGAGATATTTAATGAGGGTATCAAATGTCTCGTAGCAGTCTTCAGTCCATTGATATGTGAATCCCTTATTCATTTATCTGTTTAAGGGTAAACACTCTCCTACATAATTAGAGATAAAGCACCGAATATAGGCCAATTTTCATTGATTTTCCATTAATTCATTCAAATTTTTGGGAGGTGACATGCTAAGGATTTCTTTGGTTTTCTTAGGATAAAATTTGAATCCATGGAAGCATATAATGAATCCATGGAATTTTCCTGTGGTTACCCTTAAATAACATTTCAAGGGATCCATATTCAAACTATGTTGTCAATATTCATTTAATATGGTCTCCAAATCAGTCAGGTGATCATAATGTTTCCTAGATTTAACTACCAAATCATCCCCATATTGTTCGAAAAATTTTCCTATGAATGGTTTGATGATATGGGTCATGGAACATTGATACATCACATGTGCATTCTTTAAGCCAAAGGGTATTACCTAATTACAATACACAACATTAGTGTCTATAAAATATATAGATTCCTCAAATTCTAGGGCCATGCAGATTTGATTACACCCAAAGTATACATCCATGATGAAAAGAGCTTCATAGCATGTTGTTACATAAATTAAATCCTCTGTGATTAGAACTAGAAAGTCATCTTGTGGAAAAATCCGGTTAAGATCTCTAAAATCAATGAAAACCCTGATTTTTCAATTTTTATTTTTCACTTGTAAAATTTTGTCTATCCATTTGGGATATTTCACATCCCTAATGCTGTTATCCTTTTTAATAATTTCAACATTAGCATCAATTTTAGAGGCTTGAGTTATGTGTATTCTTCTTTCTGCCCGCTTGAATCCTCAATGTTCTTCCGGAAAACTCAAATGATGAGTTTCTACACCATGATTATGTCTTATAATTTATGTATATTTCCATGAAAATATATATCTATGTTACTTTATAAATTAATTATACATATCATTCTCTTCAAAAGTTAGGGCCACAATAATTTGAGTGGGGCGTGGATATTATTTTGTACCCAAATTAATTTCATTGAGCCTATCCATAGTGGTGGTGACACCTTTCTCAAATGCTAGAGGAGCATCCCTGAGATCTTATTTTTCTTCTTCCTTATGTGTCCATTGTTTTGTGGCTACATTCATAGTATTTTATGAAGAAAATCATTCAATGCGAGGGGAGGAGTCAGTATTTGAACGTCCTGATGAAGAGGGAACCATTTCTAACCCAAATCATGCTGAAGGGTCTTCGTGGAGTATTAAAGAAGACATGATGGGTTGCGAATCAACATCCTTGATTTCCCCTAATATTATGAGAAATATTTCTAGTATTATTGGATAATTAGAGGCTTGTTGATGATTAGTGGATGAAATGAAGATATCTCTATTTAAGTTGTCACCACTACTAGGTAAATCTACAATTTATCCCATGGAACTTGGATCATTTTTTGTAATTGACATTATGGAAGTCATTGAAGGAGTGTTCATATTGTATTTTATCGCTCAATTTAATTGATAGGTAACACATAATATATACTCAAATTTTTGAATGGGTTTGATGGGATCTTTTCAAGAACATTCAGAGCATTGATTCTAGTAAAATATTTCGTCACGGACCTCGTTCACTTCATGTGATGAAACTATACCTCAATATACTAAGGTTCACACATTTTAAATGGATCATTGTAACCATACAATGTCCTAATTTGACCATTGAAATAACACTTGAGATGTTGAAGGTATTAAATGTAATGGCTGCCTGTTGATGTATCCACGACCTTCCAAGAAGAATGTTATAGGATGTGTTCTGATAGACGACAATACAATCAGAATTGGACACAAGATATCCAAAATGTGTTTTATGTGTTATCTCACCCAAAGGTTTTGGATCATTCTTGTCACAAGCATGCAAAATTAATGTGGAAGGAGATATTTTAGATTTAGTGAGGCCTAATCGACAAAGTGTACAAATAGTAATGAGGTAGAAACATGATCCATTACAATGAAGGATTGTTGGATTTCAATATCTCTGACCCTACTAGATAGATACAAGGTCCTAATGTCTCCATGTACAACATCGTCTCCATCTTCATCCATAAAATATATTACCATATGACCTTTTCTAGGATCATTATCTCTATGGTAAACATCAAAAGCATCTTTTATGGTTTCAAACTTTTGAAAACATGAAAAATCTTCAATAAGTGCTTCATGAAGATCTTTTGATAGGTTCAAGGCATCCAATATAACCACTTGGACAGTACATGGGATAACTATTTCAAAACATCATATTTCTTGTTATAGAGGCATGTGTTTTCCATCATGGAAATGCGGTTTAGTAGGAATCTTGGAAGTTGACGCTTCTAATGTAGATGTACCCTTTGTCGGAGCAGAAGCTATAAATACATAAATTTATAGTAGATTAGAATAACTAGGGCTATCTACTTTTTGAGAGAAAGATGGTGTAACCACAAATCGGTCCTCCAAAATAATCATGTCGGGACCGATCCTATCATGTGTAGGTGAACGTAATTATTCTGGTTGATCTTGTTGAAGGTCTCTCCCATGATTTTCTGCTGCATAAACGGTTTGAGCAGTGGTAGAGTTAAAATTGTTTCTTTTAGAACATCCATGTCTTCCTCTGTATCCTAGAATTTGGATTCTTCCACTAATTCCCCAGTTATGTACATGTAATTCTGGCTCATCATAACCAGAATTATTATTTCCATGGAGATCCATTAAGTGGATAACATAAATGGATCTAACGATCAATTCTTCCTCAGATGATGATTCTACTTGACAGGTCAGTTCGGGTTGTTCCATTTTGAAGGGTGATGATCGCGATTTTGAAATGGTTGTCATGAAATATGACAGTGTCAAGGAAAAATTTCTCCTTGACATGAGCTCCTCCTCTTCTGACTTCTATTTTTCATTTTGGTCCAATTACTTCTTTGAGGATTGACATTTAGAGGACTGATCTTTTGATGAAGGTGGTTTTGTGGTTGAAGAAGTGGAAGAATACCCAATTAGTTGTTTCAACCATGTTTTTAGAATGTCATGTGTTTGGTTTATCATTCTACTTATCATATATTTAATATATTACTATGTATTTTTACTTTTCATAACCATTTATTCGTATTGTTTTTCTTGAACTATATCTGTAACACTTGCTATTTGGGATGATGAACATTTCAGTTTCACTTGTCCAGAGTCTACCATTTATTGTAAGAGGTATTTGAAAACAAAAAACTCTTTAATGGGATGTCCCAACATTTGATGAAAGGGACAATAATTTAGAAGATTTTAATCTTCTTATTTGTTTGGTTTCTTTGGCCATGAAAACTCAAAAAAAATGTTTTCTAAAGGTGAGTGGAAGTAACTAGGAACCAGTTAATTCCTAAAAGAAAAACCTTTGTTCTATAACTCCTCAAATTAACTTATCCTTTTATGATTTTGATCATCTTGACGAGGTAGTCATTGCAGTTAACACTAAAGAGAAAAATCCCTTTGACGTGATGATGGTTTTGAAGTGGATGCAGGTACTGGTGCTTATATGTTTGTTATTATAACAGCCTCTGATTTAACTGTTTTCCTTCTGGGAAATGATGGAACTAAATGAGATTTAGAATTAGTTTCAACAGTTTAATCATCTACCTATATGGAAATTAATGTATTTTATAAAAATCCTCATGTTTATTTCATATGTATTAGTGGTTTGTGTGACTCATAACGCAGATTTTCCCCACAAATTGGAAGAAAATATTCTTAAGGGAGTTCCAGGTTAAAGGAATATGTTAATTCATTACATTAATCAATGCAATCTGTTACACTTTCATTTTCCCTTGGTTTTCAATTTTTAGGATTAAAAACTGTTGTCTTCGACAAAATTGAGCTGAATTAAAGAAGGAATTTCTGAAGGATATCTTCTAATATAGTAATTGATTGAGATTGAAAACTTGTATACGAGAAAAAAGATGGTCCTTGTAGTTATTTCAAAAAGCATATGATCATTACAACTTCTTGTTGTTGAGGAGTCACCATCATAGGATCAGAATGAGATACAAAATGCATTAATTATTGTTTTAGACATCACAAAACATTAATGATTTGGAATTTAGTATTCAAAAAGATTGGTTAGGGACAGATCAGATCCACCCATTCAGGGTAGGATCTATGTTCCAGCTGTACTAGAGCACTCTGTTCTTTCATATCTTCCAATCAAGTTGTTAATGCATCAATTGTGTTCATAATAATTTACGGAATATCTAGATGATCTGGGAGTTTTATAGGTATAGTAGTTGGTTCATGAACTGGAACAACCACTATAAAAAGCAAAGGTGGTTGTGCTACATGTATTTGTCTTGGATAACCCACGAGGACATGCCTATATGGATGTGTTTGATCTTTCCATGGCTATGTACCCATTAGAGGACATTAATTACCCACATTTTTAGTTACAACTAATCATCTTTGATGAGGATCCCCGACAAGATGTCCAAGTTGAGGATCTACCTAAGGAGCATGTCTAGTAGAAATACTTCTTCGAAGTAACTCTATAATGAGTGTTTATACTCCTTCATTTCCACTTCTTATTTTGAAAATCATTTTCAGGTGAAAGAGATTGACCTTATCTAGTGGAAAACTATTATGTGATTTCACATTTAGCTTTCCCCTTGTTATATTCTTTTAGGAGGGGTGGGAGTTGATACATGAGGGAAAACATAGATTCTGTGTAATCCTCTGATTTCGAGTACGCACACTTACTTAATTTTCATCAGTGTGTACCATATTATGGATAAGAACTTTATCTTCAGTTCCACTAAACTAGACTCATTTTCTAGAAAATTTTATTCAATTCTATTAATGAAATTTACTAACACATAATTCATCGATGACATTATGTTAGTGTCTTTGTAAGATCGTCTTCTTCGGTATCTTCTATAGGACTCGGTTCTCCTATTTGCTGAATTCTCATGATCTTTTTGACAGAAATTTATTGGAAGGGAATCCTTTGATAGTTTATTTGTGCATTTAATTTTTATCTTCTTCCCTAATTGGGTGAAATGTTTCTTCCAATGAGGGGGGGATTGTAGATATAAAAACCCCCAGCCCTGCAGGATGGGTCTATTCTAGTTCTTGGTCTTCAATCCATCAAATATTTTTTATTGAATTCTAACGATGAATTAAACAAGCCCCATAGCTATAGTCTACTGTTGCTCTTGAAATATTATATCTAATATTCATTCTGATGCTCTTCTGATCATGCAAATTGTTTTCTGAACATTGGTTGTGTGCATTATTTGACAAACATTCAAATCATTGATTTCAGAAGACCACTGTGCTATTTCATACATTCACATCATCAAATGGCAAACATCCACTTAGAAGAGTGCCTATTTTAAATTCACATATGCTAAATACAAAATTATCAAACCAACATTCTTTATTTGGGTTTGACTCTGATGTGAGCTAGTTGAGGCATGTTCTTGAGTGGGTATTTGATTATATACAATATCTATTGATTTTAGCTGGACATGAAAAATAACATTGCATAAGACCACTTCTGGAAGAATTTTTGAATTCTAGAGCGCAGTGAAATGAAATGATCCATGTAGACCCCATTCTAAAATATTAACACCATATGAGGTATGTGAAATTAATGGTCGCAGCCTTTTTAATGCATCAATTCATGCATGTAGAAGGGTTCTCTGTTGATTCTCTTCCTTTGGTTGTCAGGAAACATAGAGAGATTCCAAGTCAATTTGGTATTTCAACCCTTCTATTACATTTACATGATTTTGATATTCATCATATGGTAATACTTTGGTTTCAAATGGCTAAGAGTATTTCCATAAGTTGTGGTGGACATCATGAATACAACATTCTGCAACCAATTCTAGAATTTTTTATTGAGTGTTTTCCAAAGGCCATAACATGACTAGACCTTCTCCTTTAAATGATTACTTTCTCATATTCAACATATCTACATCATCATTTACTGGAGGTTTCTCCACTTGGACTGAAAAATGTGGTTGTTTTTCAAATATATTATTAAAAATAATAGAATCATTCCATTTTTTCTCTGCTATATTAGAAGACAAATAACACAATGGTGGTTTGGAGAATAATAATTCACTTAAGACTTCCTCTGATTCAGATTGTTTTTTTACCCATAAATTACAAGGCATCAGAAATAAATGACCTTGGATTGGAAAGTAACTTGAGATAAGAGGGTTTTCTCATTACTACATTGTGACTTATAGAGTTATATTGACAATGAAAAACACTGTTGTGGATATGAATCTTGTATCAAATTCCAACATTGGGAGGACCACTATGGTGGATTTCATCAACGGATATATCCTCTTTCTCCTTATCCTTCTAGCCACACAGAGGGCTTTCATGGATATCACCAGAAGATAAGATCTCTGCATTGACCAAATTTTCCCGAAGCAAGACTTACTGATGAAGTATATGATGGGGTACATTGTAATTTCTTCTAATACTCCCATTATTTTGTATTGATGGTGTTGGATATTGAGCTGCAATAGATAAATGTTTGAGTGCTTCATGGACTCCAGCATTAAGAGTATCCAGATCACTTATTGCCTCTTGGTTTCCCAGTTGTGTTTGGTGAGACTATTTCTTTGATTATCTCATACACTTAGTGTGGGCCACTTTCAGGGAGAATTTTCTATCATGGGTAGGTGTATGTTCCTGCCTAAGAGTGGTCACCAGAATAGGTCAATTACATCCAGTTTGAAAGGGTGTATGTTCCCAATCCAATTTCCCTTATTATATGGGGGATTATGCCACATAACCATCTTAGACTGTAATATAGTTATGTATCTGCTCCATGATGTCATGTTGATGTGTCATCCCTAGTTTGGGGAGAGATTTATGTGTTTATTCCCCTTGTACTGCTTAATTTGTAGTTATCATATTCTGGCATGCTTCCAAAATATGGGAAGGAATTTGTGGCTTCACTTTCACCATTTCTAAGATGTTTTTGGTGAATTCAGTAGCTAGAATGGGGATATACATCCATTACTTATCTTGAGTAGGTGTATGTGCCTTATCCCACACTCCTTTTCCCGTTAGTGGATACTAACATTACTTATGTAAGAGGGAAAAGAGTTGAGTCTACCCCAGTTCTGTCATCAAATCATTCCAACAGACTTCTCTGGGTGCTGCCTAATGAGACTATTGACATGTTTGATGAACAATGGAAGGTGTATGTGCCTTATAGATGTTTTATGTCAGGTATAGTTGATATACTTCTTTCAATACTGATAGACGAGACAATAAGAATAATTGGTTAGTGTAAACAAGTGATTTTTCATATTTACTCGTTTCCACCATATTTGATTAGAGGGCTTCATTGAATGCAGTCAGACAAGACTTTTGACTAGATAATAATTTGTAAATATGTGTTTATACATAGTAATAGTACTCCATCAGATTTACTTGGTGGGTTTAGTGGTTCACTGCCAGATATGTCTACTGGGCATCAGAATTTGGACAAATGAGTGTGTGTGCTCGCTCGTTGTTTCACATCAAATTAGGTTGACAGACTTCTCTAAAGGGGGAAAATGTAAGAAACTTAACCCTATTTTCTAGAAATTGTCCCAAATGGATCATAGTGCACACTCCGTATTGAGTTAAATGGGCTGAAAAACCAAGGATACTCCCCATCATGTTGGGGGTTCACTACCACACAATTGTATTTGTGGATATTTTTTGTGGGAGTCCTTAGGAAGGATCCCTAAATTTATCAGTTGAGGCCATAAGTTACCTCTTGATTAACCTCCCTATAGTATGGAAGGGAATAATTGTTGTGTTTTACAGATAAGGACCCAAAACGATTAATGATGGTGGTTCACACCATCTTATTATTGACCGTCTGTCATTAATGACCATCCAATCAAGGGTTGTTGTAAACCTGGGGAGCATGTTGGACAGCCTCTAAGTTTGAGATATTACCATGGTGATGGTATTCCCTTACCAGTACATTTGAGACCCAATGTTGAAGATACTGAGTTGGTGATGACATCCTTCTAGTGGATGAGGATCCAGCTTGAGATGTGGTCGGGGCATTCAAATGTTTAAACATTAAGAAATTCATTTAAAGTGAAGGGAGTTCTGAGGAAAAAAACATGAAAACAACAATTAAACCCATTAAATAAATATATTTTAGTTGGATACATGTTTTTTTGATTTCTTAGTCTGACAATCTATTATCAATTGATAGGGGCCTGATAGGTGGGTAAAAATATTTACTTGGTGAAGGATTCATGTCAGTTTCACCATTTTTGTTTCCTAGTTCCCTGGAATGTGTGTTCTAGTTTTTGAATAACTGCTTCTAGGAAGATTCCATTGGATTTATCCATTGAACCTGAAACATCCACAATTATTTATCAAAAAGGGACCTCCTTTCCAAAGGTAGGAATTCAATATGATTGAAATTACGATAGTTAATAACATGAATTTGTCGAGAGGTTGAGAGGTCAGAATCATCACACCATGGGGGGGTATTATTATCTACTCTCGGACACTCTCTATATATATGAGATATTTTAATGAATCCTTTTTAATTCCAAATGTATAACATAGGTTTCCCATAGAATATTCAATTAATTATTATCTTCTGTGAAATTTAGAGTCCTATGTATGTATTCGAGGATCTTCACTAATGGTATCCCCTCATATATTATTTAGATATGCTTCTAATAATTGTTATGATGATAATTGTATTTAAACCACTCGGTGGGGGAACTATGAAATTTAATGTTGTCTTGGGAGACTAAGGATTGTATCGATTTTCGGATCCTACCCAAAAAATGTTATACCTATTTATCCTTGGAAAAAGAATCGGAACCCTCATAGTTCAGTACCGCTTAATGGAAAAAATCATACCTTTTATGGTCATGTGATAAGGACCTCTATGTGAAAGGTTCAAAGTCATTGTTTGGTGTGGGACATATGCCTAATCCCCCCATGTAACGTGGAAGGAATATGGATTTTCAATTTAGATTAGAACATTTTGGTAATATGGCCAAATAAGAACATGGTTGATTGGATGTGGTGGGTCTGAACCTCAAGGACGATAACTACATATCCCATATGGATGGGAATCAATGCCCACATAGATCAATATGTCTCATAAGAGAGTGTAGTCCTTTGAGAGAAGTGACATTGTGGTTACTTATTGAAAAGGATTACATGGTGATTTTGGGGTTTAATATGGGGATTACTCTTATGTAAGATGCCTAGATTAAGGGAATTAGAATTGGATTCCTATAAAGGATATCCAGTGAGCTCAATCCCTAGAAAGACTTCCTACGTATCCCAATTATGGAATGAATCAATGTTCCGATAGTTCATTATTGGTTTGTGCAAATGTTTTGATTGTGAAAAATTTCTAATCTGATGTGAGTCATTATCAGTGTGAGAAACAATAGGATGTAAAATATTGAACAAATCCACCCACACTATTCCTCCTCCACTGGTGGAAGATGATGCGCCTATGGCGGTGACCGGGGAGGAGGGTGATGCGACGAGCCTTCCCTATGTTCTCTTTAAATTTGAGAAGGGTCCAATGTAAAGAAGGGGTGAAGGTTAAGTAATTAGAGAGTACAAATAATGAAACCTCTTACTTGAATGGTTTGGGTCTTACAATAGGATGGATGCCTTAGTGGATCTCATTAGGGGAGGAAGACATCTCATTTTATTTAATGGAAAATAAAGTGTGAATCGTTCCTTCTCTACTAGAGACCTGAGGTTCCGGGTTTTATAGATGAGAAGGGGAGTTCAAAACCTAAAACTTAATCCTACAAACAGGGAACTCCCCAACATTATTCCTGGGAGAATGTTCCATGTGACAATGGATATACAGACCCACAAACACTCCATGAACACTAACCCCATTTTGAATCAAATGTGGGAATCCTCTGCCTGTGGATATAAAAACCCAAATAGCAGACACACTGATGTTCTTTTCCCATAGGTTTCATATGTAAGTAGGAATTGGTGGAGGTATCAAAGTAATCCATTTTAGACAAGGGATCCAATGAAGAATAATCCTTTCCATGAATGGATTTGAAGAGGGATTAATGTCTTGAAGACTGAAGAGAGTTGGGGAATAAAAAAAGGGTGCCCAAGTAAGTATTAATGCCAAAGTATGGGAGCACAAGTAATCTTGGACAAAAATATGTTCACTTAAGTGAAAAAGAATCTAGATATTAATACATGGTAGAGATTGGACTCAAGCATTCAAGAATATTCACAGGTATTTCCAAAAATGTGGAGGTCAAATTCCAGTGAGAGGAATAGGTGGTGCACTAGTGTTTCTAATTCTGGGAGGTTAGGCACCTTATGAGCTCAAGTTTTCTGGATTTCAACCACTAAAATAACTTAAGTAGAATGATCCTCCTTTGAATCCTCTACTATTGAAGTTAATGGACAACCCTTAATGTTTCAGAAGACTTGGGAGAAGTATTGGGGTGACTAGAGAAACGATTAGGCTTTAGGGAAATTTTCTCGTCTAATTGAAGGCCCAAGGGTCCATTTATTGGTAAATAAGGACCCCAGGTGATAGGATATCAGGTGCACTAGTGGGTTGAATTCCATAAAAGTGGTGCACAAGTACCTTATGCACCGAAGGTATTTTGGATAGACTAGGGAACCGCTTTGACGATGTAGCCAAAATTATTTCATTATTCAACTCCATCACAATGGCATTCATGTATTTGTGTGTAGGTACATTGGGTCTCACTTTAGAGACTTATCCAAATTGATTGACCCACACCATAGGGGTTGTTCCCCCACACCCCTTCTTGGGATCAGTGCTAGGATGCGGTCCTGGCCCTTCAGGCCTGTGCCTTTGCTACCATCACTGAACCATAAAAACTGCAGAGCCACACAAGAAAAACTTTTTACCCCAGATGATGTCATTTCTCTGGAAAAGAGCATGGTATAAACTTTTTGGTGTCTATGGAAACATTTAAGGTCATTAACCAGCTTTATGTAGTTTATTATAAATATGTCATCCTTATATTGATCCATTATAAATACCATTTAAAAAACAGTTATTACTATTTATATCACTATGTTATAACTATCTTGTTAATAATATATCATGGTTCTATTATAACTTGCCATCGTATGTATCTAAAACTAAGATATTTTTGTTTATAGACCATGAATTACATCGTGATGAGTATAACACAAGATTAAATTGGTGTGGCGTGTAATATAGACCATCAAAAAAATTAAATTTAATAGAATAAATTTAATTCATAGAAAACTCAGGTCGTTACATTCTACCCTAGTGAAATTGAATTTATCTCTCGAAAATCATTATATAAATAGAAAAATTAATATATTGTGCCTTTTAATATGATATTACTCCCATATATATTCATCATACTTATGTTTTTTTTCAAAAAAAAACATTCATTTGCTGATGGGACTTGTTTCATTGATATTTTTGTATATGATCCTAAATTTCCACAAGTTGTTCCTAATATGAAAGATCATTCTCTAGCTATATGACCTATGAATTCAATACATGTGAAATGTTAGGTATTTAAATACTTAGGTGAAATACATGGAATAAATCATTTACTTGACGGAGGTTTGGTGAATGATCAAAGTGATAGGGTACAATCCCGATATGATCAATAATTTCGAAGGGTTGATATTACTAGGGCTTAGATTACATTATATAATCATATAACCATTTTCGATGGAGTAATTCATAAACACAACCTAGAATTAACATCAAATTAAAGAGAACATTAGTGATTTCCAGTATAAATTTTCTAATGAGTATGAACTGCCATGATGTGTTGCTAAATGGACTTAACCTTATTTACCATTTCTCCAGCTACCTCATGTACCAATAAAATTCATTCTACAAATTCAATCCATCATGTTGGAGATATATAATTTTTCCATTATGGATTCATAAGGATCGATATGAAATAATGAGTAAAATTTATTATTTTTAGAGGAATCTACTATATGAAGATGTTAACTCCAAAACACTTTAAAATCTAATGAACACGGTCTCAACATATCCTATATGTTTTGAATTGTTCTCAATGACTGACTAACTATATGAGGATGATATGTAGTGATGGAACTAAATTAAATATCAATATCCTATTAAAGTCTAAACCAAAACATTATCATGAACTTTGAATGATGATCAGATACAATGGAATGTGTTGTTCCATGAAACATTAACACTTCCTTATTGTCTATCATTGAAATTGTGTAAAAAATAATTCTTCTTTAATCGAGATAAGGTGTGATGAATTATTAAGTATATCATATACCACCTATATATCATTATTCCATTTATACATTTTAAGGAGTCAAATGAAAAAATAGATTATGGTGTTTTCTCTTATCCACCCTCTTATGGGAAACATATGAACCATCTCTTTAGAATTTCATATTTTATACATAATATGTTTGCATACTAAGAATGGAGGTACAAACTATGCAATATAAAATTTCATGCCATACCACCTGGATAATTTTTCAAAATATCTATACAACATCATAATTTATGGTTTAATAGATAATAGAGAAGCATGGGATTCCTATAAAAACAATTTCTTTTAGTTAGGAATGGAAAGAACACATACATGGT
The DNA here is from genome assembly GCA_963277665.1 of Viscum album. Taxonomy (NCBI): domain Eukaryota; kingdom Viridiplantae; phylum Streptophyta; class Magnoliopsida; order Santalales; family Viscaceae; genus Viscum; species Viscum album. The sequence continues at coordinate 918,466,900 of OY728143.1, read as the reverse complement.
TCATAATCCTTATAAATCCATCATGATCAGGGTTAAACTAATGAAAATTTATAACATTATTTCACAACATTAAGTATTCCCTTTTATCCTCTTTAATATAAACTTGGATAGATTTTTGAACATTCAATTAAAGAAGATGATATTTTTCCACAATTATTAGTATTTTAGATCAATTTTTGAAATTCAATAAAATAATGGATTTTTTGTGATCCTCATCAGGGATAATTTACCTTGATCTTTTCATCTCAAAGCACCAATGTCTTTGTTTTATTTATACAGATGGTAATGAATTGGTAAGTCATAACCGTTAATAAACTATAAACATCTACTTTAGTGAATATTGTAATCCTTTTGTGACAATTCATAATTCAATGTTTTATGGTAAGTAAATATATCATACATTTCTACTTAAATATATAGCTCCATATCATTAATGAAAAAATATAATAGCTAACTCGAAATCATGGGATGGGTAATTTTCATCATGTATGTTCAATTATCCTGAACCATAATCTTAAACCATTTAATTTTGAATAATAACACATACATATCCCACATTGTATTCATTACTATAGATCAAAAATCTCTCTCCAGTACTATGTAATGTAAGCATAGTTTCACTAGCTAATCATATGTTTAGTTCAATGAATTTTCCCTCACATTAATAATTCTAGAGTAACTTTTCTCACTTCTAAGTAAATATGTAAATGTAATAAATATTAATTATAAATTATCCAAAAAAATTGATAACATTTAATAAAATAAAGAAAACTATGGATCTAAATCATTATGGTTGGTTTGTGCTAGCATTCTATTGCCTCTCACATTGATTCATCTAATAATACACCCACTCTTAATATTAAATAAACCAAAAATAAAACCATTTTCCTCCCAAATTCATACATTGTAATTTTTTTAAATAGTTTATATTTTCTTTTGTAGTTTAACTTAATTATCAAGTGAACTTCATTTTCTAACATACACATTTATTATATAAGAATATCGTCTATAATGATTTCCCAAAATAGATCAAGGTAATCTAAAAATAATTTATTAATTTATTCCATGAATGTAGAATGGGAATTAATAATATCAAGATGATGCATTATATATTCATTTTTTCCATAACTTGTACACAATTTTTTGTTTGGTATATCATCTTTTGTGACCCCCAATTGATGTTATCCATAATAAAGGTCAATCTTTAAAAAGTATTGAGCTTTAAATAGATGTTCAAACAAGTCATCAACATGGGGAAATGGAGACTTTATATTCCTTTTGATCTTTTCCACATAGAAATAATCCTTATAGAGTCACACTGATCCATATTTTTTTAACATAATGAATTGGTGATCACCATAGAGACATACTTTTAAATCGAATCATTGTCATTATTATCATGGAGTTTACTTTTTAATTCCTAGAACAGAATCAAGACCATTCAATATGGAATATTTGAAACTAGTATGGAAATAGAAATATATTCTATTAAATTATCGATATATGATATTTGTAAAATACATAAAAATTATTCAAAAAATAAATCAACACATTTTGGAAAAATAAGAAAATCATAGATTTCATGTTTCTCCCCATCTATTTCAGATAAACACTCCTATTGAATGGGAATAATGATTCCAATACAACATGTAATATCCAGAGTAATTTAATACATAAAATAACATTTATTAATGATCATATGTTGGTTTTGAAATATAAATTATGGCCTAGAAACTGTTAAAATTGATGTGATATTTATGTAGAGAAGTAAAATAAATGTATAAAATAGTAAACTAATTCCCCCATATGAAGTAATAATAAATATAGAGGAATAAAATTACTACAAAAATTAACTATAGAGGAATCATATACATGATATGTAGTCATCTTAAATATAATGGGATTCAAAAATAATTCCATATATAATTGTCTGGGTGGAATCTGGATACCATTATAAAATTCATTGGATATGAATGAACGAGTATATATGGAGTTGAATTAGTCATTATCAATTCTAGACTATATGGTATGTGTACCTCAGACCATGTCGTTATCACACCCCTCATCAGAAACAGTGATCAGAAGATATTTTACACTATCCCACATCTTATGAGGTTGTGTACATCAATCATCCCCATTATACCTTGGGTTTAGGCACTAGTTAACATAATTCTCAATATACTAATACTTGAATCTCAGGATTATGGGTGGATAATTGTTTGTATCTTTCTCTACATTAGCATAATTATTTATCTTATTCCCATAAAATTTGAAATAAATTGCTCAATGACATTATATTCTACACATGAAACATTTATTAGTAACATTAAGACAATTTCATAAATGATTCCTTCCAAAGTTTGAGCATAAAAAAAATCTAATATTTTTTGCTCCATTATAAATATATTTTCCAATGAACTCCATCTTCTTCATATTGTTTAAACAATGAGATTGATAAGTAACAAAAACCATCATTTCCATCCTTATGACACAATAGACAATTTCCTTGTAGATAATGAAGTATCTTATGTCTGATTCCCTTTAGGGAAGTGGATTAAAATGATAGAATAATCAATCAACCATACTTTTATGTAATATGATAATACCATAAGCATACCTTGAAAGCCTTTTAAACCATTCCTCATAAGTGAAAAAAATATTCATCATCTATTTTATTTTACTAACGGAACTCTATATCCATATTTTTACAAATAACACATGGAATTTACGCATTGAAAAATAATTTGTTGAACTCATCCTAATTCATGTAGTCAATTTCATCATGTTGCCTCATATTCTTGATAACATTCCACCATTGATCTGTTTGACCTTCCAAATGGTAGACAACCAAAATGAATTTTTCATGATATGAATGTTTTTGAAAAAAATGAATCTTTTCATTGGAAATGAATAATTATTAAGAAACAAGTGAATCAATGCTTCCACTTATGGAAGGTGGAAATTTCCTCATAACGGACATAATCAGACATTGCTACCTCATTTTCTCATTTGGATGTTAAGAATTTTTCATATATTTAAAAAGATATATGAGTATTAAAATGATATTTTTCATTCCAGATCAAATTACATTTGGACTTTATGGTAGAAAAATATTATAATTTTCTATCAAACTCGTCATTAACATGGTTCCATCGAGTTTTAGCCATTGACTAAAAGAAAATATCATAGTGTTAGAAATAGTTATCATGAAACGGAACAACATAATCATTTAAAAGAGATTATAATATTTATAAATTTTGAAACCTTACTTTATTTATAACAACATAGGTTTATTATATGTTATATATAGTTATATTCTATTTAAATAATTAATCATGGTTTATAAACTGTTTTTAACCATAATCATGTAAATTTTTTAGTCAAGAAGTCAAAAGACAAAGAACAAGGGAAGACCAAAAAACCAAGACGGAGGCCTAAGGAGGCTGAAAGTAATGGAGGCCAAGGGAATCCCCTCTGATGAGGTTGACCCCCTCTAGTTCATGGAAATCACAGTATGGAAGCAAATGGGATCTATACCAGGAACGTCAATAGAAGCTAGATGGTCTGTGACTTTGTTCCCCTGGCCCTAAGTATGGTGAACACTCATGTTGCTTCTAATCATGCCTATACACTTCATAATGATGTAAAGGATAGACCAGGGGATAGCACCACTGCCTTGCATGGCGTGGTGAAGAATTTGTGATCATTTTCAACCACAGCTAGTATGATCCCTTTTTGACTGCATAAGAGGAGGCCGAAAAGCATCGCATTGGCCTCTGCCTAGAGTGAAGATCCGTGCCCCAGACGAGTGGAGAACTCCATGATGACCGAACTAAAGGACTTGAAAACCACCCCTCCTCCACGAATCACCCCCATGTTGCATGTCCCATCAGTATTGAATTTAATCCCGATGTTGGGCGGTGACCAGAAAACCCAATTCCCTCTATTCATTCTACTACCCGAAGAATTAGAATTACTGCAGGTGTGAAGCATTTTAAGGGTGGGTGCCTCCTTCCATATACCATAAGATCAGACCATATCTAGGAGAAGGAACATAGTTCGATAGATGACACCCTGGCTCGAGATAGTATGATATTCATGCTTGGCCTTATTCCTCACCTGAAAAATCAACCAACACACTGTGTGTAGAACCATAGATCATGACGTTTTCTCTGGAACTCTCTCCCCTGCTCCATAGAACCATTGATCAAGAAAATTCCAGCCTACCATGCGACTATCCTGGATTCCTATGAACTCCCCAAAATACTACCACACCGCTCTGGCCCATTCGGATTCAAAGAAAAGGTGTCCCATGCTCTTCCCATGGTGGACCGAACAAATATGGCACCGCGAAGCCAATGGGATACCACACCGTTTGATGTTTTCATCGGTGGAGAAGGCCTTCTGACACAGCCTCCAGGTGAGAAAGTTTATTTTGATAGGGATACCTTTGGACCAGAGATTGTCATCCAATGGGTTGCTCTATTCCTGGGTGACTAGCATACACAGGAAATCTTATAAAGAAAATGACCCTGAGGGGGATGGTGTGAAAGCACATCTTCCTGGTTCGGAGTTGAGATCGATGTGGTTGAATATGTCTAGCTGGTCCTTGTCCAAGGTCGCATTGATAAGCAATGGGTGGAGACTGGCCTCTTTGAAGGTGATCCAAAAGGCCTGACACCCGAGGAAGCCGAGGACAGTGCCAACCCAATTATGATGCTAGAAGGAAATTCCCCCTCCATACTAGCAACCTGGAGTGGGGTTTCAAGGCAGAGATGAGAGGGCAGATGATAGACCAGAACGGTGAACCCTGGCTGGTGGATGAAGCCTCGATCCCAGGATGGGAGCTATGCATGGTGGTCCCCCAACGCATCTGTTGATCCAAAACCTCCCATTCCTTCTTTGTATGCATGCAGAGGAGGATTTCATTGAGTCAGCGCACGTTGATATTGCCCTCCCTGGACAGTCTTGCCATCCTATGCCAAGAAGCCCAGTGCCTCCTTCCTTCCAAACGCATATCCCTCATAAAGCCTGCAAAAATCTTTTCAATATTTTTAATAATACTAGATGGGACATTGATAGACGAGAGAGCATGGATAGGAGTGGCAAGGAGCATGCTGTTAACCAGTTTTATCCGACCCCTGAACCAAAGATAAGCATTCTTTTAGTTAAGAATCTAGTCAGTAACCCTGTGGATAATAGTGTCAAAGGCGCCCACCCGTAGCCAGCTCAGGGAAATGGGGCACCCCGGTACTCCAAAGGAAAGCTCCCCCTATGCATGTCCAGGATGATCTGAATCGCAGGTATCCGGGTGGTCGTGTCTCTATTGGAAATATAGAAATTGTTTTTGGCCTTGTTGATAACTTTCCCACTCCAAAGGCAGTACTCCTGCACAACCCTATTGAGGCCTCTGATGGACCGCATACTGCAGTTCATGAAGATGAAGGTGTCGTCCACAAACATTAGGTGAGAAATAGAGGGGGCCCTCATACTTCTGCGATATTCTAGAACCTCACCGCTATTGGTTCCCCGGTGTAGTAGTCTAATGAGAACATCCTGCGAAAGAATGTATAGGCTCGGGGAGAGAGGTTCCCCCTGTCTCAGGCCTCGGATGGACTTGAAAAACCCATTCGCTTTCCCCATATATGTGACCACCAACCAATAAGAACTAAATTACCTGAAAATGATATCGATATTCCATGAGTAGAACCCCATTCTCGCCAAAACCATGTTGATAAAACCCCACTCCATATGGTCGTAAGATTTGTTCATATCAAGCTTGATGGCCAAGTTGGATCCTCGAGAATTGATGCTGATGTCCCTAATCATCTCCTAGGTCATTGTAATGGCCCCCTAGATCTAACAGCCCTTCACGAACCCATGTTGTTCCAAGGACACCCATCATGGGATGTGGGAAGACATCCTCACATTGATAAGGATGTCCAAGATCTTGTACGGAAAGTTACATAAACTCACCGGCATGTAATGGGATATGGAGGACGGATTCTTGACCTTATGGAGGAAGACGATGGTTGTGGCATAGGAATCCCTGGGGAGATGACCCCCTTGGACGAAATCCCGAATAGCAGCTGTGACATTAGTTTTCACGAAGTCCCATGAGGATCTGTAAAACATGCACGGGTAACCATCGGGGCCAGGAGTGCTTTCATGATTGAGGATCAACATTGCCTCCTGAATTTCCTTATCCTTAGAGACGGAGCTCAACTCGGCATTGTCCTGGATCAAAAGCCTGTTGGGAATCACATCTATGAAACCCCCATCCTCCACTGGGTATCCATTGGGCAGGCGAGAGTTGGGACCGGCGAGGAGTTCATGCAAGGAGGACATAGACAGAGCCCCTACCACATATCTGTTGTCAGTGAATGTACCATCCCCCATCAAAATATTTAGATTCAACATCCATTTTTGTTCCTTGATACATGCATGAAATAAGGAATTGTTCTTGTCCCCTTCCCCGAGCCACATGTTCCTTGACCTTTCCCTCGACAAACGTTCCTATTTTAGGAGCATGTCCGTCGGGAAACTTTTCTTATGGGAAAGATCTTCAAATGCCCTATCATCCTAGGAATCTTATAGGAATTGATCTAGGAAATCCACATCCTACATGGTGCCTGCTATATCACCCTCAGATGGAGTGGTGTCTTTTTCCCATGCTTGGAGCTTACCCTTGAGTTTGCGCAGCTTGTTGTGAACCTCCCTCCATGCATGTCCCTAAATAGGCTTGATCCAGGAGCTTGAAACCAAGTCATGGAAACCTAGGAGACTGTCCCAGTGGTGGTGATCATGGAAGCTTGTGGACTGATCCTACCCTGGGGACAGGGAAACGATAATGGGGGAATGGTCGGATAGACCTCAGGCAAGGTGCCTTACCTTTGTGACGGAGAATTTGGATATGGCTTGCATATTGGCTAGACAACGATCCAGGCGACTCCATGAGCGATTCCTCCCTCTCTGGTTATTACACCATGTGAACCGGTCTCCTAATAAGCTGAGATCTGAGAGACCTTTCCTTTCCATAAACCGAACGAAGTCCATGCTCGTATTCCTCTGAAATAGACCTCGTCCTTTCCTCTCTTCCGGGGTAGCAACCATGTTGAAATCCCCCCAACAATCCACAGGAGGTTCCCTGAGTCAAAAGAGTTCAGGTCACTCCATAAAGATAGCCTTTGATGAGCGTCACAGCAACCGTTGTATAATGTGTTTTTTAAATTCCAAATCATAACCCCATGGGAGTGTCAATATAGGTTTAAAGAAAGACCCATTTTCATGCATGAGTTCCCAATCATGTCTATATCAATATGGTGTTTTCAAGGGTTTTATCCCAAAGTATATACATTCCCAATCTACATGAAATTGTAGTATCCAAATAGGGATGTAATTTCACATAACCCACCCTTTATATCCTTTAAAAAAATTCAAAGACATTTTCTAACACTATAACTAATTATTATACAAATACATAGACAAGTACATAGTGATATCACTAAGGTTTTATCATCCATGTTTCCAATCGATAACTAAAAAAAATTGATACCAAATATAGCAACCCAGGATTAACATACCTTGAGATTACATCTTTTTTTTAATAATCATTACATTATATAAACAGATACCCGAAGACCATAATAGATTTGTGTCTTTGTAAACATGGAAACAAAAAAAGTAGTCCATAAGTGAGCTATATCATCTCCTACAACATTCTTCATAATTATAACACTAATTAGAGATATCGTAAAAAATTAAAATCCTCATCTCAAGGGTAAAGGAATCATAAGAAAGGGTGATATAACATTCTCATTATTGGTAAACAAGGGAAAAATTTAAACATAACATCAGTATAACGATATGATAACAAGAGAATAATTTTTTAACACATGCCCTTAATATAAATGATATAATACCACAATGTTTAAGAATGATGTCTTATTATTGAAAAATAAAATAAAAAATATACAAAGGAATGATGAAAGGGGTTATTCAAGCATTCATGCCCTCATTCCGAGAAATGGAAAAAAATATCAAAATCCATTTTCAAACTAGTAGGAATCATCATAATCACCAGAAAAATGAGACCCATATTCTATAAGACCATGACACCTGGTAAATTTAGTTGGCTTTAGATATGACTATTCCTTGACACAACTTTCTTTCCTAGGATGAATCGGTCGAAAACCATCATTATCCACAAGTGCATTTTTTTTCTTTTGGATAAATCCTGCATATAAAATAATATTGGGTAACCATCATCAATATAATCCCACCATAAATATACTCCATGTGTTATGTATAATATTTTCCTCATAAATCATTAAGGTATTCTCTCCATCACAATGATTTTGTTACACTTTTATTGTAAAAACATAGTCCTGATGCTCTGTTACCAATGTCACGCAAGGTGTCATGTTCCCAAATCATGGAAATTAAATTTAGGATTATTCTATCATATTGGAATTGGTACAGTTTAGAATACCATCATACTAGACAGGGTAAGCTCCCAGGACCATCATTGTGAAAAATGTCCCTTACTAAATCGAGTTCACCCATTATTCCATTCCTTTCTCTCTCATGAGATACAAATGTTTACGCATTCCATTGGAGGGTAATATCGGTACCACACATCACATAATGGAAACTATTTTATGTTTTTAATATGATCACAAACATTCATTATATCAAAACCTCTAAAAAATAGATATGTTTCCCAATCATTTTATAATATAATAACACATGAAAAGAAGAGGGTTTCACCAGAAATTTTTCTTTGTAATCCTATTGAAGAGAAATGGGTTACCTAAGAATAATTTTATCATTAAAAAAATCATTCAATGAATCGATACAAATGGTATATTTGGAATGTATTACCAATAAGAAATAGGTAACCCCATAGGTTTCATTTTATAAAGAGGATGAATTTAATCAATCATTTAAATCGGTTCTTGAGTAAAATATAATATCCACTTCGATAATCACTGTTTAAAAATTTTACACTATTTAAAAACATTATTAATTGTAAATAAATTGTAACAAGTATAAAGGATTCTATGATTCAATGATTTTTGATGATCTAGGGAAATTTTGTTCATATAATACACGTTAAAATGAAGATTCATTTCACATGTTTATTAAAAAAATGGGAATTATTTGTTAAAGATCAATAATATTAAAATAAAAATAATTAAAAAAAATTAATAATGTGTAAAAATGTCGTTGAAAATGATAATAAAGTATTATAAAATTTTTTAAATCATTTTTTGGAAACATTTTTTTGGATGAAAATATATTTTCAACTGAAGAGAGAAATAAAGATGGATTCTCTTAAAAAAATTAATTATAATAATTACAAAAGTGTTAGAAATATCACAACTACTTGAATATATCTTTAATAAAATAAGGTAAATAAATCTAATGATAATTATTGAGAGTTAGATAACGACTTTAACATTGTAGACATAATTTTAAACAATCCCAATAAATTATGACATTGTAACAAAAACCTTTCACTTTTATAACATTGAATCAGAGGCCCCAAAATGTAATAACAAAAAATAAAACCTAAACTACCAAAAAATGAAGAAATTAATAATATTACATGTATAAGGGAGTAATATAATCCTCTTGAAGGAATATAGGTTCATAACAAAACATAACATCAAGATGAAATAAAATTGCGTTAAAAATCCATTACCATAAGTCTTGTCTTCCGTCACACATGTTCAAAATCATGTATAATTAATTATATTTTAATAATAAATATATTAAAAACACATATTAATATTTATCATACAATATATTATTTTCCTATGACCTTTTATTACAATTTTAGTAATAATTCCATTACAATGTAATGTTCTGGGTAATACCAACTTTGTTTTTCATATATGATTTTAGTTATTATGTTTTATTTTATATTAAAATAATCAAGATTAAAACCAAAACATAATGATAACTAAAATAAAAATATGATATATATTAAATAAATTTGTTTTTTATATTTACCCAAAAAATCAATTATTGAAAATTAAATGAAACATTCATGGAGTTAATAGGTTTTACATATTCCATAACATTGTTTATGACTTTGTCTTAGTCGGTTAATAAGAAGAAAATAATAGAGTATAAATTATCATTACATATTTATTTTTATGTCATATATTTTACGTTTTTATTATAAACCATCATTAATACCTTCCATTTAAATCCTTATCAAATCACATCACTTTATGAGGTGGTAGTATTCCATACACACGAAGGAAATTATCATATTTTTACCAAATCGAAAACATTAAGGCATGTGTGATATACAAATTATAGAAGGAAAATAGTATCATAATTATATTAATTATTTTAAATAAATAGAACCACCATCGTTATTTATATCCTTGATATGTGGTATTGGAAAAATGAAGGACATCAGTTCTCGAGGCGGAGTCCTTCGTACTCACGAATGACGTTTTCATGACCCATTTGATGATGGTGTGTTTGTTTTTAGTTCTCACCCTTAACATAAAATAATATTATTATATAAAATACACTTATTTTATTATATAATAAATAATTAATAATAATTAATGGGGTTTGATAAATTAATACAAAAAAATGTTCGTTGAAGAACATTATCTTTTCTTCAGGTATCCTCTGTAGGTATGCACTAAAAGACATCCATCGAAGGATTTATGCCAAAATATTCTTCTATAACAATCTTAGGAATTTTTGGAAGTAATTTTGGAAGGTATTGTCCACACTAATTCTCTTTCAATGGGTGAATATTGGGTGATATGGGTGGCCTTTTACAAGGGAGGTAAGTTGTAAGCTTGTAATTTTTTGAAAGAGTGAATTACAAAAACTTTTTTTCCATGTAACAAGACCCCAATAATGGTAACTTCATGATAATATAAGAAAAATGTTGAAATACAGACATCCAATGTTGTGTGGACAAGATTTTGGTCATTTATACACATTTAATTCAATGATTAACCACTACGTAATCTTGTTTTTACCTTGGTGTCAATAACTAATTTTAATTTTTTCACTAAACATTTTGTGTAAAAATATATTTGACCATATTAGATATTATAAATTATTTTAGTTTCTAATATATATTTCTTTTAAATTATAATAAAAAATAGAAATAATTAATTTAAAAATAATCCCTCAAACGTGACACAAAAGCAGGGTTTAAATAAAAAATGGAAAAAATACATTACAATGTTTTTATATTCAATTTCAATATGAAATGGATTCCAATTAGCTAAATTGGAATTAACGATATATAATTTAACTCATTACAGTATAAAATAATGTATATATACATATATATGTATTTTAAAATTTTAAATAAATTAGACAAAAATATATATTTTCAATTAAAACAAAAAATATTTCACAATTAAATAAAAAAATAATTGTGATATAAAGATTGAAAATTTAACCTAAGATAATTTTGAAGTCATGAATTAAAAAAATTTATTAAAAAACTTTATTTGAAATAATTTTCAAAAAAATATTTTATTATTATTCATAAAAGGCATAAAAACAATTTTTTTAGAAAGTAGTTTTTTCAATATATATAAATAGTTTTTAAATAATTAAGTTTTTAATATCAATATATTTTATTCAAATAAAAAATATATAATTTTTATTTATAATGTACTTATTTTGATCATATCACTATGTTTAACATCATTGTCATAATTTTTTGCATTGATAATAAATCATGTTTTTGTAAAAATTCTGTATTTTCTTATTACACATGTTATATAAGTGTTGCATATATCACAAGATTAACATTGTGTTTTGAATAATTTAGTATTGGCATAGTGTATCAGGTATTGAAGGACACCAAAGAAATATAAGTTGTTAAAAAATTAATTAATAAAAACTCAAGGTGTCATAGGCACACCTTACCACATTCTCACTCATTCACTCATCGACCTATCCATCACTCTTCTCAACCATCGCCAAGGATGGATAGAGTTTTACACACCCCTGCCTATGAAGTGGTAGCATAGGGTCTCTCTAGCTACATAGGTGTCTGAAATATTCTACAGAAATAGATGCAAAATAACTAATTGTAAAATGAAACCATGTATGAACTCCAAAAGCATATTCCACCTTATACTCAAAAATTAAATTAATATTCTATTTCTCATGAAATTAAGCTTTATTCATGGTATTCAAATAATATATTCATGATTCGAATATTTTCATTTCCTTTTTAAATTATTACTCTTCATCATGTATTAATCAATTTTCCCTCACTGACACATGTATTATGAATTCAAAACAGTTTAGAATCATCATAATTGATATAGAGATTAGTAATTATTCATAATTATAAACTTAAAATCCACTTATAATATCCAAAAAATATCGAAAAACCATTGAATAAAATAAAGTTAAATAGAATTGGATTCAATTGAAACACCATTTTTTGTTATTAATTACTATAATTATTGGCCAAATCAATATATCATTTTTTTAAATTTTCTTCTCCACTATATTGAAAATAAATGAAAACAATTATAAGAAATATTATGATTCCTAAATTTCCCCAGAAGACATTATCTTATCTTATATTACTATTTCATGGGAAATGTAGATACAAAGATGATATCTCCTGACTATCATTTCCATGGGATTTTTGTTAATCACATATAAGTCAATAAGGTCTAACCTAATATAGAAAACAAGATATATATTACCAATTTTGTATGTGATGTCCATAAATTAATATTTATTTGAAATCATGAGAAAAAATTATAAATTTTCATTTTATGGGTTTATTGAGGTCATATATATATCCATAAAATACTATATCATTTATACACATCAACAAATATATCAGAGAGTTCAATTACTCAACAATAACACCCCATTTTCTTATCTTGTAATCAACCAAGAACTATCACATAATTAAAATGGTTAATATAATTAATAATTATCGATGATAATGAATTTAACATGACTGAAACACCATTTTTCTTTATTTTCTTTAAAATTATAGATTAATATGAAAAAATTGGTTGTCTCATTTATAAATTTTTATCCCCCTCATGGGATTCACTCATATTTTTTGTTTCATGTTAGTTAGAAGAATCCATGAGAAAATATTATTCATGTTGTCAAATTGTGTCAACCTCAAACTTCTCATTCACATCTATATATGGACGCTTAATACATATAAAATAATAGGGAATATTTAGGTACCTATGGATTTCTTAGATGCAATTTTGTGGTTGAGAGCTTCCTCTAAACCAGAAAAACTCATTATTTCATATATATTACATTTATTTTAGACAAATATTTGTTTCTATTATAGTTATTTATATATATATAATTTCAAGTCAGTTACCATAATTTAAGAATAGTTCCCATGGTTTAGCTAGAATTTCCATGCACTTTTCTAGAGCATGTCTAGATTTACCACACCTCTTAAACATGACACTATATTTCTTTCATGTAACTAGTTTTTGATAAAATACCAATTTTTTAATTATCCACTAAGGACACATTCATTCCATTTGATTTAGAATGTTTGTTAGATTCCACATTTTTACCTTATTGGATTGTGTAATAATACTTCGGTAAACCTCATCATTGATGATAAATGATTCCATCTTGGAATAAATATTCATGATGGAATCAACATCATATTTTCCTCTAACTTCATCATGAAAATCTAGGGAGTTATTTTTTTGAAAATCATCCTGTTTCATTCATCATAGATGACCTACCAATATTTTTCATGCATATTTCCTTTTTTTTGTTCTTATGTTTACATCAACAAAATAATTGTTCATTATTAGTACATAATACCACTTATCAAATTTGTGTCAACTTCTACTTTAGTAATCAAAGAATATTTCAATGTATTCATGTCTATTCTTGATTGGTTGGTTCATTTTCTATGATTTTTTCATCTATGATGTAGGTTTCCCCTTTTCATCATCATTTCTACCAGTAAATAATGAAATTCATTAATTTTTATAGAATGAAAATTATTATAAACTTCATTCATACTTCCTAAACTTTCAACTAACCAAACAATAGCCTAAAAATCATGATTTATTCTTTTGTGATGCATTAATAATTTATTAAAAACCATTATAATTTTAGATGTAATAGTTCTTTTTGGGGTTAATTGGGGTTCATTAATCCTTGATAGTTTTTTACATCCAAAAATGAGGATGTAATGTATTCCTGATAATTTTCATCACCCATGTTTTCTAAATTTAAAATTTAAATGTAAACTGATCATAAAAACTAAAATAATATACAAGGATTTATGAAGAAAAAGTTTATCATTTTAAATAATAATGTAGTAAATCTATCTTTAGATAATCTCATGATATTCATTCAACTAGATCTATAATTTTCATAAATAAGACTCTTATCATATGCATTCATGGAAGAAATTATGTTTTTATCAAACTGGTAAATATCATCTTGTTTCAATTAATTATTATTTTTGTTTCAATTCTATAATAATGAATTTTATATTGAAATAAATCTTTACATCTTCAACTAATTTTGGGATTTATTCTCATTGAATCTTCATATTATAAATTTCATGTAAATACAGCTTATTATCCTTTAGTAAAAAAATCAATATCCATAATATTTTGTCTTTTAAATATGTTTGATCATATTTTATATTCATTGATATATTACACAGGATTTCTAGAAAATAAAAAAAACTATACAGAAGAAATATCAAATATACCATTCTCATAAAAATTAATTTTCTATTATTCAGTAACTTCACCATGTCATTCATTACATAGGTATATTATTTTATCTGAACATGTTTCGTTATATTATTACATATCCCATACTGTTACTCTAATTAAAATATCATATCAATAACCTATTATTTTAACTATTATTTTTAATCCTAAAGGCCATTTAAGCATCAAAAAAAAATTCACAACTTCTTTTGGAAATTACACTAGGTATTTTTTTAATTAAAATTAAATATAGCTAAGTTATACATAATTATCATAGCTTGATAATGATTCATCAAAAGAATCATAATATACCTAACTACTAAAATAGATAATATATGAGTAAATTTTGAATTTGGCGTCACTTCCTTTTTTATAATATATTTCTTCACTATCCTTATAAGTCTATCCTTTTATCCTTCAATGTCATGGTTGATATACCCAAATTATAACCTTCAAAAATAGATGCCTTTTTCTATTTGAATTATCTCTCACTTATAAAAAATTGGAAACCTCTAAAATATGTCTTGGATACTTATAGGCAAACCACTATAATACCACTTGAAGATCCATAAACCATATTTACCACTAAGAGAGATGGAGAATCAGTTGTTTACTTTTTATGAATTATTTTCAATTAAATTTTACCACATGAAATTTTTAATTTTACTGATCCAATCAACGATATCTAAAAATAAAAAAAATTGTATAAAAAGTACTTAAATAATGAAAAATACATGGTACTTTCATGGTTCAATAACAAAACACACTCCCTTATATGGTTCTTTATACCCATTAACATTGATTATCAACTATAATATTTTTATCAATTCAAAAGATTTATGAAGAACCTAGTTATACACCACATTATTTGATCCTTTTTTTGATCATGGTTATACCCTAGGAAATCTAACTATTATACCAAGATTGGTTATTCCCCAATCCATAATCACTTATTATTGAATGGGTATACTCCCAACCTCAATCCTATTCAATAATTTGTTATACCCCTAGTCACAAGATGTTTCCCCCTATCTTAAACATACCTGATACTATATAGAAATATATTTTTATTATCTGAATCTATGATCATCTGGATAACTCATTCTTGTGTACACTTTCAGAAAACATACAGAATTATGTTATTTTTCAAATATATATGATCAAATATAAATGATCGGTTGATTTAGTGAAATAGTACTTGTGAAAGTATTCATTCATATTGACAAATTTATGTCCACACTTATCTGTGTCCAAGAGAAGAAAAAATATGTATTATTTTAGGCAAGATTAATATTGTAATGTCCAAATCCGAGTGCCCCGAACCCAGTTGGTCACATGACCCCAAGTGAATTTCCCCAAACACCAGAGGCTGCTGACTAGTAGCGAGGGCCAAGGTCTGATAGTGGGGAAACTATGCCCTCATTTTTCAAGGTGTAGTGCAGCGGAAATAGATGTAAACATACAAAATGCGAAAGCAGTAAACAATATACAACTGAAATGGACAACTGAAGTATAAGAGAACTATTAGTCATATATATAATGATGAAACATTTCATTGAGTCTATTAAAATAGCCACAACATGATACATCGTAATAAAAAAACAATAAAAAGTACAAGTTCAACATGGAAAACAAAATAGTGCATTAAGAACATACCCACATCGTGAGCCTAAGCTCAGTACCATGCTCACCTACTCTTCTATAACAATCAAGTACCTGTGCAGGGTCCCATCCCGTTATCAACACCTGCAGTAATATAATATTTTTGGGCCCAAGACATGACCCAAACAAGGTGTGAGAAATAAATCCCAGTAGGCACCCACCAAAGGCACGTGCCCAACAATCAGTGAGTTTGTGAAACAACATTGTACATTAATGAAATGCAGTAACTCAGGAAGTACATAAAAGTAAACATTACACCAAATTTCATTTCCATTTTAAAAAATTCAATAAAATTGAATTATAAGTTCCCGCAACTCAGCCTCAGCCGACAATCTCCTAAACAGTGTCTCAACAAAACTACAATGAGATATCTATCAAGTACAAGGTAAAACAATACCAAGCCTATTCTTTATCTTGGCAGGTATGACATGTAAAATCACCACATTGAATATATAACGTAACCAGAGTCCCCAAACATGCAAAAAATTACCCCAAAGTAATTGAATTCGAAACCCACAGGTGATTTCCCACATGCATAAAAAATATTTCCCTCAAGCGTATGAGATAATTCCCTCAGGCACGGAAGTAACTACCCACAGGCATAAGAAACATTTCCCTCAGGCTAAACGAAACACTGCACTTATGATAAGAAAGTATCTAGGCCAATCCAAACACATAAGCAAGCAATTTATATACAATTACTCTCAATGAAATTCAAATCATTCCCCAATTCATGGTATACCCTCAGGTAACCTAGCCAAACTGCTAAACAAGGGAAAAGCACCCACGGGGTGGCCCTGGATCCAATAAATGATCCAAAATGAATTTGTACATATTCATAAAATTACCTATGCAATTCTAGGCATTTAATTACACAAGTAATTAGCCATATGACACCCCAATCATGGGCGTGTAGCACAATGGTACACAAAAAGAACACGGTAATTGGAATTAAACATCAGACCACCTACCTAGTTCTCCTCTGATCAGTATACACGAATGACACCTCCAAAAACACACTAGAAAAATGTAGATCTGGGATAAAAATTAACTCATTAAAACTCAAATAAATTACCCTTGATAATTAATTGGAAAGAAGAAATCAAGGAGAAGGAAGGTTTTACCCACATGTTGAAAACAAGATTGATGGCGAATGAAACAGATTCCCGGTGTGCGATTGAGAACTCCTCAAAACGCCAGCCTCTCCTCCCGAAACCCAAACGGGTTCACTGCCTCCTCTTCCAAATGGGGAGGATACTTCCAATTTTATACGATGAAAACAAACTACATGGCGTGTACCCTCAAATACATAGTGTGTACTTTTCATCATTTAACTGTTCCTCTAAAGGATACTTTTCACCGCCACACTGTTCATCTGTCGACATGAGTACATGATGTGTATTGTTGCTCGCTGGTGGCTACTTCCACCACCTTACTATTCACCTACCAACTCATTATACGGTGAGTAAATACTAAGTACAAGACATGTAGTCATTTTTTACAGCCGTTATCACCGAAAGGCCTATACGCCCTTTGTACTCATCCCACACGGCCAAAGTACCAGGCATGTGGAAAAGTACACGGCG
The DNA here is from genome assembly GCA_963277665.1 of Viscum album. NCBI lineage: Eukaryota > Viridiplantae > Streptophyta > Magnoliopsida > Santalales > Viscaceae > Viscum > Viscum album. The sequence continues at coordinate 918,448,905 of OY728143.1, read as the reverse complement.
TGTACCCAGAAAATTTTGGATTTTTCCCCATTTTCATTATTTTCTAAGAAACACTTAAGGAAAGAGGAAAAGAAGAAACCCTTACATCATGAAAAATATCCGGGTTCTTACAAACATCCCCCTTAAAGAAATTCATCCCCGAATTCCCCTTCCAAGTGTGGAGAAGATAAGCTCAGAACAACTCTGTCCACTTAGCTCGTACGTTGTTCTCCCTCTCCTAGGTTTCATCCTACACTCGGCCATTCTACCATAACACCCATACGAGAGGAACTAACCGACCGTGGAGAACCGTCATGATTCTATCAAAAATATGAATTAGATGATCCTCAAAGGATGCATCGGCTTGAAGCTCAACCTCCTCGGGCTGAAAATGTGAGATGAGTCTGAGTGAGAACAGCGCAGCTGAGATACATTGAAGACGTCATTCATGGTCTGATACCTTTCTGGTAACAGCAACAGATAGTAAACCAGACCGAATCTCTCCAGAATCTCAAATGGCCCTACATACCTCGGTGAATGTTTACCCTGTCTCCTGAACCTCTTGTGTCCCAACCTCAGTGAAACATATAAGAACACCCGATCCCTAACCACGAATTCCAAGGGTCATCTGCAGCAATCAGCATAAGATTTTAGATGAGACTCTGCAGTAGCCATCCACTATTCAATCAAATGGACCTGCTCTGAAGTCTCATGCACGAGACGTGGTCCCAATATAGCTACCTTACCTGCCTCCAACCAGAAGAGGGGTGATCGGAATGGCCTACCATATAAAGCCTCATAAGGTGCCATCTCAATAGTTTCCTGAAAAATCTTATTGTAAGAAAACACGACCAAGGGCATGTTCTTCTCCCAAGATCCCCCAAAGTACAGAACATACATGCATCATGTCCTCAAGAACCTGTATCATATGCTCTGACTGGACATCAGTATGAAGGTGGTAAGCTGCGCTAAGAAGCACCTGTGTACCCAGGGTCCTCTAAAAACTCTTCCAGAAACAATATGTAAAACTAGCATCTCTATCTGAAATAATAGAACAAGGGACCCATGAAGGTGTACTACCTCTCGAATATACAACTTCAAGATCTCTTAAACACTGAATGTATCCTTGATCGGAAAAAATTGATCTATCTTCACGAGTCTGTCCACAAAAACCCACACGACATCATTGCCTTTAGATGACCTCATCAACCCAGTCATGAAGTCCATCACAACATCATCCCATTTCCACTCTGGAATGTGTAACTGCTGAAACAGTCCAGCTGGCCTCTAATTCTCCGCCTTTACCTACTGACAGGTGGAACATCTCGTAACAAAACCAGCTACTTCTTGCATCATACCCGGCCACCAGTACTATCGTCTTAAGTCACGCTACATCTTGGTAATTCTGGGATGAACTTCCTGAGGTGAAGCATGAAACTCCGGCATCATCTCCTTGCGTATATACCATGGAACCCATACTCGTCCATGGATATGTAGTACCTCATCATCGCATATCGTCCAACCAGGAGGAGTTTCCTCACTTTCCACTGACTCCCATAGAACTAGGCCTTCTGAATCTGATAGTTGTCCCATCCTCACTCTATCCAGGAGGGTAGAAGTCATAGCTAAGGAAGAAATATAGGTTTTCCCAAGACTATCGTGCACCTCCAAATGCATCTCAGAGAAAAAAGCCATAAGCTGTCACTCACCACTAGCCTCTAGCACTACCTGTATCGGAGTCCCCCGACTCAGTGCATCAGTAAATGCTTTACCTTTTCCAGGTGTATAGGCAATCTCAATGTTGAAGGACTTATGGTATTGAAACCACCTTTACTGTCTTGAATTTAGGTCACGCTGGGTAAAGATGTACTTGAGACTTTTGTGGTCCAAAAACACCTCAAAATTCTCTCCCAATAGATAATGTATCCAACATCATAACGCATGAAAAATCGCAGACAACTTGAGATCATGCGTCAGGTAATTCCTCTCATGTGGCCTCAACTGTCGAGACCCGTATGCAACTACTTGATCGTCCTACATCAACACATCTCCCAGCCAAATACATAATGCATCATAGTAAACTGTATAGCTCTTCCCTTTCTCTGTATGTATCAAGACTGGTGGTGATGTCAACCTTCCCTTCACCTCCTGAAATGTTGTCTCGCAAGCTTCTGGCCAAATGAACTTCACACCCTTGTAAGTCAAACCCATCAATGGCACTACTAGGCATGAGAAGTCCTATATAAAGATTTTGTAGTAACCAGCTAGCCCCAACAAAACTCCGTATTTCAAACACGTTATTAGGCTACTCCCAGGAAACTACTGATCTCACTTTTTCTGGGATTAATGTAACTCCTACCTCTAATAAGGTATGACCCGGGAAGTGTATCTAGTCCATCCAAAAGTGTCTCTTTGAGAGCATAGAATATATCTGATGCTCTCTCAGTGTACTCAGTACGATCTCAAGATGGGAAGAATAGTTGTGTCGAGTGTGAGATTAAACCAAGATATTGTCCATGAACACTACAAAAAAAAGAATATAGATATGGGTGGAACACACGATTCATCTGAGCTATGAAAACTACAAGTGCATTCATGAGTCTGAATGACATAGCCAAGTAATTTTATAGACCATATCTGCTCCAAAAAGCTGTGAGTGGTATGTCCAATGGTCTAACATGAATCTAATGATATCCGGATCGTATGTCAATATTTCAGAACACTCGTGATCCTCGAAGTTGATTAAGAAGATACCCAATCCTTGGAAAGGGAAATCAATTATTGACCGTCAACTAGTTCAGCGTCTGATCATCCACACAAAGTTTGATGGTACCATCCCCCTTCTTCACACACAGGACTAGCGAACCCCACAGAGAAGTACTGGGTCGAATGAAACCATTTACCTAAAACTCCCCCAACTACCTATTGAGCTCCTGCAACTCTGGTGCTGCAATCATATTAGAAAGAATGTACACTGGTTCCAGTCCTGGAACATGCTCAATTGGGAAAACCACCTCTCATTCCCGATGGAGACATAAAAATTTGTCTAGGAACACATCCATGAAACGATCAACTGCTGGAGGGAAATCCATCTGACAAGTTCCCTGGTTATGTAGATATAAACTCGCAATCTGTGCTGTCGCTCCACCTCCCCTGCGATGCTCGGGTCTAGCTCGGCTCACATAGACATCCCATTCGCCCTTGTTTATAAACTCTCCACCCTCTAGTGATATGAAACTCACACTGTGACAATAGAAATCTAAAAAGGCTCAAAAGGGTACCAACCAATCCATCCCGAGAATGAAATCATAGATCATCATCTCTAGGACATAGAGGTCCCACAGAAAGTGACACACACCAACCTCTAGGAGGAACTCCCTGTACTGATGCACACCAACTGTTCCAGTCCCCAACAGAGTGTCTAGAGTCATAATATCATAAGAATACTAAACACAGAGCCCAAGGCTCTCCACAATCGGAAGAAATTTAAAGATATGTTTAGCACCCGTATCGAAAAGTACCGAAGACAAAACAGAAGCAACTAGAATAGTACCTATAACAGTGGAAGGTTCAGGATTTTGCTCCTGTTAGGTCTGTTGCACTGCATACGCCTGCATAGTGCGCGGTTCTACGACACAGCCTGGCTACCTTAAGCTAATCCACCCTACTGTCTCTGAGATCCTGGTGTCTGGCTACCATGAACATGACCACCAACTCGTCCTGAACGTCCCGACGTATTCCAATTCCCTGACTGGTAAGAAGCTGATGGACCTATTTCTGCATGCGAAGTTTGCAAAGAACCCCACTCACTAGCCATTAGTGGAAACACCCTGCAAAAGCGCTGCCGATGACCCATATTGCCGCAAGATCATCTCTCCACTAGGTCACGTGGACACTGAGGTCTCTTCTGCCCCTCTTTACTACACTGGTAGCACATCACCTGGCCACCTGAAGAATTCCTATATCTATTACTACCACCTTGAGAGAAATCCATCTGTCTCTTCCTCTTATAGGTATAAATAGTACCAGAAACTTGTGCCGAACCGCCCTGGCCTGCACCACTAGCTTCCCGTTTGTTTCCATCAGTAATAAGTGCTTGGTTCATAACATCATGCATTATAGGCATCCTCAAAACATTCACCACAGCTAGGATTTCATATTGAAGACCATCCTCAAAGCGTCGATCCCTCAATGCCTCATCACCCACCAGAACAGGTGAAAATCATTGTAGATCAGTGAAGCGGGCAGAATAATAAATCACTAACATAGCGCCCTGCTGTAGATTATTGAACTCTCAATCTTGATCTACCCTTAGTGTCTTAGGAAATTAGTAATCATAGAAAACAACATGAAAATAATCCCACGCTACGTCCCGGTGATGCCCAGTCTGGGTGGTAACATCCCACCATCTCTTGGTGTAATCACGCAGCATGTATGTAGCAAGATTGACCCTCTGCCCAACAGGCGTCTCTAGATGCTCGAAAATAGTCTACACAGAACCCAACCAAGACACCACAGCCTATGGTTTTCCATCCCCTAGAAATGTAGTGAGATTCTTCTGCTAGAATATATGATTCATCTCTGCCATAGATGTGGAAGCCGGCGGTGCACCCTGGAAGGTCTACGTGAACCGCATGAAGCCTTCACAGAACTGCGCATTAGTGCTTGTGTCCAGTATAACTGCTGGAACCGCATCTGGCTCTGCTATAGGATCCATTGGTATTCTATGGCCTACCATCTCTATTGTATAATCATTGCCGCTCCCTTTAAGAACAACTCATGTTCATCTTAGCGGAATGGATCTACCAAGTCAAACACACACCTTAGATTAAGATCATCAAGGAAAAATAACTACAAACGTATGAAGGGGACTGGGAATGGAAATCATTCAAAATTTACAAAATAGGACTACACGGCATGCATAATAACTACACGGCGTGTTCATGTAAACATTCCACATGGGCGTGTACCTCTTCCAGAACTGGTCGTGTAAAACCCCAAAAACACGATGTGTATTTGAATTTTCATCCCCTTCCCAAGTCCTTTTACCCAACTTTGCCACACGACTCCCTTTTGAACGAGACTACACAACGTGTAATGGATTAGCTTCATCGACCTGTGATGTTCATTACATGGCCAGGTACACATCTCTTACTACATGATGTGTTCCAGATTGACATGGTGTGTACAACATAGATTCCAACTACCCGTGTTGTTAGTGACATGGTCGGCTACTTGGATGACACTTTAAGGCATGTTACACCAGCACACGACATGTACACCACCCTGTTTCCCCATCCACATGGCCAAGTCCACTCGGTCTCTCACCGGTCAATAATACACGGCGTGTCCCTCAGGTTCATAGATTGTGTAGGAGGAGGTATCGCCGACCCGTGTTTGTTAGTTACATGGTCAGGTCCCCAGGTCAAACTACACGACGCGTTCTTGATTGAAACGACGTGTATAAGCTCAGATCTATCCGCTCGTGTTTTTAGTTACACGGCGGACACCGGGTCAAGACAACACGACATGTACAACTTGTACACTCTGGGTTCCCTGAAGGTTTCACTCTCCCCTATTTCAGCCCACACGACCTATGACACATGTAGAAACTACACAACATCTACATATGGTACAAGGTGTGTAATTAATTTTTTTTCATTTATTCCCAAACAGAAGAGTACATTGTGTGTAGTCAAAACTACACGGCGTGTATTCTTGTTTTTTTGGACAGTAAGCCTTAGAAACAACTCTGGAGCCCTAAAAAAACTAAAAACATCACCAATGTTCCAAATTCCAATCTATGAGAGCCCATAGTCCCCGTGAATCAATTTTTGGCATCTTATACATGTTATAAACAAAGTAAATATTCAATGTTCCACCCAATTCCTATCAATGAGGGCCCATGCTCCTCAAGAACCAATTTTTGGAATTCATTCTACAAAACCGTACTTAACAATGCCCTATCAAATATCCTATATTTCTTGAAGGCATCTATCACAACAACATGAATTTTCTAGCACCGTATTTATCACAACAAAATGAAATTTCTAATGCACCTATATGGCATGGAAAGTATGCATGGAATGTGATTTTAATATGTTCCTAAATGATGCATGTGATTGCATAACCTCATCTCATCGGGTTGAAACTAAATAAAACCCAAGTATAAAATATACGCATCACACCACAAGGGTGTCACCCAACAGTGAAATCAAATCAACTGTAAAACTACAAAATCAAAAAAATTTCAACTCGAGGTAAATTGGATTTTCCCTGTACATGGGTTAGCTAATCCCAGGCACAACTTATTACCAAGTACATATTTTGTTCTATACCTGACTATAGGCTTCAAATAGTAAGTCAAGAGAAAAGCAATTCCATTGATACCACTTTGTAATGTCTTGAATCAGGGTGCCACTCAACGGGTGAGCCGAACCCAGTTGGCCAAATAACCTCAAGTGCATTTCCCCAAATGCCAGAGGCTACCGACTAGCAGTGAGGACCTATGTCTGATAGTGGGGAATTTATGCCCTCATTTTTCAATGTGTAGCGTAGTGGAAATAGATGTAAACATACAAAATGAGAAAGCAGTAAAAGATATACAACTGAAATGGACAACTTAAGTATAAGAGAACCAGCATTCATATATATAATGATGCAACATGTCACAGAGTCTAGGAAAACATCCACAAAAGGATACAATGAAACAAAATTACAATACAAAGTACAAGTACAACAAGGAAAACAAAACAGTACATCAGGAACTCAGCCGCATCACTAGCCTAAGCTCGGTCCCATGATCTCCCACTCCTCTGTAACAATCATGTACCTGTATAGGGTCCCTTTCCCTTATACAATCCTGCAACAATATTATATGTTTGGGCCCATGACATGACCCAAATATAGTGTGGGAAATAAATCCCAGTAGGCAACCACCAAAGGCCCGCGGCCAACAGTCAGTGAGTTTTTGCAACAATAGTGTGCGGTAATGAAATGAAGTAACCCAAGAAGTACTAAAAAGTAAACATTCCTACCAGTTTCATATCCATTTCTAACAATTCAATATAATTGAATTTTATGTTCCTGAGACTTAGCCTCAACTGAAAATCTCCTAAACAATATCGTAGCAAAACTACAATGAGCTATCTAACAAGTACATGGTCAATCAATACCAAGCCTGTGCTTTAGCTTGGAAGGTATAACATGTAAAATCACAACAGTGAATATGAAAAATAAACAGATTCCTTTGAAATGAAAAACAATACCCTCAGGTAATCAGAATCGAAACCCATAGGTTATTGCGCAGAGGCATAAAAAATATTGCCCATAGGCGTATGAGATAATGCCCTTAGGCATGGAAGTAACTGCCCACATGCATAAGAAATGTTTTCTTAGGCTAAACAAAAAACTACCCTCAGGATAAGAAATTAATTGGGCCAAGCCCAGCAAATACGTAAGAAATTTATATTCAATTCCTTTCAAGGCAATTCAAAGCATTTTATAATTCATGTTATACCCTCGGGTAACCTAACCAAATGGCTAAACAAGGGAAACGCACCCACGGGGTGGCCCTGGATCTAATCAATGATCCAAACAATAGTTGTACATATTCATTAAATTACCTACTAAATTCTAGGTATTTAATTAACCAAGGCCTCAGCTATACGACACCCCAACCATGGGTGTGTATCACCATGGTACCCAAAAACAACACGATAGTTGGAATTAAACATAAGGCCACCTACCTCGATCTCCTCTGATCGGTATACACGAACGACACCTCCCGAAACGCACGAGAACAACATAGATCTGGGATAAAAATTACCTTTTTCAAACACAAGTAACATTCCCTCGAGAAATAATTGGAAACAAGGGCTCAAAGAGAAGGAAGATCTTACCCGCACGGTTCGAACAAGATCGACGGTGGTAGAAACAGATTCCCATCGTGCGATCAGGAACTCCTCAAAGCTCCAACCGATCCTCCCGAGTTACAAATGGGTTCACAACATCCTATGACAAATGAGGAGGATAATGCCCATTTTAAGTGAAAAAACCAAACTACACGGCATATACTCTCATGTACACAGTGTGTACTTTTCATCATTTAATTGTTCCTCTTGCGGCTAGTTTTCACCTCCACACTGTTCCTCTATAGACCTGAGTACACAAACTATATTTTTGAATACACGACGTGTATTGTCGCTCCACTGGTAGTTACTTCCAATTCATTACTATTCAACTTTAGACTGATTACACAGTGTATAAATACTATGTTCACATCGTGTAGTTAGTTTTTACACGCTTCATCGCTGACAGGCCTACATGCCCTGTGTACTCATCCCACATGGCCAAAGTACATGCCGTGTGGAAAAGTATAGGGCGTGTACCCAAAAAATTTGTTATTTTTCCCGAATTTCATTATTTTCTCAGAAACACTTAAGGAAAGATGAAAAGAATAAACCCGTACCTCAATAACAAGAACCTGGTTCTTACAAATATTGTTTAGTCTAAACCAAACTTCTTCCTGAACCCATCGAATAGTTTCACCAATTACACATTATTAAATATGAATGGTGTTTTTTTATAGTTGAAACCCAAGTACAAGTTATTTTTATCTTTTTTATTTAATATTTATATCAAGGGTATGTATTTTATTTTTATTATTTTATCATTGACATATTTTAAATATTCATGCACTCTTCTCCTTATGTCATGTAGTCACCCCCATCACACAATGATAAACCCCACAATTATCATATCTTCCTCAAGATCCCTACATTCATGTAATGGTAAACACCATCAGGTAAGGGAAAACAATTTTGCATAAGGTTATGTTATGTGTTAATTCTCATCTGAATTCATATAAAAAATTATGAATTTGGAAAATTATTCAAACATTCACGGAAGGCCTAATGGTATATTATTTTCTTTATTACAATTTTTGAGTATGAGAATCGAATGTCAAGCATACATTGTATCTTTTTTTATCATGAATGTCGCATGAGTTTTCTTTCATCACACTAGAAGAAACTTTCACAAAACCCCTATTCTCAAAAAAATTCTTCCTTCGCTACTATTTTTTTCATGAAAATCATGATATCTCTCTCTAAGTGGAATACATTATCTCATCCTCAATGATTACCCTTTTATAAAAGATTAAAATTTCATCCACCTTTATTATTCAATCAACTAAATTTACTAAATAGTATGGTGTGTAAATAAACCAAGATAAATGCTGCATTACGAAATATTTCAAACATTTTAATATCATGGCATGCTGAATGTTTCCACATGCGTTTCATTCATTTTAATTTCATGAAACAGTAAAAATATGTTTTCTCACAGTTATTGAAATCCACAAGTCAATGTAAGAAATGGTTTTAACATTAAATAGAAAACCCTATTGTAGCTACCCATACATAGGTAATAATTTGTGTCGGATTCACTTAAGATGCCTCATTTATTCCTTGTAAGAATATTTTTCATCATGTACTCACATGTATTCACATCATTTAATTAATTCAAGATAATCTAGTGTATAATCTTCTCAAACTTACTCTATTTTATCATATATAAATTATATAAGTAACATCATAGAAAAAATCCTATATTTTGAAAAATTTAGAGTTTTGTAAGGCTGAATATGACCACTCATGATGAAAATATATCTATGATAGATAGAATAATATGGTCACAATATATCAGTAACATTTTAGTGATGGGAGAATTTTTCGTATGATTTATTGATCCCACATCAATTATTTACTCAATCATCTTCTACTAAATAAGTTAACATATTAGAAAAAAATATTTGTTATTAGAAGCCTATTTTCTACTCCCAAACAAAATACCTTGCATAGTAGGAATAGATGGTATATGCCTCCTAGTGTAGGCCTACCTACACACCTTCTAACTTATGCACTCTCTGTTTTTTAATCCACTCTTATTTCCAACTACCATGAATATATATAAGTTGAAAATATTTCACACCAATGTAGTTGATGTATGGGGTACCTTTGGATGAATAAGAGGTTTTCCTAATTTTTACCAACATAGAGAAAATATCAATGAATAAAGATCCACCATATAAGAACACTAAAAAAAGTTCTATTAAATACTATATTCATGAAATTTATCTTCCATTCCTCATGAAAATAATTTATTTTTTACAATGCATTCAAATTATTCCCTTATGAAATAAAAATTTTTAGGGTCTTATTTAGTTCCTCTTATTTATCACATTATAAATATTTTTCTAGAATTATCAAAGGTTATAAAAAAAATTTATAGTTCAAAATTATCATAACAGATACAGAGAATACTGATTATAAATACTTATAAAATTCTTCTCTTATAAAAATATGAAACACATATTTTTCATTTAATTGAAAATAAGATATATTTCATGTCCATTGGGTTCAACAGTTTCTTGTAATTTAAACATTGGACTACATATGAAGGATTAATTTGAACATCTTATTCTTACATCATATGTGATGGGTAACTCTTTTTGACAGTCATTAGAAATATTTCCCATCTTTTAATAACTAATCATATATTTATTACCTTTAGGAAGGTTTTTAGATGAACTAGTCCAAACATATGACATTTGGGAATTTGGATATTCTATGATTCATTAGATATAACTTTTTTCTCAAATAAAAAAAATTCCACCTTTATTTTTATCTGTATCCACATGAAACCATTTAGAATCAATAATTTCAATCTAAAAATTAATGATACAACAAACTATTTTCTCCTAGGTATCATATTATAAAGACAATAAATATTTTTCATGAGATTGTTATAATCCCCAAAATAATTAGTCAGCCATACATTCATGATGAATAAATAATCCAATGGTGTACCTAATAAGATAATATATGTATTCGTCCTAATAAAAAATTGATTCATCCTATATTTACAAAAGACCATGAAAATAACTCCTTGTTTTAATTTTTTAGGTTTTAATAAAATACATAATGAAATATACAGTCATAAATTCATCCATATTCATTTATTCAATTTCGTATTTCATTTATTTATTCTTAAATATTGTCCAATATTTATTTAGTTCTCATATTATTTTATAAATTAAAATTATAACTTTGTTTGAGAATTTGAGAAAAACTTATTAGAGTACTAAATAACTTTATTATTATTTATAGGATTAAAAGATTCACTAAAAGTGGATAGACTTTTATGGGAAAATTTTCAAACAAAAAATTTTCTTCTTTAAAGGAGTTACTTCTAAATGGTTGATGATATTTTTCATATGTTGAGTTAGAAGATAAGTACCATCTTACAGTTCTCACCTTCCATTCCAATTAAATTGTTATATTCTATTGGGTTATTATCAAATTTCCAATCGAATTGGATATTCACATGATTCCTATTTTTTTAATAAATTTACTAAAAATAACGGGAAGTTAGGATTAGTAATACTCAAATTAATAATCATTTAAAATGAAAAATTATTATTCTAAAATTAATATCTCATGAATGAAATATATATCTTATTTTTTTAATTTTAAGTTTCAATATACATTATTCAAAGTATACATCTCATTAGGATCTATAACATAATCCCATGATATAACATGGCTCAACTTTGATAAAAAAAATATATATATAAGGGTCTAGATCCTTATAGTTTGTTACTTTTCACATTTTAGAGGTCTAAGGATCATGGGTGAATCATGTAGTTGTTTTAATGGAGGTTGGTTGAAATAATTTTGATACAGATGAGGTTTAGGATGTCAATAGTAGTTCACAAATTTAATTTTCAATTAACAACAAAAATAGCCTATTAATGTCTTGATAAGGAGTGGTTAGTAGGATAATATTACTATTTTGAACCATGGTATCCTAATATACGGGGATGAGTATTAGATTTGATCAATCTAAATGGGAAATATCTGGTGTGGAAATGGAGTTCCGAGTGATAGATAATCGTGGATTATTGAATCATGTAAATCAATTTTTTATAAGAATTAAAAAAAGTTTAATCACAGTATTAATAAAAAATAAACATCACAAATTTTATTCAATCAAATTTTATATAAATTGAATCCCACATTAAATGTTTTTAGAAACCCCATAGTTTCCCCCCAACCAGACGAGACTACATGATCACTCTGAAGGAAATTCAATTTTTATGAGTCTTTAAAATCTTGCCACTTTTTAAATAAATGAACAGTTTATTCAAGGACCCGGCATCCCGCAGTGTTCTGATAAATTAAATCACAACCCAAATTCTTTCTAAAACAACAAATTTCTATTGATTTTATTATGTGCTTGTTTGAATAATGGTTACCTTTCCTATATATAGGTATAAAGGGATATAATGAATTGTGGTTATTTTATATACATGTATATTCCTATATTATAATACCATAATATTATTTTGAAATATATATTTTTAGAATAATTTAATATTTTCAATATTTTTGTGTTGCATGAAACACTATGTTTAAAAAATATATATATACTATTGAAATTATATTAATTGAAGTTATCACCTTGCCATTGAAATGCAGAGTATGAAAAATATTAACTAAATAATGAAAATATAGTATTTAAAAATTAATATAAAATTATTTATTTATTTATACATTAATAAAAAATGTAATTCAAAACAATAAGAAAATATAATAAATAATTTTCAAAAACATTATTTTTATAATTTTTTTTCAAAAATAACATAAAAACAACTTATGGTGAGTGATTTCAATTACATGTACATATTAGATACTCAATAAAAGTTGTAAAATTATTCTTATGTTTTTTCTATGTGATAAATAGAAATAAAAAAATTACTCTTGAAATTTTATGTTTCTAAAATGATGTTTTTACCTTTTCATAATTATTTAAAAATAAATATGTCACTGTAAAAAAACATATTTACAAAATTATCTTCAATTTTTTAAAAATATTATTAACATTATCCAATGGTGAAATTTATATAATTTTCTCAGAAAATAATGTTTTTTGGTGAATAGTTAAAATACCGGTTTTTTATGAATTATCATTTATTTTAATTCTTGTAAACACATAATATATGGATGAATATGGTTTTAAAATAAATATTATTTCAATTTTATATAAATTAATCAAATTTATGTAATTATATTATTTTTCATATTTAATTTTGATATAAAAACATTTAATGTTTTTTAATATTTTCTCCTTGAAAACATGCTTTATCATCAATTCCATGGGTTTAATTTTAAAAAAAAAATTCTCAATTTCATATGTATAGAATTTTAAAAATTGGATTCCATATTTTCAGTAAGTATAATTTATATTATTTAACATGGCAAACATAATTTTTTACCATAATAAATTATAAAAAATTAAAAAAATTACTCCAGTTAAGGTAAAAATTGGTTTACTATTGGTTAAACAAAAAAGGGAAGTTCGGAAAATGAAAAAAAACATGTAAATAACTCTTTATAAGGCATTATTTTGATATTATATCCTCTAGTATCATAAATTTTACATTTTCTATCCCATCATCATTTCAACAATGTCGTCACACCTTTTTTAAAAAAAATTACAAGTGTTATTCACACCTCACTTATAAAATTCCACCCATATTCTATCATATTAACATGTTTAAAACCAATTTTATCATCTATTACAAACACAATTAATTTTCCTTCATCCCTCCTCTTTAATTCTAATAAATTGGTTTCAATAAATCAATCTTAAAAATCCTTTTTGTGTACCACAAATAATGTTTTCCTATGAAGATGTAAAATACTTAATTGATAATATTATTTTATATATTCATAAAACATTTTTAATTATTATAAAAAAACTATAAACTTATTTTATTATTATCTTAAATATAATTATATTTTATTATTTTAGGGTTATAACCTAAATCCTTCTCCTCTTTCATCAAATTTTCTATGATATCTATATTCGTGTGTATCTTGAACAAAATCCTCACGAACTAATATTATTTATTTTCAATCACAACCCCTCAAAAATGGATATAATAATGTATTTATTATATATATATATATATTATTTATAATATTATATTTCTATTTTAATCATCATATCATATATTCATTCTTATATTCCATTCTATGTGAATTCAAAAACGTCGTTCGTGTGTACAAAAAACTACAACCTTGAAAAGTGATGTTATGTGTTCATTATATACTCATTACATGGAATTTAATTATGTTATTTTAAAATAATAATAAGTAATATGTCTATTAAATCACAATAATTATATAATGTTAATGTATCAATTATATTTATTTTATTTAAACTGTTGAGGAATTTGAAACAACATTCCTGAATATGTACAACCTATCAACAACATGAATAATGTATTTTATTTGAAATATTTAACTTTTATGTATTAATATATATGTATATATATATATTATATGATTTATATTTAATAGTTATAATTATGTATATTATGGTATAATCATCAATTTAATATGAAGAAAACAAGTAAAAACATACGGAAAATACAACCAGTTATTTCCTAGAATATGAATTTAACCTGAAATTGTTAATAAATGTATAATAAATGGTAGTAAAAAATAATATATTTAATGAGATATATTATTATAATTATTTTTAATATATTTATAATAACCATATATTAATTATATAGGAGTATTATATGTGTGTGAATGAAAATGAGACTTAAGATATAGGATTTCTAGTCTCTCTTTAATTTTGTGGAGACTTGTAAATTTCAACTCATTTTTTGGGTGTTGTATATATAAAATATTTGACATGTTATAAGTTAAATAAAATTATTTTCATTTCATATAATGTTTCCATTTAATTTTATGCTTTATTGAGTATTCTGATTCAATATATTATTGAGTCGGTAAGGGATTTATATCTCACTTTTATTTTCTGTGAGACACAAGACATGTTCACCAATTGTTTCTTCTATTTGTATATATTCAAAAAAAAATTATTTTGTTATTATTATTCATAAAATTATGGGGATTTATATATCCATTTAATGATTTATATTTCATGGCTTTTATATTTCAAAATTTACCAATATGATAATTTATTTTTCATCTTACTTTTATATCCATGAGATACAAGACAATTTCACCAAATGATTATTAGCTTTTGTGTATGTAATTCCTATTATTTAATTTTATTTGTCATAGCATGAAAATTATTGAGATTTACATAACCATATTGTGATACCTCTTTAATGGTATTTTTGGTTGAATGGTTACCAAAGTGGTAAAATATTTTGGTCTCAAATTTCATTCCATGAGACATATGTTGTGTTATGAAACTATCATCATTTATGAGGTGTATATACATAACCTGTGACATGTGGTATCATGAATTTATTTATTCACATGAAATGTTATTTTAACTCTAACATTATACTTTCATGGTTATTATTATTCAAGGTTATGAATTTGGGACATGTTTATGTTCCATTATTATCATTTTTGGGATGGATCATGATTATGTTTCCAATGAAAAATATTTTGTTACATCTCTCAAAAATCTCATGATTGTTTTAATTTTTTATATTTTGAAAAAACATAAATTCCATTCATTTACTATATTTTATTGATTAAAATTTATTATAATAATTTTATGAAAAATAAAAATTATTACACTCTAGAGATAAAATTCCATTTTCTTCCAATCAAATTATTTCTTATAATATTATAATTTTATAGAAATATCAAAATTATTAGTTAAATAACATTTAACATATTTTTTAAATTTTTGCAATTTTTTTAAATTAAATTTCATGTCATTTTTTAAATACATTACACTTGTCTTTTAATGAAAATGTGAAAAGAATATTTCATCTAATATGTACAAAAAGAAATGAATTTCCATAATTCATTCCATTATTTTAATGGAACAATCCAGCATATGCATTAAAGTATATTTTAAATGAAAACTTGTTTCAAAATATTTTTAAATGTTTTTATTCAAATATAAAAGAATAATTAATTCAATAAATATATTAAATATTACATAAACCTCCCTTATTATGTTTTCAATGTTATACTCAATGAAAAGTATTTTTAAAGTGTTTAATACCATAAAATTTTTTTCCAATAGGAAATGAAATTTTTATTCAACTAATGTCTTAAATAATTTTTAAATCTTACTTTATAAGTGATTAGGGTTATTTTTTAAGTCATATATTTTAAAAAGTTTTATGTTTTAAATATTTTTCAAATAAGAATGGATTTTTAATCAATAATGTTTAGAAATTATATATAAGGAATCCTATATGTGTCTTCATGATTATTTTAAAAGAAATAAATTTTCAAAATAATTTATTAATTTTGAGTTTTATAAAGTTATTTTAGATAAAAGGATATTTTTCCACAATAAATGTTTTAAATGAAATTTCAAAATCATAACCCATATAAGATGACATATTTTAAGGATACATATACTCTACTACTCATATGATCCATGAATTCCATTATTATAATTTCTATGAATGGTTTATTTTTATGGTGGAATGATGTTCATGAAACCTCATTATCTTTTATGGGTTATGAAATATGGAATTATTTTTCAACCCCCTTAATTTTATGTGTCACACGATAATAAAATGAATAAATGATTAAGGAACCTTTTTCTTTTTCATGTGTTATGTTATTATGAAATATTTCTGAAAACTACTACATTTCATGTTTTATAATATTATCAAATTTTCAAGATTGTATTGAACACATATTTATGAAATACATTATATGATGGATGGATCCTATATATCCCTCTATTTCATTGGGTAATTTTTAATATATCATGAGATATAAAAAACTTGTTTTTGGAGAAAACTCGATTCCGTAATTGAATTTTCCACTATAATGGTCATGGTAATGAACCATGACTATTATGAGTTTTTATAAAGTGAACCCATTCCACTATAGTAGCACTAAAAGTGAGACTTTACTTCTACCTAAATGATTTTATGTAGTTATGTGTATTCTGAAATTATATTTCAAATTACAAGCTCACCACTCATAGATCATGTTCTCTAATTTATTAATGATTGATTTCTTATAAACATCCAATTATTATATGATGAATAATTATTATGATTGATTATATATAGCTTATAGTTTTCAAATTTTATTCCTACATTATTATATAATTATTCTCATGATATTCTTAAATATCTCACTTTTTACCCTTACTGCATATCTGAGCTCAATCATTCATAAGTTTCCCTTCCTATGGTTTTGATGAATGGTTTTAACTAGGGTATGTTTGTCAAGTGAAGTAAAGGGAAATATAATTATTTGATATGATAAAGATTATTTAATAAATTATAATATTTTATGTCTATTGTCTAATAATAGTAATGTATTATAAATCATCATTCTTATTTTTTTGTGTATTTTAGGGAATATTTATGTTAACGGATGCCATATCTATATATAAAAAACCATATTGATATAATTTTTATTAGAGTAAATGTTTTCTTAACCTTTGAAAAATATGATGAGAGAATTTTAGTGATATTCGTAAGGGTATTTATAAGAATATGTTTATGGATGTTTTTATTGACCCTAATAAGGTTTTGATAAAATATAAGAAAATGTCTGTGAATCTTGGTAGAGTATAAAGAAATTGGATTCTATGAAATTAAATCATGGGTGGATAATAATGGTGGATGTTTCTCTAAAAAAGAGATACCAAAGGGTAGTAACTCCAAGAAGGGCACAATGATATGAGCTCGATTTACACTTGGTTCATGGAAACATGCCTTTCTAGACACCTTGTTTAAAAATCCTAATGTATACACTTTGGAAATACACTATCTCTTTTTGAATCACCATTAATGATTTTAAAAATCATCACAGTGATTGAACTAGGCTTAATATGTGGTTTAAAAGAATAAAAAGCAAGGGTCATGGTTTTTACATCAAATAAGTTATTTTTCCTTATTATTCAGTTTTCCACTATGAATATAGTTACTCACACTTTTCCATCTTTTTAAATAAATGGAAGGATCCTAAAGGAACATGAAATTTTGAATTTGGTAGACAATATATTAACCATAAAAAATGGGATGCTTACTGGGTATTGGGAAATTGTAATTATGGATAATAAATTATATTAGAACATGAATAAGAATGTGAAACTTAACCAACTATAAGAATATCCCATGAAGAGAATGATATATCTCTCTAAGAGTTTATGTATTGGGGATTACATAAGAAATAAAATTCATTTTACTATATATTAAGAATCAGGGGTGAAGCAATTAATGTAATGTCATAGATGGGTAAGAAAATGATTTTAGAGTGTAAAATAAAGAAAAAACTAATTTCATTGAAAATGAAAAATCAATGGATTGGTTAACACAATCTATGATAATAATGGTCTCCCTATGGCATTATCAATTGTGGAAAATTTTAAATATTGAATATATGGGCATCGTGAGTAATAATTCAGTTAATTATTGAATTATGGGTTTTCATATTTATTATTATTTTTATATATGATTTTATTTTTAAATTAAAAAGGGATACTACATTATATAGTGTACATGACTCACAACCAATATTTTCTTTAAAACATTGGGTTGCATGAATGATTGATTTATAAAAACAATAATATATTATTATTATTATTTAATGAGGAATTTATTTTTTATCATTTGTATAAGAATGAATTAATAGAATTTAATATATAATATTTTCCCATGTTTATAATATTGTTTCCATTCTTCCAATAGATTTTATATCTATTAGGCAATAATTAATTTAGTTTTATACTTTAAAGCACAATTTTGCAATAAAAAGCAGTTCACATCCATTTAATGGAGCATCACTTTTGAAATGTTTTTTTGAAACGTTCATAATTTATATATGAAAAAATAAAATTCATTTTTAATAGAAATATAAATTATTAAATTAGATGAATTTTTGGTATTTTTCTAAGTCGCTTATTTTCCATATAATTATTAAATAATACTAAACATTAAATGAAAACTGTAATTTCATCAAATTTATTAATATAGAAAAATTATCTTATTAATTTGTTTTAATGTAAAATTATATAAAATTTCTATCATTTAAAAAAAATTTGGTTAATTGAATAAATTTCCAATTTAATATATATATATATATATATACATAATTTTTTTGAACATATTCACTTTAATAAAAAACCCTCTTTGTCATCCCATCTATGAGATTAATTTTATATTAATTTTAACTAATTATATAATTTAAATTTAAAATAATTTATTAATTTTCTATAATCAGTATAATTTAAAATTTATTAAATTTTTGACATAGTTTTTGACCATCAATATTAATTACATTAATTAAAATTAATTATAGAGATTATGGAAACAATTTCGATTACTTAGTGAATAAACAATAATCATACAAGAAAAAAATACATATATATATATATATGTAAAAACCCCATTTTTTATATATTATTATACAATATACACATTTTATAGTATATGTACCATTATTGAGACCCATTATGTAAAAAATACACCCCCATAGTGTTTCCTTTTTTATTTGTAAGGACGCCACTCCTCCACAATAAAATGCACCCCCCCCCCCCCAATTTCTTCACACTACTGATGTCCAATGGAAAATTCAATACCTAAAATAATATGTTAAGAAAATCCCATATCTCATCTTAGAAGCCTTAAATTTGGGCATAAAGTAAACCATGGTATTCCTCTAGTGGAAACCAAATGGATTCACCTAAAAAGAGGCAATGTTCTTCAATGTGAATTTCTATTTTATTTCTTTCACCGCACCATAAATTCATCTTATTATATTCTTATTTAATAAACTCATTATATTAAATAAAATTATAGTTATATATGTTAAGGTTTATTCTTACACCTACACACACATCCATCAGATTGCTGATGAAATTATTGTTCTTATGTATGGAAGACTACAACCATGCGACACGATATCATTAATTTTTTCTTTACCACCTCTAATTCTACGGAATTACAGTATAAATATTATTTTTTACAATATATATATGATATATTTATTTTAATTGTAATTATGTAATTGTAATATGACACATAACTTCATTCTATCCATTTATTGGAATATGATAAAATAGTTTGTGGACGTATGGAGTATCACCACATTGAATCAATGTTTTTTTTCATGCATTAAATTAAATTTATAAATACATAGATCAATAAAAAATAAACATAAATAAAATATATATTATATTTATGGAATAATTAAATTTCTATAAATATAATATAACAATTTACTTATTACCTTTTCACACATAAAAGTTGTTATAACGTTGGTCATGAATGTGTGGACTACCGCCTCCTCGAAGAGATGTGATTAATTTTAGATCATAAGTATTATATATATAAGTTTATATGATTATATAAAATGAAATTTAAGATATAATTAAAAATTTTAAGGATAATTTTTACCTACCACCTTCCCATAATGATCGTTGAAAACAGGAATGTTTCTTATCTGTACGCATGACCTATCATCTCAATAATTGTAACATTGGTTGATTATTCGTTATAATATTTCACAATTGGTTCGAGAAGTATAATTGATGTGTAAATATGATAATTATTTAATGATTTATTTTATGGAGTTTTTTAAATAATGACCTCATTCACCATAATAGACCTGAAAAATTCATTTATGACACATAAAATGAAAATGGACAACACTCATGATGTAAAATTAATTGTTTCAGTATCGGTATAAAAACATTTAACAAGTGGAAAAAGAAATTGTAAACATTAATAAGGTATGAATTATGTATATAATATACATATGTTTATTATTTAGGATGATAATGAAAAACATGACAATTAGGAATCATTGTAACATATTTCGTCTTTATAACCTTTCATTGAGGCATATCATGATTTCATACACCCCACCTTCATTTATGAAGTGTATAAATAGACCACTTGATTTTAATATCATGAATTTACTTATTATAATGTAATTTTTTTCCTAAATTTTATATCTTAATGGGTATTATGATTCAATTTATTTCTTAGACCTATGTGGCCCTTCGATCTTAAAATATCATCTTTTTCTCGAAGTTAATATTCATGATATTATTGTACATATTTATTTATTTTTAGAAAAATTAATTATAACAAAAACATAATTGTTATTCTTATAATTGGAATCCCCTCTAAGCCTATATATTTTGTAAAAGAAAAATAAACTTATATTTCCTTTTGTGTGTAATTTTTTTGAAAATGGGTTATTGAAAAAGAGTTGACTATTTAAAAATAATTCTTTCTTTGGAGTGAAAATGAAACATTATGATAATTTTTTTAAAAATTTAATTCATATAATTGTTCTGATTATATAATGGTACATTGAAATTTGATGTTTGGTAACATGATAAACCAATGATTGGTGGTTTGATGATAATCAAATAACTGGTGGGTCCATGATTTCCATACAATACATTGGGTTTGGAAGTCAGTCGTATTGTTATTAAAATTATAAGAATGAACTGTATATAATTTCACAAAAAGGTCACTAAATTTATAAGAGTGGCAAGAATAGTGATGTCCCAAGATACCAATATGTTTTATCTATGATTTCATTAGGTTTTATGAAAATTTGGTGATCATAAATATTAAAATGATATTATTTTATTTTGAATGGAAATTATATAATACATATTAATGGTGAAACATATTAGTTTATGATAATGTTTTCATGGGTTTTAATATTTATTAATAGACCATGGGTTTCTTTATTTTTGAATCCCTTAATGATCTATTTATTCTTAGCCCATGTTTTACAATGTTTTACATAGTATTTGAGGATGAGTAAGAGATTGGAAGTGGAAAATATCAATGTTGATAAGAGTTCTAATAAAATAGATCATGATATGTTTTGAATGTAGTATATAATTAGAAAACAATACACTAATCTAGAGTTTATATATTTTGTTTTATAGTTTGTATGTCTATTTTTTGACCTAATTCTCCAAAACAATAAACCTAAAAAATCTTCATTGTAAGAGAAACTAATTTGTTGACAGAAAATAAATAATATGTGATATATAAGGTAGATGATTTATATTCAGTGTATATGGAAATTATTAGATAACATTAAATATTAGGTTCAAATTTGAATTATTTTGTTGAAACATTTCACATTATAGTTTATGTGAATTTATGATACATTTTAATATTTTGATGTTGATTCATATAAGGTTTTTATTTTATAAAGGATTTTCATAAAAGTAAAAAAGGATGATTTTTTGGGAATAACCCATGAGGAATGTTTCATTCAGAATCAACCTCTTGAGATTGTTGGAATGGGAACTATGTGTGATATCCTCGACCCATGATTGACTCAATGGTTTTCTAAGCCTGGTTGGCCACATGGCCTCTAGAACATCTCCTAAAACACTAGATTATGATTATAAACAATGAGGACCTTTGTATTGTATGTGGGGAAACCTTTTTCAAATTTCTTGAGAGAAACATAGCAAATGTACTATAAGTAAACAGATGGGTTGTCGAATGTATAATGAAAAATAAACAACATGAAAAACAAATTAGTTTATAGAAAATCTAATGATGATATATGTTATGTGTCAAAAAAGAAGGAAACCATGAATTCAAGTAAAAAAGGAAATATGTGATACAAAATAACGAAAAAAGAAACCAAAAACAATTTATCATCATGTGACCCAGGTCAGTCATCTTCCACCAAGATCCATTCTATGAAGGAAATCTATATCATGTGTCCAAAGATGGATGCTTCTCTTTATGAACACCTTCATACTAGTAATATTCTCGAGTACTAATGGATTCCGGAATAGACTATAAGATAAATAATATTTTCCCACCACTAATGATATCTACAAATATAGTCCTTGTAATATAAATTTAATTAGTGTGAATGAATGCAGATTTATTTTTTAAGACAATATAGAATTCATATATAAATGTAACTGAGTACAATGAAGTAAATAACCATGTAACAACATTATCCTCAGCTGGTGTCTAAACATGAAACATGTTCATTAATTAATTATGTTCTAATCTATATAGTATTTCATGTGAGGTATAAACAAAATTGAAATTATTTCATGATTATGTTAATAAATGATTCAGGATATACCAAGTAATCCATGATGATAATAATAAATAGGGTCTAATGTAATAACCAAGGAATACATGACCTCAGGGGTTTTCCAACATAGTAATAATAAGTAGTCTAGCTATTGTCAAATGTTCATAATCAAAGGAGGATTTTCCAATTCATTCCATACTGATAATTCTATCTAATTCCAATGAATCCATCAATGATAAAATGGGAAATGAAATATCATGGCCTCAAGGTCTATCAAAGGCACCTCAAATCCTTAGAAAATGTGATGTATCCAAGGAGTGTACCATAGAATCCTATAATGATAGTGGAATGATTCCATGATGTCATATTATCCATACTCAAGTACAAAATGATTGGGTTTCAATGTGGGTCCCAACCTTTGGAAACACTTGTCCTTTAATCAGAAGGGCATCAACAACTGATCAAGAAATTCCCTTTATAATCCATTGTGAGATCTAGTATGACCAATCCAATAATAATGATTTGGTCCATATAAAATAGGCACAATATAGATGATTTATTTAATGAGTTAATCCATGTTAAAATCATTCCATTTCATAAGTCATTTTGTCCATTCCCTTAACTTTTTATACAAGTGAAAAGGATATAGAGACATGAAACAACCCATAGGTTTACATAAATTCTAATCAATTTATTAGGATCTTTCTACCACCATCTATTATACATGGAAAGAAGTTATATAAGTATTTCTCAACAATACACATTTACATTTAAATAGTCTATGTGTCATACATAAATATACTTTCCAATTACAATTGATATTCATTAATTAAATTGTGCCACTCACCATTTAAGGGTTATGTGAAAAACATACATATGATATCTATTACAAAACAATAGTTTAATTAAACACATACCTTTATAAAGGTCATATAGAATCACACCTAAACATTTTCACAAATATGTTACAGAAGATACTATATAATAGTTATATAAAAAATCATTCTTTGGGTCATCAAATTTTATTATTTTACCTCAAACGGTGGATAACATATTTAAAAAGGATCATAGAACATGGTTATAATGACTATTAGAAAAAACATGAATTATTTCCTATATGCTCTATGAAATATTCCTTCCAATACAAAAATTTAAAAAATTAAAAAACGTGAGGGATGAGTTACATACCACCTTCCTTAGGATATTATCACTCTCATTGTCCATTATCAACCTTTAGTTTGGCCATAATTAGATGAAATCTGGAGAAAATATCTAATCCCTAAAAATATGGCATATGAGCCTTCACCTCAATATACTTCTTCGTGAGAATAAAATAAATGAATGAATAAAATGAAATAGATATATTACCAATCAATATCCTACAAGATAGGTGATGCTTGAATCTGACACCTGAAGAATCAACGTGAGCCAATTCTTTGAAAGTGTTTCAAAGGAGATCAAAGAGGTAGAATACTATCTATTTTTTCTAGTAAAGAATAAATAAAATGAAGTATTTAATTAAAATACATATAATGTAAAAAATTTCATTTGAAAAAAATATCCCGGTCACATGGTTTGTCCAGGCTATGTTCCAACCATTTGCCTCAAACTACATATATAGGGCTCCCTCATAGTAAGGCAGTATGGTTAGGGAAAAAATGTTCCATTCATATGAGTTCCCTTTACAAAAAACTCTATATATTTCAAACGACCATGAGGCCAATGCATAATGGTTAAGGAATACGGTGCCCCAGTTTTATCCCACATTTTAGCCCTACATTGTTAGGATAGACTATACAGGCTAGGTCATACAGTTTCTACTAACTGTGTGGACCAATATTTTTTACCACTGACCGAGGTATCGAGCTCTAAACAAGCACCAAAAACCCTATAAATATTCATGAAAACATTTGGAATCCATATTAGGTAAAAAAATAAAGAAATAAACAAAATTTATAGAGGATCCATTACTGATATAAAATAAGGTTGTTATAATATTTTCCCATTCAATTTACTCCTCCATGAGTTCTCATTGCATTGGTTCTGAAGCAATCTCTGAGGACAAATCTGGACACTAGGTATGTACGTTAGCCTCCTACACCCATGTCTTGACTTGTGCTTGGTCATTCTTCCATATCACTAATACTAGAAGGACTGGCTGGGATCAGATATGCTTTATTCCTTGGTCCATGATGCATATTGGAAGCTCCAAAAAAATCATTTACATCTAACTCACCCTCATCATGTCTAAAGATATGAGATTCTTCGGTAAGATTTTGGTGAAGATATGGAAAGTGGAAAATTTCATTCAAGGAATGATACATATGAGGAAATAGAAAATAATATCATACCATTCTAACACTCTCTCGAATCTCAAATGACCGTATATAATGAGGCGATATATTCCTTTTCCTTTGTATCCATCTATACTGATACCTAGGAAATAGTCACCAGAAAAAATAAACATACTCATTGAACTCTAGATTTCATCTACAGGGATCATGATAAAAATTATGTCTAGATGAAGAAGCATAAATACACTTTCTAATACACTGATCCTTCTAGGAATTCTTCCTCATGAGATGGGGACCTATTAGGGACACCTCTTTTACCTAGAGCTAACACATGTGTTAGCATCATGGCCAAACATACAAGGCCTCAAAATGGTCCATCTATATTGTCTCCTAAAAAGATATATTTTTATTAAACCTAGATGAAAGGGATAGGATTATCACATTGTATGAACCTAGGATTTCACTCAGTTATGTATCCTTTAATTTTCAATCTAAATTTTACTTTGAAACTATTATAGATTGCAAATGTGTTAGAAATAGTTATGAGGGTGTCAAGGGATTGTTTGGTGCTCATAACAACTATTTTTAGGAAAACAGGCCATGCTGCATGGTTTCTGAATGGTTATCCTAAACATGCAGTTTGTGTTATTTTGGACAGTGGCATCCTGCATGGTTTGTGCATGGCCATGCGGTGATACCATTCAAACTGCCCATTTTCCAAGATTCGGGCAGAACCATCTCACATGGATTGCACATGGTTTGACAATCTGGTAGACAAACCGTGCACAGGATAAAAACACGTGTAAAATGACTAAAATGACCATAATGATCTATTAATACCCCTTCCTGCTGAATCAAAGATTATGAGGGATTGAACTAGTTCACTATCAATTTTGTGGTTTTTGTAGATAAATGATGGGAATCAAGAGATATTATTCTTTCGGTGTTCAATTGAGCCTCAGTTCGTCACATTGGATGCACAAAGGTAAGTACACGAGTCCTCTATATCCATTCTTCATCTCTATCACTCTTGACCTAGATATATCCATGTGGGCATTTTTCAATTTTTTTGATCTACTCCCATCCGAGGAAAATCAACGGCTGATACCAGAGAAGGATAGTCGTACAACCCAAAGGCGGGTGGTCTGTAACTCATCCCTATTGTTTTCTGTTTTTGGAATATTCGTGTGGGCCCCAGTAGTTTGGTGGGAAACCGTTTCTTAAATTGAATTTTCATGATTATACTTGTTAGAATCATATGATTATGCTCTTTCCAAATATGTTATTATTTGGCAGTGGTCACACCCACAACTCAATCATCCTCATGTCAAAGGATATGCTATAATTGGGTTTTAGTGTTTCGGTATAATTGAGCCACCGTTTGGATGTACCATTACATTACCTTTCAAAAGATGAGTCAACTTATAATAAATGGATTTTTGTTAATGATAATTGCATAATGGAATGTACCATGTATGATCACATCATGACCCATCTAAGTTAAGTGCATACAATTGTTTGTTAAATGTGAAATATGAAATGTGAAATGGAAAGTATACTATGTATATAACTTGGACATACTAAAATAGATCGAATAATGGTTACATGACCAAAGAACCCCTTTTCCATGTTGATGTATGGTAGTGGAGTGAACCTCAATAATTGATTATTCCTTAATGGATAACTAATACTTTATTAAATTGTTGGAATGATACATGATATATCCACACTAATGGAATACAAGGCTTGGACAAATAGTTTCAACTCTACTTGACCTATCCACACTAATGGAAGTAAAAAACTTGAGAAAAATGATTTATAACATGATTATAATATCAAATAGGAATGAAATAATTCATTATCTCTTTGGATTCTTAGAATAGAGTACGTTGCATATTGGGAACCCCATTCTGATTCGAGGATACAGTTTTCTTGGGTTGATAACCACATAGATTTTGGTTCTTATTTTTTCATTGGATCCTCGATATACTACCATTCAGTCCCTTCTTCTTAACTGATAACTTGGATACACTCCTTGGATCTAGCATTTACTATTTGGGGCCGTGGTTAAAGACCATCGGACCCTATAATTTCTTAGACTGATTTTACCTTTTTTCAATCTCCTTGGACTTAGTGGGAAACTTATTATGGAATTCCATATATTACGGTCCTTGGATTACAATATTACCACTTATCAATACTCATATACTCTTGTGTTATCATTCTCTGAGTCTACATTACCTTGGTTTTTACCCTAGAACTCCCTCACTGGATATCATTGTTTGGTTATCTTGTTTAGTCTTAAGACCATCACCACTTATACTATAACGAGGTGATGTCAGTGTTGGATATGCCTCACATGACCTATTAATATTAAATGGTAATTAATTGATTAATGAATTGGTTACATGTTTAGACACCAGTCATGGGTTGGATAAGGTACTTGGTTATTTTTTTACTTTGTACTTCTTTCTTTACTTATCATATCTGCATGCACACTACTATAATCCATTACATGGGTCAGATGTTGTATTCACCATCGGTGGTGGACCTCTATGATTTATATCACACCCTCTCTGCACATCGTTTGGTAACTAGAGTATATTAAATGGTTGTAGGTATTGACAAAGTGAAGAACACTACATCCAATACATGATTTTGTGCTGATAGGATGGATCTTGATAGCAGATGACCAAGTAGGATGTCAGGATTCTTAGAGTACACTTTTTATTCTTTTTCCTCATGGAACATGATATAATTTTTGTCTTTTATCCCTACTTTCTAGAGTTTTAGTTAAATTAAATTACATCATCATCATTCTAGTTGATACAGTTATTGTTATTCTTGTTTATCTATTGCATCGGTTTTCTTATGCTATTTATTCTCATTGCTTCCACTATTTACTATTCATTTATATATTTCCTGTTGTGATACACTCTGCTAATGATGAAATAGTCTTCCCACATACACACCACAGGCCCTTGCTGCTAGTCGGCAGCCTCTGAAGTTCGGGAAGATGTGCTTAACGCCAGGCACCACATTGGGTTTGGGGCATAGTTAAGTGGCATCCTTGTCCAAGTCATCACAGAGTGGTATTTAAGGTGTTTTCATTTCATTAGTAACAAATTGGAGATAATATATTGTTGAATATCAATTCTAGGGACTTGGTCATAAGTTGTGCTTGGGCATCGTGAAACCATGTTTGTGGTAAAATCCATGTTACCCATAATGCAATTGTTGTTCTATTTTTCCTAGTACAGTTGATATTATTTCACAGTTGGGTGACTAAAAAGTTGTGTGGTGTTATTGATTATTACTCTTTGGAAACGTATTTCATCATTGGCATGAGGATATGATGGCATGGAGTATATCTACATGCATCATTATAGGCACCTCGAATTCACATGTCATGCACTTGGCCATGCAATATAGGTGCATTTCACAACTTTTCCTTGCATGATATTCCTGTGATTGGTGTGTGATGTTGTGATAGTTGCTTCTAATGATACTAATATGGCTTCTAATCCATGATTTCATGTCTCAATTCATGATGTGTATGGTCCCTCATGGGTTAGAATGAGTAATTTACTGAGTCAAGCTAGTATGTTAAAAGTAAATAGGTTTTTTTTTCGTGATAGGTGTATGAGAACTGATTCATCGGAAATGACTATCCATTATAATGTGAATATATAAATCTAAAATAAATTGGTTGCACATCCTTATTCCGCCTTTTTATGATTATAAACGGTAAAGGGGGAACCTAATAGTTAACTGAAAATTGACCTGAAACATATACTTGATCACTTAGAAATACCTAGCCATCTAAGTGGGTAGTTTGGGTAGTATGCCTTGGGTAGTGGGTTTTTTAACATTTAGATTCTGGTAGTGAATCTATCTTCTTGATTCTATTATTTTCCAAGGTGTGTGCTTGGCATTTGTTCACCAATTCAGCCAGGACAGCCTCTTGTCCTTTTCCAGGATAGTAGTGAATACCATTCTCTAGACATGGGGGGTGCTGAGCAGCCAGTAATTCTTCCAGGAGTGGCACATGAGGCACCACCGGCAGTACCTAATCCGAGAACTTAATCCCAAGTCCATGATTATTTCCTACGTATGATTAAATCCATGTGAGGTGCTCCACGGGTTTCATTACGATGGCTGATCTGACCCGTGAGTTTCAACAGCTGTATCCTCTTACTATTTCATGGGATGGAGGATCTCCAGATACTAAGTCTTGGATAGAGGCTATCCTGTAAATCATTAAGAATATGGAAACACCTCCATATTTGATAGTCATTATTTCTACATAAATGCTTCAATATTCGTCCAAGTGTTGGTTGGATTTCATTACCCAGGAAGAATGTCAACATGGCATGTTTTGGGTTGACTTCCAGACTACCTTCAATGATTAGTTCTTTCCTCAGTCATTGAGAGCTAACAGAGCCATTGAGTTCAGGCATATCGAGTAGGGTTCTTATTTCAGTTATGGAATATTCATCATGTTTCACTAATTTACATCACTTTTCACCGCTTCTGGATGGTGATGATATTTTTTGTGCTATACATTTTTAGGATGGGCTCCAGCATGCCATTGGAACTCAGGTGAATGTCTTTAACCTTCCTACATTCTTTGCAATTGTTTATCAGGCCCTTATCACTGAGTATAACCTGAGGGATGTAGAAAGAACCAGATTTAAATGATCAGTGCCATGATTGGCTAGTAGATCTTTTGGTGGAAGGAAATGTTCCCTTGAGGATTTTTGTTAGGGTAGTGGTAGCCAGATTATCCAATTTGATAGCACTGTAGTCTGTGATCGGTGTGGAAAACCGGGGCAAAATAAGCCCCAATGTGATAGAGACCCTATACAATGTCGGTCTTGTGGTTGTATGGGTCATCTTCAGTGCTTTTTTAGAACCATTCCACTAGCTTTGAGAGAAAAAGGACCATCTTCAGATCCACCTTCAAGAGAAAGTTCTTTTTCACTACATCAGGTAGGGAGTTATTGTAGCACCAAAAGGTCTGATCGAAGAGGAGGTCATGGAATGTTAGTCCAATACCCGATCACCATCAATGCCACGAGTTTATTCATGATCATGGTAGTCCATCTATTGGACATGGATGTAGATCAGGTTAGTTTCATGCCACAGAGTCGATACCTAAGGATTAGGCTACGAGACCCTCAGTAGTACGAGTTACTATTCTGGTAGCCTCTACAATTTTCTATACTTTGTTTGATACATGTGCTTCACTCTCTTTTGTTTCTATATCTATCATAGAAAGAATTAGAATAGAGATATAGTATCACTATTGTGAAATGACCCTCGATACCCCATTGGGAATACATACGAAGGGCATATGCCAGTGTAGGGATTGTACCCTTGTGGTTGGATGTTACCCTTTCTTGTGGAATCTCCTTGTTCTTTAGGTTACAGGCTTTGATGTCTTCATGGGATGGACTATTTGGTCCAATATAATGACTTTGTAGGCTGTTATCTCCATAGGGTTTCTTCTATATCACGTGAAGGAAAAATTTATATTTTTAAAGGTGAGTGGGATGTCCTTATTGGGAGAGTGGTACCGAAGCATCTAGGGCTAGGTGGAGTGACCAGCCATATTGAAAATCATTTCAATGAGGATCATAGTTTTCATCCAACTAATTTTGCTCAAGTAGTTGATCATTTCTGGGAATTATTTACTGATGATTCTTCTTGCTTACCTTCTGAGAGAGAGACATGTAGAATTTACTATTGAGATTAGTCTAGGAGAAACATCAATGTCTATTACTCCATATTGTATGGCACCTACTGAGATTCAGGAGCTCAAGCGGAAGATAGAGTACTTAGAGAACAAAGTATTTCTACAGCATGGTACATCTTATAAGGGTTCACCAATTTTACTTTCCAAGAAGGAAGAAGGAACCTTACATATACATGTGGAATATAGAAGGTTGAACCATCTTACAGTCAAGTACCGGTTTCCACTTCCTTGAATAGATGATCTCGTTGACCATCTATGAGGAGAAAATGTGTTCTATACGATCAACCTGACTTCAGGTTATCATCAAGTTCCTATTAGTCCATCAGACATACCACATACAACTCTTCATAGGAGGTATGGTCTGTATGAGTATTTTTTTTATGTTGTTAGGTCTTATAAATGCACCTTCCATTTTCATGGATTTTATGAATAGGGTTTTCCATCCCTACTTGGACTCATTTGTCATTTTCTTGGTGGATGACATCTTGTTGTATTCGCACACTTGTAACTACTCGGCCAAACATCTTGAGATCGTTCTGAGTATACTGGGTCAACATCAGGTTTATTCTAAGCATGCTAAATGTTACTTCTGGATAGAAAAAGTACACTTCATGTGTTATGTTATTTCAGAATTTGGAGTATCTATTGACCGTAAAAAGGTTAGTGATATAGTTTCTTGGGATCATCCCTAAAATGTGTTTCAAATCAAGAGTTTGTTGAGGTAGACTACAAATTATTGGTGTTTTATAAAGGGATTCTTGCGTCTTTCTTCACCTCTTATTGGTCTTACAAAAAAATTGTTAGGTTCCTATGGTTATAAGCATGTGAGAAAGCCTTTCAGGTTCTAAATGGGAGTCTTGTCTCGGCACCAATTCTGATTCTTCCAGAACTAGGTTAATGTAACATCGTCTTCTACGATGAATCCAACATTATCCTAGGTGCAGTGTTGATGTTTGAAGACAATATCGCTGTATACAGATCTCAGCAGTTGAGGCCTCATGATATAAATTACCCGACGCACAACCTCGATCTAGCAGTAGTTTTCCTTGGCTTACATTGCTGGAGAAACAATCTGTTGGGTTATTGCTTTGTGGTGTATACAGATCACAAGATCCTCAAGTATATCTTTTCATTGCATGACATGAACCTTCCATAGGAATGATGGCTAAAATATCTACAATACATTGATTTTGAACTTACCTATACACTTGGAAAAGGCAACATGGTCATAGATTCATTGAGTCGAAAAAATCAAATGCAATCCATAGAGGATGTCATTGATGAAACAAATTTAATTTCCCTCTTTTATGAAATTCATCTAGAGTTTCATGACCGTCATGAGTAGTCTTAACACTCTTCCTTAATAGTTTCCTCTTCCATCCTTGAGAAGGAGAATATTATTTAGATTTCAGATATTGAAGGTTTGGTTCTCTGTGAAAGTATATCTGGAGATAACCCACAACCAGATTGGTTTGTGGATAGAGATGATGTCCATCATCTACATGGGCGTATCTGGGTTCCTAATGATGTGAGAGTGGAGATAATTAAAGAGTACCACTCATCCCAGTGGGTAGTACATCAAGGAATCTCAAATATTTATTGAGATATGTGATGCCAGTATTGGTGGACTGGGATGAAATTTCATATTGTAGTCTCCATCACTAGGTGTTCCACCTGTCAGTAGGTGAAGGCGGACCACCAGATACTTGCAATCTTTTTACAGCCTCTTCTAGTCCTAGACTGGAAATATGATGATGTTTCTATGGATTTATTAGTTGGATTACCTATGTAGACTAGCTGTAGTGATGCTATCTGGGTAGTCATTGATTGACTAACGAAATAGTCATACTTCATGCCTATTCTGGAGACTTTAACAGACGATGAGCTGGAAAGATTGTATGTACGAGAGATCATATGACTACCCAAGGTTTCCACATACTATTTTTTTAGATAGGTATGATCTTTTCACTTCATGGTTCTAGTAGGGTTTGTAGAAAGCTATGGGAACTTAGGTTCTTCTAAGAACAACATTTCACCCTTAGACTGATAAACTATCTAAACGAACAATAATGGATTTGGAGGATATGCTCCGAGCATTCATCCTTGATCTAATAGGTTTGTGGGAGAAGCATATCCATCTCATCGAGTTCTCCTATAAATAAATTTACATGAGAAAATTTAGATGACAATTTTTGAGGCCTTATATGGTAGTCTATGAAGTTCACCCTTATGCGTGCTAGAGGTAGGTGAGGAATCCCTACTAGGTACTCATCTCATTCATGAGTCTTTAGAACTATTCCAAGTGATGATGAATTATATGAATACTTCTTAGTCTAGACAAAAATCTTATTCTGATCGTCATCAACGACCTTTGAGTTCGAGGATGGGGATCGAGTTTTTATTTGGGTATTACCTAGTCTTTGGCATTGATGATTACATAAGCAAGATAAGTTGTTGCCTCGTTACGTGCGGTCGTTGGAGATTCTAGAGAGAGTCGGGATGCTATCCTATCAGTTAATACTACCTCATAGGTACCGTGCCTTTCAAGATATCTTTCATGTCTCATAGGTTTCCCAATATCATGTCGACCCATATCATACCTTTGATCCCATGGAAGTAGAGTTAGTTGTCGATGCAACCTTTGAGGAGTATCCAATACACATCGTTGACCGAAGCATGATTTTTCTCTATGGAAAGCCTGTCCCTCTCGTACAGGTGATGTGGCGCAGAGCCGAATATGAGATGAGACATGGGAGAGGGATGATGATGTACGAGCTCAATGGCCAGAGTTTATCTTAGATAGTGTCTCTTTACCCTTGGAAGGATAACTCAAGGGGGGGGGGGTGAGTTATCTTAAGGGGAGAGGACTGTAAAAACCCAGTTTTCCACTTAGGTATGGTTCCTTTAATTTTTGGTCTAAATCATTACTTTGGACCTAATATATAGTTCTAATGAGTTAGAGAATTTTCTGAGGGTGTTTGGGGCTTGTTTGGAGCTTGAAACACCTCTTTTTATGAAAACACACCAAGTCACATGGTTTGTTTATGGTTTTCACATGGTTTTCCTAACCATGATGTTTGTGTTATTTTGGAAAGTGGCATCTCGCATGGTTTGCACATGGACATTCAGACTAACCATGTGAACCACACCTTTTCCCAAATTCTGGGAGAACCATCTCACAAGGTTTGTGCACGGTTTGACAAACTGTGTGTAAGCTAAAAACTTGTGTAAAATGTCTAAAACTACCTTAATGTTCTATTAATCATCCTCCATCATGAATAATCTGATATTATGTGGGATTGACCTACTTCTCTCTAAATTTTGGCATTTTTTATGATAAAATCAAGGAATCAAGACATCTTCATCATCTGACATCTGATCAATCTTCCTTTCATCACGTTGGATGCACAACATTATGTACGTGAGTAATATTTATTCATACATATTCTCTTTCAATATCGACCTAGATATCACCATGTGATCACTTTTCATCTTTTATTTGATCTACGCCAATCTAAGGAAAATTGAGTGCCAATCCTGGAGGATAAGAGTAGTATAACCCTAAGTTGGGTGGTCTATAACTCATCCCCAAAGTTCATTGTTTTTCGAATGTTTGTGTGGGGCCCATCAATTTCATGGCATAACATTTCATAAATTAATATGTCATGATTATAATTGTTAGAATTTTATGACTACTCCCTTTCCAAATATGTTATTAGTTGTTCGTGGTTACACCCACAACTCAATCTACCACATGTCGAAGGTCATGCTATTGAGGTTTGGTGTTTCAGAATGTCTGATCCACCATTCGGGTGTTCTTTTACATGACCTTTTTAAAGGCAAGTCTCTTTATAATAAATGGCTTGTTGTAAATTCTAATTGCATAATGGCATGTACCATGTATGCTCATCACTTAACCCATCTAAATTAAGTGCTTACAAATGTTTATTAAATGTGAAATATGAAATGTGAAATAGAAAGTATACTAAGTATATAACATGGCCTTATTAAAAGAGATTGAATAAAGGTAACATGACCATAGCACCCCTTTCCATGTTGATTGATGGTTGAAGAGTGAAGATCAATAATTGATTATGTCTTAATGGCTAAATAATACCTTTTTTTATTTGTTTCAATGCTACATGATTAACACACACTAATGGAAGACAAGGCCTGGACCAATGGTTTCCACTCTACTTGACCTATCCACAATAATGGGTGGCAAGACACAAAAGAAATGAATTATAACATGATTAAAATATCAAATAGGGATTTACTGACCCATGATCTCCTTGGATTCTGAGATGATAATACCTCGGGTCTTGGGAACCCCATTCTTAATCAAGGATACAGTTTTCATAGGTTGATAACCACCTAGATTCTAGTTTATTTCAATATCTTGGATGCCTGATATACTACTGTTGGGTCACATCATCATATAGGATACCTCAGATACAATTTTTACAACTAGCATTGACTAGTACATCCCATGTATAATGCCCATCATGCCCTATCCTTGCTTAGCCCTATTTTACCTTGGTCAAAAACCTTGGACTTGGTAGGTTCCATATTGTGGGATTCCTTGGATTACACTCCTTTGATTACACTCTTAATTCTTAGCTAGAATCATATACTACTGAGTAAGCTTTTCGTGACTCTATGATTCCTTGGTTTTTACCCCAGAAATCACTCATGGGATATCATTGTTGGGTTCCTTGTTATGTCTTGGGACCTTCAATACTTATACTAATAGGAGGTGATGTCAGGTATGGCTATGGGTCACATGACTAATTAACATTAAATGGCAATTGATTAATTAATGAACTGGTTACATGTTCAGACACCAGCCAAGGGATGAAGCAAGTAATTGGTTATTTATTTATTATTTATTTCTTGATTTACATTACATTTATGCTTGCACACTGCTATATTCCATTACATGGACTAGATGTTATAGCAACCATTGGTGGTGGCCTTGTGAGATTTAATCCACTCCCTCTCTGGGCATCTTTTGGTACCCATAGTAGATTACATGGTTGGAGGTATTGAAAAAGGGAAGCATGGATCATTCAATAATTTATTGCGTGATGATTGGATGTGGATTGATAACAGATGAACATGTAGGATCTCGAGATGCTTGGAGTAGACATTGTTTTCTTTTAACTTGTGGAACATTTAATGATTTTTTTCATATATCCGGTATTTCTATCTTTCTAGTGACATGACATTACATTATCTGTATTCCAGTTGATAAAATTATTGACATTCTTGTTTATCTATTGCATCATTTTGCTTCTGCTATTTATTCAAATTTCTTCTGCTATTTTATATTCCTTTATATGTCTTCTTATATGATAAACTATGCTAATGAGGGCATAGTCTTCCAATAGATACACCCTAGGCCCTCACTTCTTGTTGGAAGAATCTAGCATTTGGGAAGATGTGCTTCATGCCATGATTCCCACTGGGCTCGGGGCACCTTTAAGTGGCATCCAGGTTTGGGTTGTCACACCCATGGATCGCTAAAATCAAGTACATATTCTCATATCATTTACCCTAACAAATGTAACATCTATTCTAAATGGTCAATAGTCTGAGGGTAAACAATTGTGCTCAGAAGCACTTGTTTACCCATATCTTTCAATAACCCCTTCTAGAACCATGAAATAATATATGAATACCTAGTAGAAAGGAAGGTAATAGATACCCCCATTTCCTCAGATGTTCTCATGGACATACATCCATCACATATAAT
Organism: Viscum album; assembly: GCA_963277665.1. Taxonomy (NCBI): domain Eukaryota; kingdom Viridiplantae; phylum Streptophyta; class Magnoliopsida; order Santalales; family Viscaceae; genus Viscum; species Viscum album. The sequence continues at coordinate 918,412,032 of OY728143.1, read as the reverse complement.
AAACATAAAATATATCCAGGATAATAAATAAGTGGATAAAGTTCAACAATTGTTCAATTACTACCCCTAAAACTTTTCTACCTCAAGGAGACCTCAGTAATATGACTAAAAAGTACCAGGAAACATATTACTATTTCAATTATGATAAATGAAGCATCTATAACAAGCCTATCAGTATCGATTTCTCTAACTTCGCAATATATAAGGGGGAGAACCAAGTGATATAGCCTTGAATCTAACATTTCATCTCTGGAAGCTAATCCGTGCATCACATATCTCGATACATGTTAATGATTCATAATTGAACTACAAACTTAGAATTGGGGGAATCCCACTCCCGATCCATTCTCATATTTTATGGAATCCAAACACATCCATGAATACATCAAATGTCATCTTTATGCACATACCATTATGTTGGTTGGTCATCTCCTAAAATACTATCATAGAGAACCAAGACTTATGGATCAGAAAACTACCATCTCTACACCTAATCAATGAGGGAAGAGTTATCTATCATGTCTGAGATATATGAATGCTCGTGACTTTCATGAAATTCTAGATGCATCTTGGAATAATCCACCATCAATTTTAATTAATCGTTGGCCTCCAATATGGCCTTTTCTTAATTTTTATAACTCAATGAATCAGATACTATATTTCCATTTCAAAGGAAATAAGAATGATCAAAATTGAAGGACTGATGGTTTTTAAACTATATCCATTAATTGATATTAAAATAAACCTATTTAATGATAACTTTAAAGCTATTATGGTCTGTATATAGAAAAATGTTCTCACCAAACAGATTGTGTCTCCAGCAACCAAAGGTAACAACAACAGCTACTAGCTTTATGTCATGTGTTGGGAAATTTCCTTCCTGTGGCATCATCTCCCTAGGTCCATATGAAATTAATCTACCTTTATTCATCAACACTACACCTAGTCTAATGTCACATGCACCCCAAAATAGTGTATAACCTCTTATAAAATCTGGAATAATCATAATTATTTTTATAAAAGCCTTCATTTCATATAAAGAAAGGTCATCTCACACACTACTGACCACATGAACATAACACCATTCTTTTAATAAAAATAAAAGGTGCATGAATGCATGATAAATCATAAATGAAATGCCTGCAATATCCACCTAACCCCATGAAGCTCTTCTTGTTAAACACATTAATTGGATTCTCCAAGAAAACACATTACTCACCTTCTCTAGGTTAAATAATACTAATAATTATGAGATAGCATGTCCTAAAAGTGACCTTAGTAAATCTTGAAGTGGAACATAGATAGCATGGAATAATGATGATATTATCTTAATGTACTCAGAATGTTATTTAGGTTCATATCATGGTCCATATGAGTGTGTGAATGCAGCAAGAATTCATCCAAAAATAGTATGACAAAGAATCTAAATAGTTATAGATACGCATATTCATCAAATCTAATAAAATGACAGGTGTGTTCGTATGAACTAATGAAATAACAAGACACCCAAACAAAACATACCTACTACTTAATGTTGTATAATATATGTTTAATTGTATGAATAATATATATTGATAGTACAATCTCATGTAGATCATAGAAAACACCTGAGATCCTAAAATTTGGTCAATGGAATCATCTATTTGAAGTAAAGGACACTGATTCTTGATAGTAATATTGTTTATCTATTTTTAATACATGCATATAAAGGGGAACATCCACCTTCTTATTGAAAATAATGGGTGAACCCTAATGGTATATTTTATGATGCATGAAAAATTAGGCCTCAAAATCCTTCAACTTACTATTATGCTATTGGAGATAATTGTTTTTCATAATGAATGTATGAATGGAAGCTAAGGATACTCATAAAATGTGTTCAATCATTAACTCTACCTCTATCAATGGAGTAATCATTGACAAATAAACTGGAATGACTACCCTGAAATGATCTATTACATGAGGGTATTCGGCCTAATGAAAAACCTAAACATCCATAAAGAGATTACAAATACTATCATCCCCTCAAATAATATAATTTTTCTCTAGTCTATATCTACTAGCCTAAAAATCCCTCTCAAACTTTTGTAGATAACTACTAACATATGGTGATATAAAAATACCCTACGTTTATAGCAGTATACAAAGTAATGATACGAGAAAACCCATTCCAACCCATAAATAAAATCAGGTCCAATACTGTAGTGAATAGAGAGGTCCCTCAAGAAAAAAACTGCTTGGCTCAAGGGAACATTCCCTACATTGGCGTACGACCTCTGACCATACTGTTTATGGTGTTTCTAGTGATTTTAAACAATAATAATACTATATTTTTATCCTGAAACATTCCATGATAGATAAGGATATGTGGAGTGTTAATCACCTATATAAAATAATGTAAACACTATATCTTATGTTATAAGAATAGTTCATAACACTGTAGACAATCCATCATTAGAATATTTGGGTATCTACTATATAACATGAAATAGACCAAATCAACGTATCTATGTTATCTCTAGAGTACCCTGAGTATGGACATTCTAGTAGCTTTGGGGATATGATTTTTGGATTCAATGGCCACTACATCCTCTTCAATTAGTCTTGTTCGTGCTAATCTAACTCCCCATCTAAAGGGGTGTAAAAGATCCTTCCCCTAATAGTGGAGCCATTGAAAATACTCCCCACTAGAATAATATGGAATGGTTTGAAATAATCTTTAAATATTACAAATAATGATTAAATAACGACATATCATTGGGTCTCCATTAGATTTATGATGATTGTTCCACTTCTATCCACTCTGATGGCATACAATAGAGATTCTAGTGCAGTTACTCTCATTTCCACTACATTGATGTTAAACGATGAGGGAATGTTACCTGCTAGTGAAATAATTAATATCCAACCTCAACACTTATCCATTATGTCCAATACTATCACCTTTCATTTGGTTGTGCTCAGTTATAATATGTTTATTGAATATATCAGAAAATGTATGTAGCGGAATGCCATTCACCTATGTATGGATGGAATATTGAATATATCCTCAAAGAATCTAACACACAAGAGTTCATCAATGTCTAGAAGTGGTGATATTAACAAAAACACAATAAAACATACTAAACAATTCATAAGTGACAATGAAAAAAAATCTTGATTCTAGATCTATATGGATTGTTTATCTCTAAAATATGCAAAATGAAGTGATCATAAAAAATAGTCTAAAAATTATCACATACCACGTTTTGATTGCTACCATCCAAAGCTAATACATCCCACCGACACTTCATAGAATCCCACTGCGTATAATTTTGAATCTAGGACCTCTGGTCTGGAGGCGTCTATAGATGCTCAAAGATGGATAGGGTGACCTCCATATAGGTCTCAATAATATGTGGAATACCATACCCTAAAGAGGTATAAGGCTATTGTTTTCAATAATTGACGTGTTAGATCTATCACCACATGTGAAGGTTATGAAGAACCCTGATTTGAGTGCGTTAGATGTAGGAAAATCTCATGAAGAAAACTGGAAATTACCAGTTCATGTATAGTTGGTAATGCATCATGAGACACTCCTGTCGGAGATATTGGTAGCTCAATTCCCACTAAATCTGAAGCATGGTCATCACCACACTCATTTTATGAAAAAAGAAGGATGTGGTATCATTTATCTATAGTTTACAGAAGAAATCCTTAGAAAAACATTATAATAATAAAGTAACACTAAGGGAATAAGATAATAGAAAATAGGGCCCAATACCCAAGATATAATACCACAACTACACACTTATAAGGATAGGTAAAGGTATGTATCCATGTTTAAATTACAGGGATTCTAGTAGTTCTAGCGTAAAAAATACAGTGCATATTCATTTACTAGAAAACATTATTTTTAACTTCATGTTTCACATTTTGAATTTACATATTATTATAAATTGATATTGATGTTTTATTAAAATAGATTTTTATTCCCAACAAATAAGTCAATATACAACTTATCACAATGATCAACACCCATTTCAATTTTAATAATCCCAGTCTACATTTGGTATCATAATGTAATGGTTTATATATGATTGGCCAATTCTGTAAACTATGTGTTACAACCAACGAGGGACAATATTACACATGTAATAAAATTTGAAATCACTCAATCACATATAATGAGTAGCACATGAATATATATATTAGCATGTATCACACAACAATCAGAAGAAATATAGGGAGAAGAAATTGATAAAATGCACCAATATGGTTTGGAATATTCATTGCTTGTAAATTGTAGGTTCCTATGATGATGCATGTAAAAATTAATCTTTACCTCATATCATCTAGCCACTATTATATTAGATACTCAATCAGAATAATTTTAATAACAAAAAAATATCAGGTTCCACACCCATCGGTGAAATGATATGAGTAGTAATATGAAAAATTAAAATGATAATCATTATTTCCAGAAGCCCAATAATAACCGGAACATGGTTTGTCAATTCCAAAGAATAATTATTAACAAGTTCAAAATGTTCTTATTATACAGTCCATATTCTGTAAATAGTAAATCAATAAATGAAATCCTTGATACCAAATTAGGATGTCTTGAACCCGAGTACCACTCAATGGTTCCCAGACCCGTTGGCCACATGGCCGCATGCACATATCCCTAAGTAATATATGATTTTGAATAGAAATGAGGGACTAAGGAATGTACCCTTCTAGAATATTCCCTCATTACTACAGTATAACAAATAGGAAAAAATATATGTTAACATATTGAACAAAAAAATAATAAATTAAAATAAACATGAATAATAGGTAATAATATATAATAGTTGATGATGATATATTTCATTGGTCGTCAAAGATGTAGAACATGGATACAAGGAAGTAGGTAAAAATGGAACACAACATTAATAAATATTAATGAAAAACTACCCATCAACATGGCCACTAACTCACCCATCATCCATTGGGCTACATCCTAAGAAAGAAGGATATATCTTGTGTCCAAATCAGGATGCTTCCCATTTTCAACACCTACATACATGTGATTATCATTGGTACCAATGTAATTTAGTTTGGGATCTAAGATAAATATCATTAGGCCAACACTAATTGTGTCTATAGAATCATTTATTTTCAATATTAATTAAAATAGCATATAAGAATTTATATATAAATGTAAATAAGTATAGTAATGTCAATACCCAAGTACCAACATTATCCATAGTTGGTGTTTGAATAGGTATCCAATTACATAGTTAATTATTTTCCAGAATAAATTGTATGTCATGTGATATATTACCAGTACTAAAATCCTAACATGATAATAAATTATAAAAGATCCATGTTATGACGATTCATCCTTAATGATAAAAATGAAGATCATCCAATGTAATAATTAATAACCCTAAACTCGGGGGTCCATCCAAATTAGTAATAATCAATATCATGGCAAAATGGGTAATAGTGAAATCCTAGGGTTGTTACCAAAGGAATTATAAAATGATAATTTGATCCCAATCCCTGGAATTTATCCAAGGTAAAATGGGATAAGAAATGATTAGGTCTAATAGTTTATCCAAGTTTCATCATGTTTACTGACATCACCTAGGATCCAAGGAGTGTATCCAAGACATCCTATATTGATAATTGATGGATCCTATAATGATATATAAGGAGTAAAAAAGTAGACCATTACCGACTTCCAAGGTTTCTCTCACCCTTGGGAACCGACAACGTTGAATCAGAAAGGGATCCATGAGTTCTCAAGGCATTCAATCATGATACAAAGGCCAGATCAAATATTAAAACTCTTATATTAACAGTGGGTTCATATAAAATGGTCACAGAGCCAATGATTAATTTAATTTGTTATGAAATGTAATAATCATTCCATTTAAGAAGTCATTTGTTCCATTCCCTTGCCTTTTATAAAAGTGAAAAGGATTATGGGACATGAAACCACCCATTGGTTTACATAAATTATTAGAAATTCACTAGTTTTACTATGTTACATTCCCTTATACATTGAATTGGGGTCAATATAAATCCTACCAAAAAATAAATTTTCATTAAATAGGCCTAGTGACATATATAAATATACATTAAAATAACAATTGGGTATCACTTATTACATTGATTCACTCACCATAGAAGGTTCATGTGATAAGAATACTTATGATAGCCATTAAAATTCATATATTTAATTAATCAATTGTATTTATGAAGGCCATGTTGATGAACACATGAATGGTGGTGTAGATTGTATAAACATGAAACTAAATAACAATTATGTAAAACAACCTAATTTGTGTGGTTGACATTGAGGATGTAACCTCCAACGATGGATACCATATTTAACAAGGGTTGTAGTATAGGGTTCTAATGACTATAACACAGTACATGAATTAATTAGACCATTCATAATGCAATATTTTAACCCAAATGATAATATATAAAATGGAAAAAAAGTTGTAAGATTTATAGTCAACATAACATAGGATACTATAAATATACTTTTCTAGTATCATCCATTAGTTTTCCCTATATATGAAGGGATATAAAGAACATATCAATGCGTTGAAAAATTTGGAATATGAGCCTACACATCAATAACGTTTTTGATGAGAAGAGAAATGAATAATTACTAAAAAATAGTCAAGATCTTACAAATGGATATCCCACAAGACTAACAGCTATTGAAATGGACACAAAATGGATGTATGGGATCAAAGACTATAAAAGAGCATCATATGAGCTCTAAGAGGGAGAGGACGCTCTCTAATATTCATTGGATAGGAAATGAGGGGTGCTTTTGAGATAAAATATATATTTAAGGCCAAAATGGTAAATTTACCCAAAATATATTGGATGATAAATTCTTCCTCATGGTTGACCAATCCACATGCCTTCTATACACCTCACACTTCTTAAGGAGGGCACCCAAACTATTTGGCCACGTGATTAGGGAAACATTGCTCTAATCATATGAATAACCTCTGCTAAATCCTGCATTACTTTATGATGGGATTCTGGCCCCTAGAGAATGGTTAAAAAAAAATATGCACCCTACTTCATCCAACTATAAAACCCATCAAATTCGGTAGAAAATGTTCATATGGGGTCACATAGTTCTTAATAACTGCTCAATATAGTGTTTTTCTCCACGAGTAGGGATTTGGAGCTTCAAAAAAGACTTGGGATCCTCCAAACCATTCATGAACTCATTAGGAATCTTTATTAGGTCAAAAATATTGAATTATACTATATTTAGTTGGATCCATTCCAAATATAAAAATCAAATTCATAAATTGAATAGTATATTGATGCGATTGATATATTGACAAAGACCATAAATTTTTTCATTGTTCATTTTGGAGAGTACCCATATATACCAAAGAGGTACATGATGATATTGGACAATTTAATGGTAGATCAACCCCCCATCATGTATAGGTTCATCTGAACCCATGAAAGAAAAAGGAGGGATCCAAGCAAAATGAAATATATTCGATATCATGGGATGTTTATATCACGAAATGTTAACCTTCCAAATTTATCATTTTGAATGTAAATCGGACTAGTGGTTGTCCATAGTCAATAATATCAATCATATTAAGGATATTTATTACTTTGAATTAAAGGAATTTATGCATATTTTCCTTGATAAATAATTTCCTAATGCTGCTTGACATAGAATGGAATAAAATTCTTGGAATTGAGAAAAAAATGAATATTTAGTGCCTTCATATGAAGAAAACATCACTCGATTGGTGAGGTAATTCCTAAATTTTATCATGTAACACGATTGAAGAAATAAACCAATTTTAATTAGAATTATGGTGAACATATCAAAGGGAATTGGATTATGATGAGTTCAATAGGTATGAGAAACTTATTCGACGTTATAAATTGATAAAATATAGTTTTTGCATCATCATTTGTGCTATGATAACAATAAAAATATGAGATTTAGTTAACAGGAAATGGGATATATTTCCTTTTTTTTGAAATTTAGAAAACCAAATTCACATATTTTGATATGTGTGGTAAAACAACACATGTACAATACCTATCAATATTTCAGATGTGCTTCATATGTGACATGTTTTTTCATACGAATCCTGACTACAAAGAATACTTCCATGAATGCAATGATAATCTAGTGGTAATATGTCTTAGTTTCAATTATTTAGGTCAATATGACAATGTGTGTCTAATTGATTTCCTAGGGAGGATACTATCATGATCAAATGACAATCGGGTGAAAAAATATTTTTCTAATACTATTGTTGATATTCATCCATAAAATCATGTATATTTTTCTATGTTTCTAGTCTAATAAAATTATTTCAAGACCCATTTTTATTCTACATTTATTCATTCATTCATTTCTTATAAATTTCCTATAAAAAGTGGAATATCAACTCATAAATGTAAGATATAAATTTTTGGTAAAAAACTATGGGTGCAAAAATAATAGCAACAAATATTTACAGGAATCTTCTTATTATCACTAGTGTGATGGACTTTCTTAAAAATGTTTTTGAACAACCCATAATAGAGTTTAAATCATTTTGGGTACAAATTGTATTTTAGTTTATCATGACAACATTGATTTTAAACTCATGAAATTTTTATTGAATGATTTAATACCTATGATAAAATACAATTAATATGAGAAATTGATGAAAGATGGTAGTGAAAGTCATTTATCTCATGTTGTGGAAATTAAATAGAGTGTTCTGATTAGTGAACTCCCAGTAGTGAATAATTCTTTTTTATTTTTTTCCGGATATATTGAATGATGTTGTTCCTGGTTATGATGTTGAATTTACTATAGATTTAGTGATTTACTTTAAGAATATTTATAAACACTCTTATCTAAGATATTAATAATTAAATTTGGAATTGAAATACTAGTTGAAATAATATCTTGGTAACTGTTTCATTTGACCTATAACTTCTCCATAAAATGATCTTATATTATTTATGAAAAATAAAGATTCTTACTTTCCATTTTAATTGATCAGAGAGACTTTAATAACATCAATATTAATAAAATGTACCACTATACTCATATCGATGAATTGTTTGTATAAATCCTAGTAGATTAGTGTTTTTGGAATTCTAATTTGTTGTTTGTATACCATTAGTTGACGGTGGAAGAGGATGACATTACAAAGACAACATTTCAGATTAGATATGGGAAGCATGAGTTTTTAGTTATGCCATTTATGTTATCTAACACAACTACTGAATTTTTGAATCATATTAATAGTGTATTCCATCCATTTTTTGATTAGTTTGTGGTTTTTAAAAGTGTATATTTTTGTATATTTGAAAATCCATCAGAAATCATAAAATAACATAATTGTTGTTTAGAATACATTAAAATAATATAATCATTATGAATAGATTATTAAGTGTTACATTTGGATGAAACAAATTATCTAATTATATATATATATTGTTTATAAATATTGAATAATTATCGAGTACAACACAATAGAACATTTTTAAAATTGACCAAGGCCTACTAATATCACTGATATTAACAACATTTAGGGAACATGATGTTATTATTAAAGGTTGGATGAAATGTTTTCTCATTTATATAGCCCCCTGACTAAGTTAACATCCAAGGGAGATATTCTTATCTAGGAATACAAATTTTATGTCTGATTTTATTTAAAGGATGAAATTGGACAATTCCCTATATTTGGACCTTCCTTCTAGAAATTTTGAATTCATCATATATATGGATGCTTCATTGAAATGAATTGGTTGTTTCATGGATCATAATGACAAGGTATTTTTTCATGCCTCACATCAGCTGAAAACTCATGATTCAAATTATCCTACACAAGATTTAGAAATATATTTTATAGTTTTTTCATTATAAATTTAGGGAAATCATTTCTATGGAGTGAATTAGGAAATATGTAGTGATCTCAAATGGTAGATATATATATTCAATCAGAAATAGTAGAACTTGAGAAAATGAATATTAATTCTATTGGTAATAGATTATGATTTAAAAATTTATTTTCATCCTATAAAATAAAACATGGGGTTAGATTCATGGTGTCCAAAAAGTAATGACAAATTAATCATGTTGTGTATATAATTTTCCCCTATGTTAAATTATGTGATGAATTTTGGCATGAAAGTTGTGAATGTAGGGAAATAAAGTCTATTATTTCCAGTCTCATTGAAGTCAAATCTGTCAGAAAGAATTAATAGAGCTCAGAATGTGGATAATTCCATGTACTAAAAGGTAAAATTCACTATGAAGGGTAGTTTTTTATTTTAGTATTGATGAAGAAGGTGTTTTACAATTTTTAAAAATATTATGTATTATTTGGGATTCATAGTTGATGAAATAATTATTTAATAAAGGACATAGTTTTTAGTTTCTTATTCTTATTGAAAGAACTAATATGTACATATAAATTCAAGAGTATTATAGAGGGGATAATATAATTAGATATATATCAGAATTAACCACGAAGTGTTAGATTTTTCAGCAAGTTAAAGAAGAATGATAGTTACCAATTGGGATGCTTCATCCTTTTCCTATGCTAGAGTGTAAATTGGATACATGTCAATAGATTTCATGGTGGGATTACCAAATACATTTTAAGGTTATCATGAAACTTTGGTTATTGTTGATCGATTAACTAAATCTCTATATTTCCTTCGATTCCAATATATACTGCATTTTGATGAAGTTTCTAAACTATTAAAAAAATTATTTTTCTATAACATGGATTACCTCTTTCCATTTTATTATAACTTGATCCCATGTAAACAAACGTTTTCTAAAAAGAACATCAAAATTCATTGCTTAGTGAATTAAATTTCAATATGGATCTTCGTCGTCAATCTGATCGACTGTCTGACAGAATGATTCAGACCTCAAGATATATTCTTTTTTCTTTCTCACTGGATTACCAATATATTTTTTATTTAAATAATTATATTGAGTGTTTTATTTTAAAAAAGTTTTTTCCTAAATACATATGGAACTATTTAAGGCATTATATACAAATCAATATCAAACATTTTCATTTGTTATGATATAAGAGAGATAAATTTGATCGAACCATATTTAGTAGAGGAAACATAAGATAAATTTCAATAAATTTAGTGGCAAATGATGATATATCAGATATGGATGAAATTTTTTGGGGATAACCATAGGAAATATATTTATTTATAGATATGTGATCATGTCATTATAAATGCTTCTCTATAGAAAACAACCATGTGTTTTGGTAAAAAGAGGAAGATGAGACCATTGTTTATTAGACCATAGAAAATATAGTTTAAATTTTGATTATTTTCATTCAAATTGTATTTTCAATTTATTTTATCCCAGGTACATAGCATATTTCATTTTAAAATACTATTGAATTGTTTACTTGATTCACCTCTTGTTTTGAGCCCATAGATAGTTATGTTAGAATAAAACCTTTCTTATATGGGACATCCCATTCATGTACACGATCACCAAGAGATATAGAGTAGGAAAAATATAATTCACAAAGTTAATTTTATATGTAAAAACCCTATGGTTGAAGAGGAAACCTGGGAATCTAAAAATTATACAAGAGAAATATACCCCAACTGTTTATGTGAATAAAATTGCAAAGATGCAATTACCCAAAGAGAGAAGAATGTAAGAACCCGTGTAATAATAGAATAATTATTTTTTCTATTAATTAAAAATTATGAACTAAATAGAAATTTTACAATGAAAATTCATTAAAAATTCAACAGCGTACATGACACAAAATATTGGGTTTCTTCAAAATTATGAGTTCATGTAAGACTCAATTATAACAATCAATACATTACTGTTAGTATTATTATTTAACATTATAGTTTCAATATATCCATCATATTAGTGGGAATGAATAGGAATAAATGTATTATTTTTAATAGTATTTATTTTTTTAAAATTAATCCCATATATTTTATATTCATAAGATTAGAATAAATCCATTTTTAAATTTGAAACTCAATTTTTTAAAAATCATTTTTATCACCTTTTAATGGATAACTTATTTTAAAACCAAATTTGAAAATTTCATAACATTTATATGGATAATTTTTTTTTAAATTATATTAGAATAAATTACATTGGTTGATTTAGTTTTATTTTACTATGTGTCATTCGTTGATGAATAGTGAAAAATATCGAACATTAATAGAAAACTACATTTTGTCTACATTATCTATATAGTTTAATTATATTTTTAATTGGTTCGAAATTAAAATTTGATGAAATTTTTATCATGGGAATTATGTTGAATAATAATAATCCCTATACTATTGAATTTTGATATAAGAACATAGAAAACTTTTGAACAGATTCACCTTAAAAACTATTCATTGTCTTCTTGTGTGCGATATATCTTATAAATTAATTTTAGTTATTTGTGTGATTATAATTTCATAAAATGGATTCCATATTTCTAACCATAATTATTTATAATAAATTCATATTTTTTTTTGGAAAAATAAATATTAGTGATATCAATTAAAATTAAATGCAGTGATTAAGGAAAATCATTGTTCACATAGTGGTTAAACATTAACTGTAGGTGAAGAAAATGACCTAGAAACACGATTTTTTTTTGAATATATTAGAAAATAAAATTCATTTAATCTAATAGTAACCATTATTCAGGAATAATATGAAAGGTTTACCTCCCAATAGTGTTTACTATTTTATATTTACAGGAATGTCACTCATCCACCACTATAAATGTGAACTCACCCTCCCCCTTTCCTCACACCTCCCAGACCATTGGCTCATAAAATCCCTAAAAAAGTAATAAATCATAATACAATCTATAGTAATAGAATACTCTCCTGGGTATAAATATTAAAAAAAATTAATTGGTTCGAACCAAAAGTACTTATCTGAAAAGTGGTAACATTCTTCAATAAGAATTTATGTTTTGTTTCTTCTTATGCCCATTAAATTTCATATTATTCCATGAAAATATGAGAACTGAAATGTATTAATTATACTTATAGGTTGATATGTTAATGTTTCTTCCAACACATATACTCACATTCATCATATGAATAATGAAATTACTGTTTGTTTATACTGCGGACTACCAGCTCACAAAACAACATCTTTTGTTTTCTTGATTTATCGACACTCATGTTTTCGGATTATGATGGGAATACTATTTTTATAATATATATATATATATATATATTATTTATAATTTTCAATAATTATATAGTTTTTATATATCTCATACCTTGTTTCTTTTCATTTTTTTGAAGACTATTGTATCGTTTGCAGACTTCTGGACTGCAGTCTCCTCAAACTGATGTGATTCTTTAACACTTTTAATTGAATTTATTAAGGATGAGTATAATAAAAAATATTTTATATAAATAAAATTTTATAATATTATTTACATATTGTAAGTTATAAATTTATAAAATTACATTTTCATTATCATAATTTCATGCAATGAAAACCCGATAACATCGTTTGTAGACATGTGGACTACTACCTATTCAAAGGGATGTGGTTACTTTTACATAAATATAATTATGTATATAAATAAATATATATAATTAATTTTTATTTAACATATAATTATAATTTATGAAAAAGAAATGTTACTTACCTCATTTCCATAATTATCAATGAAAAATGGGAATTTTACTCAAGCGTACAAAAGACCTACTATCTCCATTATTGTAGAATTGGTCCATTTTTCATTAACACATTTCATGATTATTTATAAAAGTATGATTGATGTATGATAATTACAATTATATCATGGTTACTATTCTATATATTTCTTATATAATGACCTCTTTGACCTTATTCTACCTATAAAAGTTTTTGTTAACACATAAAAAAATATTTTCAAAACCCACGATGCATAAGTAATTAATTAATTAATTGTATTAAACACTGTAATTTGTGAAATAAACGTAATGATAAACATGAAAAATGTAATCAAGCTAGTAAATGATTAACATAAGTTAATTTCTTAGGAATATAAAGACCCAAGTGATATGTTGGACACTATATAGAGGATTTTGTTTCAATCTCCATTCATAGAGGGATATATTGATGTTATAAGCCCTCCCTCATAATGAGGTGTATATATATGTAAGATCAAAGACCTTTCCAAAAAATCATATGATCATTTTCAGGTACTCATATGATTTATTTGTATTAATTTTAAGTTTTTATTTACCTTTTGGTGTGTTTAGGGTGGAAATGAAAAAATGGATGAAAAAGATATAGTACAGGTTTGGTGCATGGCTAGGAAAAAATATGCACCCATCCTAGAAAACTGTGACACCATATAAAAATAATGTTTTAAAAGGTTCACATAAGGTTTTTAAAACCATTTTAGCTATTATAAATATCCATGAACTTATATAAAATAGATTCAGTGTTTCATAGCACAGTACAGGAAAATTGTGGTCCTTTGTAATGAAAATCAGTTATGAGAATTGTTTTAGAACTAAAATTTATTCATTAATTACTCAGGCACCTTAATTAACTCCAATTTGACCCCCACTCATTCCTAGTACCTCTATCACAATTTTTCACCTCTAAGAATAAATTATAAGGATTATTACCTCATATTCTGTGATTCAATGTCTTTATTGAAGATCTTTGTCCCTCCTAATAAGTGAATCTTATCCCATTCGTTTTCTTTCCCTCCATATTTATTCTCACCTTCTTTGGTGGGACATTTTACTCTATTTTTCTAGATATTGATCTAGATTTTATGAATCTAGATATAATATTTTGGATCTATATATAGATCAATGATATCATGAATTATTTAATCTGGATATAGGGTTATAGATCTGGATCCCATCCTACGTCGTTACTATACTGATGTTTTGGAGACTTCTATTGGGAGATTGATCGTCAATGAATTGAGGTAGGTTGTCTAAAATTAATAACCCACAGTAATTATTTATATTAAATTTATGAAAATTTAGTACAATCTATAATTGTTTAAAAATTGAATTTACTAATTGAATCAATTAATTTATTAAATTAACTAATGACAGAATTCTATAATTTTGTATTTGTGGAAAATTAATTTGTGAATTAATTATGAGATATTTAGATTTTTTATTAGAGTTATATAATTTATGGATTATTTATGGGATTTTTAAATATGATTTATATATAATTAATTATGAAATTAATTAATGGAATTTGAGTTGTGAATTTTAATTAACTAATTGATGAATTAATTAATGAGTTTAACATACACAAATAATTATGGGATTAATTAATGGTGGATTTGAGATTATTTAATTATGTATTTCACTAAAACTTTTCTCCTCTTTAACTAATTGTTAAATTATCAAGGGATGTTATGTGGATAATTAATTGTTGAATTAAATATGATATGAATGTTGAAATGGTCATATAGTTGAGAATTAATGAATGATAACATGGCCATTCTAATGAGTACAGTATAAAAGGTGACATGGTAATTATTTTGTGAATTTAATAATTGAAATAGGGTAATTCTAGTGTATGTGATGGGAAAGGTAACATGGAAATTTAGTTGTGGAAAACGATTGGGAACAAAGTCATTCTATTCTATAATGTTTGAATTGTAACATGAGGATTAAATTATAAATAAAAAACAGAGAAAATGTATTTTTGAGAGATAATATAACATGGGAATAAATCAAGAACCAGATTAATTTTAAAATTATTTTAAAGTGCGAGTTTCTATGAAAAAATTGGCATTGATTTGGTTAAATAAAGATCAATTTATAATGAGATAAAAATTTACTTCTGCATTGTAAATATTTACTTATAAAATTTCATAGACATGATTTTTTTGGATATTGTTTTAGATTCTATCTATGGTGGCTTACTGAGTTGTACCCATAACCTACTTGGGATGCCTACTCTGTACCCAAATAGGATATATGTTTTCTGAATTGGTTAAGAGTAGAGGACCTGAGATATATGGATGATTTGGGATTGAGTTTGGATAAGGGGACTAGATGTGGATTTGAACCCACATTGGGAGTATTCAATATCTTTATTTTTGGTTCAATTTTAGACACTTTACATGTACATTGGCATGGAATATTTTCTACTTTAGTTTTTATATTGTATTACAAATGTTTTTATCATGAGATTTTGTTATTGTTCATGGGTATTTGTTATTATTCTATTTTTTATTATTTCCACTGGTTAATTACTTTGATAATAGAGGGTATAGCCACTTTATGATGGATATATCATAACCCCATTACTATTCAGAATCCACTTTCAAAATTGGAGGATCTCTTGAGGTCATTTAACCAATAGACATGGGGAACGGGTGTGTGGTTCTCATGAAAAGATATAACAAAGTGGTACCAGATGCAGTTTTAATTCCTTTTTCATTTGTATTACTATTTTTAAAATAGTAGAAATTATTCTAAGAAGAGACATTCCATGGTTATGAGATCATTCATGGGAGTATCTAATACATGTACGGGGGAGATCAATAATGACTCATACTTTACATACATTGTTATTACTTCAAAATTGATGCATACTTATTACAACATATAACAAAACCATTAAAGGACCGTATAGGTATAGTGTCTTTAGAAACTGGGAACATAAATAACTAGTTCATAAAGCGTCTACACTATCTCCCATTTATTTCATCATATCTTTAGTCCCTTTTGGCATATGTTACTTAATAACCTTATTCCTGACCTGGGTAAAGAAAATATACAAAAGTCTGAGCTCAAATGCTCAGTAAGGGTAAACAAAAGAAATATCAAACATATCATATTTATAAGAACATAACATTTTGAAAATCTTATCCTGCAAAAGATATCATAACATGGGATAAATCATAGAAGTGAAATTTAATCGCAATAATCATAAATTAAAACATGAATCTTTGTGGCATACACACATAATCATAGAGAATCATTTCTTATTAGTGAAGACTCATTTCCAAGACTATCTAAGTGGACGAAGTCCATTTCTGAACCTAGTTCACTCCTCATTTCAGTCATGTTTCACTGAACCGGTTTAACCTGCCGTTCCAGCCATGTCTATCTCATGAGATATAAAATATCTACCCAATGAATTGGAGGGAGATATAGGTCCCACCCATCTCATAATGATACCATTCATATGTGTGCCACAAAATCAGAAATCATACATCATTGCATAACCCATGTAATAAAAATGGGATTCTTAAACAACATGACATCATAAAACAATTCATATAAGATAAAGGAATTAATAAAAATAATTCCATCACAACATAATCAAATCAATGTAATAATAGGGATATAAACAGAACCCTATATTATCTTAGATGGAAAATAATTTTGATAAAACACTTGAACTCCATTCTTGAGAAAAATTTCTTTTCTACTTCAAAAACACTTTTCCTTTCAAAACATGTCATACAATTCTAAACTAAAAGAAGTTGATTAAAAATAAACATAAAATCTTGTAAAGGAATCTTCTTGGAAATAATGTTTTAAAAATCCATTTATACCGTATAAGTTAAAAAAACATTCTTCTCGTACTTTTGTCGGAAAAGTCAAAAAGTACCTCGTACAAAAAATGACAAAAGATTCCATTCATATCTTTTACTAAAAACTCACCGAAGGTTAAAATTGGATTTAAACAATTGTAGGTGGATGGAAATAACATTAAATATTGAGAAACATGTATGTGGATGATAAAATACACCCCAGTAAATTCCAAAGTATAAACAATCTCGGATAAAAATGAGATTGTGATATTACCCTTACCTTAGGTCTGATTTGCTTCGTAAGTGTCTGAACCTCCTGTATAATGATTTAAATAATGTTATTGACTTATTACAGAATCATACTTATTTTTATGATATCATATATGTTCATATTCATAGCTTCTTATTAGTAATATTTCATTACTACTTGTTATTCGGGTGTTTATTACTTTTTGTTCTTATGCACGTTTTGTCGAATAAATTCTTATTTTTCTTTTTAGGTTATAGATACCTCATTTCCAGAATGGTATTAGTGTAATATATATCATATTAATTCACTCAATTCATTTATATAATCATTATTCAATGAACATCATGTATAATGAGTCGCATCACATCATGGAGACAGTATTCCGTACGTACGCACGAGCGATTATATCGTTCCAATGATCGTGGAATTGTATTGGATTGTATGTATAATATTTCAGAATAAACATAACTTTACAATAATCATATATTGTCATTATTTACACAATTATACCCATCCAAGTAAAGTGGTGGTGGAAAATAGATTACACCCCGGCGTGGAGACGGTATTCTGTACGTACGCACGTGCGGTGATTTCATTTTCCGTAGGATGGATAGATGGTGAAATAGGGTTGTTTCAAACTTAAAATAACATATCCGTATATGAGTGATAATGATGTTATTACATCATAATGAAACAACTAAAGAAGAAGAAGTGGAAGAAGAAATAAAGATGAGATAATCGGTAACGGGCATTACCTCTTCTTTGAAGCGCCTCTTTGAGACCTCTTCTTAGGGAACTAAAATTGGTATTTGAAGAAGACCAGGACCTCTAGGATGTTTCTAGGGAAGTGGAGAGGAGATATTGGCAGGGGATGGCCGAGCATGATGGCTCAAAGTGGTGTGAGGAAGATAGGGAGGAGGTGCCCTTTTATAAGGAAGGAGAGGGGCACCTTTGGAATAACTAAAAATATTATTTTATTATAAAGTCAAATTCGGTTTTTAATAGATCCAAATTGATTTATTTCGAATATATGGTGGGGATGGGTCAAAATACTTTCATAAAATTGAATTAGGCAAGTTTAGGTCATTATACTAACCTTATCGTTTAGTTTTAACTATTAGTTAATTAGATTGACATTTACCATGTCACTTTGTATTTTTATATTATATAGTTAATAAACTTACCATATACATTAAATAAACCCCCCAAGTGGTCCATTAATGATACACCTATCTTGATATAAGTATCTTGGCCGAACCTTAGATTTTTAGGAATAAAATAACAATCAATAATATAATATTGGTTTTAGAAACAATTTTATGTCAATTTTGACACTATTTAGTAATTGATTTTTTTTAAACTCATAACAGAATGATTAGTTCGAACAAAGTTAATTAAATCAATAATAACATGTCATATTAACCTATAAAATTAGTGTAATTAATAAATAGTCTTAAATTACATTTATTTGGGTATTTATAACATCAATTATTCTAAATTTTCACTATTATGGTAATTACTTCATCATCATTGTGTCATAAATAAATTAAATTATATAATGTCTAAAAATTACAAATAAAATACCATTATGTAGGAAATGTTTTTATATTTCTAATGAATATTTATAGTCGAATTTATCTTATGTATAACCCCATATTAAAAATTATTTACTTATTAAACTTTGATTTTAACTATTTTAACCCTTTTTTAAATAAATTATTAATAAATGTCCTAATCTAATCCAAGTGGGCCTAAATGGTCATATTTTATTCCTAATGTTGTTTTTGGTTGAATTATACTTATCCAATAGAATTAGGACATGTGTTAGGGTAATAATAATATCATTTTTACCCTTGACTACCCTATTTACTTTTAAGCGCTGTAAAAAAAGTAAGAAGTTACTGTTCACCAAAAAATTATTTCCATCTCATTGAACCACATTTTACTTACTGATGTCAATAGTGTCTCTCGGATTTTCGAAATTCCACTCACAGAAGCGGTAAAAATAAGTTTTATGAAAGATTCAGTTTTTTTAACTACCACTTAGTGGTTTCACTATTCATCAAAAATTGAAAGTTTTCTGAAAAATACCAAAAATTAGGCCTAAGATATATTTGATATTTTGAATTCAAAAATGATGTTTATTTTACCAAATTCAAAACATATCAGTTAAATTAACTAATTTAAAAATTTATTCCCGTCGTTAAGACAAATAGCGTGTTTTTAAGAGATAATAACTATCAAAAGATTGACACTTGTTTATGTCTGGTTTAAATGTGAAATTACATCCAATGAACAAAATTGTATTAAATTGTAAAAATATATTCTAAATATACATTAAAACCACTCAAATTAAGAATTTATCACTATTAATTATTTTGATTAAAAAAATTTTTTTTAATTAAAATTTAATAATTTTCACTATTCATCAGAATATGAAAGTTATCCAAAAAGTACCAAAATTTCACCCTATGATAATTTCGATATTCTGAATCCCAAAATGAATTCCATTTTTAAAAATAAAATTTACAAAATTTCAAAAAGTGGTTATTACTATTCATAACGGCTAGTTTTAATAATATTTTAATCGCATATCGTTGTTTAGTGAAACTCGGTATTGCGTACGACGCAAGCTATCGAGGAAGGTCACGATTGCATGTAAAGCTTTCCAAGCAAGTGATGTGTGTAGTGAAAGATTCCTTTGATGATTTATATAACATAAAAACAAAATATTTCTCATAAAAGTATCGGGAGTTACATTCTACCCCCCTTAAAATGAATTTCGCCCTCGAAATTCGTCAGTTTGTAACAAAAAGATGAGGATACCTCTCCCTAATCATATCCTCAAGCTCCCATGTTGCTTCTTCTAATTGGTGGTTCCTCCATAAAACTTTCACCAAGAAAGTGGTCGTGTTTCGTAGGACTTTTTCGTTATGATCCAGAATCTCTATCAGCTGTTCTTCATAAGATAGATCTTTCTCCAGCGGTACAACTTCTGAGCTGAGTACATGTGAAGGATCAGGTATGTACTTTTTTAGGAGAGATACATGGAACACATCGTGAACTTGGGAGAGATTCGGTGGAAGCGCCAATCGGTAAGCTACCTTCCCAACGCGATCCAGTATTTCGAAAGGACCGATATATCTAGGGTTCAACTTCCCCTTCTTTCCAAATCTCATGACCCTCTTCCAGGGAGATATTCGTAAGAACACATTATCACCCACTTCAAACTCTAGGTCCTTTTTTCAGTTATCGGCATAACTTTTCTATCGACTCTGAGCTTCTCTTATGTGTTGTTGAATAGATCGGACCTTTTCTGCCATCTCATCAACAAGATCAGGTCCTAATAGATTTATTTCCCCAACTTCATCCCAGCAAGTTGGAGTCCTTCATTTAATTCCATAGAGAGCTTCATATGGAGCCATCTGAATACTGGAGTGAAATCTATTATTATAAGAAAATTCCACCAAAGGTATGTGTTGATCCCAACCACCTTTTAAATCCATAGAGAAAGCTCTCAACATATCTTCTAGAGTTTGAATTGTTCTCTCAGACTGACCATCTATCTGAGGATGATAAGCAGTGCTGAAACTCAACTCTGTATCCAGAGTATGCTGAAAAATTCGCCAAAACTTAGAGGTAAATCTTGGATCCCAATCAGATATAATAGAAAGTGGTAATCCATGCAATCTTACCACTTCCTTTACATATATCCTGTAAAGCTGATCCAGAGAGAAATCCTCTCTAACAACAATGAAGTGTGCAGATTTTGTAAGATGATCAACTATGACCTAGATAGCATTATTGCCTTTGGATGTTTTAGGAAGTCCTGTAAGAAAGTCCATAGTGATATTTTCCCATTTCCATTCGGGTATGGGTAATGGTTGTAACATCCCCTTAAGCTTCTGTCTCTCAGCTTTAACTTGTTGACAAACCAAGCATCGAGAGACATATTTAGCAACATCTCATTTCATGCCATCCCACCAAAAGTACTCTTTCAGGTCCCTATGAATGTTCGTACTTCCAGGATGAATAGAGAATGAAGAACTATGAGCCTCATACAGAAGCTCCTTCTTTAATTTTGGGATGGGAGGAACACAAACCCGATTCCTGAACTTTATTATCCCATCACAATCAAGGTTGAATTTAGGAATATTTCTCACCTTCTTTTGTAACTCTACATCTTCTTTCTGTGCCTCTTTAATATTCACATGTATAGATGGTTGAACATTCATTTGAGAAAGATACGATTTCCCCCCATCCATTATAATTCCAAGATCCATCCTTTGTAAATCCATAAATATAGGATCTTTTGTGATCCTCATCATGGATAAGCAAGCATGGTCTTGTTGACTTAATGCATCTGCCACCTTGTTTGCTTTCCCAGGGTGGTAATGAATTGAGCAGTCGTAATCCTCAATCAGTTCCAACCATCTTCTTTGGCTCATATTCATATCATTTTGTGTGAAAATATACTTTAAACTTTTATGATCAGTATAAATGTCACACCTTTATCTATAAAGATAATGCCTCCAAATCATTAATGCAAAGATTGCCGCAGCTAACTCTAAATCATGATTTGGGTAATTTTGCTCATGGATTTTCAACTGTCGTGAGGCATAAGCTATCACCATATCATTTTGCATAAGAACACACCCCAATCCCTTATTGGATGCATCACTATAGATCACAAACCGTTCTCCACTACAAGGCAGTGTGAGCATAGGTGCACTGGATAACCTTCTTTTCAACTCCGTGAAATTCTCTTCACATTCTTCCGTCCAACCAAACATAACTCCTTTCTGAGTCAACCTGATGAGTGGATTAGATAATCGTGAAAAATCGTTCACAAAATGTCGGTAATATCCAGCCAAACCAAGAAAACTTCGGATCTCAGTTACTGTTGTTGGTCTCGACCATCTTTTGATAACCTCTATTTTTGCTTGATCCATTGATATCCCCTCTTTTGAGATTATGTGACCCAAAAATGCAACCTTTTGAAGCCAAAATTCACACTTGGTAAATTTGGCATAAAGTTTCTCCTTTCTCAGGGTCTTCAATATAATTCTCAAGTGATCTTCATGTTCTTCCTTGCTCTTTGAATAGACAAGAATGTCGTCTATAAAGACTACCACAAATTGATCAAGATAGTCTCTAAAGACTCTATTCATAAGATCCATGAAGATAGCAGGGGCATTAGTAAGACCAAATGGAATCACTATAAATTCGTAGTGTCCATACCTTGTACGAAAATCCGTCTTTGGTATATCCTCCCTTTTGACCCTTAATTGATGATACCCTGAACGAAGATCAATCTTGGAAAAGTATTGAGCTCTTATTAGTTGGTCAAATAAGTCATCAATGCATGGGAGAGGATATTTGTTCTTGATAGTGACCTTGTTATGTTCTCGATAATCAATGTAGAGTCTCAATGATCCATCTTTCTTCTTAACAAATAGAATAGGTTCTCCCCAAGGTGATGCACTAGGGCGTATGAATCCTTTATCAAGATTATCTTGGAGTTGCTTCTTCAATTCCAGCAACTCAATTGGGGCCATTCTATAAGGTGTATTTGAAATAGGCAAAGCACCCGGTACATGTTCAATTGAATACTCAACTTCATGATTTGGTGGAAGACCTGGCAATTCCTCCAGAAAGACATCATCAAACTCCCATACAATGGGAATATTCTTAATTGTGAGTTTCTCACCAGCCATTTGAGATAAATAACCTTCATTCAGTTGAATCAAGACCCATAAGATGGAAGAAATTTCCACTGGAAGGTTATGTTCATCCTTGCATCGATAGATGATCATAGATTGATCTGGAATATAAAATGTGACTTCCCTTCTTTGGAAATTGATATGAGCTCCATATAAAGAAAACCAATCCGTGCCATGAATCACATCAAATTCCACTATATGATGGATCACAAGATTTGCAGGAAGCAATTTCCCACAAACTTCAATAGGTGAAGAATTATAAACTTTTTATGCGACTATTGTGCCATTAGGTGTTGTCACAGCTAACTCAACATCTAATTGTTGAGGTAATACAGTGATACTCTTAGAAAATTCCTCATAAATAAAAGAGTGGGTGGATCCAGAATCAAATAAAACATTTTCTACTTTAGAGTGGATGGTATGTGTACCTTTCACCACATCGTTATCGTACTCCACATCGCTGATAGAAATTGCATGTGACTTTCCTTTGTCTATAGCCTTATGATTTTGTTGATGTCGATCATCATCAAGAACCCTTGGATAAGGGAATTTATTGGAATAATGCCCCATCTCCTTGCAGTTGAAATATTGAAGTGTAGTAGGTTCATTCTGTGTGTCCCTTCCTTTGTTTGCATCATTAGACATATTCTTCCCATCATTGCGGCATTCGAATGCCTGCTGACCTTCCTTTCCACATTTTAAACATTTACTTTTTCCTTTAAGACAACTCCCTCCATGTTTCTTTCCACACTTTGAGCATAAGGGAAAGCTCATCTTCTTTTCAGTGTGCTCTTTAGATTTTCCTTTGAATTCCATTTTCCTCTTCTTATCAAACCCATATGACAGATGGGTTACTCCAATCTCCATCTCGACTTTAAGTGCACATCGAACGATTTCCTCGTAGCTATTGAAGTCCCTTATGGCTAACTCCCTTCGAAGACTTGTTATTAAGCCACTAAAGAATCGATTGATCTTACTCTCAGTTTGGATAATAATACCAGAAGAGTACCTTGAAAGTCTTGTAAAATTTTCTTCACAGGTACCAAGAGATTCATCATCCTTTTTCTTCAGTTCAAGAAACACTTTCTCTATCTTTGTTCGGAGAATACGAGGTAAGTACTTATTGAAAAATAAGTTCTTGAACTCATCCCAATCCATGGACTCAATTTTATCCCTTTGCCTTGGATTCTCAATAAGATTACACCATTGATCAGAATCTCCTTCCAAACGATAAACTTCTAGGATGACTTTATCATGTTCAGAACATTGAAGAACTGAAAATATCTTTTTAGTAGTACTAATCCATTGGTCAACAATTAATGGATCAGTAGACCTGCTGAATGAAGGTCGACGCTGCCTCATGAAGGATTCAACAGAATGTTTCTACTTACTTTGCTCGTTTGGAAGTCCTGCATGATTCATAGCTTGAGAAAGTTGTGTGGGCATGGCTATAATATTTTTCATTCCAGCTCCCATAATGTTTGGTTGCTCAGGGGGACAATCATTGCATTGCCCGTCGCATTCCGTATTAACACGGTTCCTTCGGGTTCCAGCCATTGACTAAAACCAAGAAGAATAAGGTGATAAACAGTAATTATAATAGGAAAACCACATAATCATGAATAAAATTTCACACTTAAGGTCTTATCCTAGGTTATTCATGGTCATTTCTAAAACACTAAGATTGTGTTCTATGCTTAGAATTATCCTTAGGGTTCTTACTAAGGCTTTCACATCCTAGTTTCCAAAGGTTGACTATACCTTTCCTCTGATACCAAAACTAACGAACCATACTTTACATACATTGTTATTAGTTAAAAATTGAAGCATACTTATTACAACATATAACAAAACCATGAAAGGACTGTATATGTATTGTGTCTTTAGAAACTGGGAACATAAACAACTGGTTCATAAAGTGTCTACATTGTCTCCCATTTATTTCATCATATCTATAGTCCCTTTTGGCATATCTTACATAATAACCTTCTTCCTGACCTGGGGAAAGAAAAAATACAAAAGGGTGAGCTCAAATGATCAGTAAGGGTAAACAAAAGAAATATCAAACATATCATAATTATAAGAACATAACATTTTGAAAATCTTATCCTACAAAAGAGATCATAACATGGGATAAATCATAGAAGTGAAATGTAATCCCAATATTCATAACATTAAACATGAAGCTTTTTGGAATACACACATAATCATAGAGAATCATTTCTTATTAGTCAAGACTCATTTCCAAGACTATCTTAGTGGACAAAGTCCATTTCTGAACCTAGTTCACTCCTCGGTTTAGTCATGTTTCACTGAACTGGTTTAACCTGCCGTTCCAGCCATGTCTATCTCATTAGATATAAAATCTTTTCCCAATGCATTGGAGGGAGATATAGGTCCCACCCATCTCATAATGATACCATTCATATGTGTGCCACAAAATCATAAATCATACATCATTGCATAACCCATGTAATAAAAATGGGATTCTTAAACAACATGACATCATAAAACAATTCAAATAAGATAAAGGAATTCATAAAAATAATTCCATCACAACATAATCAAATCAATGTAATAATAGGGATAGAAACATAACCCTATATTATCTTAGATGGAAAATAATTTTGATAAAACACTTGAACTCCATTCTTGAGGAAAATATCCTTTCTACTTCAAAAACACTTTTCCTTTCAAAACATGTCATACAATTCTAAACTAAAAGAAGATGATTAAAAATAAAAATGAAATATTGTAAAGTAATATTCCTGGAAATAATTTTTTAAAAATCCATTCATGTCGTATAAGTTAAAAAAAACATTCTTCTCATACTTTTGTCGGAAAAGTCAAAAAGTACATCGTACGAAAAACGACAAAAGATTCCTTTCATATCTTTTACTAAAAACTCACCAAAGGGTAAAATTAGATTTAAACAATTGTAGGTTGGTGGAAATAACATTAAATATTGAGGAAACATGGATGTGGATGATAAAATACACCCCAATAAATTCCAAAGTATAAACAATCTCGGATAAAAATGAGATTTAGATATTTCCATTACATTAGGTCCGATTTGCTTCGTAAGTGTCCGAACCTCCTGTATAATGATTTAAATAATGTTATTGACTTATTCAAGAATCATAATTATTTTTATGATATCATATATGGTCATATTCTTAGCTTCTTATTAGTAATATTTCATTACTACTTGTTATTCGGGTGTTTATTACTTTTTGTTCTTATGCACGTTTTGTCGAATAAATTCTTATTTTTTTTAGGTTATAGATACCTCATTTCCAGAATGGTATTAGTGTAATATATATCATATTAATTCACTCAATTCATTTATATAATCATTATGCAATGAATATCATTTATAACGAGTCACATCACACCGTGGAGACGGTATTCCGTACGTACGCACGAGCGATGATATCGTTTCAATGATCGTGGAATTGTATTGGAGTGTATGTATACTATTTCAGAATAAACATAAATTTAAAATAATCATATATAGTCATTATTTACACCATTATAACCATAAAAGTAAAGTGGTGGTGGAAAATAGATTACACCACGGCGTGGAGACGGTATTCCGTACGTACGCACGCGCGGTGATTTCGTTTTCCGTAGGATGGATATATGGTGAAATAGGGTTTTTTCATACATATAATAACATATCAGTATATGAGTGATACTAATGTTATTACTTCATAATTAAACAATTAAAGAATAATAAGTGTAAGAAGAAATAAAGATGAAAGAATCGGTAACGGGCATTACCTCTTCTTTGAAGCGCCTCTTTGAGCCCTCCTCTTAGGGCACTAAAATTGGTCTTTGAGGAAGACAAGGACCTCTAGGATGTTTCTAGGGAACTGGAGAGGAGATATTGGCAGGGTTTGGCCGAGATTGATGGCTCAATGTGGTGTGGGGAAGAGAGGGAGGAGGTGCCCTTTTATAAGGGAGGAGAGGGGCACCTTTGGAATAACAAAAAATATTATTTTATTATAAAGTCAAATTCGGTTTTTAATAGCTCCAAATTGATTTATTTCAAAGATAAGGTGGGGCTGGGTCGACATCCTCTCATAAAATAGAATTTAGACAAGTTTAGGTCATTATACTAACCTTATCTTTTAGTTTTAACTCTTAGTTAATTAGATTGACATTTACCATGTCACTTTGTATTTTTATATTATATATTTAATAAACATAACATATACATCCAAGAGACCCCAAGTGGTCCATTAATGATACACCTATCTTGATATAAGTATCTTGGACTAACCTTAGATTTTTAAGAATACAATAACAATCAATAATATAATATTTGTTTTAGAAACTATTTTATGTCAATTTTGACACTATTTAGTAAATGATTTTTGTGGAAATCATAACAGAATTATTAGTTCACAAAAAGTTACTTAAATCCATACTAACATGTCATATTATCCTGTAAAATTAGTTTAATTAATAAAAAGTCTTAAATTACATTTGTTTGGGTATTTATAACATCAATTGTTCTAAATTTTTACTATTATGGTAATTACTACGTCATCATTGTGTCATAAATAAATTAAATTATATAATGTCTAAAAATTAAAAATAAAATACCATTATATAGGAAATATTTTTAGCTTTCTAATGAATATTTATAGTCTAATTTATCTTATGTATAAACCCATATTAAAAATTATTTACTTATTAAACTTTGATTTTAACTATTTTAACCCTTCTTTAAATAAATTAATAATAAATGTCCTAGTCTAATCCAAGTGGGCCTAAATGGTCATATTTTATTCGTAAGGTTGTTTTTGGTCGAATTATACTTATCCAATAGAATTAGGACATGTGATAGAGTAATAATAATATCATTTTTACCCTTAACTACCCTATTTACTTTTAACCGTGGTAAAAAAAGTAAAAAGTTACT
Source organism: Viscum album (assembly GCA_963277665.1). Lineage (NCBI taxonomy): Eukaryota > Viridiplantae > Streptophyta > Magnoliopsida > Santalales > Viscaceae > Viscum > Viscum album. The sequence continues at coordinate 918,383,589 of OY728143.1, read as the reverse complement.
ATTCACCAAAAAAAATTATTTTCATCTCATTGAACCACATTTTACTTACTGATATCAGCCCTGTCTCTCAGATTTTCAAAATTCCTCTCACCGAAGTGGTAAAATTATGGTTTATGAAAAATTCAGGTTTTTTAACTACCATTAGTGGTTTCACTATTCATCAAAAATAGAAAGTTTTCAGAAAAATACCAAAAATTAGGTCTAAGATATATTTGATATTATGAATTCAAAAATGATGTTTATTTTACCAAATTCAAAACATATTAGTTATATTAACTAATTTAAAAATTAATTCCCGACGTTAAGACAAATAGCGTGTTTTTAAGAGATAATAACTATCAAAAGATTGACACTGGTTTATGTCTGGTTTAAATGTGAAATTAAATCCAATGAAAAACATTGTATTAGATTGTAAAAATATATTCTAAATATAATTTAAAAACACTCAAATTAATAATTTATCACTATTAATTATTTCGATTAAAAAAGTAGTTCTTAATTAAAATTTAATAATTATCACTATTCATCAGAATATGAAAGTTATCCGAAAAGTACCAAAATTTCACCCTAAGCTAATTTTGATATTCCGAATCCAAAAATGAAGTCCATTTTGAAAAATAAAATTTAAAAAATTTCAAAAAGTGGTTATTACTATTCATAACAGCTAGTTTTAATAATATTTTAATCGCATATCGTTGTTTAGTGAAACTTGGTATTGCGTACGACGCAAGCTATCGAGGAAGGTCACGATTGTGTGTAAAGAAAGCCAAGAAAGTGATGTGTGTAGTGAAATATTCTTTTGATGATTTATATAACATCAAAACAAAATATTTCTCATAAAAGTCTCGGGTGTTACAAGATCCCATGTAACTAGGGTGGCGATTGTTGTTTTTAATGTTTGATGTTGAAGTTTAATATTTTTTCACCATGGGTGATGAAATTTTTGTGTACTAGGATTATTGATGATTAGATTTTATGATATCTGAATTGTGAACCAACATGGAATCAGTGTTGAGTTTTTATGATTGACTCTAGGAATTCTGGGTTATTAATAAATTCATCATTTTAGGCATGCACGTGAAAATGGGTTATGAGTAAGTTGTTGAACCCGAATTGTTTTTCCATTCATGTGATGTTAAAATGTAAATGGTTCCTTACATGAAATTGTTAAAATTTGAAAAATAATGAAAGATGAGAATTAATGGGTGTTTAATTGTACACATGAATAATGAGAAGGTGTTTATTCTTGTTATCTATTCTCTATGTGTATGCTGGTTTAGGGTAGTGAAAACTCTTCATTTTTGACAGCATTGATAGGGTTTGGAAAAACATATTTTTGGTTTCTAAAACTTATGTAAAAGTGTGGAATTTTTGAGCTATATAATTTGGTGATTGTTTGAAATTGTTGACAAAATTACTCCATGATGACAAATGTTGAGAGGGAGGTCATATGACAAGGTTAGGGATGCTACATCAGAACTGATACTTGAGGCACTAATCTTGCTTGATGAGGAAATAGTAAAGATGTTTTGAGATAATATTTTTTTTTTCATTTCATGAAATTCATTAAAAGAGGCATAGGGAAGGCTGTGTAGAGTATGTATGATATTACAAGGGAGTTATAGTGGTGTCACCCTCTGACTATTACTATAGATTTTGGAATTTAGGTAGATGAGTTCTAGGTTTTTTCTATAAATAATAATCGTGGACACATGTAGAATCTTGTAAAAAGGAGGGTCAACTTGGTTTATTACATGTTATATGGATTTGCGAAGCACTGGAGGGGGACTTTAATATAGACTAGAATGGCTAATGAAGTGTTATTAATGGAATTTTTAGAGAGGTTCTTGGAGAACATCTTTCTAGTGATGTTAAACCCGGAGAGAGTTTTTGAGTTTATGAGGTTGAATCAGAGGGAGTATGTAATTGATTGACTATGATAGATGCTTTATAGATTTGTGACACATTTCTCCATCACTGGCAGTTCAATATAGATTTATGACAATACATTCATAGGATGTTCTTGAATGTGAGATTATGTACGAGCTTAATATTTTTAAATTAAAATAGTTTGATAGGGTGGTGAAAAAATCCCTCAGAGGTGAAATGAAACTGAAGGAGGATTCTACTAAAGGATGGATTGTTTCAAATTGATGATTAGAAGGTGTGGATTATAAGACTTTGATGTATCACTACAATATTTTTAGCTAGGGTTATGGCAAACACAGTACCAAGATAGAGGAATTAGTTAATGAGGACACTGCTTGAGTGATCATTCACCAGTGTGGTTGGTCCAATCAAATTTTGAGATAGTTCCCCCGAACAATAGTGGATTGTCATTCTAACAAGATGTTGGGGTATATAAAGAATTTATAAAGGACCTGGTGATGGACAAGTGGTGATAGTGATGCTAAGAAAAATGAAAGTGTTGGAAGGCAGTATTATGAACCATATTAGGATGGAAGAAAGGTTTCTAGTGGCTGAGGGTTTAGAGGTAATTGATGGGATGATTTAGGGAAAAATCTCCCAAAACCGTAAAGTAGTGAAGCAGAGGGGATTCAGACTACCTCACGTGTATGATGAGAAAAACAGTTAAAGATTGTACAACATACACTACTTGATAATGAGGATAGACCATTGATTGTGAGATTTTCTATTATTGTAGATTCTACATTTTCTAGTGACTTATATGATTTCATCACCTCTAATTTGATTATTTATACACACCTAGTAAATGGTTTGAAACTAGTTGTAGAGTTTTTGAGCAGGGTTAAGAATACAGCTATATTATTTGGAGTACTATCTAGAGAAATATATTTATGAATATGGTGTTCACATTGATGTTAGAGAGTATCATTTTTTGTGGTATATATATATCATATACATGTCAGGATTCAAATTGATTCTTGGTATTGATTAGATAGTCACTTATCAATCCCACCCAGATTTTTACTAAAGGATGGTAATCTTTATGTCTCTTGAGGGTGAAAACTATATTCTCTAAGGAGAGTCATAAATATAGGTAGGCTGAGTGGGGAAAATTACTCTGCAAATGTGAAATCTTGGAAACGAATATTCTATTATATTACAAGATGATGGAGTTATAGAGCTAGATTTCCTTCTACCTATAGTGTAATGGTTTCAAGATTTCTTCTTGGAAGACATCTTAGGATTTCCATCTGGGAGAGACGTGGAATTCCCCCTTTAACTCATGCTGGGGTGACGAGGATTTTTCTATACCACCATACAAAATATCACCCAAAGAGTATCAAGATATTAAGACTCAACTATATTATTAGATGATAAAGCATTTACCTTTATGATTATTTCCCCTTTATGTTAACTTGTGTTCATATAGAATAACACTGAGAGGATTTTGTGCTTATCTTTTGAGTACTGAACAATAAACTAGATGACTGTCCAGAACGGATATCTTCCTCATCATATTGATGATCTACTTGACCAATTGAGAAGTTATTATGTATTTAAAAATATTTAATTGATGTAGGGGTATCATTTGTAGAGAGTTAATAAATTTTATATAAAAAGGACTAATGTATGAAGTAGTTATTTCTTTATGTGTTTGTTTTAATGCTCTTAGGTTGAAGAAAAAACAAATAGTGTTTCTGGTCATGAAGAATATAATCCTCACTTCATACCTAGATAAGTGTGTGGAAGTGTTTGTGGATGAAATATTGTTGCACTCTAAGGCTCATGATGATCATTCCCAACTTCATGAAATCATCTCGAGTGTTCTAAGAGAGCATCAATGGAATGAAAATATATATATAAATAATTTTTTTCACAAATCAAGTACACTTATTGGGTCACTTAATCTCAAAGGAAGGTGTGTCGGTTGATTCGTAAAAGGTCCAAGTATTGGATTCTTGGGATTATCCAAATAACATGTTCAATATATGATGTTTTTTGGAATTATATGGATATTATAGGAGTTTTATATAAAAAATTTATTATTAGGAGGTTTCACTTCTATGCTTGACCAAAAAGGGGATAATGATTGAATGGTCAGAATCTTATGATGCTTCCTTTCAAGAGTAGAATAAGTGTTTGAAAATGGAATCAATATTTATTCTACCTAATTTAAGTGAGGCGTACATGGTGTATTGTAATACTTTTGGGATTTTACATGGAGTTTCATTATTACTAGGGTGTCGAGTTGTGGCGTACGTGTTGTGGTAGTTGGGACATCATGATTGGAACTACCCTATGAACATCCTTCAGTTGGATGAAATAGTATATAACTCAATGCATTGGTGGTACTATATTTTGGGTGAATTTATTTCCATTAATAATGATATAAGTATATTAATTTACATCTTTTCACTATGATACATGAATATACGGTAGCAGATATTGGTTGAGTACATGCATCCATTTGATTTTCAGTTAGCATATTTTCCCAGAATGGGAATAATGTAGATGACTCTATGAGAAGGAGTACTCAAAATAATGTGGTTTATTAGTATAGTGTTATGTGTATGATGTTGACTTTTCTATATTAGATGCATGTAGTGGTTTAGAAGAATCAGGAAAAGAAGAATATAGTGTCAGTTTCGGTGGAATATATTTGTTTTAGATAGATCAGTGATAGAAAATATCAGGATCTGGAATGTTTGACCATGAGGGATAGAATTGATGGTGGGGAGAAACATTCAAAGTGGATAAGAACTAAATATGATATCATCTATGATAGGAATCATATTTTTTTACCTATTAACATGCATGGTGTGTTAATGCGTGAGTTTCATTCCATTAAGTGGGTAGTGAATCCTAGATTGAAAAAATGTATAATGACCTACGATGAATTTTTAAATGGTTAAGATGGAAAAATAAGAGAGTATGGTTTGTGACATGATGTTACACCAATCATCAGGTTAATGTAGAGCATCAATGACCTTGATGGTTTCTAAACCCATTGCCCATTCTAGATTTTGAGTGGGATGATGTGATAATGGACTTTTTGGGGGTCTCTGGAGGACACCATGAAATAATATCTCTATATGGGTTATTGTAGAAATACTGATGAAGGTAGTGAATTTATTTCCTATATGAGATACATTCTTGGTGTAGTATCTGGGAGATCTATATTTTTACTACATAGTCTGTTTTCATGGTGTTCAACAGACAACATTCTTAGACTGTGATTCATGTTTCACCTATTGTTTTTAAAATGGATTAGAAAATGCACTTAGTATATAGATGTTGTTGAGTATGACTTTCCACACATCGAATGATTATCCATCAAGTATTATGGTATTGGTGCTTCAGAGTATGCTACGATATTATATTATTGAATATGGTGGGACATTATGGAAGCACACAGATTTATGGTATTTTTCCAATTAGAACATATTTTAGGGAATTATACAAATGGAACTATATGTGGCACATTATGGTGGGCCATGAAAATCACCTTAATGATGGATGGAGGAAGGCGATTAAGATTTTTTGGGACCGAGTATCCTATAAGAGACCTTAGATCTTGTACAACTGATTTAGAAATGTATGTATATGGATCAAAGTAGATATAAGTCATATGATGATTGAATTTGATGACCCCTAATGTTTACATAGGGTGATTGTGTATTCCTTAAAGTGTCGAATAAGATAGTCCACCACAGGATACAAAGATGGAGCAAGTTGAAACCTAGTTTTATTTGACCATTTTTTGAGGTTGATAGAATTGGGATGGTGGTGTATCAAGTTTCCCTTCCATAGAAATAATTTTCTAGGATTATGTTTTCCATGTGTGACAAATAAAATAGTATCACCAATACCATTCACATTTGATCGACTTGAATAATATAGATCTTGAGATATATTCCTACTTTGAGGAGCATCTAAAACGTGTAATGCATCATGGTGAGAATATGTTTTGGGGATAGACTATGATGATAGTTCATGTAATGTGGAAACATGGGTATGCGCATGATGAAACATGGGAAAGATAAGAAGATATGAAGGTCAATGTCCTGATAATTTTTAATCAGGATCTTAGATATTTTTGGGATTTCAGGTTGAGGAAGAGCTGTTATAAGGTGGAGTGATTTTTAGATCCCATCCTATTCTAGTTTATGAGTGTGATTTTTTATGTACTATTATTTTAATTCTGTGTATATTTCACCTTGGTTTCACCTTGCAGTGAATTGGGTGTATATTTTAAAAATTTATGAAAAAGGGTAGTGTACCGTTAGCATATGGTTAGGGAAAACCTAGCACCACAACCCCAACAACTATACGACACTAGATAAGGTGTTTTTACATGGTTGAAACATATTATGTAAAACTATAAAACCTCTTAGGAGTAACCGTACACACATATACAACAGGTATATGCTTAGGAAAAATGGTGTTCTCATTCCCAACACACCATGCATGAGAATTATTTTAGCCTGGATAATTGGATTTTAATTACCTTGACTCCCTAATTAACTCCAATTTGACCATCATTCAACCCTAGTCACCCTTTAATGATTATGGAGATCACTAGATGTATTCAATGCCATAACAAACATTGTTCTTTATGATTCAATGTCCGGATTGAAGAACTTTTTTCCTCGTAATAAGTGGATCATATCCCATTGGGTTTATATCCTCCTATCATTATTATATCCTTATTTGTTGTGTTGTTGTCATCTATTTTTCTATACCAAGATCTACATTTGATAAATCTAGATCTTGGATTGTGGATAAAAAGATAGATCCAAGTGGTCTTTAATCATTTAATCTTGACTAAGGGTTATATATTCAAGTGTTGAAATATGTCGTCACTACACTGATTTTTTTGGAGATTTCCATTAGGAAGTCATTCATAAATGAGTCAAGGTGGGTGGTTTAAAATTCAAATCCCATAATTGTTATTTTGAATACACGATTTCAATTTTTGGAATTTCTAAATTTTTTTAGAAATTTACTTTTCTATTTGAATAAATTAATTTGTTAAATTAACTAATGTTGGATATTTAAAATTTCGTATTTTTGGATAATTAATTGGTGATATAATTATGAGATATGGATAGTTTTGAATGGATATATTTTATTGTGAGATTAATTATGTGATATTAATATAATATATTAAATATAATTAATTTTGAAATTAATTATAGTATTTTAAAAGTTTCATTTTGAATAATTAATTAATGAATAAGTTAATGGGTTTGACATACTTGATTAATTATAGAATTAATTATTAGAATTTGGGAGAATATTAAATTGTTGTGTTAACTAATGGAATTCTAGTTTTTAACAAATTATTGAATTAGTAATGGAATTGATGTGGATAATTTTTTGTTGAAATAAAAATGTGATGAATGGTGACATGGTAATTTAGTTGTGAATTAAATAATGGTATCATGTTTTTCTAGTTTTGAATTTTTGAATGGTAAAATGGTCATTCTATTGTTTGTGGTGTGATTGGTAATATATTAATTTATTTTTGAAATAAATAATGGGAACAAGGTCATTCTATTTTTTAATGTGTTGATGTTAATATGGGAATTAATGTATAGATTAATATATTTTACCAAATGTATTTTTGAGATATAACATAACATTTGAATACTTTTGGTACCATCTTGAGCCGATGAATTAACTGAGGTACATGTGTCTATTAGATGTTTTTGGTTGATGTGGTTAAATAAAGAATAATTGATAATATTGTAACAACAAACTTATGTATTTTAATTATTTCTTTATACTACTACATTAAATATCAATTGAAATGATATTCTTTTAGATATCTTTGGTAATGGACAACTGCGTTGTACTCACAACCTACATGGGCTTCCCAATCGTTACCCAAATAGATATTCAATTTTTTTACGTAGGTTAGGGGAAGAGGACCTAAAATATATCGATGAGTTGTGATAGAGAATTGATGAGGGAAGAATATGTCGTTTGGGAACCACATGGGGAGTATTCAGTGACTTTATTTATTGTTTCATTTCATAAACTTGATATATACATTGATATGTCATATTTTATACTTTAGTTTTTATCATGTATTTATAATTTTTTATCATGATATATTAGTATTGTTCGCAGTTATATGTTATTTCACTATTTAATATTTTTTCTTATAGTATATTACTCAGACAATAGTGGGTATAGTCTCCATATGATCTATATATTTGACCCTCGCGACAATTCATTAACCTCTGGTGTATGGGGAGGCGCGCTTTAGGTCACGTGACTGGCCATCATGAGAAACTAATGTGTGGTACCTGGGAAAGGACAACAAAATACCTCCATCTTGAACTTTTAGATCTTAAATTAATTTATAATCATGTTATTTCGTTTTTTTCATAAATTTTATTTCAACAAAAGGGCTAAGATAAATTTATTTCAATATGCTATGGGATGGTTTTATTTAAAAATACCCGCAAATTCCTCTAATTTAATATTTTCTATATTAGAATCCATTTTTTATAAGGATATAAAATTATAATAAAAGAAAAGTTATGTGTTTTTTGATATTTTGATTCCTATATAATCCATTATATTTATTAAAAAGAATAATAAACCTATATTTTCCTTTTTAGCTATTTTTGTTGAAATTGGGTTTGCAAAACTGGTTGAAAAATTTTAATAACATGAATTGTTTTCTTAGGTGTGGAGATAAACTAGTATGACTAATTTTTTGAAAATATCATTATTTTATATTTTTTGATTATATAATGGTACTTCGACATTTTACAGGGTAACATGATAAACTAATGATATGTTGTTCTATGATAAAATAATGAAAGGTTGGTCCATGATATCCCAACAATGCATTGGATATGGATGAAAAACGTATGGATATTATCAATAACACATTTCATAATAATTTTTTTAGGGGAATTAGTTAGGGGAACAATTCATATCTCTAAACATTCAATAAATGAATAATAATAGAGGGACTTATTTTTTAGTAATTTCATTTAATTCTTCAAAAATATGCCTTCTAAAAAAGATATTGTGGTTGATTTTTTTTTATGAAAAATATAAATAATTAAAACCATTTTTTTAAAACAATATTCATGAAAATGAATATCCATATTGAAATAATCATTTCAATATTTTTCAGGGTGATTGTTTTTTTATTTTTCACCAAACATTTATTTTTAAGTGGATATTAAAAAATATATACTTTCATAATAACATAACATAATTTCATTAATTAACAAAAATTTAATTTATATTAATTATTTTTTTACCTTAAATTAAATTAATAAGTAATAAAATAAATTACACGTGAATCATCATTTTACTTGATTTTTCTATAAGTTCATTTTAGCCATAAAAATAAAGTTTTCTAAAAATAGTTTTTCTTTGCGACGTATGAGTTTTCTTTAAAATTTATTTATTCTACATATGAAAATTGAGACATTTGAAATTTATTCAATATTCGATATAATGGGAATCAAAATCTTTAAATAGATCCTATTTTTGGAATTATAAATTATAACCATAGTTAATATTTGTCACTCTAATAAGTGTAAAATGGCTAAAACAAGGCATAACAGTTTCGATTAACCTTTAAAATACAACTAACTGGTGAATTTATTCTATTTTATGAGTTATTTCTATAAAATTCTATCATAGATATTCAGAAAATAAATTATATTCTAATTTATTTAATAATTACATTAATATTATTTTTTGAAAATGATAAATTTCAACATTCACTTTCATTATTTTAATTTAAAAAAAATGTTTTCATAAAGAGAACAAATTTTTTTATTTATGATTATAAATGACTATAATGACTATAAGTAATATATTTTTATGATAATATTTTATTTTTATTTTTTATTATTGAAATAATTATAGTAGAATCTAATGTAATATTGATACTGTTCTTATTCTTTCAAAAAAATATCAATGAAAATAATTTTAAAAACTATAAAATTAATATATTTGTGATTAATTGTGGTATAAAAATAATAAAATATAAAACTATCCTGAATATATGATTTTAAATGTTTTAATACTATAATTACATTATGCGACGATGAATTTGAAGTCAAATTAAATAAATAGTCTCAAAAATTAATTTATTGATGTTTTATATTAAATAAGTTTTCATCAGATGATATAAAAAACAAAAAAATAATAATAATAGAGAATTGTGATTTTAAATAGTCTTAAATTTAATTTATGTAAAACTTTTATCCAATTTTTTCCTTTTTCTAAAGTTTATAAAAATAAAATTATATAAATCATGTAACCATAATTATTTTTTAAAATTTAACATGGGATAAAAAAAATAAAGTTTTAAATGAAGCACAAAAATGTCCAAATTATAATGGTTGAATTAATTTCATGATTATCCTGAATTTCATTTTAAATTGTGTCCACATTGTAATAAATAACATTAATATGATATATATTCTATTTATTTCTCTTAAGAAACTATAGGTGTGTCTGTTCCCTCACTTATAGAAGGGAAAATTATCTTATCACTTATTCAAAATGATTGAGAAAGCTATCTTGGAATAACCCACCATAATAAATCCATGGAATTTGTAAATTTAGTATTTATATTATAGTCTTAAATGAAGATAATCCTATTAAGTCTAAAGGTGTAAGATAAATGAGGTCTTTCATGGGATATATAACCATCTTACCCGACTCTTTCGATGTTTATTTATTCATCTAAATTAACAAAATAAATTATATTCATGATAAATAAATGAATCAAGTATAAAAAAAACATAATTTTTATTATGTTTAGGGGTTACCAACCTCATCCAACATTCTACCAAGTGAGGGGTGAAATTATTGATCTTGTGTACGTGTAGACTACTACATTTATGTGGCAGTGTGATCCACATTCCATAAACATTTCACATTTATTCTAGTATCATATATCAAACATTGTGGAAGCACCTCCCACTAGTACGTACAAAATACTGTATCCATGAAATGATGTAATTCATATGTCATCGCCATTTTATATGAATTTTTATTAATATTTATTTAATAAATATATAATATAATTATATCATTATTAATATTCTCTATTTATTCAATCATAATCATTGTCCAAAAACCATTACTTCTAAGTTGAATCAAGAATGAATAGAAAAATTGTTATCACCTAAAACCATGATTTTAATAAAGAAATGTAAATAAGAGTGTGAAAATATTTTATAAGTATATGACTTATTGTATTATACTTAGGAATATTGTTCTAGTACGAATTTATTAAAAATGAAAATAATTATACATGTATTTATAAAACATACAAATGAATTTAGACAGTGTGTATGAGTTTTATGTGTCAATTTTTTTATTAAGACATTTAATGTAATGTTACTATTTATTCTCATGTGATTTATAGACATACACATTGAAAAATTATATAATTTATAATTATTAGTTAATTTTGATAAATGGTAAAATTGAAATTATTTCATCAAAATTGTTTTGATTCAAAAGTTACCCAAGTGGTAAGGGTTTAACATCACAAATTTAATTCATTGAAACATATGTTATGTTATATACATGTCTTATTTTATGAGGTATATTTTCTACCACTATAATATGTTTTTCATTAATACCATTATGCTTTGGGAATTTAAATTTCCATTTTAATATATTCCATCTTGGGACTTACAACTAAAACTTTTCTATTGTAATATGGGTTTTTTAATAATCTCACTATTTAATGTGATTATTTATTTTTAAATTTTTATTGATGCAATTATATGATCTATCTCTAAAAAATCATTTTACATTTCCTATCCTCTGGTTAATGTTTTAGAATATATTGGTTTCCAATAATTAACCTCATTAAAATTAATCAACAGTGTAGAATAATATTTTATGGAAAAAAGTCTTTGCATTTCTATTTATTGAGTATTTTTTTACATGTACATATTTTATTAAAAATAAATTATATAATTTTGGTAATATACCATAAATTATTAATAATTTATTTTTTAATAATTTTTCCTATATATAAAATTATTAAATGAAATATTCCCTTCTTTTTCTGAATATGTTAATTTCAACCAAAGGCAAGATTTTTTTATAGTGTACAAAATGAGATGAATTTAATTACATCATGACTAATTTTTTCTCTAAACATTACTTTGATAATTTACCTTTTCATTTTTTTATTTTTTTTGAATAATATTAATATTTTTAGTTATTAACTATGTTGTTTTTTAAAAATGGTAGTTTCCTCAAGAAATGATACAATATTCATTTAATGAAATTTTTATCTTTCAAAATATCAATTGATGTTACTTATAAATATTTTTTAATATAATCCTATTATGCCATATTTATTCATTGTAAGGATGGTTTATGATTATGAAGTTGATATACTCATAAAACCAATTTTATTTTCCATAAGTAATGTTATAATTAAAATATAAAGTTTTTCTTGCTCTTGTGGAATATAAATAAAAATATTATTATTATCTGATTGGTGGGAACATTATATTCCTCAAATTAATTGTGTAATGATAGATGTTTATTAGAAGAAATGGGTACATGGGAAGTTATACCAATCCCAAAAGATGGTCCACACGAGGCAATCCCAACCCTGAAGTAGGTACAACTATGGTTAGACCATGCATAACATGTGATCAACGCATTTTTTGGAATATTTGACATATGAAATCAATTATTATTTTTATTCCGAGTATTTTATGTTACTCTATATGACATGTTTTTTTACCAATAATAGGACATCATAAAACACTTTCTTTGGTTATTGTATGATTAATTTATTATGATATACTTAATCCTTATGTCATGATCATAATATATTAATTTTTTTTGAATTTTTAATGATTAGATCATGTTTTCATACCATTATTATCATTGTAGTATTGCATATGGTCATTGATTTTAATATCCCATATTTACCCTTACTTAACTTCAATGCTAACTCATTATTATATTTTCATTCATAATGTCATGAATAATTGTTTTATGTTCAGTATGTATAAGAAATTTAACATGTAATAATAACAATATGGGAGTTGTTGAATACATTGATGAAAAATAATTATAATTTATCTTGTATTGATATTCACCAAACCAATCTAGTTTGAAGGAATCTATTATTATTGGATGTATTAAATATTCCACAAATATGATCTAATATTAATTTTTGTTATACTTTATTCACCATATAAATCATCACCAAGAGACATTTATACATCCAAAATACAAGTAGAATGTGTAAACATTCTAATAAAAAATATATTTCTATTCATACTAATGCTTTTCAAATCATGATTAAGTATGTTTAACATAGTATCCTTAAATTTTTTCATTCCATCATGTGTTACATATAAGAATTTCCAAATTTTATTAGTGGGTTTACAAGAACAAATTTTATTAAATTAAATAATATTTAAACCAATATATGTTGCATTAATAACATTTTTATTAAACTCAAATAAATTTTTATTAGGTTCCCATTTTCCTTATAAATCTTTAATAAGTTCATATCCATGCATAAATGTTTTCCAAATACTGTATCCTACACTTCCCAGAAATTTGAACATGTGTAATTATCAATAGATATTTTACGAACCATTAAAAAGGGATGGACCCGTGAACTCTCCATTTGGACCATTATGGGTGTTTTTAAATGAAAGCATTTAGAAAATGACAAAAAAATTATATTTGTTGATAAATCAAAAACTAAACTATTTTTTTTTTGAAAAAAAGAATTTTTTATTATAATGTAAGGATTCCCTATAATATCAAATAAGGTTTGGATATAAAATTTTAAGACCCCGGTGAATTATCTTTAGATATAATAAAAAAAACAGAAATACAAATTGAAAAATAATACAAATTTCAAAGAAAGAATTTGTAACAAAATGTACTACATATAATGATCTAATATTATTATAAATATTAATTTATTGATTTTGTTCACAATATCTATAGATAATTTTTGTATAATGGAATATATTTATATGTGTTCAGATTTAATTATTTATGGGAATTTAATATGATAATGAATCCAAAATTAATTGATAACATTGAAAGGGATCGTGATAATTTTCATACAATTTATTAATGATAATTTTTCAAATAATCAGAGTGGAATAATGATATCAAAATTATATGATTAAGTGGTAAATTGTGAATTTGAAATATAGGTATTAAAATATTAGGTGGAGAATGATATGATTAATTTGTTCATATATAACTTCATTTAATCATCTAAATATCCTCTTATTGGGTTGAGTGGGAAACCCTTGTTAAATATATGATTTGATGATAAATTTTCATGGAACCAACCAATAAAAAAGAAACTCTATTATATATCAATTAAAATTTGAAAAAATTTGGATGAGATATTGATAGGTAATGGATAAATAGAGATTAAGAGTGAAAGACATATAAGTTTCTCTTGGGATTATTATGATAGTCATGGAGAATATAACTAAATTAATAATTATAATTCTCTAAAACATTTTTAAAAGCCTCCATTGAAATATATTAAACCAAGTCCCTATATATATATATAGTTCAAAAGGATAGAAATCTTCCACAATATTTTTTGGGGTCAGTGAAACCAAAGAATATTTAAAAAATAATTCTTTCCATAATAAATGTATCTTCAAAATACTTGTCTTGATTCACCCAATTAGAATGTATACTCTATATTGTTTTCGATAGTACACCTAGGGATCCCTATTTTTGGAAAAGTACACTGAAATACTACCAATGGACAATGCTTGTCTGGTATGCTTATACAATATCTACCCTTAATAGATTTTATTGTTAACTTTATTTTTATTCTCTATTGAGTGGTCTAGAGAACACCATAAGAAAAAATGATATTTTCCTCATGTCATCGGATTGTCAGTTCTCTACACTAGTTAGGTGGTGCTATTTACAGTTACCCAATCATCATTATGGATATTTATACTTCATTTCATGTCTCAATTTGATCCAAGAACTTCCTTATATGAGTTCATCAAGTCCATTATGAAATAAAAATATCTTAAAACCATATCAAAACTAGGATCCTTCAAATCCATTGAATTTCTTCACTTGGTGATTTAAAATAATGACTTGGAATTCAATTTTAAAATTTCAGAATATTTCAAATGAAACTATAAGATAAAATGATATTTGTTTCTACATGAAAACATATTGAGATAGAGAGAGGTACAATAAGCATTACCTGTTATGAGTGTTAGAGGAAAGGTAATGTTAGTGCTAATTTTACTTATATTCGGAATAAAAAAATATAATTATACATAAAAATTTATAAAATCAACGAAACATAGAGTTCTTCTATAAATAGTTCTAGTGATAGTAACTGAAGTAGATAAGATTCTAGTAAATAGATAATTCATGAATTATGGCTACTTCTTATGATGAATTGAATTCTAAAATTTTATAATTTTTTATCATAATTATGTTTTTTGTGAAACTAAAATAAAAAATGATCATTTATTTGATTACTTTTCTATTCTAGAATACATCATGAATGAACATAAAACTTATATTAAGATTTTTAATTAGATAAGTATTTATAATCCAATACTAAAAATTATTTTTTGTTGAAAAATAATATAACATAATAATAATAATGGAGAATATTTTGGGAAAAACTGAGATGAAACAATAAAGAAAGTTATGATGCAGTTTAAAAATGATACTAATACATTGAAAATATTTTTGGGAATTCAAAAACCATCCATATTATATATTGTAATTGGATACCAAAATTGAAAAAAACAATATAAGAACTATTTCATTGAAATGTCAATGAATTAGACCCAAATTGGCATGTGTAAAAGAGAATCATGTTTTGGAAATAACAACCACACTTTTGGAAATAATAATATTTTTATCACATAATTTTTTATTTATATATATAGCAAGTCAATCAAATAGATTTTGATTCTAAAAAAACATTATTTTCTAACATATATATATCTAAGATGGTGTGGGTACCAAATTCCATTCATGATTTATTTTTTATATGTAATGTACATAAAGAGAACTAGTAAATGTACTTGGAGTCTAGAAATTGGATTTCCCTTAAATTATTCTAGGGGATACTTGTTCACTATCAGATAAGTGAATCTTCAATGTGGTAATGTAATTTTTAGGGCCAATTTGAAGGGATGATAATTTCACATGTAAAAATTGGTATTCCGAAAACAATGTTACTATCTAAACATTGATTTTGTTAGTTTAAAATATTTCGGTCATGACCCCATCCCCACAGAGTGTACTCCTCTTGGGCCGGCAATGTGAGAAGGGAGATAATGACCCCTGAGTCCCGCCTCCAGTAGGCCCTGGGATGGATACTAGCACTGAGGGTATAGTAAACACACAAATGGAAGGTGTTACCCTCTAAGAGAACACATGCGGAAGTGAGAGATAAGATAGGCACCAACCAACTCCATCTCAGAACTGAAATATATAAGAAAAACCAAGTGCACATATGTAATGTCACGAAAAACTACTACAACTGGAAGGGGACAAAAAAAAGTACCCAAAATAAAGTGACAACTACTGCAACCAAAAGCCCAAACTGCTCCAGCAACCCGAAGCTCATAGAACCACCTTGATCTCCAACCAAATCTAAGTGACCTAAAAAATAGTTTATATATACATAGAGTGAGTATAACAGTATACTCAGTAGGATCCTCTGCGAACCCTCTTGTGGAAAAGTAATGAAATCATGATAAAGCACAGTGAACAACATGTGAAACTAACTCATTATATAAATAGGTATACTATATTCCCAGCCTCACCAGGGATTCTCTCAACATGTAACTCATACAATAGTATATAAAATAATAAATAATATCAAGGGTACCCCACTTCTACTCCCCCACTAGGTTGCCTCTTTTCCCCAACATCGTACATCCTAAGCATCTCTGTCCAAAAAGTCTTGCTCGCAGACACCTGGGGGAAGCACCAAAATATGCACCTCATTCATCAAAACCACCACGTCCATGCAAGAAAGTAATTAGCTTATTTCCCGAAGCCACCACAACTCTCACAAGGGGTATCATACGTTAGGAATTATAACTCAAGCCATTACAACCCATACATAGAGTAAGGATCCTCAATCCATCACAGCCTATAAAAATTACATCTATAATTGTCCATAGGATACTATATCCCAAATATATGTGGGTGAATTACCAGAAGACATTATAGTACTCTACACACATTTATGGGTAAAACTAACCACCGTTCCTATCTGCACAAGTAACTACCAAGAGAAGAGAGTATGTCCAAAGGGGGAAGTCATCCATCCATCCTCCCTCCGGAATGTGGGGGAAAACACCCCTAGGGCTATGAATCCCCGAGGTGTCAGTTTCCCTTACTAAGAGGGTAGAGGATCGTGTAGAAACACAAAAATTACAGAATATACTATAACTCACAACCACAATATGGGAATAACCTTGTTGTAGACTCAACAACAACTGACGTCTCTCGGACTCCCAACTATCACTTTTAAGACCAGGTATACTATAAGCACACAACCCTTTAAAAATCATTATTGCCTTACTTCATTCCCATTTTATCATTTCCACTTTATGTTAAATAATTATTTAAACATTAATTAACCATTTATAATTTCACATTAAATTTAATTAGCATCACACCCAAAGCCCACAGTCACTTTAATATTACAACCTCATCATTATGTTCCAGAAAACTCCAACGCCATGGGTTAACACCATTTATTCAATTATTCATTAAAGAATTACATTACCACATTCCTAGAAATTATAGAAAAACATTCTATGCTGCTAAACACAATGTCGATAAACATAGTGAGTAGATGTACTAGCCGTCGAGTCCTTGAAACCTATATAAGGAGAGTAGACCCATCCTCCCTCGAGAAGCTAAACAGGGAAATAACGTGGCATACCCTGTGAATCTTCACATATTTCAGAATAAGGGTAAGAAAGACCAGCTTCCTTAGGCAGTGGGGAAAATTAAAATAGATAATCATCCAAAAATAAATATCAAGCATCAAATAATCACATCCATCCCATTCCATCATCCTTTGTGTCCTCCCCGACACCCACATGCATAAACTGATGCATCTCACCACCCTAGGCATCATTTTCTTCCACAACCTAAAGGCCTACATGCCCCCTCACATCACAACAACCATCTAGGCTCACATCATAACAAAAGTAGCAGGAAAACAAACATATTAAAATTTTCTCACTTGGCCCTTTAACAATCATGAGGGTAACTCAGAACCCTAAAAGGAATTATATGTTATCAAACAAATGGTTCTTTAATCCATCTTGGTTTAACCGATTATTATTCACAGGTTCCAAATTCAGGAAACCAAATCTGTATGTTATCTCAAATAATTAATGATGCTTACTGCGCCAATTTGATTAACATCAAATTAAAACAAGAACCAGATTTTTTTACATGCCTCTTAATAATTATAAAAACAATTATCAATTAATCATGGTTTATATTCTTTACCAATTTAAATCAAGAACGGAGAACTAAGAAAATAAAGCCTAGATATCACAATATCTTACAAAACAGGAGGCAAAAACATACGATCCATATCATTATATTTATCTAGTTAAAATATTTATTATATCAATTCCATTGACATCCAGTGGGCTAAAACATGCTAAAAATATTTTTGCACATAAAAGAATAGAGAAGCAATGAATTACTTACCTCAAATGGTTCTTGACGTTCTTTAGACGAGAACAACCCACACAACAGATCACGATCGCCTCCTCTCGCGACAACTGTATCCACCCTAGGATGCCACAGTACAGCTGCCCCAACCAAAACCCAAGAAAAATCCATTAGAAGCATGGATATCTCATGATATAATATGAAGAGGATAAATAAGGGAAGATGAACCCCAAAACAATGACTATAAAGAATACCTTATATTGAAGATTGATGGATACTTCTTGGTTGCTCTGAAACAGGGGGTGCACTGGCAGAAAGAAGGACGTCATGGGAAACCGATCCACCGGGAAAAGTTTGATCTCACAATTTCTATGGGAAGGAAGGAAAAGATCGAGCATCTCGCACCAGAGAACAAGGAGGAAGAACAAGGGAGGAATACATATTTTCACTTTTGAATATTTGACAGAGAGACGATTTAAGATCCTCTTGATTTCCCATTAAAAGCGGATCGCATGAAACCACATGGTGTGACCAAGTATAAAATCTCGAGCCTTAAGAATAATTAATATAGGATTTTTGGCCTTTAAATTGGCCTTAGAGTCCATAAAACGAGGCATTAAATGCATTTTACTTCAAAGGAAATGTAAAGGGGAGAAACTATTTAATGCTGGAAACACTGTACACCCAACCATTATGGAAACACTGTACACCAACTATTCTGGAAACACTATACCCCTAACATTCTGGAAACACTGTACACCTACCGTTCTAGAAAAGTTGTACACCTACTGTTCTAGAGACACTTCACAACTACCATTTTGGAAACACGTTACACATATCGTTCTGGAAATACTGTACACCTACCATTCTGGAAACACTTTTCACAGAACTCAAAATTATGAAAAGGAAAGAAAACGTCACCATTGAAACCTCACCTCTGGATTGTTTACTTAAGGTTACCGATGACACTATCCATATAAGGTTACCACTGCACTATTCACAAAAGGTCACTGATGACACTATTCACATATGGTCACCTATGTCACTGTTCACACAAGGTCGCTGTTATACTGTTCACATAAGGTTACCCATGATACTGTTCACACAAGGTCACTAATGACATTGTTCATAGAAGGTCACCGATGCACTGTTCACATAAGGTTACTGATGACACTGTTCACAGAAGGTCACCGATGACCCTGTACACATAAGGTCATCGAAGTCACTGTCCACACAAGGTCACCATTGCACTGTTCACATAAGGTTACTGATGACACTATTCACATAAGGTCACCAATGAAACTATTCACATAAGGTCACTGATGCACTTTTCACAAAAGGTCACTATTGCACTGTTCCCATAAGGTTAACGATGACACTGTTCACATAAGGTCATCGATGAAATTGTTCACAGAAGGCCACCGATGCACTGTTTACATAAGCTCACCGCTGACGCTATTCACATGAGGTCACCGAAGACACAGTTCATAGATGGTTACCGATACACTGTTCACAACGGTCTACCATAGGAACTGTTCACCAAAATGGGAATTTAGGAAAAGAGTTGGGGATTTGTTTCCTTGACCTCTCGAAATGCCTCATACACCTGATTTTCACAAAGGAATGGACCATAGAGGTCCGAACTGTTACATCAGATACCTCTCAAATCATTCTCATCCTCAAGAATTCAAAACCCACCTAAAGGGAAAATGAAACAGGGTCTGAACAACAAACCATTGGGATAACTCTCAAAAGAGTGAAAGTCACACGAAGCAACAAAATAAATCAATATTATAAACATTACTGGTCTAACCACAAGGGGACATCGTTACATGGAAATATTTAAACATCGAACAACTCTGGGTACTGAGCACGTATTTGTGACTCACATTCCCAGGTACTCTCATCCATGCCACCATGTATCCACAAGACACGAACCAATGGGATAGAACGCCCATGAAACACGTTCTCCATGTGTTCATGGATGTCCACATGTTGCTCCTCAAAGGTTTCATCATCATCAAAAATGATCTCTCCACAATCGATGATGTGAGATTCATCATGAAGATAACAACATAGCTATGATATATAGAAAATTTCATGTATTTGAATCATCTGCATGGGAAGTGCTACTCGATACAATAGATCTCCAACACGAGCTAACTTCACGAAAGGCCCATCAAACTAGGGAGAAAGCTTACTCCCATAACCAATCCTTAGATTTATCCTGACGAGGAGTCACCTTTAGAAACAAATGATCCCAAACATTAAACTCTAAGGGTATCCTTCTTTGATCAACATATGATTTCTTGACGATCTTGTGGTGTCATCATCCACTCACGAATCACCTGAACCATATCTGATGTATTCTACACTAGTTATGGTATGTGAATTGCTGACTCTCGGACCCCAGTCCAGCACAACGGAGAATGGAAAGGTCATCCATATGAGGCTTCAAATGGAGCCATTCTGATGGTGGAGTGTAAACTATTATTGTAAGTGAACTCCACCAATTTTAAGTGCCTCATCCACAAAACTCCAAAATAAAGAACACATGTGCGTAACATGTCTTTAAGAGTATCGATGGTTCGCTCTCTCTATCCATCCATTTGAGGATGAAAAGTTGTGCAATGGCATAGCAGAGAACCGAATGCATGCTGGAGAACTCTCCATTCCCAAGAAGAAATGTGACGATCTCGATCAGAAATGATTGTCCTTGGGACTCCATGAAGTCTTGCCACCTCCTCTAGATTATTCCTTGACAAAATATCCATTGAGCTCTAATCCTTGATTGCTATAAAGTGGGATGATTTTGTTAAGTGATCCACTACCATCCAAAGAACATCATGTCCTCCTGGAGCTCACGGTAAACCAGTAACAATGTCAATTGAGATTTCCTCCCACTTCCACTGAGGAATGTATAATGGTTGGAGCAGACCACCAGGAACATGGCCTTTAGCCTTCACCTGCTAGAAGACTAAACATAGAGTTACAAAATCCGAAACCATACGCTTCAGCCCAGGTTAGCAAAATTGGATCCTCAAGGCTCGATATATCTTTGGCACACCAGGATATAGCGCTAAATGTGGACTATGAAACTCTATGAGAACCATCTCTCACATCGTCAAAGGAACAAAAATCCTTCTATGATACAACACTCGGTGTATGTCATCATCCATCCAACCATTAGCGGCCTCACCAAAAACAACTCAGTCTCTCCACACCTCCACCTCAAGATCTCCTAACTAAGAATCGTCCACTTGTTTCTGGAGAGATGACTGCACCATCATCTGAAAAAGACACCCTATGCCCCAAATTCTCCCATATCAATATTTAAGGATTATAGCTCTTCCATTACTCTCCAGGAGTCACCAGATTCATGCAGTGCATCACTTAGTGAATTCCGACTCAGTGCATCAGGAACAACATTCTCTTGTCTAGGTGTATATGATATTTCGATGTCGTATTCCTATAAAGATCTCTTTCCAACAATGTTGTCATATGTTCAAGTCACATTGAGAGAAAACATATCTCAAACTCTTATAATCGGTGAAAACCACAAAGCACTCACCAATGAGATAATGTCTCCCCAACTTCATAGAAAATACAATGGATGCCAACTCAAGATTGTTGGTGGCATAATTAAGTTCATGGGGACATAACTACCAAGACCCATAAGAAACAACTGATATTTTATGCATCAGATCACATCCCAACCCTAGATGTGAAGCATTATAGAAAACAACAAACTAAACTCTCTAAGATGTAATACAATGAACTTGAGCACTCGTCCCGCTGAATGACATTACATTGAACTCATAATTCCCCAGACAATAATGGTATGTAGTCTTCAGGATATCCTCATCTTTCACATGCATCTAATGATATCATAGCCACAAGTCGATCATTGATTACCAACGTGCACCCTTCAGTTTATTGAATAAATTATCAATCCATGGAAGAGGATAGAAATTCATTATTGTCACTTGGTTTAACCGACGACAATTGACACACTACGGCAAATTGTCGTCACCCTTCTTCAAGAACAAACTGTTGCACCCCACGGTGACAAACTTAACAGAACAAAACCACAATATAATAGAACGTTAAGATATATACGTAGCTCTCGAATATCAGAAGGTGACATCTTATAAGGAGACATAGAGATAGGAAATTCTCCTGGTTGTAGCTTGATCCCAAACTCGATCTCTCGCAGAGGTGGTAATGCTGCAACCACTTCTAGAAAGACATCAGGGATCTCTTCAATGACTTAAGGAAACACGAACTACTGAACTTCTGAAGAACTCAAAATCATCTCATCCATCATGGATGATAAGGACGGAACGCGCCTATGACCAATTCGAGTATCTCGCCCGCCAACAAACACCACTGTCTTTCCATCCACACTAAATAAAATGACCTTCTTTCTGAAGAAATCGACAATATCCTGCATCGAATACACCCAATCCATGCTGAGGATGACATCATATGTTTGTATTCGTAAACATTGGAAATCTATCCAATAGTGGTGTTTCCCCAACACTAGCTCATAGTTTCTACAAATATCAAATAAGCCTACGCGACCTCCAACTGGTGTTGTCAACACCAAGGGAATTGAAAGCCTCTCTACCTCAAGTCCCAAAGAATGGAAAAGGGTACGTGATATGAAAGAGTGTGTCACTCCTGAATAAAAAGAAGGAATACACCAAGGTAGAAAACAAGCAAAGGGTACCTCGAATGACATTTGGCTCACATAGAGCTGGAAACGATAGAGCTTGAAGCTGATCACGACCTCCTCCATAGCGCATCTGACCCTTATGATGACCACCAACATAGCCACACTCTACTCTCTGAGGACATGGAGTGTCATAGGGCTGTCCTCTGCCTGCACAAACTACCCTATGCTAATCTAAATCTAGCGAAACCTGCTGCTGCTACCTTGGCTGGAACTGCCTCAACAGAGGAACCAGGAGCGGAGCACCTAGTGCATGATGACTGCTCTGAATGTTCTGGCACTCCTGCTATTGATGACCTCGAACACCACATGAAAAACAAGAACATTATCACTTGGCATAGGACTGAGAGTTGCTGCCTCTAGAGAAACGAGATGTGAAGCGCTAGGACCATCCCTCGGCTGAATGAAAACTCATCTGCCCTGAAAACTGAGAACCCCATACCACAACTCTACTTCATGAGGAATCACGGTGACTCCCCTCTCATGATGATCCAGTTTGGGTCAATGTCCACTCGATAACCTTTTACCTCGCCAGCACCTCAAGATATGTCTTCAACATAAAGGGGATGACCTGGTGCTAGATCTCTGGAAACATACCCTCTTCTAAATGCCTTGCCCTAGTCTCCTCATTGGGAAACAGGTCCGAAGCATATCGGAAAGTTTTCGGAAACAGATTCCAAACACTCGCACACTGGAGCTCCCCCATCGAAGGGTAAGAAGCTCTTGGAGACTGGACGCCTTTCTGGTCAAAGAAAGAAACTCGATACTAAACTTGTCTTCGAACTCCTCCCATTATATCACTAACTCTTCGTGATCCCCGAGGAACAAGAACCACTACTTCCTCGCTAGTTCTCCCAGAATCATCACAACCATGGACACATAGTGCTCTTTTCATGCACAAATCAAACTAAAGCTATTCTCAACCTCCACTAACCAGTATTCCATGACTACATCTGAACTGAAGCCCTAGTACTTCTATAGACTCTGGCACTGAAACTCTCGGAGTGTCTTCCTCCAATTGTCATCATCGTCAACCTCTACCATGCGGCGATCTGCTGGAACAACCTCGTGGACAACTTCTATGTTCTCTTGACAAGGACTTCAAACTGAAGCCATACCTATAAAATAAAAAATATTTATGGAAACTAAACCTGGAATATAGAAGACTAAAAATTAATTAATTAATTATTTTCTATAATTTATTTTATATTAACCTATCCCAAGGTCTACCCATTCAAACACGGGCACAAAGAAGAATGATGCGTTGTCATTTCTTAGGTCTCTAACCTGCAACTAGTATCACCTTGTTTAGTAGCCATTGTAAACATAATGGTCCATACATTAGATCATAAAAGGACCTAACACCTATGTCTTAGCCAGTCTCTAGTGTTTACATCACTTGCTAAACATGAATGAAATTGTTGCCCAACCAAACCATGCATCCTCACATGTGCCTAACTCCAAACTCCATCCTATCCCTCAACCTTTCTCTATTACCACTCTGTCACGACCCCCTCCCCAAACATTGTACCCCTACTGGCCCTGTAATGTGAGAAGGGAGATAATGACCCCTGGGTCCTGCCTCTAGTAGGCTCTGGGTTGGCAACTAGAACTGAGGGTATATTAAACACACAAATGAGAGGCATTACCCTCTAAGAGAACACATGTGGAAGAGAAAGATAATATAGAAACAAACCAACTCAAACTCAGTACTGAAATATAAAGTAAAACCTATGTGGAAATATGCAATTTCACACAAAACTACTACAACTGAATGAGGAAAACTAAAAGTATCCAAAAGAAAGTTAAAACAGCAGCAACCACAAGCCCGAATAGCTCCAACAATCCCAAGCTAGTAGAAACCATCTTGATCTCCAACCTACTCCAAGTGACCTGAAAAACAGTTTATATATACATAGGGTGGGTGTAAGTGTATACTCAGTAGGATCCTCACCTAAGCCTCTCGTGAAAAATTAATGAAAGCATGCTAAAGCACAGTGAACAACAACTGAAACTAACACATCACCTCAACAGGTATAGTAAGTCTCCACCTTCACCATGGCTACTCTCACCATGTAACACATACAAGAGTATATAATATAATAAATAATATCAAGGGTACCCCGCTACTAATTCCCCACTGGTTATCTGCTTTTCCAAAATGTCGTATGTTCTAAGCTTCTCTCTCCAAAAAGGCTTGCCCGCAGACATCTGGGAAAAGCACCACAATATAAACCTTGTGCAACAAAACCACCACATCCACGCAAGGAAGTAGCCAGGTAGTTTCTAGAATCCACCATAGCTCACATAATGTGTATCATACATCGGGTATTATACTTCAATGCATTATAGCCCATACACTGAGTAAGGGTCCTCAAGCCATCACAACCTATACACGTTACACCTATAGTAGTCCATGTGATTCTATATCCAGAATATATGTGTGTGAATAACCATAAGCCATTACATCCCTCTACACACATATATGGGTAAAACAAACCATAGTGCCTACCAGCACAAGTAACTACCAAGAGAAGAGAGTAGAGCTAAAGGTGGTAGTCAGCCAGCCACCCTCCCACTGGAATGTTGGGGAAAACACCCCCTAGGGATCAGAATCCCTGGGGTGTCAGTTTCCATAACTAACGGGGTGGAGTAGCGTATAGAAACAAAAAAAGTACAGAATATAAAATTGCTCACAACCACACTGTGGGAGTAACCTAGTCTTAGACTCAACAAAAGATAACTTCTCTCGGACTCCCGACTACTGCTTCTAATACTAGGTGTCCTATAATCACCCAACCCATTATAAAGATTTATTACCTTACTTCATTCTGGTCTTATCATTTCCACATTTCATTATTTAATTCATTAAACATTAATTAAACATTTACAATTCCAGATTAAATTTCATTAGCATCACACCCAAAGTCCAATGTCCCATTAAAATTAAAACCACGTCATTATGTTCCGGGAAACTTCTACCCCATGAGTTAACACCATTTAATCAATTATTCATTATAGAAATAATTTCCCATATTCCATGGCATTCTAGAAAAATACACTATCCTACTAAACACAAGGGGAATAAACACAGTGAGTAGATGTACTACCTGTTGAATCCTTGCAGCCTATAGCAATAGTGTGGACCCATCCACCCATGAGAAGATAAGCAGGGAAATCATATGGCATACCCCAGGTGTCTTCACCTCTTTCAGAAGAAGGGAAAGGAAGAACAGCTGACGTAGCCAGTAGGAAAAAGTAAAACAGATAATCAACCCAAAAAAAACAACAGGCATCCAACAATCACATACATCCCATTCCATCATCCCTGGTGTCCTTCCCGACACCCACATGCATAATCCAATTCATGTCGCCACCCTAGGTGTCATTTTCTCTAAAAAAAAGGCCTCCATGTCCCCATTTTTCACAATAGCCCTCCAGGCTCACATCAGAACACAAGCAGCAGGAAAAAAAACCTCCTAACCATTTGGCTATTAGACCTTTAATAATCAAAAGTGTAACTAAGAACCCTACAAGGAATTACCTTTTATCAATCAACCAGTTCTTTAATCCATATTAGGTTAACTGATTATTATTCACAAGTTCAAAATTAGGGAAACCTAATAAGTATTTTATGAAGAATAATTAAACATTCTTACTGTGCCAATTTGAATAACATAAAATTTCCAGAATAACCAGATTCATTTACATGTCTCATTATCTTTAGCTAAACAATTATCAATTAATCCTTGTTTATGTTTTTTACTAATTTAAATCAAGAAAAAACTACTAAAAAATAAAGGATAGATATCAAACTATCTACAAAAAACAAGAGGCAAAAAATTTGATAGATATCAATTTATTTATCTGGTTCAAATATTTATTATGTTAATTCCATTGTTATCCACTATGATAAAACAAGATAACGATACAATTGTATGTAAAAGAAGAGAGATGCAATGAATCTCCTACCTCAAATCATTCGTGACGTTCTTTATACAAGAACAATCCACAGAACATATCACAATCACCTCCTCTCATGACAACTTCATCCAACCGGGGAGGCCACAGTATGACCGCACCAACCAAAACCCAGGAAAACTCCATTAGAAGCATGGATAACTAATTATAAATTTGGAATAGAGAAACAAGTGAATATGAAACCCAAAATAACAACGATAAAACACACCTTTTATCGAATATTGATGGAAACTTCTAGGTTGCACCGAAACAGGGGGTTTACTTACAACAAGAAAGACGTTGAGTGAAACCGATCCATGTGGAAAAGATGTATCTCACGATTCCTACGGGAAGGAAGGAAAGGTTTGAGAGACTCGCACTACAGAACAAGGAGTAAGAACAAGGGAGGAAGATATCTGGTCACTTTTGATTATTTAATGGAGAGAGGTTTAAGATACACTTGATTTCCCATTTAAAGCACATCACATTAATACACATAGTTTGACCAAGTAAGAACATCCCGAGCCTTTGGAATACTTAATACAAGAGTTATAGCCATTGAATCGTCCTTAGATTCCTTATAATAAAGTTTTAAATTCATTTTATTTCAAAAGAAACATAAAGGGGAGAACTGTAGGAAGCTGGAAACACTGTACACCTTACAGTTCTAGAAACACTGTACACCTACCATTTTTGAAACACTAAACACCTACCGTTTTGGAAACACTTTACACCTACCATTTTGGAAACATTGTACACCTAACATTCTCGGAACACTATACACCTCCCGTTATGGAATCATTGTACACCTACCATTCTGGAAACACTATATACCTACGGTTCTAGAAACATTATACACCTATCATTCTGGAAACAATGTGCACCTACCATTCTGGAAACACTGTACACCTACCGTTCTAGAAACACTGTTCACAGAACTCATAATTTGTCTAAGGAAATAAATGGTAACCATTGGAACCTCGTCATTCTGGAAACACTATTCACTGAACTCAAAATATGGCAAAGGAAAGAAAAGGTCACCATTGGGACCTCACCTTTGAATTGTTTACTTAAGGTTACCAATGACACTATTCATATAAGTTTGTTATTGCACTGTTCACAGAAGGTCACCAATGATATTGTTCACATAAGGTCACTGATGTTTCTATTCACACTAAGTCCCTATTGCACTATTCACATAAGGTTAATGATGATATTGTTCACATAAGGTCACTGATGCGCTGATCACATAAGGTGATCGATGACATTGTTCACAGAAGGTCACCGATGACACTGTTCGCATAAGGTCACTGATGTCACTGTTTACACAAGGTCACTGTTGCAATGTTCACAACAGGTTACCGAAGACAGTATTCACATAAGGTCATCGATGACGATGTTCACATAAGGGAACCGATGCATTGTCCACACATGGTCACCATTGCACTATTCACATAAGGTACTGGTGAAACTGTTCACTTAAGGTCACCAATGACACTTTTTATAGAAGGTCACCGCTGCACTGTTCACATAAGATCATCGATGTCACTGTTCATAGAATGCTACCAATGCACTATTCACAATGGTCCACCATTAGAACTATTCACCGAAATGGAAAATTTGGAAAAGTATTAGGGATATGTCACCTTGACCTCCTGAAACACCTCATACACCTTATTTTTTCAATTGAATTGACCAGAGAGGTCCGGGACATTACTATTTCCTTATTTTATATATAAATTTTGAGATTATAGTCATAATGTAAAATTAGAATACAATTATTGTAAAATTTTGGATTCCAAGAATGATTTAATTCATATTTATTTATGTAATTCTAATGTTTATTATATTAATTTAGATTACTTTCTTAATAAGAAAAAATTCCTACATATGTTCATTTCATATTTAACCATTGTTTTGGAAAAGGATACTATGCTTCTATAATATATACTCTCTTTGGAATATAAATACAAAATTATTACCCAAGGATCTAAAAAATCTAAAATAAGAAAAAGAAAAATAGTGTAATCAATATAAAATGAGAAAGCAACACAAAATTGCATTCATACCACGGAATGTGGGGTCAACCTCCAAATCAAAATAATTTTCCCACGGGGATTTATTTAGAACATATATATTTTTAGTACTAGGTGAAACCATTATATTTATGTGAATGTTGATTTCAATTCATGATACACATGGGTATTTTTCCTAGCTCTTAAATATATACCACCATCCTATTTTAAAAATTATTAATATTATATGGAAAATATTTTTGCACATACCATAAATTTTATGACTAGTTATCTTGGTATTTAATTTAATAATTATGAATTTAGATCATTATGTTAACAAAAAAGTTATAATCACAAAATAAAGGTACCTAGAACACCTCAATAAAAAGTTATTTTGGAACGGGAACCAAGTTTCTTTATGAATTTTTTTATACTATACATACTAAATATGACTTTCATATATAATTTTGAGATGAAGGTATGAGTATATAAGGTTATAATAATTAAAGGTTTATGATTCGACCTATCATAAAAAGGAAACCTATCAAAGCATTGAATGGTATAAAAAAATAGATAATTTATATTAAATTTTGTATGAGCTGTATTTATTCTTAAAAGTGTAAAGAATTTCAAAAAAAAGTAGAAAAAAGTTATGATGTTATTTTACTTTAATATTTACACAAAAATAATGTATATATTCATCCTATCAAAAACAAATGAATGTAATTGAAGGAATTGTACATGTAATATTTATTTTCAGAAATCTGCATGAACCAAAACATATGAATGAAACTCTTAAGGATGATATGTCTGTAGTGAACATAAATAATGACTCTAAGACCTCTGATCCATATACTAATTTACAGGGTGATTATATTATCATATACCCTCAAGATCAACTTGAATATGAAGAAGACTTATAAAAACAATATACTTGATTTACCATAACCATTAGGACCCATAAGTATCCCTCTATCGATTTTATCGTTGTTTATCTTTAAAAGGTCTCTCAAACCCAAGATATTATTAGAAACATTGTTAATAATAATTAATTAAAAACATCATTTGAACCTAAGAACATTACAGAAGCTGTAAGTGATGTACATTAGGTTATAGTTATGAAACAATAGTTTAAATAGTATGAAATAATCCAAGTATACAAATTATATGAATTTTTAAAAGACGACCCTATGATTGGAAGTAAATGTGTGTATAGAAACATGGTTGGTCAATCATGGTCTATAGTTAGAAATAATAAATGCTCTACTACAATAGGTTATAGTCAATAGGATGGTAATTGTTATGAAGAAAACATTTCACTAAATGATATATTTAGATCTATTATAATATTCCTTTCTTATAAAACACATATTAATTTAAAAGTATATTGATTTGATTCTATGACTAATTTCTTGAATGGTTATATTATTAATGATTCATTTATTAAAAAATGATAAATTCTTTTCAAACTATCTTTTTCTAATTCATTTCTTTATGGTTTAAAATTATATACTAGAAACAATAGTTGGCATACTCAACTATTTCTTGATTTAAAATCGATTTTGAATAGAGTTTATTACCATATAATATTTTTCAAAAAGTATACAAAAAGATGTTTTCGTTTCTCAAATATATGTTGATGATGATCTTTACAGTTGATAAAAAAATTCATTATATTTTATTTTTTTTAAATTGATGAAACTTAATTTGAAATAATTTCAATGGGTGTGATAAAATTAATATAAGTGGTTTAAAAGTTTTAGAATAAATATTAAATTTATTAAAATCATAATAAATAAAAAATGACCTTTTAGAAATTTTTTTATGTTTATAAAAAAGGAAATCATTCTGTAATGAGTTAATGATTTAAAATAGTCTTTCTTGACAAAGAAAAAAAGGTGGAGAAACAACCTATAAATGTATACCTATATGTTTAAAATGCATAACTACTACTCATATTGATAAAATATTTATTTAGTTTAGGTATCCAGGTTTTCATAAAAATATAGAAGAATAATAATTCATTTTTTAGAATAATTTTGAGATACCAAAAAAACACAACCAATTTTTTTTTTTATTATAATTTGATTATATTAGAATTTGTTAGATTTTTTATGATTAATTTGGTGGTTGTTTTCTTGTTTGAAAATTATCATCAATAAAATTTCCCATTTTGTATAATTCATTAATATTTAATTGTAAGAGAAATAATAATTATCTTGGATTGTCAAATACATAAGTAATGTACATAGATGAAGGTAGTTATTTTACACAATTGTTTTTAGAAAAATCACAAATTACTAGACTATGGTTATAAATTTTTTCGTGATACTATATAATTTGATAATAAAAGTACAATTAATATTCAAAAAAATCATATATAAAAATTTAGCACAAAATTATTGATATAAGGAATCATCTTTTGATAGATAATTTTCATAAAAGTTATATAACTATTTAGTTCATTAGCACTAAACGTCAACCCGACAACATAAATTTAGAAATCCTTGAAATATAGAGGAAATGAATTATGAAATATTAATTATTCCTAATTTTTTGATTGAATAATATATTTATTTAATATTTATAATTTATTCATGTAATATGTTCTTGGTAATGAATATATCAATTATAGTCCTACATTTAACATTTCATAATTATTTATAAGCATTTATTTTTAAATTTTATAATAGTGATATATTAGTTTTAAAGTTCATAGGTGACCTTAATCATTAATGTTTCAATCTATCATAATAATTTAATCATGTTGTAATTGATGTTACGATATGGATTTTAGTTTACATGGAACATAGTTGTGTTGTAGGATATGCTACCATTCCATCTCATATTGCATCAAGGATCATGGTATTTAATGCTACTCTAATCTGTAAATCTACTGTTACAATCATAACTAGTATATAAACTATAAATATTTAGGTGTTTTCACTTGTCCTATTTTATTATTTATTTTCTTAATGCTATGGTTTTTAAATCCCAATATGATTTAAAATACATGGAATCAAAATTATAATGGTTACCTATATTTTTCTATTTTTAAACCAAAATAATATTATTCTCAAACCAGTCAAAGCTATTGAATTTAAATAATTAATAATTGTTAAATGGATCATTATTATTTTCATTCTTCTAATGACTAGGAATATTTAAAGGAACAAAATTTTTTCTTTAAGGCACCCTTTATAACTATAAAACAACATTTTCTATATAGAATGACTATTCCTAAAAAGGATATCGATATCAGGTGGTTGAGAAGTTGTATATCTATAGTTTCAAAAGATATAAAACTACATGGATGGGGTGATGGGTTCATCAAGAACAAAACGTTATTTTTTCCAATGTTAGTTAATATTTTTAATATAAATTTGGAATTTAAATCTAGTGAGTAATGTGTTTTTATTTGAATGACTACAAATTTGGAGAATTTTAGATTTTATTCAAAGATTTTTTCTAGGATTTTATATATCCCATATAAATGATTTTGGCAATATTCTTAAATTTATTATCATAATAATCTTACTCATTTCAATATTGAAATATCTATCCAGGACTAAAATATAGATTTAAACCCTGAATGACATAATGTTGTTCAGATAAATATTGATTATAGATTATTGATTAAATTTATTCAACATTTCTTTATCATAATAAAAGAGATTTTATAGTTCTATGTAACCTATATATTTTATTTCTAATATGATGAATGATGTCGTAAATATTATCCTTCCCAAATATCTCATGAGGCAAATTTAAGAGTAGAGTAAGAATTCTTCTTGGTTTATTTATTTTCTAAATCCGAACAAAACATCATCGCTTTTGGAATTCAAGGGATGTTTTCATAGATTGTGGATTTATTTACTTCCTTTGGGATAGATTTTCTGAACCACACTGTTTATAAAAGGATGAAATTGAATTGGAATACATACAGGAAAATGTGGATAAAGATGAAAATAGTATATCTGGAATTTAATCCATTTAGGATCCCGAAAGGGAAATGAATAAAAAGTGTCTATATTTTGAAACATATGAAATTGTGGAGTATTATTATAATGAAGAAAAATTTGAGGAAAGGGATGTATTTTTTATTATATATATATCAAAAAAGTAAATAATGCTAATTCTATATCTAAATATGCTATTGATGATAAAGTTTTTGATTCAGATGAAAAATTCACATTGTCATTATAAGTAATAAAGGAGTTATGAACAATATGATCCAGAGGAAACTCATTCACATCAAGGTCAACCAAGTAACAAATATCAAAATATGGCCAATAAACCACCTAAATCCTCAGATACATTACTTTCTCCGGATAAGATTTATGGCTCTATTAATTTGTAAATTGATATTTCTCATGTATTAAAAATTAATGAATCTGTTTTTAAATGTAATTTTGATAGAACATGTGATGAAGTTATTCCCTAATTTGATGGTAATGATGATATTAAGGAATTGGTTAAGGATTTTGTGTTAGGGGCTCCTCCATTTGATCATGAATGGGGTGTCAAATGATTTCAATTCTCTACATAATAATGGGTCAAAAAAACTCTATCATTTATAAAATATTCATATTATTACTTTGATGAGGATATTGATGATAATCATATATACAATCCACCTGAAGGTGGTAGTCATTATACTATAGATGAAACTTCCATTAATATTTGAACTCAATTTTTTAAGGATTATTAGGTTATATAATCTATCATGAATAGTGAATTTAGAAACCCACACCAAGATCTAAGATAAATTAGTTTTATATTCTTAAAAATTATAATGAAATGTTTTTGATGAAATGTTTGGTGATACACCAAAATATACTATTATAGTACAAGAAATATGAATAGTAGATAGGTCAGAATGAGGTAGTGATTTCGAGTAAAATGAGTTTCTAAATTTTAACAATGGTCCTAATTTTTTTTCATTTGAAGAAATTTTAGCAATACCTCTATTATGTAATTTGAAATTTTATATTAGAATACACATATTGGTAATGATTCACCCGATATTTATTATTCTTCATATTATTTTATTACAAATAAATATGTTAATGAATTAAAAAATGATATATTAAATATACTCATCTTATTTTTGTTGGGATTTGAATATCTTTTTTAACTTCCTAGAGTAAGAGTAATATATATATTTTTTCTCTCGTTTTTTCTCATATCCTGAAAATATTTTTATAAAGATTGATCATATGAATTATGAGATTAAATATTTAAGTGGTCAGGTAAAATCCATAAAATATGTATTATAATAAATGATATTAAATCATGACTTGTAATTATTGAATATAAATTTTTAAGATTTATATTATAAAAAACCCCTTTCAACTTTCGTTTCACCTTATTTTCCTCTATTTAATGTTTCTATTGACAAGAATAATATATTTGAAATTTTCAATGATGGTATTAAAGTAATTTTTGATGAATTTTACAAAGTAATATAATTGGTATATTTTAGTTTTATACTCATGTTGATATAGAACTTGATATTGTAAGAACTGATGCCAAGTAAGTTGGATGAGTCAATGAGATCATCAAAGGAGTTATAGAACATTGTCTTAGAAAAATATTCACTAATGTGGATTTTATTACCATGATTCAATCCATTTTTAATGACCATCGGATTCCTCCACAGACATAGTATTTCAATGATTAGGTATCTAAATTAATGGAGACATGACCTCTTTTAGACATAACCTTATGAGAAAAGGACAAATTTTTCATAATAATGTAGAAATTATCATGATCAGATGTGGAATTAAATCATATTTCCAAGACTTATAACTACAGTTCCCATACGTTTGAAATTTCACATTCATTATCACCTATAAATAATGGTACATCAAGATTTATTACTTTATTTCCACACTCAAAAAAAATTTTTGTTCCTCTCTTTGGCTTGACACTGCTGTACTGAATCGAACTTTTAGACTTGTTTATAGAGTAGTTATTACTTATAAATACTAATCTTATTAAAAAAAATACACCCAAGGCTGTTAGATATCCATCTCAGTCAAATAAAAAAGATAATGTGGGTAACCAATATATAAGATATTTTGATTCTTCATGTTTAGATTATAATATTTGATCGGGCCAATGTAATTTTTTGTTGAACTTAATCAATGTTAATAGTATTTCTTCTAATATAAAATCTATTTTTTCCATAATTATATAATTTGATCTTCGTTATAAAAATATATTTCTAAATCTATTTAAATCCTTGATAATCATTTCGAAAATCCTAGAATGGGGTAAAATATGATATGTAAAATCTATTTACATTGAAAGAAATTTAAAAAAATCATTTTTTATGAAATTATTGTTTTACCTAGAACATTTATCTTACAAGGATTTTTTATTAGATAACATCAGTATTGTTTCTTTAGACCATAATTTCTTTCTTGTGTATCCAGAATAATTTATCTTTAGTTTATTAGGAATAATATGTTTTGTGATAGTGATTTTTTATAAGTAGTGTAAAAATATGATGTGTATGGATATGTCCACATAATATATGGAATTCAACCAAACATATAATTGGATACACTGTAGGATAATTAAATATACCATGATAAAATTACACTGAGTGTTAGACTAACTGCATGGTGAAGTTGATCAGCCACCAGATTCATTTCAACTAATCATACTTGTTATATGAAATATTGTAAAATGTTTATCTTACCATAAGTAGATATTCCAATCGAAACATCCTAACAAACAATAACACAATTAACATTAATTATATAACCGAAATGAATTCAAGAAAATATACATTAAATAGTGAAGTAACTAAATCTTAAAATTTTATCAACCACCTGAATATAATCACATTAGTAGAATAGTTCAAGTGACTCTGTCTGTCAAATAATCCACACAACCTTCTTGAGCTACCAAAACATAAATCCTCATAATCAATTGACCAGAAATCTACCATATATATTTTTTAATATATCTTCTATTGTTTTTTAATTTAATGAGATCTTTTAGAGTGGCCATGATTCATCAGTCTGAGAATTATTTTTACTCAATGAATGGTTTTTGAATTTTCCTTATCCATTACAAGGAATGATCAATCATGCATAGTGTTATGGTGTTTTTATTATTTTACATGAAAAAATTATTACACCAACAATATGATACTATGTTTTCAAGAAAATAGTAAAAACATAGAAGAAAAAAACTAGAAACATTTATCATTTCTTAACCTACAAGATAATCAAAAATGGAGTAGAACATTACTGATTACCTGAATTTGATCAAATATTGAGATGAATTAAAAATACTAATATATTATAACTCTATATATTTCATTTTTAGTATTTGAAAATACATTATTTTTTATAATCAATAACATATAAATCATATTATAATATAATAATGTGTACATTGCCACATCCTATATCTTTTATTTATATCATTTACCACACATTTAACTATGAAAGATGCTTGGTATATAGTTTACTAACACGTGTGTAGATTTAAAAAAATATATCATGGTTAATGCTTATTTATAAATATTATACTAAGGGTTATAGAATTGTCTTACTTTAAATGATACAGGAAAAAGATATATATTGAAGCCAAACAAGTAATTATTTATTTAGTCTTTTATTTCTTCATCATTACGTATTTTAAATTTACGTGAGTTTTTATCATTACTATGTTTTTTTAATCAATACAAGAAAAATATATTTTATAGTAAGTATTATAATATTATTTATACATTATGTTTGTTGTGAGTAGATCATTTATAAAAATAATTTAATTTGAGTTAATTTACCTACATTTTTTGATGAATAATTGAAAATGTATTTTAACATATCAAATATTATACAAAATTTTCATTTTATAACTGATAATGTATTTAAAATTGAATGGATTTAAATTTATAATTATGAAAAATTGAAATGTTTATGCTTGAATATCAATTCACCAGCTTCTTTAGAGTTCCTCTTAGACCAATAAACATCTGATCAGTTTTCTTATTTTAAATAATGAATTGTTTCTTTAATTTTTTTCTTGGGGAATTAACTTCCCATATTAATTTTTAGATATAGACTTAGTATGGAATATAAATATTAGTGTGATTACATAAAATTAAGTATATAAATCTTCATTGATTGGGTGTGATTTTAAGATATTTCAAAATAATCATCATATTTCTTATTTGGTAAAATTTTATTTGATTTTTTTCCTGGATTGGATTACTCTAAATACATATAATATTAATTATTTGGATAAATAAATATAATTACATAAAAAACCATCCATTATTCATATATTCATGAATGAATGACTATGAGCTCCCTATGGATGATAAACCCCTTATATGAGAATTAATACTCAATAATGACTGATATTTATCTCAAATGGTTGGTGATAAACTGAATATTAAGTATCCTCTTATTGTAAAGGAATATTTCAATGTATTTCTCCATTAGTTTCACAATAATCCACTAGATTGTAATGTTGGGTATCAAATAGAACACATTCCATATCTTATTCCTAAATCAAAGAGTTTCAATAGAATTACCACAATATAAATAAAATAATTGTGGATGATATAGTTATGTAGAGCATAGAAAATACCAATGAAATCCTTAAATGGTAGAACCTTGCATTAATTAGAAATTTTTATCCACTGTTAGTAAATATTTTTCATGGAAATATAAATATAATTAACAACCTTATTATCTCATAGAATCATAATTTGAGTGATAATTACAATGAAATAACCACATTTGACAAATAAATCGTTCATAAACTAAAAAAATAAAATATGAAAAATGATGGAAAAAGGGATGATAAATTGGACACAAAATATTTATATGGTTCATACATTCATCATATGACTACATGAGAAAACAAAAACTATTTTTATTATAGGAATTATAATAATTATAAACATTATAGATAGAAATCCATTCCATTAAATATTATAGTTTGATATCTCTATACTTTCTAATCTTATTAGTTGACTCCACCTCTATTTTATATTGGTAATATATTTATAAATAAGGATACACCACTATCATAATGTTGTTTTTTTCATATGTTGACTTCATTGTTCACATGAGGACAATAATAACATAATTTAAATATTCATTTAGTTGTTAATTATGGCCAAAGACACATCCTCAAAACCATTAATTATATTAAAATTAAGTAAATGTCCTTGCATGCTATATTTTATGACTCCTACTATTCGAAGAAGAATGAGATGATTGTCCTTGGTCTAAAATTATTTTAAATAGACTTCTAATGACATATAAAAAATGAGCCAAAAAATATTCTATTTTAGTATTTCTTCAAGGAACAACCTCACTAAAATAATTTAACACATAAAAACTCTTCTTTCTCATACAATAAAATAGTGTTCCCCTTATCCTATCATTCAACTGAGTACCAGAATGACGTAGATTGATCTCATGTACCCTTGGAATAACTT
The DNA here is from genome assembly GCA_963277665.1 of Viscum album. NCBI lineage: Eukaryota > Viridiplantae > Streptophyta > Magnoliopsida > Santalales > Viscaceae > Viscum > Viscum album. Next base: position 918,344,762 of record OY728143.1, on the reverse strand, counting down.
AATCATGAATATGTTAACTAGATTTTTCATCCCTTCTATATTCCATATATTTGAAACCTTATCATTAAGAATAATATAGATAAAATTAAACCTCATGTAATGTGTTATAATCTATTATTAAATTATTTATTCTTCTCATCATGGATATCACAATAACTATCATAGAATAATGTTCCTCACCCTGATTCTTCTTTGAGCCCCTTAATCAAGTACTTTAACAATAATAACTTCTGTTATTATTTATAGCTACTACATATTTATCATCCAATATAGAAAAAACATTATAGGTCGAAGTTGTGACATCCATCTAATTTTCATTTCTCTAAATATAATCAAAAAACATGTGGTTATTTTCTATGTGTCAAAATACCTAGTAAAATATCCAAAAAACTATACTTATACATGATTACATTCCTAAATGTATAATATTATATATAATGATCCAATTAGGTATTATATGATGTATTTTATAGCTTCCATAATCTCTTTACAATGACTAGATTCGAACCAACCCATCATTCCTACCACTAAGTCAATATCTAGATATGTATGTATTGTCTCATACAACAATCGTCTAAAAAATAAATCATAGGTAATTTCACCATGTGATGTTCCATATATTTTGTATAAGTTATATCTTGTTTAGATAACATTAAGTGTTTTACAAGGGTAATTTTGATAGGTTTATATCCAATAATCTAATTTTTTATGTTAATCGTTATGTATTATTCCAAGGATAACAATATAGTAGACAATATTCAATTCCATGTTATCTATATCCCTATGATTTTATTGTCATGACTACGATACTCAATTTTAATTTTCCTTGAAAAATTACTATTCAGTTCTTGATACTTTGGAATTTCAAAATATAACAATAATATGTAATCCAAATAGAGTATTTGTTTAATGTATGTTTCTTCATTAAAAGACATATGATAAGAAAATGATGATATTTTATTCTTGTGAAAACTTATCCAATCATGAAAAAATCAAACAATTATTTCAATTAATGGGGTACTTATTTCGAACTATAAATATTTATTTTCAAATTACAAACACGTGTATTCTTCTTGATAATATTCAATACCCTTCATCTAGTTTATGTAGATATAGTCTTCTAAGTCCTCCAGAAAAACTATATTCTTCATAACCATATACTACATCATTAAACCATCATAAGAAATAATTTTCTTCACAATCGATATAGTATTATGTTTTAAAAGTATTTAAATATTTTTAGAGAAATCAATTCATGCTTCTCTTGGAATCCATTCTCCAACAAACAAGAAGACTATATTTTACATTTGTAAATTTATATATTAAAATAGAAGTAAAAAATGTTCTCCAGTTCTCATTTCACATTTTATAGTACATTAAACTTCTAAGATTAATTGATCTTTAATGAATTAATATCTTCCTCCATTGATGAGTCCCACTATTCTGAGTCATTTACAGTTTTTAGCTATATGGATATTTGGGTTCGCCGATAACTATTATAAGTATGATATGTATATTAACCTTATTCCACTCGAAGGGTATTCAAAAGAGATATTATATTCCCATTGATTTTTTTTTTCATTTTTAGTATCTTTAGTTTCTGGTGTTTTGTCTTTTGTTACATCAAATGTTGATATCCATATTGAAGAATCATTAAAGTAAGATTCTACAGTTCTCATGCATTTTGGTAGAACAACTTTTGGTCAAATTTGGAGTGAACTCACATTTTTATAAAGAATCAAATGTGTTTCAAAATTTCTATTAATTTATCTATATCAACATGGACTCAACTTGTAACCAAATTTCTGAACATATTAGTAATAAAAACTTCATATCGTTCCTAAAAATAAATTTTTTTATTGATTATATCTCAACTTATAAATATATTCCCTTAATTATCACTCCTATGTTAGTAAAAAAAATCTTTTAAATATCTTAAATGGATGGAATATATTGATTTTCATCCATCGTAGCTCAAACCATAAAATAAAAAATAACAAATGAAACGCATCTATTGCATTTGAGATGATATTAATATAGTGTTTTACCGATACAAATATCTTTTGGTATTCATCTTCCTTTTAAAAAGGATGAACTTTTTTTATTAATGTATACTAAACTATTAAGTACATCTATTTAGATGGATTCTGGTATGCCAAAATACTCATGGTGGAATCATTGCTTCTCAATTAAATGTTGGTTCTTACTATATTCATCTCTATATTTATTTTGAGGTTCATGTTCTATTATCTTATATCTTATACCCATCTTCTAATATAAATTTTAGAATTTTCTACTATCATCTTCACCATCATTATTTGAATAAATAGACTTTAATTTATTTTAAATTTTGAAATCATTCTTGTATTTCCACTTTACAAATGTGAAGGAAAATTAAATTTATTTTAGTGACAATAAAAACATTCCTTCTTATTGGAATCAACAATATAAATGAAAAGGTATCATGATCCTTTACTAGATTGAACTAATTCAGCTCCCTAGAATACAATATGTCCATAAAAAACCATCAGAGCTCTAGGATACCATCAATTCCAGTTGAATGGAAATTTTTTTTTCATTATGAGAACAATTTTCTCACAAAACTGATATTTGTCTGAATAATACTTGTAATTTTAGTCCCTAATATAACCTTTTTATTATTTTTACAATAATGACCAAATCTATAATACAAAACCCCCAGATTTTCAAACGAAGGAATTCTAAAAATTTCACTCACATTTGATCTTCACGTGAGATAATGGGTCATTTTCTTAAATCCTTGTTCTAAAAATTTTGATCCCCGAGTCAATTTCAATACTCTATTATCAAAAGTTGTACTGAATACTTTATAATTTTTTGAGAAAAATTAAAATTGATTGATGCTAATACCTAATATGTGGCTCAGTCTTTTCAAAGATAGGATAACCAATTTGATCTTCCTAATATTTACGTCACCCTATTCTATCACATCATATGGTTTATAATATTTATATTAAATTTCCTAAATCATCAAAACATATACATTTTCATTCATCCATAATCAGAAATATAATGGATGGATTGATCAGAATCGAGTAATAATAAATCCACATGAATTTATGAAAAAGTAAGTATATTTAAACTTTTATTAATTGAAATAATTGAATTTAAATGTATAAAATACATCATTATAGTGTCTCACTTGAAATTTTTAATGTTCCAATAATGACTTCCTCACTTACAATAATTCTAGAAGGTATATCTGAGACTAATAATCTTTCGATGACTCCACACCCTTAACAATTTTTATACCTATCTGTGGTTCTTATAATGATTTAATCATACCAAAACATTATTATTAAATAAACATCCAATAGTTAATTTAACCTTTCCTCTCATAACTTCCCCCTTAAGAATAAAATTTTTTAAATTAATGAATATATGTTCACTCATTCCATAATAATTTCATTCTGATGTGACTAATCCATCCCACCAACATTGTAAATAAGAGGGTACTAGAATAGAACAAATATATTTTGATAATTCCAAATTCTCTTATTTGTACTTTCTTATAATCATGTAAAATCCATTAACATTATTTTTTGTTCCTTATCCTTTTTATATACTCAATAAAAACAAACAATTCATAAAAATAATTGATAAAGCCTATTGTTTTTTTTCACAAATAATATTTGGATTAAATAAGTTATACATTAGTATTCTTCTACCAAATGTTTAATTCCATACTACATACATGTAACACCCCATGATTATGTGTTTTTTTCAAATTAATTAAATTATTTAATATTTTTATTTAACACAACACTGAAAATATATTTTTTATATGAAATCCCAATGTGTTTCCTACTTTATACGCAACACCAAGTTAATATTTCAATATAATGGACACTTATATTAATACGAGGTACATGAAACTCTCGGTTTTTATTTTATTACACATAATACTGAGTCCCATTGATAGTATTCATTACATGAAATGATGATTTTATGAAAAATACAATATACTATTAATATTATTATTAAAATATTATTATATTTAACTCCTAACCATTGAATTGATGTTATGAACAAAATTATCTCTACTGTTAAAATATTATATATTCATGTATACAATATCAGTCCGTTGGTTTTAAATTAGATTGAAATGAATTTGTGACCAATTTGAAAATGAATAAATTCATTGTCAAAGAATACTATTTTTCTATATAAAAATATATTTTATCTGAATAAATTAAAAAACTGATTTGGATTAATTTTTTCAAAAATATTTTTATATTATATATCCAATAATATTTTTAATCCTACAATTTATTTTATAGGTAAAAGATAGGAATTAATATTATTTTATTAATAAAAACACGTATTATTATAAAAAGTAATTTTACCACATTTTAACGGTGAACTAGTTTTATATAAAATTTTAGAAAAAAAATATTTATTATTTGAAAAAATATCCTTCAATTTTGATATTAGAACATAAAAAATTATATTATGTGGCTTTTTTTGGTATTTTTTTGTGATGTTCCATTTTGTAATGAATAGTGAATATTATTGAATTTTAATTCCAAATGTCTTTTTATCCTAATTAATTTATTAGGATAAATTATTTTATTGATTGGTTTAAAAGTTAAAATAGACCAATTATAAAATAATTAATCACATTTATTTGATTGGAATAAATTTTTCATTGAAATTGGATTAAAAAGCATACCCAATTTTTGAACATTTGTACTCAAAAAACCCACATTGTTGTCCCATCGACGAGAATAAATTTGAATAAATTTCTATCATATTTAAGATTATAAATTAGAAAAATGGATTCCATATTTTTAATCAGTATAATTTATAATTTATGGTGTTTTTAAATAAGTTTAATACTAGTATGATTAGTGAATGTGATTAAAATCAATTACTACAATTAAGTGAAACAATATATTATCAAAGAAGTAAACCTTAATTTGAAGGGCCATAATGACCTTGAATGACTTCCAAAGAAATTTTATTGAACTATTTTCACCCTATAATCTATTTGGAAGAATGTTTACAATTATTGGAGCCACATTTCATAATAAAAACGTGGGTTGAATTCCCTTTTAAAAAAATTACAAGAATGTCACTCCGCCTCCCCAATAAAAAAGAACTAACCCCTCCCAATTATTAAAAAATATAGATCCATTTTAATATCCAATATTATTGAAAAATAATCTAAAAACATTACTAAATTAATAATACCATCATCCATTTTGGATTAAATCTATACAATAAATCCCTTGGTGAAAACCTGAAGGAGTTACTAAAAAAGAGGTAACATCCCGCCTTAAGCTCTTTTGTTTTATTTTCATTGTCCACCCCCATAAATATTATTATTCCATGTTTATAAATATAAAAATTAATAAAAATAAAAATATATGTTTTTATTTTAATATTTTAATCTACACCACACAATTCCATCAAATGGTTAATGAACTTTCCATTTATGTATGAAAAACTAATGCCTTGTGAAATGATGATCATTTTTTTATCCTTTAAAACCTCTCATGGATGGGAATTATGATGGAAAATATATTTTAATATGATATATAATATATTTTTGATATATTTTTTATTTAATTAAATTATTAAAAAATTATTCAATCATCCAATTTTTGATAAATATGATAATTTTCTTTGGGGAAGTGTGGACTACTGCCTCCCCAATGCAACGCGATTCATTCACACTACACATAGATTTTTTTAAAGATGGTTTAGTAAAAATATAAAATATATATGACACAATAATTACACTAAAATTATATAAAAATTATATATTTTTTAATATTCTTTCAATGCAATAAGATAATTGAAACATCATTCAGGCGTACATATGGCATACCCACTCCATGAACGATGTTTTCAATTTCATATATTTATATTTTATTTATTATTATAGATATTTATATAATTAATATATGTGATATATAATTCATGTGTTAAATTATATAAACAATTGAATCCTTATCTATGTAAGAGTATCATGAATAACCTGTAAAAACGTATATGACAAACAATGTAGTTATTAACCAAAACGTTAAATTAACATGGAATTGTTAATAAACGAGTAATGTAATGTAATAAAAGAATAATATAAAAATTTATTTATATGAACATGGTATTGTTATATATTTATATTAAACCCATATTTTTATATATGAGTTTTCAATGTATAAAAATGAAGTCACAACATACAGTATGGGTTTTTTCACCTCAGATTTTGTATCAGTGAGACTCATTTCATGTTCCCCGCTCGATTCACTTGATTGGAGTATATAATTAATTTTATTTAATTATATGAAACTTATAATTAAATTGATTGTTGTTTACATATCCATTTTAGGATATTTCTTTCATGGGGTTTATTTTTCAAAAGTTTCAAAATCGATAAAATAGAATTGTGTGAATTTCCTGTATTTGAGGCACATTTTATGTTATGCCACTATATTTTTCTATGAGTATTATATATATAATATGAAATTTTATATCATGAATATTAATATTTTCATCACTTTTTATGATTAAATTAATTTTATTCTTTCCATATTTTTATCATTCAAAAAATATCATAGTGATAAATATTTAGTGCTACATCTAGTAATTTATTGATATTTATTATTATAGTGATTCAATTTAAGAAATATGATGATCCACCTCTAAGTAACTATCATTAAATTTAATATACTCTAGTAAATTAAGATATTTTTATTTATTTGTACCATTTATCATTATTTAATACATTTGAAAATTAAAAATGTATTTTTAATAAAATTTGTTTTTATCTATCTCTCTGGTCAGAAGTCTGTGTTCATTGAGAACCAAATTTTCTAAAATGGTTTTCAAAATGTTAATTCTTTTAAATGTATTTTATATATTTTTAATATTAATTTATATTTTTTTTCATGAGAAATGATTTTAAAAAAATATTATAGATTATTTTTTAATTTTTCCGAAAAAACATTTTTCAAAATATCCCTAATATTCCAAAGACACTGAGTTATTAAAGTCCTTATGAATTTTTTCTAATGTATAGAATAAGAATATAATATGATTTAATATAAATGTATGTTGGGTATAAGTTTCTATAGATAGTATCAATTTGAAATATTTTTTTCCCTTGGAAACTGCGATGATAAATCATTAGTGAGATCCCCAAAAATATTTCTTCATATATGTCTAGGGATGTCTCTAAAGATATTCCAATGGTTAATTTGATGTATAGGAAAATTTTGTTGAATTTTATTAAATATTGGAGTGAGTGGTTTCATAAATTGAAATACATTTTTAGATAATAGATGTTTATGTGGAACTAGTATTGATTTTGTTATGGGTAACATCCTTGAAAATGTGTATCCAACCTAAAATTTGTCTCTATAATCGGTGTTTTGTGGTTGTGTCTGTGTAGGAATGGTTCTTTTGGCTCCCACTTAACCTTAAAAGTGGATTTTCAATAAAATTAAAAAAATGGATTGTGGTGGTGTATCCAACCTAACATGTGGGTAACCTAGAACATGACAATGATCCTATATTGACACCTTGTTTGACATTCCTAGGGTGTATTATTTTAGAATTAAATAAACCATTATGAAAAATTAAGAAGGATTTATGTACTACATTTCTAAAAAGAACCTAGGTCAAACCAAAGGTGTCATGTATTAAATATGAATGAGCAATGATTTTGACATCGTGTAAGTGATTTTTTCATGATTATGTGGTTTTTAATTATGATAAATGTTTCTTTTCATATGCTTTATGGTTTTAGTCAATGGTGGGAATAATTTGGAATAGGGTTAACATTGAATCTTTGTACTTGGGAAAGTATGGGAATTATGAAAATCAATTTCTTATGTGGAAGTCCCATTAAGAGAACTGGGAATTTAATACAGGTATTGGTTATCCTATTGAAGATAAAGAGATCATAAATGACATGTGAAAGCTATGGAATGTTAAAATATTATTTTATACATTATATATATGTAAAATGATAATTTTTAGTATGAGGAACCATAATACATGATTATTATATCATCTTCTAGAAAATGTGTATTATGAAAAAAAGATGAATCATGAGTAATGGTTTAAGAATAAAGAAAGATGAATAATGTATTTATATTTTGAAATTGAAAGATTATGTTATATGAATCCTGAAATATATAAATATTTCTATTTTATGTTTTTTATTTTTCATTGAAAATGTTATATTGAATAGAAATTATGAAATAGAAAATGGATTTCATGGAAATGTGAAATTTTGATTAAGGGAAGGTAACCCTTAATGTGTCCATAATGTTGAGAGTGTTGTGTTTATCTTGGATTAAGAGGTTACTAATATGGATAAACTATATTCGATATTATTGATTACCCTATATATGATTATTTATTTGTTAAAAAAGTGTTCTATGACATCTTGGATTCTCTTTAAATCATATTTGATAAAATGAATATATCCACTAATCGTTGATATAATAAAGAATATATTATTTCCAAAAATGATTTATGGTAATTTAGGTTATTACCATGTTTCAAGGGAATATGCTATGAGGTTATTAAATTGTTTGTAATGTGACTAACTATAGAATATTTTTGATATATAGGGAAAAATTTTAAACTAATTTCATTAACTTGTTTCAAATGTTTTGGTTTTTAATCATTTTGAAGGGTTATAAGGTGAACCTTTTCTTGAATGTTTATGTTAAACATCATATGAAATTTTTGAGATTAATGTATTATCTCACCACATGAGGATTTTTTCATATTGGATATGTTTTTATAGACACATTATATTCAGGGTAACAAAAGATATATGGGATGACTTACCAAGGATCTACAACTTTATTATTACTTCAGGAATTAAAAATTCACCTTCATTTTTAATGAAACTGGTGAAGTGGAAATTGGTCAAGACTTCACCAAATTGTGTGGTTTTTATTATGAAAGGAATGAAATCAAGTATGTATATCATCCTAAAAAAATAAATCTATATTTTGGAAAATGTTCTTGAATTAAAATTTTTCATATTATCATTGTTTTTTGACATAGAAATTTAAACATTCATGCTTCATGAATTTATGGTTTTTGGATTATTAACATTTTTCGATGACCTAATTAATTATTATCTGTGGTATTTATCAATCTTAGTTATTATTTAAAAGTTTCATCCATGTCTATGTTTTCAATTACAACCTATGTTCTCTTATTTAGAATCCTAGTTATGTGTTACTATGAATAACCATTTTATTTACAACTTTACCTTTTTAAATGATGTTTTTGTATTCATTTTTACAATGTGGGTTTCTATTAAATGTACATTATGTTATCAAAAATTTAATATTTTTGTGGAATTTTTAAGGGTAAATTCATTTTAATGGGGTAAAATTTATCATAATGATATTTTTTTTGAATTTTTTGATAATTAATTTAAACATTTGACATATTTTCTCTCACACATAACTAAATATAGCTTTCATTATAAAAAAAACTATCTGTGGATAGCATTATATGCAATACCAAGTCAATATTTTTCTATAATAAACAATTTTATTATCTTTTAATACACAAAACTCTATGTTTGGTGTGTATTACATAGAATTTTGAGTCCCATCAATATCTTGCTTTACACACAATTAATAGTTTTATAGAACTACAATATACTTTTAATATTATCAATAAAATATTATTATCATTACAACCAATCCCATGGAAACATAGTTACAAATAATATTAAATAAATATTGAAAATATTTCCCAAAAATATATTTAAAATGAATCATTTGGTTTTGAATTATTTTTAAATAAATCTATGAACTATTTGAAAATAATGAAATTATTTTTCCAGGAATACTATTTTTGTATGTACAAACACAATATTATTTTAATAAATAAAAAAATATGATTAATTTTTTTTTAATAAAATTAATATCTTATATATTGAATAAATATTTTTTATACTCATACAATATATTTCATTTGAATGATATAATAATAAATCCAGAACTAAAATATGTATTCTTCTAAAAAGGTAATTTTACCTCCTTTAACTAGAGAACCCATTTTAAATTTTATTTTTTAAACATTTATTGTTTTAATTTTAATATATAATCTTCATTTTTTAAACATGAAATAAAAAAAGTACATAATAGTGAATTTTTTCTGTGATTTTTTATTTTTGGGTGAATAATTAATAATACTGAATTTTAATTCAAAAATTCTCTTTCATTATATTTAATTATAAGGATAAATTATGTGTTTATATGTTTTTAAATTTAATTTGATCATTTATAAATCACTTAATCCAATATAGGATATTTTAATAAATTTAATTATGAAATTTAATTTAGATACATACTATTATTTCTTAATATTGTTACATTAAAAACCATCTTTTTCGTCCAATTTATGGGATTAAATTTGAATTAATATATTTCACTTATATTATTATAGTTTTAAAAATTGCCACTATATACACAATAATCATAAATAATATTTTCCTATAATTCAAGATTATTTTTGATCAAAATTATTAGTGTAATTGAATAAAATTAATTACATTGATTAAGAGAAAAAATAGTTCAACACAAGATTACCCCTTAAACGTAAGTTTCATAATGACCTAAAAAATTATAAAAAATCCATTGTATGTCTATATTTTTTCTATATAATAATTTAGATTTAATTACACCCATTATTTTTGAAACTTTTTGGAGAAAAAATGTTGTTGGAATGCCCTATTCCAAAAATAACAAGAATCATCCTCTATTATAAATAAGGTACTCACCCGTCCAACTATTCACCCGTCTAAAAAGAATTTTAACAAAATTTATTTTACAATAACGTCCATAAATATTCAATTTCATCCTAGTAGCTTCCATTTTGGTATAAATAAATACAAGGGAGTTCTTTGGTGAAATCAAAAAAGAGTTACCCAAAATATATGACACATCATTCCATAAGATATTTTGTGTTGTTTTCCTTCTCCAGTCCTAAAACCTGATTATTTCATATTTAAATAATAAATAAATAAAACTCAATATAAGTAATTTTTTATAATTTATTCTTACAACTATACACACTTCATTTAATGGGGAGCAAGCATACCATTCGTGTACGATGAACTACAACATCATGAAATGATCATTGTTTGTTTTTCATTTACCACCCCTCATGATTTAAAATATTGATAGAAACTATGCTTTTTGTGATTTATATGATATTTATAATGTATTTATTTGTATAGAATTTTTATATGAAATATATAATCATTAATTATAATTTCTTATAGATACTATAATTTCATTCGGGGAAGTGTGGACTACTTCCTTTTCCAAGAAAGATGATTCTTTCACACATTAAATGGAATGTTTTATAGATTGTTTCCGTAAATATGTATTATATATAATATAAAATAATTATACTAGAATAATATTATTTGTATATATATTTTATATAATTTAATTTTAATATGATTATAAAATCGAAACAACATTAATTTATACATACGATCTACTGTCACCATTAATATTGTATTCTATTCCATATATCAATATTTAATAGATTATTATAAATATTTATATAGTAAATTTTTATGATATATTAGTCAGTTTTCACATATGGTAATTTATTATATCATGATCAAATTAATATGAGAAATAATAACATGTCAAAACAAATACGATAAATAAAGCAGTTGTTACACAAAACATTTATTTATCCTTAAATTGTTAAAATGGGTTATATAAAGTCATAATTGAACCATATATGGAGTAATATATTTTTATATGGTTCTTTGTTATATTTATAATAATAATATATTTATTATGAGAGGTGTTTTAATGTGTACAAATTAATTCTAGTCAGAAAGTAAGAGTTTTCTCATCTCGCTTTTTATATTTGGATATATATGATATGTTAAAGCACCTTATTATTTTGTGTGGTGTTTTAATTGCCTATGAATTTTTCATATGATACATATAATTATATTTATCGGTATTTAAATATCAATTTTATTATATTTATTTCATGGGGTATATTTTTCAATACATACCAAATTAATAACGTAATTTGGCCTCAATTTTCAATTGTTGAGAGATATGCAATGTTATGAATCTATATTTATATAGGTTTATATTATTCATTTAAAAATTTATACCATTAATATCATTATTATAATTATATTCTAATATTAATTAAATTTTATTCATTCCATTGTATTAGAATTCAAATTTACCAAAGTGGTGACAATTTATTACTATAATCTCATAATTTTTTGAGATTATTTAGGATAATGTAGCCATTAATGAAATATGATAATAAATCTCCCAAAATAACTCATTAATATTACCCCTCTGGTTAATCATGATATATTCAAGTATGGGTACCATTTTCCACTCTTTGGTAGATACGATAATTACAAAATACATTTAATTTTTTTACATTATCTCGCTCTTCGGTCAAAAATCAATGTCCTTCAATAAACATGTTTTGTAATTACATCTAAAAAATGATTTATGTTGAAAAAAGATTTTTTAAATTTTATTTTAATTTTATTTTATATGTTTTAGTGAAAAATATATTCGAAGTAATTTCAAGATTCTATTTTAAGTATTGAAGGAAAATATTTTTTCAAAAAACATCTAGCTTACCGTATTAATTATCAGTGTTAGTTTCTATGAAAATGGTTTGGATACTATTTTCTTTTTTGTTTTATAATAATTTAAGAAAACATATTTTAAATTTTTTTCAATATTAGATTATAAGTTTTTATGTAAAATGGTTTTCAAAATGTTTTCAATTGTTTTTTTAAGCTTTCACGGAGAATGTTTTTGAAAATGTATTCATGGTTCATTTATAATTTTTAAAAGAATTTATTTTCCAATGGATTTAAATATTATAGTATAAATTTTTGCGGTTATTTTAAAGGATAATTTATTAATAATTGTCAATGCTTTAAAATGTATTTTATTTCAAGGAAAAATGGTATTTTCCTCAAAAAAATTATTTTAAAAAAATTCCCAAAAATTATGTTCCATATAGGATGAAGTACATATTTGTACATTATTATTTACTTGAAGTATGATGAAAGAATATAATTCATATTCTTTTTTAAATGGTTTATGTCTTGATTGAATTATTATTATAACACTCGTATCTCTTAAATGAGTCATATGATATTGAAACTCACTTGCTTTTATCAGTTATTCTATATGAAATGATTATGATACATATCTCTTTTCCATATGAAATGATATGGTTAATGTTTCATAATAAAAATTTCATTTCATGGGTTATGATGTGATGTTTATGAAACCCATCACTTTTTATGGGTAATGATGTGATGAATATTTTATTTTATGTTTAAAATTTATGAATCATTTTATTATGTGGGTGGTGGGACATATAACTTCCTCTAATGAAATAGGAATAGATTTATATCTCATGAGATAATGATGGGAATTATGTTGATCGTATTGATCCCCTATGAGAATATGGTGAATTTGGATCCACTATGGGATGATGGGGAAGCCTGATCCACAATGGCAATATAGGGAAACCCCATCACTTACCATGAAAGGATTGTGATTGGGGGTATTGGTGTGTTATATCCAGTAGGCATAGTCCCCATGATGTGCCCTGTTGTGATTTTTCAATGTTCCTTGACTTATATGTAATTATGTAACATATTTATGTGTTATCGATTTTTTTTAATTTCTTATTCATATGATATGATCACATGGTTCATGTTCAATATTATCATAAGATTTGTGACATATAAACATTAAACCATTACTCTATGTATTATGCTTCTTATCTCTGACATGGAGGTTATGATCTTCAAATGGAACTCTCATGATATCATACGCTTATGTTCATTTTATGCATACATATTTTCTTTATTTTCATCAATAAAAATTTAAGCTTTTACCTTTCTTATGTTTTCTTTCGAATAGTTATGAATAATAGATTTATATAGGAGTACTAAAGGTGGATATCTTTATGTATTATGTCTTAGATCTTTCCCCATGACAGAATATTATGGTACCATGTTTCTAAAGGCACTAATCTATTATGGTCCTTAGGCATGTATTTTTGTAATGAGGTGAATATTAATCTAAACTGATATAAAATAATTATATATTAATCATGTGTCTCTATAATACAAAAATAATCTTCATATATAAAAATATGTTTATATAAAAAAATCACATTCATCTTCTTCAATTGTATTTAGTTTCTCAGGCAACAGAAGTTCAAGATACTTCAAGATGAGTTATTCTTGTATTTAAATCATCATGGAACCAAAGTGTATTCTACTTAACTAACTAATATAATCCATTTCTTCATCCATTTACATATATCAAAATGAATGTACGATCTATATAAATACATATGACTTAATGGAAAGTGAGAATATTACCATAGTTTATAGGTGTGTGAAACTAGGAACCCTTTTATGATATTTTTATAGAATTACAATATTGAAAATTAGATTCAATTATTGAATTTTTTATCCTTTATTTCACTATAAATTCCTATGTATAAATAATAAAATGTTGTTGTGGAATGAAAACTCTCAGTACATCCCTTAATATCTAGATGAATATAAATTAGGAACACCATTTCACTGAAGTCACCACTTTAAATACACATTCCATTAACAAAATGAAAAACACAATGTAATAAATCAAATCAAGAAAAAATTGTCAAAAAATATTTACATTTTTCATAAATTTATCCTATTTCCACAGGGGAACACTGAAAACACATTATATTTCCATAATTACAAGGAATAAAAAACTACATACATTAATTTTGTTTCAAAATTTATTTATTTATTTATCATAGTAAATCCATATCATTTCAGATGGTTCTTCCTCACTTATATATATATGTATTCCCATTTTTTCAAATAGGTTTCCCCCCATCAGAAATTTATAGTCAGAAATGCACTGAATTCATCGTTTAACCTAGGTTTCCACCTAATTTATAATAATATTCCATTGATTATTTATTGATCCAAAATAATAGTTTGCCCAAGAATCAGATATTTTAGAACTTTAAATAAATTTTCCAACATTTTTAATGTACATATTTGGACAATTTAGATAAGGATAGGAAGAACATTCAATGTAATTTCTATTGACAATTGAACATCCATATACTTAAGAAACATCATAATACAAATAGAAGATATTATAATAGAATTTTTGAAAGTTATTTTTAATCCCATGTGCATAACCATGTCATGAACTGATCCTATTTATTATACTAATGGTTATGTCAAGCCATTGTTTTCATAATTCATATGTCCATAATATTATCATCATTAGGAACTGGTGTCCATCACCACATATCTATTATTGTTTTTAAAAAACATAGTGTGTATCAATAATTATCAATTACAGATATTTTACATGTATATCCTCAAATAAATATAGAAGTAGACTATATTACCTTGACATTTCACATTGTACGATCAGAACATTGTGAACTCCGAATGATGACTTCTAAACATAAAAATATCTCAACAATATTCAATGATTTGATATATAATTTCATTAAATATTGAAATGATAATCATTTTGTTTAAAAAAAGGTAATTTGAAACATAATTAAATAATGAACTATAATTATTTTTATAACATGGATATATTTTTTTAATTAATTTGGAAACATACTACATTTTTTATGAAAAATGTATCATGATTTTAAAATGAACTAACTATATTAATATATAATTTATTATGCCTTCTATAGATATATAAATTTGAAAAAAAAATCAAGGATCTTAATAATACATTGTTAATTACTTTTATAACCACTCTAAACTATAAGGGAAATGTTCATTGTTGATATACAATGATTATTCAAATTAGGGATTGGCATGTGTTCTTAAAAAAATGAAAATGTGATAGATTATTCTCCACTTTATTTAATTATCCACGAGAAAATTTACTAAATTAATGGTTTGGAGTTAGTAAAAAAATCATATGAAATTTTTTAGTGTATTATATTTATATATAAATGATTGATATATGTTACAATTAAAATTTCATAAAATATAAATTTCCATTAATTTGGTGGAATGTTCCCTAAACAAGATAGTGAATGTTGATAAATAATTATCATTACACATTACATTAAAATCATGAAAATTAAAACATAATGGTTGATGTCATAATCATAATAGGATCATGTTACCTTATCATTAATGATTGTTTATAGAGAAAAAAATAATATATGATATTTAAAGGACATTGATGTAAATCATAAATTATGTTATAAGACACTAATATTTTCTTATAATTACTCAAAAATCAATGAATGTAAAATCAAATAATAATAAAATAATGATAAGAAGCTATAAAATATGGTTGAATATACTCTATAGGTTAATGTTAAAAATTATCATCAATAATATTAGAAACATTGAAATTTCTCTAACTCATGTGGAACAGTAGAAGAACCATTTTTATAATGTGATATATGATTAGTCTCACTCAATATTAAATATTTTATTAAGGGGGATAAAAACTAAAAATAGAAAATGTGATTTAAAGTGATGAATGATTTTGGAATCCCCATGTATAATGAACTTATAATATATAAGGATATATCAAGATTTATAGTGAACATTAATAGTATTATCCATCACACCATTAGTGGAATAGATGTTATCCTCTGTGTTCCCTTCAAAACACATGTGAATAACCTCCACATTCTGAATGAGAAATCCTCTTCCCACCCTGATTTATTATTTTATATACCATTATATTATTTAATTCATGAATAATAATTTTAACCTCCAAGGTATAGTTAATATCCATTATGAACAAGTAAATGTTATACTGTTATCATAAAATTATCCCAAAATGAAAGGCCTTGGTTCCTTAAATTAGAATTGAAGTGAATTGTGTTGCATTTGTTGTCAATGAGGCATGAAGTTGTCCTAGAATGAATGGATGTCAAGGAGTCAAGAGGTGAATGCCAAAGGTTGTGATGGTGTTGGTGATGAAGAGAGAATGACCATAGTACTAAGATGCATGTCACTTAGGAGATTCACTAAGTGACATAGGAGATGATGGTTTGAAACATTCTCTAAGAACATCAGACGATTGTTGAGCTGATCATTAAGTTCCAAGAACTTGTATCAACTGGATACAATGTCACAACAAGCTTTAGAAGACCATGCATTGTATTGACAATGCATGAGGAGATGAGAAGAAGATCCATCCACAACTTCTAAGTGGATGAAGTGGTTTAATAAAATCCATGCACTAACACTTAGTGCATGTGAATCTGAAGAAGTCCCAATTTGATCTCTGATTAGATCAACAAAGTTTATTGAAGAAATATTTGATTCAGGAGCTCGGTTGAAGATGAAGAAACCTTTTGAATTCCATATCCTAAGTGAAGATTATATGTTGAGGAGGATTAAGGAATTCTTAAGAAGTAGAGAAGGGAAGAAATTGAGAAGAAGAATGGAAGAAGTGGCTTGGCACTTGGCATGTTTTACATAGAGGAGGACTTTGTTTTTACAAAGTCTTATTTGAAGACTTTGCCAAAAAATTTGGGCCACCAAGGAGGCCAGCCGAGGGTCATCACCCAAGGCACATGTGGGACTCAATGTCACCATGCCCATGGGGAACCCTCAAGGCCAGGGCAGCATCCTTGCGGCAGGGCGCACCCAAGGACACTGCAAGGGCGCCTGGGGCACGCCCGGAGGAGCGCAGGGGGCCGTGTATAAGCCCCCGAGGGCACGCGGTGGTGAAACCCGCGCGCCGGAGGAGCAGAGGGTGGGCGCAAGAGCGCGCCCGCTAAAGAACTCGGTGCGGGGCGGCACCGAGAGGGGAGGAGATTCAACTGGCGGGTTGAGGGAGCGCCAGGCTTATGAAGCGCGGAAAAACCGGCCGCGGATTCGATGTGGGACGCGCATTTTTCACCCGGAGCGCATCCTGGCCGTCCGACTCATCGCGCGGCTGATCACAGCCGCTCATCGCATCCCGCGCGAGATCTCCTGATCGCGGCCGTCCGAGGATATTCAAATGCCCGATCCGACGGCTCCCGCCTCGTCCTCTACCTCGAGCTCGTCCGAGGTCTCCCCGAAGCCACCCGCGAGCAGCCGCTGAACCAGAGGCATCCCGACGACATATCTCGAGTATCTGGCCATCATTTTCGAAGCCAAAGACATCATGGTGATCGTCTGGTCACACTGAACACAACCGTGCACAAAAGTAGGCATGCATGCAATGTTTGGGAGATTTCGAGGTTGGCCGAAGCAACCGGAGGTGCGAGGCCACGTGATTTATTTTCTGCGTGGTTTGGACCTTAACCGAAGGCCGTGCATGCGTTATGAGTCGCATGCACGAGGAGGAAAGAAAGAGGAAGAAACCCGCGTGAAATAAAAAGAAAAACAAGATTTAAGGAAATCTTGAAATCCCGAAATCTTCGGGGATTTGAAGATATCCCACGCGGATGAACCGAGGCTCTGCTTCGCCTATAAAAAGAGAGCCCGAGCTCTCATTACGCTTGCTGATACGCTGAAACTCTGTTGAAAAACCGAGTCCCGCGAAGCCTCTGCCTCGCGAAGTTGAAGCCCCGCGCAAGGTATTTGCGCGGCTGAGTCCCTTTTGTGCACTCCTTGCGCAAAAGAAGTTGGAGGAGACCCTGCGCGCCTCCTTTGCGCGACAGGAAGAACCCCAGCCGCATCTCCTTGCGCGCTTGCGGTTGGCACCCTCACTGCCCGTATACCTGCGTGGCAGGAGGAAGTGCATGCGGGTGTTGCACTTGGGTGCCCCGCGGCCAATGCACACTTGCGCGCTCTTGTGCTCCAAGCACTTGCGCGGCCAGCTACACCCGAGGTGAACTCACACCTTACGCGCCTTGAAGAGGAAGTGAAGTCCCGAGGCCGTGTGTGCTTAACAAAACAAGAGAAAGACCGTGGCCGTGTGTGTGCTTAAGGAGGAAGACCACACTATTTGTGTGTGTGCAATTCAAGTGAAGGCCGAGGCTTTGCCTCGTGTATGTGCAAATTGGAGAAGAGCCCAAGGGCCTTAGTGCTTATGTGTTAAACAGGAAGACCCGAGCCCTTGCACCCCTTAAGTGCTAAAATGAAGAAGTAAGCCGAGGCTTGGGTGTGTGTGCAAAGAAGAATAAAAGAACACACGTGGCCGTATGTGTGCAAAGCCAGAAGAGAAGGCCGTGGGTATTTGTGTGTGTGCAAAATTGAAGAACCACCTATGGGTTAAGTATGTGCAACAACAATAAGTACATGCCAAGTTTAAGTGTGTGCATTTGAAGAGGCCGAGGGTTGTGACCTTGTGTGTGGACACTTCGAAGAACAAATTAAAAGAACACTAAAGTGAGTGTGTGCAACAAGAAGAGGAGAAGAGGCCAAGCACAAGTGTGTGCAAAACGAAGAACAAATTGTGTGTGCTAAACAAGTGAAGGCCGAACCTAGTGTGTGTGCACTAAGTGAAGTGAACACACTTAGAAGAAGGAAGAAAGAGGAGACCCTCACACTAAAGTAAAACACACTTCTGAGTGTGTGAGCAATTTGAATATAGTGTGTGAAGATTGTGGAGAAGGTGTGTGCTATAATTGGTTACACCCTTTGAGGGTTTACTGCACCTAGAAGAAGAACAAGACAGTGCATGCATGCATGCATGCACGTGCACACGTGAACAGTGCTAAATCAGTGGTGTGCCTCTGAGGAGTCCAAGACTTGAAGATCTTGAAGATTTTGTGATGCCATGCATTCAGTGCATGAATTTGAAGTGAACTGAGACTGAGCCAGACTGAAGTTAAAGAGAATGGTTGTCTGAGTTTTCAGTAGATTGAGAAGATCCTGATCATCACAAGTGATCAGAGGTACAGAGCAAGGCCAGCAGTCTTTATCCCAGACTGCTGAGGATACTTGAAGAAGCTTAAAGTGAAGAAGAGCTACTCGTGTGACTCGAGGAGCCAGGAGAAGACCCTGTGGGACTCAGGGAGAAGAAGTCTTCAGTGGGATTCTGGAGCAGGCCAGTGGGACTCTGGTAACACTGTGGGACGCAGTATAAAGACCCTCCTGTGGGACTCAGGAGAGATACGGTGGGAAGCTGTATCGACCATTGTAATTCTAACAAGTTATAATGGGAGAATCCATGCTGAGAGAGCATGGCAAGGATGTAGGCCTTTGGTGCCGAACCTTGTAAATCCTTGTGTCCAGTGCCTTTACATTTACTGCATCATTCGTGGAAAGGTGAGAGATACAAGAAGAGTGGATCGAGGCTTTAACCAGCCATAGAGGTTTAATTGATTAAGAATCAATTAGTAAAAAGTTTTAAAGGATCACTGATTCACCCCCTCCCCCTCTCAGTGATTCACACTGATCTGGGCACTTCAATTGGTATCAGAGGGAGGTTACCTCTAAAAGATCCAAGAGAGTCTTTATGGAGTGCAGATTTGAGGAAACGAGCGACCAGCCTCAAATGGAGATATCTGCCAAGACTCTGAAAAACAGAAAGAAGAAACAGGCCAAGAAGATGAAGAAAGCCTGCTCTAGCTGTGATGAAGATGAAAGAAACAATGATCTTCTAAATGCAATCAAATATCTTCAGAAGACAGTCCCCAAGGAAGTGGCAATGTGTATAGCTACAGGCCTCCTTAATCTTCAAGAGGAAAAATTACAGCTAGAAGATGAAGCCAATTCTCTAGAAGTCCAATTGGCAAAAAGGGTTGGGATAACCAACACTCTCAGAAAGCTGGTAAATGCCAAAGATGAAACAGTATCCCTTTGCAATGAAAGATATGAAGATACCTTTGAAGAATTGCAAAGAAGCCTTTCTGAGAAAGACATCTTTATGATAATGATCAAAGATGTTTTCCATGCACTGGAAAAGAGGCACAAAGTGTCAAGGGTTGTCAGAGATGCTCAACTCGAAGACAAAGTCAAAAGGGTGAAGGAGCTTGACAACTCATTGCTTGAAATGAAGCAGGTGCATGAAGACCAGATGAAACAGCTGGAAGAGAAATGGGAAGGAAGGCTAAGAACTATTGAGGATGAGAAGAACTCCCTCAATATGAAATGCTTAGAACTAGAAGTGATATTGAAAAATCAGCAATCACCCAAAGTTGAATCCTCCCAGTCAGTTGAAAGAAGAAATGTTGCTACTCAAGTGAACCTTGAGCAGGATGATTCTAAGAGAAAGACATCCTCTAGTAAAAGTGCAACATCTTCTAGAAAGAAGGTACCATCCATACCATCTTGTACTCATGCTTCTAAAAGTGTTTCTACTAAAAGTGCAGGATGGAAGAATGAATCCAAACAAGTATGGATGAAGACAGTAAAGAAAGAGAGCTCTCCTGAAACAGCACAACAGGTCAAGAAAAGTACCCTACAATCAGAAGGACTGAAAAGGTCAAGATTCGTGGGACAATGCTGGTGTTGTACCAAGTATGGGCATTGTGCAAAGGATTGTTGGTACAATCCACTAAATGCCATAGCACAGAGGAAGCCCATGCCTAGGGGGAGCAAGCCAGAAGGAAAGAAGCAACATCCACAGGTCCAGAGACATTTGTTTACTGCTAACAGATTTGGATTACTTGAAAACATCTGGGATGGTTGCAAAAGTGGTCAAAAGAATGATACATGTCAATCTCCAACTGTATCCAAAGCTGGAAAGAAGAAAAGATCACAGAACCTGGCTCAAAAAGATTCCTTGGGAAGCAAGAAGAAAGTAGAAAATGCTCCCAAGAAGTGTGTGAGAAATGAAGAGAAGTCCTTGGAGTCTGAGTCCAAGAAGGGTGATGCATCCAGAAGGACCAAAAAGAAGTGCTTCTACTGTGGAAAGAAAGGTCATACCATGGATCTTTGTAAAGAAGCCATGAAATGCAATAGAATCCAACTGGACTCAAACAGACAATCAATCCAGAAGAAGAAGAAGGGATTGATTGAAAACAAGTTGCCTAAGAGAGGTAGCTTGACAGCATCAAAAGAACCATGTGGAACTTCCAGAACTGAGGCCACTCTTCCAAATGATTTACTTGTCATATGGCCAAATCAGTTGCAACTTGCCAAAGATCTGCAAAAAGCTGAAGATGAAGTTCTGGAAATTGCTAAGGCAAAAGGGAAGAAGAATATTTCACATGAAGATGTTCTGAGAACCACACCAGCACAATCATCAATGAAGATCAAATGTGCAAGTGTAAAGACTGGTGAAAATGGGACATCTCGGTTGAGAGAATCTTCTCAACCTTGTTGTTCACATTGATGAACCAAGGAGGTTCCATCTTATTCCCTTATACTATTGGTATTTACATGTGCTGACATTGCAGGGAATTGAAGATGATGATCATTCTCAAACTGGAGGATGGTTTGGACAGAACGGAGTGCACCCCTTGAGGGGGAGCAAATCTGAAGAAGATGATGTTCTGAGATTAGTATCATCTTGAGAAAAGTGAAGGTATTCCAATCATACTTTCATCCCTTGTTTCTTAATTGAGTTTATCTTTTCAATTAAGGGGGAGTATGGATTGAAGACAAATGGATGAAAGGGGGAGCTTTATCATTGCACTGAACTTTCTAATGAGTTTTGTGGAGTATGTGCAGGATTTAGCAATTCATTGTTATATCTGAGAAATTTCAAGCCCCTAAGCATGATCTCACATGTGTAGAGAATTGTGGACAGCATTGAGTTCCTTGGTTACATCACTCTTGTTTTCTACACCGGGTTAGCCCAAGTAGACTTAGAGCTGATTTACTAAAGGTTCTTTGCTAAAGAGAACATGTGACATCATCCCTCTCTTAGTGTTTTTCAAGAAAATACTTTTTAAAGGGAGGGAGTGATATTTTGAAGAGAACCACACCACACCTTTGCATTTGATTGCCAATAAGGGGGAGAAATATTGGCACACATATTGACCCATTCATATGTGCTGAAGGAGTGTATTGACAACAAATACAAAGGGGGAGATTGAAGTGCATTGTGTTGCATTTGTTGTCAATGAGGCATGAAGTTGTCCTAGAATGAATGGATGTCAAGGAGTCAAGAGGTGAATGCCAAAGGTTGTGATGGTGTTGGTGATGAAGAGAGAATGACCATAGTACTAAGATGCATGTCACTTAGGAGATTCACTAAGTGACATAGGAGATGATGGTTTGAAACATTCTCTAAGAACATCAGACGATTGTTGAGCTGATCATTAAGTTCCAAGAACTTATATCAACTGGATACAATGTCACAACAAGCTTTAGAAGACCATGCATTGTATTGACAATGCATGAGGAGATGAGAAGAAGATCCATCCACAACTTCTAAGTGGATGAAGTGGTTTAATAAAATCCATGCACTAACACTTAGTGCATGTGAATCTGAAGAAGTCCCAATTTGATCTCTGATTAGATCAACAAAGTTTATTGAAGAAATATTTGATTCAGGAGATCGGTTGAAGATGAAGAAACCTTTTGAATTCCATATCCTAAGTGAAGATTATATGTTGAGGAGGATTAAGGAATTCTTAAGAAGTAGAGAAGGGAAGAAATTGAGAAGAAGAATGGAAGAAGTGGCTTGGCACTTGGCATGTTTTACATAGAGGAGGACTTTGTTTTTACAAAGTCTTATTTGATGACTTTGCCAAAAAATTTGGGCCACCAAGGAGGCCAGCCGAGGGTCATCACCCAAGGCACATGTGGGACTCAAGGTCACCACGCCCATGGGGAACCCTCAAGGCCAGGGAAGCATCCTTGCGGCAGGGCGCACCCAAGGACACCGCAAGGGCGCCTGGGGCACGCCCGGAGGAGCGTAGGGGGCCGTGTATAAGCCCCTGAGGGCACGCGGTGGTGAAACCCGCGCGCCGGAGGAGCAGAGGGTGGGCGCAAGAGCGCGCCCGCTAAAGAACTCGGTGCGGGGCGGCACCGAGAGGGGAGGAGATTCAACTGGCGGGTTGAGGGAGCGCCAGGCTTATAAAGCGCGGAAAAACCGGCCGCGGATTCGATGTGGGACGCGCATTTTTCACCCGGAGCGCATCCTGGCCGTCCGACTCATCGCGCGGCTGATCACAGCCGCTCATCGCATCCCGCGCGAGATCTCTTGATCGCGGCCGTCCGAGGATATTCAAATGCCCGATCCGACGGCTCCCGCCTCGTCCTCTACCTCGAGCTCGTCCGAGGTCTCCCCGAAGCCACCCGCGAGCAGCCGCTGAACCAGAGGCATCCCGACGACATATCTCGAGTATCCGGCCATCATTTTCGAAGCCAAAGACATCATGGTGATCGTCTGGTCACACTGAACACAACCGTGCACAAAAGTAGGCATGCATGCAATGTTTGGGAGATTTCGAGGTTGGCCGAAGCAACCGGAGGTGCGAGGCCACGTGATTTATTTTCTGCATGGTTTGGACCTTAACCGAAGGCCGTGCATGCGTTATGAGTCGCATGCACGAGGAGGAAAGAAAGAGGAAGAAACCCGCGTGAAATAAAAAGAAAAACAAGATTTAAGGAAATCTTGAAATCCGGAAATCTTCGGGGATTTAAAGATATCCCACGCGGATGAACCGAGGCTCTGCTTCGCCTATAAAAAGAGAGCCCGAGCTCTCATTACGCTTGCTGATACGCTGAAACTCTGTTGAAAAACCGAGTCCCGCGACGCCTCTGCCTCGCGAAGTTGAAGCCCCGCGCAAGGTATTTGCGCGGCTGAGTCCCTTTTGTGCACTCCTTGCGCAAAAGAAGTTGGAGGAGACCCTGCGCGCCTCCTTTGCGCGACAGGAAGAACCCCAGCCGCATCTCCTTGTGCGCTTGCGGTTGGCACCCTCACTGCCCGTATACCTGCGTGGCAGGAGGAAGTGCATGCGGGTGTTGCACTTGGGTGCCCCGCGGCCAATGCACACTTGCGCGCTCTTGTGCTCCAAGCACTTGCGCGGCCAGCTACACCCGAGGTGAACTCACACCTTACGCGCCTTGAAGAGGAAGTGAAGTCCCGAGGCCGTGTGTGCTTAACAAAACAAGAGAAAGGCCGTGGCCGTGTGTGTGCTTAAGGAGGAAGACCACACTATTTGTGTGTGTGCAATTCAAGTGAAGGCCGAGGCTTTGCCTCGTGTATGTGCAAATTGGAGAAGAGCCCAAGGGCCTTAGTGCTTATGTGTTAAACAGGAAGACCCGAGCCCTTGCACCCCTTAAGTGCTAAAATGAAGAAGTAAGCCGAGGCTTGGGTGTGTGTGCAAAGAAGAATAAAAGAACACACGTGGCCGTATGTGTGCAAAGCCAGAAGAGAAGGCCGTGGGTATTTGTGTGTGTGCAAAATTGAAGAACCACCTATGGGTTAAGTATGTGCAACAACAATAAGTACATGCCAAGTTTAAGTGTGTGCATTTGAAGAGGCCGAGGGTTGTGACCTTGTGTGTGGACACTTCGAAGAACAAATTAAAAGAACACTAAAGTGAGTGTGTGCAACAAGAAGAGGAGAAGAGGCCAAGCACAAGTGTGTGCAAAACGAAGAACAAATTGTGTGTGCTAAACAAGTGAAGGCCGAACCTAGTGTGTGTGCACTAAGTGAAGTGAACACACTTAGAAGAAGGAAGAAAGAGGAGACCCTCACACTAAAGTAAAACACACTTCGGAGTGTGTGAGCAATTTGAATATAGTGTGTGAAGATTGTGGAGAAGGTGTGTGCTATAATTGGTTACACCCTTTGAGGGTTTACTGCACCTAGAAGAAGAACAAGACAGTGCATGCATGCATGCATGCACGTGCACACGTGAACAGTGCTAAATCAGTGGTGTGCCTCTGAGGAGTCCAAGACTTGAAGATCTTGAAGATTTTGTGATTCCATGCATTCAGTGCATGAAGTTGAAGTGAACTGAGACTGAGCCAGACTGAAGTTAAAGAGAATGGTTGTCTGAGTTTTCAGTAGATTGAGAAGATCCTGATCATCACAAGTGATCAGAGGTACAGAGCAAGGCCATCAGTCTTTATCCCAGACTGCTGAGGATACTTGAAGAAGCTTAAAGTGAAGAAGAGCTACTCGTGTGACTCGAGGAGCCAGGAGAAGACCCTGTGGGACTCAGGGAGAAGAAGTCTTCAGTGGGATTCTGGAGCAGGCCAGTGGGACTCTGGTAACACTGTGGGACGCAGTATAAAGACCCTCCTGTGGGACTCAGGAGAGATACGGTGGGAAGCTGTATCGACCATTGTAATTCTAACAAGTTATAATGGGAGAATCCATGCTGAGAGAGCATGGCAAGGATGTAGGCCTTTGGTACCGAACCTTGTAAATCCTTGTGTCCAGTGCCTTTACATTTACTGCATCATTCGTGGAAAGGTGAGAGATACAAGAAGAGTGGATCGAGGCTTTAACCAGCCATAGAGGTTTAATTGATTAAGAATCAATTAGTAAAAAGTTTTAAAGGATCACTGATTCACCCCCTCCCCCTCTCAGTGATTCACACTGATCTGGGCACTTCAATTTGTATCAGAGGGAGGTTACCTCTAAAAGATCCAAGAGAGTATTTATGGAGTGCAGATTTGAGGAAACGAGCGACCAGCCTCAAATGGAGATATCTTCCAAGACTCTGAAAAACAAAAAGAAGAAACAGGCCAAGAAGATGAAGAAAGCCTGCTCTAGCTGTGATGAAGATGAAAGAAACAATGATCTTCTAAATGCAATCAAATATCTTCAGAAGACAGTCCCCAAGGAAGTGGCAATGTGTATAGCTACAGGCCTCCTTGATCTTCAAGAGGAAAAATTACAGCTAGAAGATGAAGCCAATTCTCTAGAAGTCCAATTGGCAAAAAGGGTTGGGATAACCAACACTCTCAGAAAGCTGGTAAATGCCAAAGATGAAACAGTATCCCTTTGCAATGAAAGATATGAAGATACCTTTGAAGAATTGCAAAGAAGCCTTTCTGAGAAAGACATCTTTATGATAATGATCAAAGATGTTTTCCATGCACTGGAAAAGAGGCACAAAGTGTCAAGGGTTGTCATAGATGCTCAACTCGAAGACAAAGTCAAAAGGGTGAAGGAGCTTGACAACTCATTGCTTGAAATGAAGCAGGTGCATGAAGACCAGATGAAACAGCTGGAAGAGAAATGGGAAGGAAGGCTATGAACTATTGAGGATGAGAAGAACTCCCTCAATATGAAATGCTTAGAACTAGAAGTGATATTGAAAAATCAGCAATCACCCAAAGCTGAATCCTCCCAGTCAGTTGAAAGAAGAAATGTTGCTACTCAAGTGAACCTTGAGCAGGATGATTCTAAGAGAAAGACATCCTCTAATAAAAGTGCAACATCTTCTAGAAAGAAGGTACCATCCATACCATCTTGTACTCATGCTTCTAAAAGTGTTTCTACTAAAAGTGCAGGATGGAAGAATGAATCCAAACAAGTATGGATGAAGACAGTAAAGAAAGAGAGCTCTCCTGAAACAGCACAACAGGTCAAGAAAAGTACCCTACAATCAGAAGGACTGAAAAGGTCAAGATTCGTGGGACAATGCTGGTGTTGTACCAAGTATGGGCATTGTGCAAAGGATTGTTGGTACAATCCACTAAATGCCATAGCACAGAGGAAGCCCATGCCTAGGGGGAGCAAGCCAGAAGGAAAGAAGCAACATCCACAGGTCCAGAGACATCTGTTTACTGCTAACAGATTTGGATTACTTGAAAACATCTGGGATGGTTGCAAAAGTGGTCAAAAGAATGATACATGTCAATCTCCAACTGTATCCAAAGCTGGAAAGAAGAAAAGATCACAGAACCTGGCTCAAAAAGATTCCTTGGGAAGCAAGAAGAAAGTAGAAAATGCTCCCAAGAAGTGTGTGAGAAATGAAGAGAAGTCCTTGGAGTCTGAGTCCAAGAAGGGTGATGCATCCAGAAGGACCACAAAGAAGTGCTTCTACTGTGGAAAGAAAGGTCATACCATGGATCTTTGTAAAGAAGCCATGAAATGCAATAGAAGCCAACTGGACTCAAACAGACAATCAATCCAGAAGAAGAAGAAGGGATTGATTGAAAACAAGTTGCCTAAGAGAGGTAGCTTGACAGCATCAAGAGAACCATGTGGAACTTCCAGAACTGAGGCCACTCTTCCAAATGATTTACTTTTCATATGGCCAAATCTGTTGCAACTTGCCAAAGATCTTCAAAAAGCTGAAGATGAAGTTCTGGAAATTGCTAAGGCAAAAGGGAAGAAGAATATTTCACATGAAGATGTTCTGAGAACCACACCAGCACAATCATCAATGAAGATCAAATGTGCAAGTGTGAAGACTTGTGAAAATGGGACATCTCGGTTGAGAGAATCTTCTCAACCTTGTTGTTCACATTGATGAACCAAGGAGGTTCCATCTTATTCCCTTATACTATTGGTATTTACATGTGCTGACATTGCAGGGAATTGAAGATGATGATCATTCTCAAACTGGAGGATGGTTTGGACAGAACGGAGTGCACCCCTTGATGGGGAGCAAATCTGAAGAAGATGATGTTCTGAGATTAGTATCATCTTGAGAAAAGTGAAGGTATTCCAATCATACTTTCATCCCTTGTTTCTTAATTGAGTTTATCTTGTCAATTAAGGGGGAGTATGGATTGAAGACAAATGGATGAAAGGGGGAGCTTTATCATTGCACTGAACTTTCTAATGAGTTTTGTGGAGTATGTGCAGGATTTAGCAATTCATTGTTATATCTGAGAAATTTCAAGCCCCAAAGCATGATCTCACATGTGTAGAGAATTGTGGACAACATTGAGTTCCTTGGTTACATCACTCTTGTTTTCTACACCGGGTTAGCCCAAGTAGACTTAGAGCTGATTTACTAAAGGTTCTTTGCTAAAGAGAACATGTGACATCATCCCTCTCTTAGTGTTTTTCAAGAAAATACTTTTTAAAGGGAGGGAGTGATATTTTGAAGAGAACCACACCACACCTTTGCATTTGATTGCCAATAAGGGGTAGAAATATTGGCACACATATTGACCCATTCATATGTGCTGAAGGAGTGTATTGACAACAAATACAAAGGGGGAGATTGAAGTGCATTGTGTTGCATTTGTTGTCAATGAGGCATGAAGTTGTCCTAGAATGAATGGATGTCAAGGAGTCAAGAGGTGAATGCCAAAGGTTGTGATGGTGTTGGTGATGAAGAGAGAATGACCATAGTACTAAGATGCATGTCACTTAGGAGATTCACTAAGTGACATAGGAGATGATGGTTTGAAACATTCTCTAAGAACATCAGACGATTGTTGAGCTGATCATTAAGTTCCAAGAACTTGTATCAACTGGATACAATGTCACAACAAGCTTTAGAAGACCATGCATTGTATTTACAATGCATGAGGAGATGAGAAGAAGATCCATCCACAACTTCTAAGTGGATGAAGTGGTTTAATAAAATCCATGCACTAACACTTAGTGCATGTGAATCTGAAGAAGTCCCAATTTGATCTCTGATTAGATCAACAAAGTTTATTGAAGAAATATTTGATTCAGGAGCTCGGTTGAAGATGAAGAAACCTTTTGAATTCCATATCCTAAGTGAAGATTATATGTTGAGGAGGATTAAGGAATTCTTAAGAAGTAGAGAAGGGAAGAAATTGAGAAGAAGAATGGAAGAAGTGGCTTGGCACTTGGCATGTTTTACATAGAGGAGGACTTTGTTTTTACAAAGTCTTATTTGAAGACTTTGCCAAAAAATTTGGGCCACCAAGGAGGCCAGCCGAGGGTCATCACCCAAGGCACATGTGGGACTCAAGGTCACCACGCCCATGGGGAACCCTCAAGGCCAGGGCAGCATCCTTGCGGCAGGGCGCACCCAAGGACACCGCAAGGGCGCCTGGGGCACGCCCGGAGGAGCGCAGGGGGCCGTGTATAAGCCCCCGAGGGCACGCGGTGGTGAAACCCGCGCGCCGGAGGAGCAGAGGGTGGGCGCAAGAGCGCGCCCGCTAAAGAACTCGGTGCGGGGCGGCACCGAGAGGGGAGGAGATTCAACTGGCGGGTTGAGGGAGCGCCAGGCTTATAAAGCGCGGAAAAACCGGCCGTGGATTCGATGTGGGACGCGCATTTTTCACCCGGAGCGCATCCTGGCCGTCCGACTCATCGCGCGGCTGATCACAGCCGCTCATCGCATCCCGCGCGAGATCTCTTGATCGCGGCCGTCCGAGGATATTCAAATGCCCGATCCGACGGCTCCCGCCTCGTCCTCTACCTCGAGCTCGTCCGAGGTCTCCCCGAAGCCACCCGCGAGCAGCCGCTGAACCAGAGGCATCCCGACGACATATCTCGAGTATCCGGCCATCATTTTCGAAGCCAAAGACATCATGGTGATCGTCTGGTCACACTGAACACAACCGTGCACAAAAGTAGGCATGCATGCAATGTTTGGGAGATTTCGAGGTTGGCCGAAGCAACCGGAGGTGCGAGGCCACGTGATTTATTTTCTGCATGGTTTGGACCTTAACCGAAGGCCGTGCATGCGTTATGAGTCGCATGCACGAGGAGGAAAGAAAGAGGAAGAAACCCGCGTGAAATAAAAAGAAAAACAAGATTTAAGGAAATCTTGAAATCCCGAAATCTTCGGGGATTTGAAGATATCCCACGCGGATGAACCGAGGCTCTGCTTCGCCTATAAAAAGAGAGCCCGAGCTCTCATTACGCTTGCTGATACGCTGAAACTCTGTTGAAAAACCGAGTCCCGCGAAGCCTCTGCCTCGCGAAGTTGAAGCCCCGCGCAAGGTATTTGCGCGGCTGAGTCCCTTTTGTGCACTCCTTGCGCAAAAGAAGTTGGAGGAGACCCTGCGCACCTCCTTTGCGCGACAGGAAGAACCCCAGCCGCATCTCCTTGCGCGCTTGCGGTTGGCACCCTCCCTGCCCGTATACCTGCGTGGCAGGAGGAAGTGCATGCGGGTGTTGCACTTGGGTGCCCCGCGGCCAATGCACACTTGCGCGCTCTTGTGCTCCAAGCACTTGCGCGGCCAGCTACACCCGAGGTGAACTCACACCTTACGCGCCTTGAAGAGGAAGTGAAGTCCCGAGGCCGTGTGTGCTTAACAAAACAAGAGAAAGGCCGTGGCCGTGTGTGTGCTTAAGGAGGAAGACCACACTATTTGTGTGTGTGCAATTCAAGTGAAGGCCGAGGCTTTGCCTCGTGTATGTGCAAATTAGAGAAGAGCCCAAGGGACTTAGTGCTTATGTGTTAAACAGGAAGACCCGAGCCCTTGCACCCCTTAAGTGCTAAAATGAAGAAGTAAGCCGAGGCTTGGGTGTGTGTGCAAAGAAGAATAAAAGAACACACGTGGCCGTATGTGTGAAAAGCCAGAAGAGAAGGCCGTGGGTATTTGTGTGTGTGCAAAATTGAAGAACCACCTATGGGTTAAGTATGTGCAACAACAATAAGTACATGCCAAGTTTAAGTGTGTGCATTTGAAGAGGCCGAGGGTTGTGACCTTGTGTGTGGACACTTCGAAGAACAAATTAAAAGAACACTAAAGTGAGTGTGTGCAACAAGAAGAGGAGAAGAGGCCAAGCACAAGTGTGTGCAAAACGAAGAACAAATTGTGTGTGCTAAACAAGTGAAGGCCGAACCTAGTGTGTGTGCACTAAGTGAAGTGAACACACTTAGAAGAAGGAAGAAAGAGGAGACCCTCACACTAAAGTAAAACACACTTCTGAGTGTGTGAGCAATTTGAATATAGTGTGTGAAGATTGTGGAGAAGGTGTGTGCTATAATTGGTTACACCCTTTGAGGGTTTACTGCACCTAGAAGAAGAACAAGACAGTGCATGCATGCATGCATGCACGTGCACACGTGAACAGTGCTAAATCAGTGGTGTGCCTCTGAGGAGTCCAAGACTTGAAGATCTTGAAGATTTTGTGATGCCATGCATTCAGTGCATGAAGTTGAAGTGAACTGAGACTGAGCCAGACTGAAGTTAAAGAGAATGGTTGTCTGAGTTTTCAGTAGATTGAGAAGATCCTGATCATCACAAGTGATCAGAGGTACAGAGCAAGGCCAGCAGTCTTTATCCCAGACTGCTGAGGATACTTGAAGAAGCTTAAAGTGAAGAAGAGCTACTCGTGTGACTCGAGGAGCCAGGAGAAGACCCTGTGGGACTCAGGGAGAAGAAGTCTTCAGTGGGATTCTGGAGCAGGCCAGTGGGACTCTGGTAACACTGTGGGACGCAGTATAAAGACCCTCCTGTGGGACTCAGGAGAGATACGGTGGGAAGCTGTATCGACCATTGTAATTCTAACAAGTTATAATGGGTAAGGTATGAAATAGCAATACTTTCATGCGGTGGTTCGGCAAACATTGTTAGGTTCGTGATCTCGATGAGCCTGAACTTCACAGGTAACTAACTTCTATCTTGATTTATTTATTGGATCGTGGGTTTGGATTAATCAAGGTGAAATCCAATTGATTATAACTCTCTTAGAAGTAATGATAAACATGTTTCTTATGTTATGATCTTACTAGTTGAGGGCATCAATTACTTTATCTATGAAAATTGGTTTTATTAGAACCTTGTATTTATACTAATCACATGATTACAATTGAAGGAAATTTTTATCAAATGTCATGATGCTTATATTATTCTAATTATGATAGGATATAATAAACCCAATAAAGTTAATGTTTTCTTAATAACCATAATACATTAGAACGCATTTAATTCAACCATAAATGGAATTTTATATATAAAATCTTAGGTCATTATAAATATCCCCCTTCAAGAAATTCTCCCTAAAAATTTTAATTTCACACAATATACATGACGTGGGTATATTTTTATCTCCCCCTCCATTGTTTCCAGTGATTATTATTCAATATTTTGGTTTCTCCACTGCACATTAACAATGCGCATTATCTTATTAGATAGAACTATATATCTACGATCTAAGATATTCAATGACAGTGCCTCATGTGAAATATCATTATCCAACGGTAACAAATCTATAATCAGCACATGATAGAGGTTTTGTATTTAGTTCCTCAATAATGATATTTCGAACAAATAATGTACTTGAGATTGGATAGGTGGGGGTGATATTTTAAAGGTAACAACTCGGATGAGATTAAGGACCTCAAAGGGGTCGATGTATCATGGACTATGATTTCTGTTCTTCACAAATGTAATTTAATTATTCATAGTGATATGACTAGTAATTAATTGTCTCTAACCTTGAAATCTAGGATTCATCGATGATTGTCGTCATATCCCCTTTTCAACTATGAGCATCCTTGGTATGATGCTCAATGTTCTTGACCATTTCCACCATTTATTCTACTATTTTAGGACCTATTTATTTGTATTCCACAAATAAAACCTCACATTAATATATTCTTCACCTCTATTCATAAATGGATTTTTAGGGCACAATTTGTATGCTTGAGGTGAAAATATTATATGATAACATTTATAGGGGAATATTTTTATCCCATACTCCAATGATAAAAACAATGAATTATCTCAACATCTACTATAGTTTTTTTATATTCCACTCAGATTGGATGTTATTTTATGGATGATAAGTAGGGAAAATTTCAGACTATGTATTAAGAGATTACTAGAGTCTCTACGTGAACATGTATGAAATTATAGGATCATAGATAGATATAATCGATAGTGATGTTCTATTCAGCCTCATCAATTCTCTAATGAATATTTTTACAAGTTTATTGGGTGGGAATTCCTCTAAAATTTAAATAAATTGATAGGTATTTGCATAAAAATCTATTAAAACCCATATATCATTATTTAAACATTATTTTTTCAAAATAATAGTGAAAAAATACATTGTAACGTTTTCCAATATCCATGAAGGTATGGGTAATGTTTTCATCATCCCTCTGTATTTTTTCTTTCTCCCTTATCATGATGAAGTATAAGACACATTGATGTATATTCCATGATCTTCTTCTTTGTGTTATCCTAACCATAGTTCTATTTGATATATCAATACATTTCAATGATATCATGATGGATGGAGAAGGTTGAGATATGTTCATCATCCAATAACTCCTTATTTAAATCGTGATTAGATATTACACATACTCATGACCCAAATATCAAAACTCACTGTTCATTAACATTTAATTATACGGATTTCCATTTTCAAATAGCGTCCAACATATTATGAATTATAACCTTATCACATTGAGTATCCTTTATCCTATCAATATGGGATGGTTGAGAAATCATTATTGAAAGGATTGATGAAAATTCAACCATTATGATTCACATAACCATCCTTTTCAAGTATATTAATATCGGATCTTTCTCAATTCTCATCAATGATAAAATTATTGAACTCATTCTACATAAATAATTTGCCACATTATTGTATTTCCCAAAATGGTTATTGATTGGTAATTCATAATTTTTAATGATCTGTAACCATCTTCATTTGGGAATATTCATCTCTTTTAGGGTGAAGATATACCTGACGATCTTGTGATTTTTAGATATTTCACACTTCCAACCAAGAGATAATGCCCCATGATTTTCAATTAGAATAATACATCACCCAAATAAATGTCATATAGTTATTAGTTGTGTTCACGAACATTCTATTTATATAATTCATAGTCTACCACTTTTTCATTCCACATTAACACGCAGAACAATCCCTACATCGAAGCATCACTATATACCCGAAAAATTTATCGACGTGTGGTTTGTGTAATAACATGTGATGTACAAAGCCTAATTTTAAAATCATTGAATATATATCCCCTTTTATTTATGAAAACAATCTTGTCTCACTCTTGAGTTATCTTGGTTAGAGGGTTTTATAATCGTGTTCAACTCCTCACAAATCAATGATAAATCCCAACGAATCCTATGACACTATGGATTTCTATCAAAGATGTTGGTCTCTCCCATACTTAAATTTCATATATTAATGAAGGTTCCTAATATATAACAGTACTTGTGATTTTATGCCTAAAAAATGAGGTTTCCTTCAAATATAACTCATTTTTTATATTCGTTTCATAAAACATATAATTTTTAATGTCTTTAGAATAGGTATAAAATGAACCTCATGTTCCTCCTTGAACATAGTCTAAATAATAATGTCATATATAAAGACATCCAAAAAAATCAATGTAATCTATAAGTAAAATATTCAATAAGTATGTGAATATTTCTCGAGAATTAGTGTGGTTGAATAGAATTACTATGAACTCGCAGTGCCAATACCTAATACAGAATGTAGTCTTGGGAATATCGTCTTTCTTCACACATACAGGACAATACCCCTACTGAGGATCCATCATTGATAATTATTTTTCTCCACATAAAATAAATAATATGTCAAAAATACACGGCATTTGATACACGTTCTTTATCATGATCTTTTATAGCTCATTATATGAAATGAAAAGGTGTGTTAACCCTTTCTAATTTTGAAAAAAATATGACAACTGAACCCCATTTTAATGAACTTGGGATACAAACACATTATAAATATTAACATATAGTTATTTATTATGATTTTCTGCATCCACATCATCAATTATATAGAGATTATTGGATAATTTATATTCCCCATGAATAAGCTTGATTGAAAATTATTCCTCTCAGCATAGAGGTATAACAGGATATTCTTGGGAAACACGTCTGTATATTCCCTCATAATGTTAATGCATACTAGTATGATATTTTCTTTATACTCAATCATTTGAGATAGATATGTTTCCTCATAGGGTGACAACATCCATTTTTGAGATGAAGGTGCTGAAGACGATTTGTTCTTATCCTTGAGTTTGTATAGAATCTGATGATGATTCATGATATGAAGAGTGATTGAATTGACATGGAAATTTATTTTGGATTTATATATGGAACTTGACTACATACATATAATTGAAAAAAATTCCACTAAAGGGAGTATCAAAAGGTCAACTTTGATGTTCAAACCACAAATTTTGATAAGGGAGGAGTTATATACATGGGATGAAAAAATTTACCCATTTTCCACTTTCATCTATAGATTTAATTCAATGATTTGTGGTGATTTTTTAATATTTAAAATAAAAATTTATGTTATGAAGTAATGCATAGAACCATGAATTATATCCATATATTTCAATTTTGATTCTTGTTATAACTATTTTCATTAAAAAAAGTGACATATGTATGATATTTTTTAAAATAATAAATAGATAACTAGAAAACCAATGACTTTGAAAGGTTAAATTAGAAATGAAATTTATTTTTTTGAGTTGTTATTTTCGTGGCTTTAATAAATGTTATCCCTGATCTATTTTCCATCATAAATTATTATTGCTTTTTTGGTACCCATAGTTTTTTTTAATAATGATAATGGCAGGTTATCAACATGTATCCTGCTAGAGTGTCAAATCAGATGTGCAGAAAGGACCAATGTTGTTCCATAGTTTCTAATCAATCATATCACAGTTTAATGTTTTTACCCCAATATTCATCTCTACAAGAGCTACATCCACTTATATTATTCTTGTACTGAATTATTTTCTTTGAAACCACCTACTGTATACTTCACAACTATTTATGGATGTTTTATTTTAATTTTTTTTTGTTCTTATGGATTTATCTAGTGGTCTTTAATCATTACCCTATATGTAACTAGACATTACATTGATACCAATTATGTTGACCCTTATCTTTATTACAAAATAGATAATGATTCATTACATAATGTTCTACATAAAAAATTATAGATCAAGATATCTATTTTATTTTGTAATCTGGTACATTATATAATAACTTAGAACATGAAATACATCTATATTATTGATGAAATCCTCAACACAATCATAATATTCTATTGTAAAAAAAATGTAAGGGATGACATGGGGATATATAAAAGAAATGTGTGATCTATAAATATAGGTAAGGGAATAATAAAATAATTACACGATGAAGGTATAATATATTTTCCAACAATCATATCAATGAGTAAATAAAGGGGTGGGAATTATAAAATAAAAAATGAGCCATTGTAGAGCATTACAATATAAAAGATACCTGGGAAATGTGTCAACCACATTAAACATATAATGATAATTATAGTTCAAGGATGAATGAAATGACCTAAAAGTGGAACAAATTTTGTGATTAATTATGTTCACTCTCAAATACCTTTAATTATGTAACATGACCCTAAACCATTACCAATTCATTAAAGAAAAAAATATTTTTAGTCGCACCTATCAGATTCATATCCTTCACATGCATATGTGTGTAGCATATACCAGGAACGAAGAAATCATTTTTCATAAATTATTATTCAAATATCATTGATTTTAGAATACATATTTGGATTTCACCAACAAAATAATTATAATTCCATTAATTTTAACATCATTGATAGGAAATAGGTATGGTTATTCACAACACAATCCATTTGGTATGGGAACAACCCTATAATATTGGCATCGTAATAGGGGAACATAAATTTTAAGGGGGGATTAATGAAAGTGAAAGTTGTATCACATAATTTATACACTATAAATATATTATGGAAAATTTGTATGAACATATGTTAATATTATCAGTTGGAGATAACTTGAAAAAGTTAATTATTTTGGTTGAAAAAATGAGAAGGAGAGGATCCATTACATAATTTTGGAATGGTAATAGGTCTACATAAAGGATCATGATATAGATTAATGATAGTGAAATGGACCATTAACAAGATGAAAATAATAATTGAGTTATTGGGTACGTATAAAGAAAATTCCAAAATAAGATGAAATTATAATGAAGATGAATAACATAAAATAAGTTCTTAAATAAATAGTAGAGTGAGAGATCCCTTACCTAGAGGGAGAGATTCCAAAAAGTATTATAGGATATTATTGAGATATTGGAGAACCATGTGAGGAATAAAGAGATGGAATGCTAGAGTGAATACAATATCCATGGTTTCTTCATGATGATAAATGTGATCTTGAGTTGGTTTATAAGTAAAATGTGAAGGGAGTAATTTATTATTTCCTAAACATAGGTCACAGAATCTATATAATAAAATAATCAATACCAAAGTCCTTACCATAATTTTTTGGATGGATTCTAAAAAATTGTAGTATATTTCATTAATTTATAAGGCCAAGGTCTTAACGTATTAAATGAATTACCTAGGTGATGTGTAAATGAGTCATGTTCATAAATAAAGGATTTTAAAACCATAAAATATAATATAGGATACCGTGGATTCTTAAAGAATATATACAATTAGTTAAATATCCTAAATCACCTAATATTAAAAGAGAAACATATATATTATGTTGGATACCATTAATAGTACTTATGGGATCAATTTTTGGAGATTCTAATGTCATAATACACATTGTATATTAGTATTGTATTTGATTTGTACCCCCAAAATCTATTGTCTCATAAAATTATAAAAAATTAACCATTTGATAATATATACATGGTGAATCCAAAAAATAATTTTTTTTTCAAAATAATTTTATACTTATATTAATTTGTTCTTTTAAAATAGAATACACAATTTTTGAGAAATGTCTGGTTTATGACAATATCATTTTTTTGAACCTTTATAAAAATTAAAAATGATTTCCTAAAAATTAAATTATCATATATATTTAAAAAAATAATTTAGAAAATAAAATTTATTTAAAATAATAATTTTTAAAAAGATCCACTATTTCATTAAAATAAATACCATAATTTAAATTTAATATTACCCAAAAACAAAATTTTTATTTTATTGTGTTAAAAATAAAAACATTTACAATGTAATAATATTAAGTGTATATAAACATTATACTATTGAAAATAAAATTTAAATATTCATATTATTGTCGAATTGATACATATCCCTTTATTGCACCTACAAACACCCTAATAGTATGGTGCCCGATAGAGAGACTTTCATGGGGTCGTTAAGTGTACATGGTTTGGCCCCTAACCTGGATAAGGTTGATCATATCATGTAATCATCATTCATCATGATTTAGTTGGTAGATCTCAGCATGATATTGGTTAATGGAAAAGCCTATGGATTCTATATCTCTTAGAAGATTCTATAAATGGGCTATATATGGTATTATCCAACTGGTTGATGCCATCACATCCTTTTTTTATGTTAACTGGATTTGTAAAAACACTATATTTATACTAATCACATGATCATTGTTCAAGTGATATATTTTGAATGGTTATGATTCATAAGGGTCTTCTAAATGTAAAAGGTTACAATAAAACCAATGAATTATATGTGTATTATAAAACTATGATACATGATTAGAAATTAAATTCACCACAAAAAAATCTTATTTATAAATGTTCTGGACGTTAATTGGATAGTAATTAATTGTGATTTCATAATAATTTTTTAATTACATTCATCTCATTTACCCATGTTAAAATCATTCTGATTGAATATATACTTAATAATTTAACTTCCAGCATATATAAAACTTTACTCAATATAAATTATTCCACCAAAACGTTTTACTCAAACACAACATCATCCAATTGAATCTCATGTTTTGGATAATTGTTCTCATGTGGTTTTAGATAATATTAAGAATAAGAAATTACATGGTCATTCTTTATTAACATAGAACCTAGTCCCTCCAATAATGCACCATTATATATAACGTAGTCACCATCATGTGATGGTGAGGATAAAATTGGACAATTAACTAAAATTATTTTCATCTACAAGAAGCATTCAACACATTCATTTTCCATGATGATCCAAAAAACTCTTCATGTTAATGTGGTGTGTGAATTATATAACCATATAATGATTTTAACAAAACATCAGTAATATCCTACCAATCTAGGAATAATTTAAATCACAATTAAATTTATAGGTCTTGTCCATTAATAAAGAAATTGGGTTTTATATGGATAAATATTTATCCCATAGTTATTGATTATATCACCAATTATTGAAATATGATATTAAAAAAAGTCATATTTACTAATATTTTCAAATAACATCTTCTCCTCAATGGTTTGTAGGAAAATCAATATATTTTCATCATGATCCTCATAAAATTTCTAATAATAAAAAAATACCATAAAAAAGTATCCAAATAATAATAATGAACTTAATTTATATGATCCAATAATAAAAATGGATTATTATTAATCCAAAAATAAATAACCCCATTCTAATAACACCTATACCAGGTAAAAAAATAATATTTAAACTGTCATCTTGCATCACCTTCAGCAGATGGTCCTCAACAAAAAAATTAATGTTAGGGAAACAATGAACTCCTTAGATCCTTTCAAAAATCACATTTATAGGTAAAAAATGGTTACTTATTGTTGAATATGATATTATTAATCTATCTATAATCAAAGAAAATCATATAGAAGCATCTTTCCATTTAACAAATAACATC
The DNA here is from genome assembly GCA_963277665.1 of Viscum album. Classification (NCBI taxonomy): domain Eukaryota; kingdom Viridiplantae; phylum Streptophyta; class Magnoliopsida; order Santalales; family Viscaceae; genus Viscum; species Viscum album. The sequence goes on along the minus strand of OY728143.1, from coordinate 918,304,379 downwards.
TAATCCTCACATATTGATGTGCTTGGATGAAAGAATCTATTATCAAGAAATACTTATATGTTTCTTTTAAATTATATAAGTTATATTTTTTCGATTTTATAAGGATGTTATTATATTGTCTTTGGATTAAAATCTATTTAAATAATAAATTCAACATCTTGATTGTGAACAATACTAGGAAAATAATAAGGAAAAACATCCAAATGTTCTTCTATAACTGTCACATCTATGATATAAATAGATCCCTTTTTTCTAAAATAAGAGAAAGATATTCTTAATTACCTCTATTATATGTTTATCATATCCAAGATATCTTACAAAAGGTATGAATTAATTATTATATATAAATTTAAATTCCTTTGAGAACATAATATTTTTGGATTTTTATTCAAAATTAACATGATAAAATGGATGCCAATCTATAATAAGAATAATATATAATTTTTAATTGTAAGTCCATCAATATTTTCATAGAATTATATTACATAGTTTTTAGTAAAATATCTTTTTTAATTCATGTTTCCTTAAATATACACATAGATTTCTTACTAGAAGTTCCAACATCATTTCTTAAGGTGAAATGATAATTTTACCAGCTTATATTATAAAATTTAATGAATTTGTTGATCTAGAATCAAACAATACAGTACAATAATATAAATAAAAAATTAAGGTACATGTTTCCAATTAGTTCTATGTCCTATCAATATCCAAATTACTTGAAAATAATTTCAACAAACCCTAAATGTAAAATTATTTATAAATACATTCATTAATACACTCCTATACATATGAATCCATATAATGACCCATATAATTACATTTAAACCCAATACGTACATTTTATAAACATTGGCCCTTCCACTAGTAAGGTCATTTTATTGATAATCAAGATCCATATTCCTGAACATCATACATTCTAAGCAATCTCTTGACATCATATGGTATTCTCAAATGTACTTCATTCATCACTTATCAAAAATTAAAATATAGATTATATTACATTGAAATTTATTCAATGGAATCTTTCCCACTTCCTACCACCACGACAAATTCTTAACATAATTTTTATAGAAAACATGGTTATAAAGAAAATCCATTTCTACATTATCTACACAATGAACAAGTTTCCAATAACATTTAAATTTAGAAGATTCTAAATCTTATTGGTAACATTGAATTATTTTTAATTAAACATGATTAATATTAAAATCATGTTCCCAACTAGAATTTTGTTCATATCATAACCATATGGTGATTTCTAATTTATATTTGGATGCAAAATCGTCCCCCCTTCTTCCAAAAGATCAATAATTCCATTTCGATCCTAAGAAAAATATCAATAGTAAAATAATTCCCCTGGAAATGATTCATAAATATTTCTCATTATATGGTGTCAATCTCATATCTTTCAACAGTATTAGTAACTTTTGACCATATTTTATTGAATTCACCTTTAAAATCATAAATAGAATGAGTTGAATTTTTTTTCACAATAAAACCCATGTATTTCTATATATCATTCAAATATTTATTCCCCCCATAATATTCTACTGGTTCAGAAGATCAACCTAATAATAAAGGGTGGTGTCTAATAAAATGGTCCACTGTCAACATGTTCCATTGTGATACATATGGTTTCTCTCTAAGATTGATTAAACCACCATTTATAATATGTTTCTTGTAATCCATAACAACAACAAACTACTCAGTTTGGATTGCATTCTTTAAATGATTTGGAATGATATTTTCCACTTTCTACATTTTTACACTAGTTTCCATGATTCTTCTATGGAAACCCATTTTGAATTGACATAGTTTAGAAGAATAATCATTGTAATATTCCAATAGTATATAATAATATATTTAAATTAAAATTAGTTCATGATATTTGTATATATTAGCCTGTCAATTAAAATAATCCAAATCTCTCATCTGATACAAAATATAACGATCCATCCATAACTAGTTGATAAATTGATTTATTTTGAGATGGATTAATTATCATTCATTCCCAAAGAAAATTTTGTAATTATGTTTAATATAGTATTTTCATTAACTTTATATAATAAAATATTTCATCACAAAATGGAAACATACAGAGCAAATCAATTATCCACATAATAAAAAATAAATTTATAATATGTTTTCTTATCTTGATATATCATAAGAATTTCCATATTGGAGTCATGTTTATCCCTACAAATTAGTAAAACCCATGAAAAGTATTTATAAATTTGGAATGAGCACAAAATAGCATTATGGGGCAATAAAATTATGAATGAAACATGTTAGTCCAGGAATAGAAATTAATTTTATTTTCCATTTTCATAACAACCATTGAACAGAAAATAAACACTTTCATACATATTAAATCAACTTCACTAAACAATTATTTTTATAAAACATTTCAAAATAATCATGTAGGGAAAAATATACCCCATAATAGATTCTTTGAAATCATAAAGGCCATAGGAAATTGTTTTCATAAATTTATTTATTTCACCCATAAAAAGTATCACAAAAATTGCTATAAAGGTTTTCTCATTAGATTTCAATATAAAACAAAAATATTTCTATAAAAATAAATAGTAATAATAATTAAATAATATAGGTAACATGGGAATAATTTAAATATATATATATATTAAAATGACTCATAAAATTGAATAACCAACATATTAAATTCTAATTATCTCGTTGGAAAAATCTATCACTGTTTGACATTGTCCCTTTACCCAATGTTTGAGAGTTCTTTATCTTTATCACCAAACATGAAGAGATCAATCAGTGTCACTCATTATCATGAGATTTATAGGATCATACATAATCATAAAACTACTCCAAACCCATATCAAACTCACAAAAAAATGAATTCTTTAACTTTCATCATCATACTACTAAAAACTCATTGTATCCATATGAAAAAATTGGATATGAAAATATCTTTTTCATTTAAAATAAAATCTAATGAAAATAAGAAAAATTTAACAATGGTTTCTATTTGATGATATTTAGGAAACAATTATTTGAATACCAACATAAAATAATAGTTATGGGGGGAGAAAACCCCTAACACCATATAGGTTAAAATCGAACATTCGATTATTTTTTTGGAAAAACAGTCAATATAAAATACATAAAAAGAATCATTTTGAAAAAAATTCACGGCTGAAAAGTTCCATAATGTTTCCATTATAATTCATTTATGTAAAAAAAATACGTTCATAAAATAATATTAATATTATATACATGGATGAAAAATATTCATAAAATAAAACATTAAAACATTAATAATGTGGTTTTTATGGTAATGGGTCACTTACTATGAGTCCTACTTCCAGGTACATTCTATACCTATTGTATAATAAATGCCTATTATTTATTTAAATTCCTGATAACTTTTTGTATGTTAACTAACTTATTATTAAATAATTTGTTTCATTTATTTTTGGGACGTATTTTATTAAAAACACACTTAATTCCACATCATGTGGTATGAGGATGTTTTGTTCTTAACGTAAATATAAATTTTGTATGTTGATCCTTTTTAAATATTTCATAATTACATAACCTCTATAATAATAATAGTGACTCAATTATCTTGTATGTACAATATTTTCATTTTTATTACAAACTATTTATTATTGTTATGAAAAATTAATTAAATTACATTCGTTGAGATGGTAGTTTGTACATACACTTAAGTAGTGATTTAATTATTTAAAAACATGGTGGAATGATTGAGAGAATCACTAAATCATTAAATAATCGATATTTTATTATAAATCACATATTAATCCTTTATATAAAGTTAAATATAACATCCATGTAAGGCATTGATGAAAAAAGAATCACATTGCTTTATGGAGATGGTAATCCACACGTATACAAAAATGAAGTCATCATTTTTTAAGAATGTAATGATTTAAAAATATGTGATAAATTATATTTAATAAATTAATATTTTGTCAAAATAATATATATATATATACACTTTAAATTTATTATTATTACCATCTATGAGAGGAAGAGATAGAAAAATAATAACATCTCCTCACGAGGTTTAAGTTCTTTATACACATGATCTATGGGTTTGTTACCCAATTGATGGAAAGTGATATGGATTAAATTTAATAAATAAAAAGAATAACATAAAAGAATATTATAGATAATTTTTACATTTTTTCACATTATTGTAAGAGTTTAATAGGGAGTATAGGAATAAAAAAACTAAAACATTTGGTGAAAATAAATAACTCTTCGTATGAAACACTAAATTTATTTACACCATAAGTATTATAAGGTTGGTTATATTCAAAAAAATATATTACATAGGGTACATGGTGATGGTATTTTAATTTATTATTTGGTTATATATTAGATGAACATTTTCTTTTCATGTGGGGATAATTTAGAAGAGGTGGTGTCCTTTAATTAGTGGGAGAGATGACACACAATGATTTTTTCACAAGTAAAAAATATATTAATGCCTCACTCAAGAAAAGTGGTATCAAAATGGATGATTACCAATGATGAGATGATATAGGGTCTAACTATTTCCATCCAATACAATTTATAAATATTATTAGGTTTTCTCAACCATTATGACTTTAGTTTAAAAAATAGTAAACATATAATATCCTTTATTATAGTAATGGATTTTTACAATATTTATTATTCATTATTAAAAAAAATTAATTAGAAATTATCACAAAATATTATTTATTGTTGTTTTTAATAAAAAATTAATTTTATAAATTTAATTTTATGTCTTATAGTATATAATTTAAAATTAAACCGTCCAAATATAATGAAAATACAATTTCCATAAAAAGGCCTTCTTTTGTATAAAATGTTTTTATAAAAAATGAAATGATAAAATTCATTAAAATGAAAACAATTTGATTATAAATAATAGAAATGATCTAAATCTGATATTTTTTTCTATTGTGAGAGAAATATAATTTGAGGGTTTATTTCCAATTGAATAGTTTTTTAATTTTAATGTGATTCTTATGGTATGGAACCGTGTTTAAAAAAAATTGATTCAAGATTGGTTTTCAAAGAATATTTTAAGAAACATATTTCTTTATAGGAGATAAAGGATCATTTGGAACTTGATAAGAATATTCAACAATTTTTTACAATGATGTTTTATGTATTCACATTGAAATTAAATTTTAATAGGCACAGTTTGAAACTTATAAATGATTAATCCTGATAACAATATCACTATTTTTTGAGACCCATTTTCTATTCCTTATATATAATTTTAACCCATTTTAGTATGTGAAATATTTATTATTATTTAATGCTTTCCTGATGAGAAATTTTTTGGTTTCTTGATTGTGTGTCAGATTTGAGATGAGATTCTACTGGTATAAAATATTACCAATTCATGTGGTTTATTTATGATTCAATCTCATTCAAACCTGTATGTTATTTATTTGATGGTAACTCTATAAAACCATGTTGATGATCTGGATAAGTGATACCCTAGTTTATCTAGTACATTTTAGAGTGGTAGAGACATTATTTGACTCTTATTAGGGATTAGTACCTGAGCATACAAAATGACATTATTTTATAGGGTTTTCTATTAAAAAAGAGAGAGATTCTTATATATTTATTTTATTTAGTTCACATCAGAGAGCTATTGATTCTAGTCTGAAGGTCTATGATTACATTACATTGGCACTAGTGAGTTTCCCATTATATCTTTTTTTTATCGATAAATTTATTAACAGATCCCCACTCAACACATGTTTGCATTGCCTCATCCATTTATTGGTTCTTTCCACATTTAATAAAAATAGATTATTTTTTGTATGCATAATTAATATTAAGGTTTTTTCTTGAGATTATATTTTTATTATTAAATGTTCTGAGATAATTTAAAATTTTTTATTGGATTTTACAAGACATTTTCAAATGAAATCACAACATTTGATTTTTTTATAAATTGAGAGGCATTTTTTTAATGATAATAAAGAGGATTTAATTTCTAAAATTCTCTTATCTCATTTTATTATTAGAAAAAAAGTTAAATGTATTTTTTAATGGGAAAATGCATTCTTTTTTTTCTTTCAATCATAGAAGATAATTGTATGGGTTTTCAAAGATTTATTTAAATTTTTTTATCCCAGTTTAATATTGTTGTAAAGGGTGGACATTTCATAAAAATTTATAATCATCTTACTTATCTTAAATTAATTTATTTAATTGGAAACCCAACATTCCTTATATTTTTGAAATAAAATTTATGGTTTTTTATAAAATGAATTTTATCGGCTCTTTGGTAGAATCACATTGAGAATGTTTTTCCCACACAATGTATATTAAATCATTTTTTATATATAACTCTAATTTAATAATATAGGTTCCCATGTAATGATTTCATTTTGGTTGTATACTCATACTATTCTATTAAGATAACTATTTATGATATATTGAGAAATATTGTGTTAAATAGATATATTTTGGTGGTATTTTAGTACTTCCTTTTACGGTTTATTTTTTCAGGGTGTCCAAACCTAACCAAAACTGATCAACCAGACACAAATCGATAAGGCTGGTTGGGTTGTATTGGGATACACATCAGATATTCATCATTCTAATGGATTTTGGGTTTTTTTGGATCATAAAATGAAAAAAATAAGGTCCCGACCAAATTTAAACCAAAAAATACCTAATTTGTTTATTAAAATTGGTACTACATGTGACAATTTATATACTGGTTTTAAGGAAAATGTTTTACAATATATAATTAATATAAATAGGGATTATTTTTCTAATATTATTTAGAATAATATAAATGTCCTAAATTTGTTAAGAATTATTTTAATCCATAATTTTATATATTTACATTATATTTGTTCCTTTAGTTTTTATTTTCTTGACCCAAACTAACCAAACCAGTTTCTATTGGGTATGGTGAAACTATTTATAATCATGACCCAACCCGTCCCATTGAAACACAGATTATTTTATTATATTTATAAATCATAAAATTCTAGTAGGTGTGTTTTTTATTTTTCTTCTTTTTTATTTTTTTTTCATATTTGTATATTATTAATATTTGTGGGGTTTCTATTATTTTTTATATTTTTAAATAAGAATAATCACTTATATTTATTATTTCACATGTGGATGTTTTCATATTATATGAAAAATTTTGTTTGACCATTTTTAACAATTTACTAAATTTTCATGTATATCCAATGAATGGATGAACCATTTCATATTCTTGATTTGTTTCTAATGCTTATTTAAAGTTATATGTGAGTAAAACCATCCCCACATGGTATAATGTGATTTATTTTCACCCATTTGATGCCTAAGTTGATTGGAAACATTCTTCGGTCCTTATGAAATATTTGATCCATTAAAGGGCCAGTTCAACCTAATCAGGGTCATTATTAAATAGTATTACATCAATATATTTTTATTTTTATACATTTTGTTAATTTGGATATTTTTATTTTGGAACTTGATAGGTGGTTTGGGAAGTATCCTAGTAGATATTTCTCATCAAGTCCCTCAAATTCACTTGGGTTGATGGGATTTTATTCTTGAATTTGAATATTTGGATCATGACTATATATCATGACTTTAATTGATGGTATTTAAATCTATTTGTTTTTTTATACGATCCTTTGTCAAACGTTTTATTCTTTGGGTGAAATTGATGAATAAATATTAGTACACAGATAGATCACATCGTTTTGAAGACTGTTATGATCTTGTGAATTTGGGTATACATTATTGATAGGTTTATTCAAAGGGATGGAATATGGTTCTTAATAGAGTGTGTCCATAACATGTATACAGTAGTAGCACACGTAAATTTTTTTCTAAGAGTTTTTATTCTATTGTTTTTTCTAAATTAGTTTCCACTTATTATATTTAGATGAATTATTATTTTAATGAAGGTATGATGATTTTAGATTGGACGATTTGTTGTATTTTACGTCATAACATGATCAAGAATAATGTTTTTGAATATTTTGTTTTAAAAATGTTATTTAATATAGCCATTTGGTTTTAAGATTCATTTTAGTCCCTTTTGGTAATGTATTTTTACTAAAATGGATTATTTCTTCAAGATTTGTTTGTTTCAAAATTAATATCATTAAGTATTTTGGAATTTTGTAATGGTTGATGTGTTCTGATATGAAATTTTTGTTTTATGAAAATTTATTTAATTCCCCACATGGGAATTTGGGATTTCAAATCCGGATTTAGTTATTAAACATATTTTCTGTAGTTTTGAAAATAAGGTTTTTTCAAAGCATGTTTTCATCTATAAAACTTGTTTTTTACTTCTTTTGAAATGCTGGTGCTTATATAATAATATTAGTTTTTAGTATTCATTATTTTGTTTCTCATATGTTTAGACAGAATCATTGATTTGAATGGTGATTTTTTTGTTTTGTTTAAGAAATATAAATGGGTTATTTTCATGTATAACATTTTATAAAGTATTCTATCAAAAAAATAAGGAATAGTAAAAAGTATTTCATTATGGATAACAATTAAATATGATCCTCTCATCTTCATGATGTAAAATTTATAGTTTTTGACTTTTTCTAGACCCTTAATGGAGTGGTGTAACCAAAAAATTTATTATTCTTGTACCCATTAAATAATATAATCGTAATTATATAGAGATCAAGTTACATTTGACGTAATGGAGTGATTGGATATTGTTGAGGGGGTCACAAATTCAATGATAAAATCATAAAACCTAAAATTTGAAATGCTATGTTGAATTTTCATCAAATTTTGTATTATATATGTTATGATGGGCAAAAATTTCTTTTTAAGAGGTATTTATCTAAACCAAGGATTTTTTATAATTAAATATTACCTAGAAACATGTAATAAATATCTAAGATGGATATGTTAATTTAATTATGGTTTATATGTTAAAATGATCTAAGGAATGGAAGTTGATATAGTGATGATAAATCCTCATCAAGACAAATTGTTTCTCAAACAATGAGGTGAACTCAACTGTGTTTCAAAAATGGAACCCATATGTACTTCAATCCCTATTTTCTGATAGCTTAAAAACCAATCATCGATACAATAATTTGGGTTCTCTTTAGATATATTAATATGATATATTTCTGATTAAAGGTGTATTATTGAATATAATTGGAACATTGTTGATTGTTTTAATTATAGATTCACGGTCTATGGGTTTATAATTGATTAATCTATTTAGGTATTTCTTAATTCATGTATTACATGGTTATTTGCTACATTTTTATTTGGGTAGGGGATTATTAATTTTGTTTTACTCATCATTTTTTTATTTTTTTACATATAGTGTTCTATCAACAATGTATCCATGTGATTATATGTTAGTTTGATAAGATTCACATGGAAATATTTCGGTTCAGTATTAGGAAACTAGGATGAATTTTTTATATTCTAATGTTGTTCATTGGATTTTTACCTATTTGGGTTTGTTCTGTTCATCATGGTTAGTGTTCTACGGGCATGGTCTCTTGTTACACAAAATTTTTATTTATTTACCCATGGATAGAGACAATTTTGTTCCTAAATGAAGCATTTCAATGGTTCATAAATCTCTATTATTAATATTGTAGAGATATTGATGACTTGAATGACCATTTATATGGCCTTTTGGGTGTACTTAATTTTGAGGATTCTAAATTAATTTCTGGTATGTTCAATTTATTTAGTGGATATTTATCCTTTCCTTTTTTATTATAGGAAACCTTTCAATTTTTATTGTAAAATTATAGTAAGATTATTTATTTTTTCCAACCCGTGAGAGACTACTTATAAATAGAGGGTATACCGATTTTATGTCTATATATTATATGTAATACAGAACAGATAATGATTATTTGGATTCCACTTTTTTAATATTAATGATATTTATAAATTCTAATCATTTTTATTGATAAATTAATTTATATATGGTGTTCCCTTTATATAGGAATATTTTTTTTGGTTTTTCACAAATAGAAAACCTCTCCTAAGGGGATTTTTTTATGTAAATTTATCTTCTATGTTTAATATAGGAATTATGGGGAAGGACATGATATAGTGGGAGCATTCTGGTTCCCCATTTCCACTTTTTAAAATATTTTATATTATAAATTTTGTATAGAATTTTTTGGAGTTATATATTTTTAGCTTAATTTTTTAGCTATTATTATTTGTTTCATGAAAATAATATGGTTGGGGGAACCATATATAAAACCATATGTTCAAGGGTAATCAAGGAATGGGGTTATTACGAATTGGTTTTCCATACATAATATGATTATTAAATAGAATTATATAAATAATTATTTAATGATGAAATCATGCAAGTGTTTCTTTATTATGGGTGGATAACACGTGGCTTTCAGAGAGTATGATAAACCATGTGTGAGGGTAAAACTCTATTTTAGTGAAAAATGCATTGTTTTCCCATAGGTTTTCAAATAATTCATCCCAAAAATGCATGTTGTCTAGATTCACTTAAATTTGTATTTCCCATTGCATCCCATTTTGATTTTATGGTGTTTTAGGCCACCTTTCCTCCAATAAAATTCTATCATCCTAGGGATTCATTCAATAGAGCTCTCCTCTCCACTTATTTTTGTTTTGATCCTCCCCCTTATGGATTCTGAAGTGATTATTAATATGATTCTCCTCTTTCCATTTTCATTCATCACTTCCCATACTCCCTTAAAATATTTACCCTAGGGTTTTCCGAAAATGAAACCTAATCATTATATAATCGAGAGATAGGTTTTTGGTTAATGTAACCATAGGGTTTTTCATTTTTAGGCCATGTTGAGGAATATTTTTTCTTTTATTTTCCTTCCTATATCAATGGAGCCTTGTATCTACTTGGATTAATGTAGGTAGTTTTCTTAAATAACATTATTTAAGAGGTGATGAAACTGCAGTTTTTCTCAAACATTATAAATTGAAAATTTATTCATATATATAAAACACTTTAACGGTTTTTATACTATTTAAAAATATTTCTATAAATTTATGGAACATTTTTAATGTAATTATTTATTTATTTATAATAAAATTTTTAATTGTTTCTTGTTCAAAAAATTAATGAGAGGCCCCTAAAAATTAATTTTATTTTTGAATGAATGGTTTGGATTTTTAATTCTCTATAAAGTTGTTAACCAATATTTTAAGGGATTATTTTTAGTCAATGTGATGTTTGATTTTATATTAACTTCTAAGGGATGAAATATTTATTCAATGTGTTGTTTTTAAATTAATAGTATATAACAAAATATTTCATATTGTAATTAATGGCTTATTTGGAACATGATAAAATGACTCATTGATTTGTGAGAAGGAAGGTATTTTTATTTAAATTAAGGGTTTTTTTAAAAGAAATTGTATTACCTTATAAATTAGTAATTTATTCATTGAATCAAATTTTTTATGCAATTTATGTTATGCCTGGGGTAATAGTTTTTCTTTTTTGGGGGATGTTAATTATTATTATTTTATGCATGAATGATTTGAAAAGGGAATTTTTATTTAGATTTTTTTGAGGTGATATAGATATATTATAATTAATTAATTTTTTTTATTTGGGAGTCATGGTGTTTTCGGCAGCGACATCTCCTTCCCTCAACAATGATGATGTTTAGGGATGCAGATATATGAAGGTATTCTAGGAAATCATCATCTTCTACCATCTTCTCCCACCAAGTGGCACTACATTAGTGGATCCATCTATATTGGCGGTTCTCTTTGTGTAAGATGGGGATCACTATTCAGTGGGTTTTATGAATATTTCTATTCCACATTCAAATCAATATTTAGTAAGATCTACATCGGTGTCTCCCTCTTTATCGGTGTGGGTAGTTCCCTCTTCATCTACTAGTGTTCGCATTCATTTGTTTGTGGACATATTTACAGTAGATGCATCATGATCTACCATTTCAGATTTGGCCCGATCTGCAGATGTGTTGTCAATATCTACCATTTTTTCAAATGTTGAGCACAGTGAATTGAAAAAATCATCGGTTAACAATGTTGCAGTGGTGATGGGTATTGTAGACATTCCGCTGAGGAAGACTCATAATTAGTATCTTAGTGATGACTTTCCTGGATCAAAATCTTATGTTCATGCAATGAAGACATCGATTTTACGATCGATGGTGGATAGAGATCGTTATTTAGCTCTTGTCAAAGATGATTGACCTATTAAATTTATTCACAAGGGTTAATCAACTCTCGTTGAAGAAACCTTATATAATTTTCAAGGAGAATGTAAATATCAAAAAAAAATATTGATTTCACACATTTTCTATCTAAATGTGCACAACCACAGAAGATTGATGATTTAATTCATCAAAACATGATTTAATGGGGTTTATCAAACTAGAACTATGCCTCTCTTGGTCAAGTATTTTTTCAATGTATATTTTCTTCACATGAATTGAATCATTGAACATAGAGCATTGGGAACCTATTTTGGATTCCACGATAGATCTGGTTACAAAAATGGTCTATGGAATTTAATTCCTCACATGTAAGAAAAACATTTTCTCATATCTGGGTTCATATTCATGGACTCAATTGGGTCGTTTGGCATCAATAGATTTTTTATGACATTAGAATGGAAATGGGGACTATATTATCCTTGACAAGGAGATTGATGATGTATGTTATGGTCACATTTCTAGGATGCGGGTTGAGTTTAACCACATATCTACTCTAATTGGAAAGGTAACCCAGTCTACTTTTTCAGATAACATCAAAATAGATAATGATTTTTAAAAAATGCCTCTTTTATACAATTAATGTATGAATTTTGAGAAGTATTTGGAGAAAAGTTGAAAGAATGTTCCATGTGAGGTGTCATGAACCAGACCAAGTTAACCCTGAACAGGTCACCCATACAAGCCTGTAACATGTCCCGAGAGGCATTCTCGATCCACCCATGATGGAAACAAGAACAAAGGGAATCAATAGAGTACACAGGAGAACAATTTTTCCCAAAAATAAAAAATAAAAAAATAAACAGAAAGAAATAGAAAGCACAAAGTAAATTTACATAAAAAATTGAATGTATCATTATTTTGTACAAGAAACTGAATGTACAACCAAACCAACAACTCAACCGACCAAACCTGAGAACCAACTAACTACATGGGACCCCATGTGTCATGCTCCACCAAAATTATCACATGTCACCCAAGGTGATCGAAATCAAGTTGAAATCTGCACAAGGGATAAAAATAGAAGAAGAATATAGGCATGAGTAATAAAAATTATTAGGTTAGCCTGATATTATATTCCAAATGCACATCCATTAAAATAATAGAAAAATCAACATCATATTTGAAATAAAATATATGAAATTATGTTTTACAAATGTTGTTCCATGCTTTTATAATTATCAGACAAAAACTTGCATATTTTATAATAAAAAATGTTAGTAACAATTTTTTATAAAGGGAAAACTTAAAAATGAAAAGAGTTTTCAAGAGGGGTTATATAAAGATAGTATAATTTAAAATAAAACATGCATACTACAAAATTTACAAACTAAGAACATTGTATTCCAACAGTGAGTATAAAATAGCAGATGAGCACAAGTTTTGGGAACACCCCTAGGCACTAGTTCGTTGCGGGCCCCAGGTACCTCGTATCTCAGTGTAAAAGTAACCATAACAAATATTCATTCTCCTGAACACGAGCCACTAGTAGGAGAATAATATATAACCTAGTGGACCCCAACATCATCGTCACCATATTTTAGTTAGAGTTTCCATCCTCAAACATTCTATGTGAAATAGGGACAAAACTTCTCTGGATCACTTGCATACTAGTACATGTCCACCCACGTAGAAACATGGGGCTTCCATTTTCTTTAGAAAATAAGTTACTCATATATGAAATACCATTTGTTTTGATTAATATTACAATTAAAAATCCAATAAAAATCAATCATTCCACAAATTTTATCACATTTCTTTCATAGATCAATATACTACCAAAAATTTCATAAAACAACTTCACGAAGTATAATGTGGCCTTTCACATGAAATCGATTAAAAATGGATATTTTATGGAAACAAACCATCAAAACCATATCAACATAGATTTTGTAGCCCCAAACCAAATTAATTAATCTATTTTGGGGACCATAATATGGATCCAAAAAGATAGAACATGAAATACAAAAGGAACCCATTTTTATAAGAAAAAATTTCCAAATGGACCTCTAAGCCTATCTCAAAACTAAAATTTGAAAAAGGTATTCATTTCACTTTTATTAAGAGGGGTATAACCACCATTTACATCAGAAAATAACTTATATAAATTCATTTAAATACTCAGGATTAATATGCAAAACCTAGCCATTTTCATAAGGATTTGAAATGGGGAATTTTCCAGAAATTTGGGCAAAAACATGTTTTAAAACAAAAAAAAATTGTTTGTAAAACTATATCCACATTGGAAAGACCTATAAAGACTCAAAAGTACCATTTTTAATTCATACAAAGTATTTATAAATCAAAACAAGGAATTTTTAAATCACACATAACACATAAAAGGCTACCTGGTAGTTTTCCAAACCCATTGCATGCACATTTAAACAAAACTATTTATTTTAAGAACCTAACAAGGAATAAAACACCAATTTTAGGACATATTTTATTAAAGATACTGAAACATGTTCAAAATATCATAAACAAGGTTCTAAACCTCACAAACATGGTATGAAAGATAACAGACCATTTAAACAAACACATGGTGTACACTTTAATGATAAAACAACACTACCTATCACAAAATAAGACTTAAACAACCATTTTTCAAAATACGAAATTTATTAAAAGGTTTAAATAAAATAATGAACATATAAATTAAGTGATAACTATAAATAATGATGACACATAAATGATAGAGGAATTTTTAAGGGATATTGTACCTTAAATCCTTGGTGTAATGGAAACACACACCTGATATCACCATCTGAGGGTTTATAAACCATAAACCTATGACGAACGCCCCCAATAGAACCAAACCCCAATAAAAATTCATTTTATAATAAAACCCTAATTAGATCATGATGAGAGGAGAACAGAAATACTATAAATAATGAAAGGAGGAGGAAGATGGAGAAGAAATGAGAAGGAATCTCACCTTGGAATCTACAAATAACTTAGTATTCCATTAAATCTACACTCATAGAAGAAATTGAATAGCTTGAAAATTTTTGTAGAGGCTCATAATGTTGGGAAAAATCAGGGACATGAGGTTAGAGGAAAAAGGAGTTGGAATTGAATGATTTATGAATGATATAAATTACCTTTGGCTAATCTGGATGATTTGGGAAACATTGAAATTTTTTACACAAATCTGCAACTAAGATGCCCTCCAAAGAGAGAAAATGGAACATAGTTGTCCGCCTCATGTTCTTGGTCTTGAGTGGGAGGTGGAACTACCAAAAATGATAAAGAAATGAATTTTATATAAAAGAAACAAATTATTATTGTTTAAACTGGAAATGGGCCCACGACTGGCCAAAATCATGAAGTAACAACCCTTTTCTAAAAAAAGTGAAAAAAGCTATGGGAGCCCATGGTAGGATGGTTAGAGATATATTAATGATAAAAAATAAAAATTAAATCTCACCAAAAACCCAAGAAAAGGATCATGATTTCCAATGAACCAGATCAAAACCATTACATGAAAAAAAAACTCAGGTGTGATATTGCGAATTTGGGATGAGATGAAATCCGTAAAATATCTATTAAAGGAAGTCAATGACTAAGGTTTAAGGTTTTTTAAAGACCACTAATTCAATTAAATATCCTTCTTAAATTGTTTATTATGTGCTGATTTCTAGGAAATCTGAAACCTATGTGTCTCTCCTGAGTGGTAAAGGACTACAGGTAGATGCGACTCTTGACAGAGTTCAAAGTGGGACCTCTAATACTCGGAATGACATGGCTAAAGTGGTTACTTCAATTGAAGACACTGCTACATGGTATTCGGGATTTATGGACCATGATCCCTATCATGTTGATGTATCAAATCATAATGATACATAAAATCTTGTTGACTATCATCAGGAAATCCAGATGCTATTTCAGTCATCTGAATCATCAGAGAAATGGGGAATCATTTTTGACGAAGACATAGGGAATGATAGGACCCCTTATAGGGCTTTATCCAGTGTTTTTCATGCCTCTTACAACTATTCATTCTTATGTTACAAGTCAAATATGGATGATAGTGAGGGTGTCAACTCTTTTCCAATATAGAGGATACCGCACAATGATTATTCTAATATTCCTAGCCTCGTGTCTACGATACCGTCTTTTAAGGCATCACAGATGGTGGACGAAAATATCATATGGTTTTAAATCATGAAAAGTATTAATCCAAGTGGGAGACTGATTGTGACTGTGATTATGGAAATTGTATGTCGTTCTATGATATGTAGTCCAGTTTGTGGTGAATGAGGGAAATTATGTCTTATTGCCCTCATATGTCAAACTGTTGAACTTTTCCTTTTATAATAAATGGCCACAATATTTTCTTCTAGTTAGATTTTTTCGTTATAAATTTTTTTCATATGGGGTATTTATGACTAATTTTTTTCATAAATATATATAATTGATTTCATAGAAATCCTCAAAAACTATGTATTGATGTGGATGAGTCATACAACTAAATATTATTTAAACTATCTTGTTCCATTACCTTGATCATTCTATATCTGTGAAATATTCCCCCATTATATATAGTGGGGTAGTAGGATGGGGTTATTTAGTAATACCATCATAGATAACATGATGAATTATCTTTTAGGTTTACATAAGTAAGTTAGTGTTCTTAGATTCTGTAATGACCCGACAATTCTCATTGGCTTGAGAGTACACCGAGTCATTACTTGGCCTTAAGCGACATCCCCAAGACTCCAAAGGCTAAAAATAAATGCCGAAGGGTTTAAAATATAGGTGGGGGTGATTTAAGCTTTATGAAATAAACCAATAGACCAACCAACCAAGATTCACTATATGATGCATGAACAATAGTAGGACAACTAAACATCTTCATTTATGTTAGACCACATCAGAGTGCACAACAGCGGAAGACTAAACCAAATATCAAAGTACACAGTGGATAAACAACTCAAGACTCTCAAAAGACACCAAGAATCCATGATCCACAAGCTCCATGCTCTAGAATAAACGAACAACCCCAATAATTATGAGGTAGTACTCAAAACATGGGAAATGTTACCTTTGCCCCTTTCCAGGAAAACAGCATCTACAAAAGCACCAAAGTGCCAAAGAAGGTGTGAGTATAAAATTCAGAAGGTTATCTCCAATGACTTCCCTACTCATTCCACTAGGATAAAAGAGTTATCAGCAATTATAAAAAAACAATTTATATAATTTTTTTTCTCAAAAGCAGTTTATAACAAAATATAATCAAGATTCCAAAACCATTCATAACCAAAAGCATCAAAGAGAAATTGAAACCAATTTTCAAACAAGTAATTTTCCAGAAAAATAACCTTACAATCTTTAGAACCATTTTACAATATCCCTTTTTGGTATACCCAACCAACTCACAAACCCATGCAACCAACCATGCATGATACGTTATGATAGTTCCATACTCATGAGCAGTTTTTCATCGATCTACCAAGTAGTCACAATGTAATTGTTCCCCATGTTCCATTATCCCATTGGCACCGAGCACAAGGTCTTATTTCAACCAAACCCCATATTTCCCATGTTCCATTACTCCTTTAGAACCATGCACAAGGACATATTTCAACCAAGCCTCATATATGAAATATGAACACCCACCACATATTTCTAACAATCATGCCAAAACAACCAAATCAATAAAAACTCCATTTTAATTGAAATCCATTTCCATAAAAACCATTTTAATGCCAAACCAATTTAATAAAACACTATTTTTATTGAAAACCCATTTTCATCCAACCATTTACAATTCCAGCAAATCGACAATTTAAAATCATCATTTCAAATTCAAGAAGCCAAATCACTTTCCACAACAATTCACCAAGATTTCACAATTTCACTAAAACCATAAACCATCACTAAAGAAGATTGATTCCATGCTTGTCAAAATAAATTCCTTTCAAGTAAACCAATTTGAAACTAATCCAAATAAAATCTAACAAGAGGAGTCAATAGTGAAGCCTCTTAACTCAATGGGTTTGATGAAAACCACAACGAGCAAAGAACATTCAATAAAACTGGGTCGATTATCAAAGAACCCTCATTAAATCTCTTCTCCTAACATGACCAAGACCAAAACCTTTACATTTGGAATCCAAAAACCTCGATCTACCCATAACAGGTGTAGATCTAAGAAAATAAAGGAAGAGGAGAAGTAGATCTTAGTAGATCTAAGAAACCGAACAAGAATGATGAAGAACGATCACAGACCTCAAGAATCAGGCTTCGATTCGCCAAGAGATCCCTTTGGATTGCCTCCGAAATTATGGGTGAACTTGCTCTGACCTTAGGAGAAGAATAATCCTGTGACAGGGCAACTTAAGTGGGAAAACGAGCCACTTAGATACAAAAAGACGTGAGACCCACCTTTATAGGGTCTCATTTAAGTTGACGCATGGTTTTCCCACATGGTTAGACAAACCGTACGCTAACCATGCATTAGACACTGCCTTTGATAATCCTCCACGCATAGCCTAGATGCACGGTTAGACAAACTATGTGCCGCCCATTCAGAAGCAAATGCCTTCCTGACCAACTACGAACAGTTTTGCCGTATGGTTTAGAAAAACTGTGCACCATCCGTACGACTTCCCCTTTGCCTCAAAACATCATTCAAAGTTCTCTCGACTCTCACATTCATCACCCTTAACATTATAAACATGAAAGCATCATGTAAGGAATATATACAATAAATCGGGTGTGCTAAATTTTCCCCACCATTGTTCTTTCCTTCCTCGGAAAATAGAAATCCTTCACCCAACTGAAATAGATTCGGCCACTACTCTTTCATTTCCTTTTCATGTTCCCAAGTCTCGTCGTAAATCTGACCATGCTACCATAAAACCCACACTAGAACAATGCTTTTTCAATGAAAGAATTTCTATTTCATATCCAGAATTTGTACCGTTATATGTATCAACGAAGCATCCGACTCTAGGTCAACGTAATCCCATCTGATTACATTATCAGGATCAGGCTGATACATTTTCAACTAAGATAAATGGAAGACATTATGAACTGAACTGAACCATGGTGGTAATTCCAACCAATATGCCACCTCTCCAACTCATTCTAGTATTTCAAAAGGTCTGATGCATATTGGAGATAACATGCCCTGCTTCACAAAATGATGATGTCTAAGCCTTGGAGAGATCCTCAAGAAGACATGATCACCCACAACAAAGGACAACTGTCTTCGATGGTGATCTTCATAATATTTCTAAAGAATCCGAGATCTCTCCATCCTCTTTCTAATCAACTAGATCTTCTCCATTATTTCTTGGACAAGTCTAGGCCCGAGTACAGACATTTCACCCATTTCAACCCATCAAAGTGGAGAACGACAAGGATGCCAATACAATTATTCAAAAGGAGCCATGCGTATCGAGGCATGATATCAGTTATTGTATGAGAACCCCAATAAGGGTACATGTTCCTCCCATGAGCCATCAAAATACATTACACAAGCACGAAACATATCTTCCAATGTTTGAATCATCTGCTCGGATTTCCCATCCATCTGAGGAGGATACACAGTGCTCATAGTCCACTAAGTCCCATGGGCTTCTTTTAATGATTTCTAGATGTGAGATGTCAACCTCAGATCTCTATCTGATAAAATATACACTAGTATACCATTCCTCTTTACCACCTCTTGGATATAGATTTTTGGAAGATCTTCCACCATTTGAGTTTCAAAAATAGGGATGATATGGACCAATTTGGTTTGATGATCCACTATCAGCCAAATGGAATCTTGGTTCCAGACCGTTCGTAGATGACTTGTAAAAAATCCATTACTATTTGTTCCCGTTTCTACACTGGGATGAAAAAATATTGAAACGTACCAGCTGGTCATTGAGGATCTACTTTATCCAGCTAAAAATTTAAGCACTGCAAGACGAACTTGGCCACCTTTCTTTTCATGCCACTCCACCAAAACTGTGCCTTCAATTCCTTATAAATAATTTGTGTAACTAGATGTACAACCCATATTGAATTGTGGTAAGCATGAAAGAGTTGTTCCTGAAAAAACATAGGTATGACCATCCAATCTCTGAATCCCAAAACTGAACCCCATCAAGTTTTACATCCATCAACGGTCTCCCCACCATTGAGTTTTTAACTTACAAGCAGACATTCTGCATCTGATATTTGTGCTTCTTTGATCATTTTTACTAGATCGGGAACAAGCTTAGATAAAAAGAAAACAGCTACATCACCTCGTTCTTCACATTCCGCATTCATGTCGGCTAAGACCGAAATCAACTTCCATTCATCTGAAGTTTCTTTCGCCAACTGAGCATATGAATTTCTACTCATTGCATCCACCACCAAATTTCCATTCCCCGGTATGTACATCAAGTCAAAGTCAAACATTTAGAGATACTCCATCCACCACCTTTGTCTCAGATTCAAATCTCACTATGGGAAAATATGTGTTACAATTTTTTAATCTGTAAACATAGTAAATTTATCAGAAAAGAGATAATATCTCCATGTTTTCAAAGCATGAACGACTGCATCTAACTCCAAATCTGGTGTTGGGTAATTCCTATAAAGCACCCTCAACTGCCTTGAACCATAAGAAACCATATGATCTCTTTTCATGATAACATAACCCAAACCTGATCATGAAGCATCAAAATACACAACATATCCCTGTCATGATTCTGGAATAATCAACATAGGTGCTAATGTAAGTCAAAGTTTTAGTTTCTAGAAAGACTTCTCACATTATTCTGACTATAGGAATGGATAATTCTTCTTTTTCAGAGTTGTCATTGGTGAAGCTAGTCATGAGAAATAATGCACAATGCATCGGTAGTATCCAGCTATACTAAGAAAATATTGTATCTCGAACACATTCTTCAGTGGTTTCCAAGAGGTAATGACTTTTTATCATTTTAGGATCAACAGAAATGCCTTTCTCAGAATTGAAATGGCTAAGGAAACGAACTTCTTGTATCCAAAAAATACACTTTGATAATTTGGCATACAAACAATGATCTCTCAATAGTGGTAACATTGTTTCCTGGTGCACCTCATGATCAACCCTTTTTTTGAATAGATCAAAAAAATAATCTACAAAAACCACAACCAATGAATCCAGAAATCTCTGGAAGATCCGATTCGTCAATACCATGAAGACTACTGGTGTATTTTTTAGACCGAAATGAATGACTACATATTCATAGTGGCCATATATTCTTCTAAAATTTTTCTTTGGAATATCCTCCTTCCAAACTCGTAATTGGTGAAATCCTGATCGCAAGTCAATCTTGGAAAACAATTTGCTCCCCTTAATTGACCAAACAGATCATCAATGCGTGGAAGTGGATATCTATTCTTTATCGTTACTTTCTTAAGTCTATGATAATCAAAATAGTGCCTCAATGTTCCATCCGCCTTTTTCACAAAAAACACCAGCGCTTCCCACGGAGACGTGCTAGGCCAGACAAACCCTTTGTTTTCTAACTCATCGAGCTGGACTTTCAATTCCCATAATTCAGTAGGTTCCATTTGGTAAGATGAATTTGAGATACTCCAATTCTATTATGGGAGGTATCATAAATAATTATTCAGGAAAAATATCCATGAACTGATCCACCACAACCGAAATAACACTCTTCTAAACACCCTTTACTGATTCCAATGACAACACCACCAACTGATACAATAATGTGCCCTTTACTGGTTCTAACAAACCCATTTCACCCTACCTTTCATGCATCTCTCCTCTAAAAAGATGTTAAATGCCATCATGTGTGGTAAAATCCACTGTTCACACATTACAGTCTATGTGGGACTTAAACCCCACCAGCCAATCCATCCCCAAGATTACATGATACCCATCCATCTCATGTACTGGGAAATTACACATTAGCTCAACCTCAGCCACAATGATAACACATGATCTACACATGAGGGCTTGAAACTCTCTTCGACCCAGATGAGTTTGATGTATCAAAATCGAAGGCATTATTTCTACCCTTAAACCTTGCAACTCAACCACACATGCAATAATTAAAGAGTGTGAAGAACCCATATTCCCCATGGGTACCACCATGCTTCCTCCACCTAGAGCTCCCAAAATATCCCACTTAGCTACCGATTCTTGATTAACCATCTCTATGTAATCACCGATACACCACACTGCTATTTTGGAATGGATCTCTTTCCTTAACCCTGCTTAGAAAATTATTTCCCTCAACGGTGTACTACCCGCCTCCTCGGGTGAAAACCACACTAAGCTCATAAACATAGCTGCACACTCCATCAAAAACATTGTTCTTCCTTCAGAATGAAGAAATATGATGTGCTCTGAATTTTGAACATATGTGGGTAGAATTTTTTATTAAACAATTCCTTAAAGCCTTCCCACGTCAAACGCGTGTTTATTCTCGCATGGACTAACAACACCCGCCACTAAAGGGATAGAACCTCTAGAATATACATTGCTATATTTACATTCAACTCTACTGGTGTCCTCAAGAATTTTGAAATTTTGTTCATTCCGGACAGCCACACTTCTACCCTTTCCAGGTTTGAATCACCCCTAAAGACTTGTGCATCCTACTTTACGAACTAGGTCGCATTATCAACATACTTTGGCTCTTCCTCTCTATTAAGACTTCCCACAGTATGGAAAGGTTTCACTATGCTCTAGACTAACTATTGGTTCACCTATGGCCCAAGTGAAACCAAGTTCGCATCGGCCACTTCCAGTTGGTCTCTACGACGCTTACCCGGTTCCATTTATAAACAAACAACAACCTCCGTCAATGTCACTCTCTAGCAACTGATTGTTTATCATTTCATATTCTATCACATCATCAATCACAATTTTTTTTCCAAAACAACCTTTTTCCTTGTTCAACCATTTTGTAAATCATTCAACATGTTTCTTTTCAAAATCGAACCATTTTCAAAATACACCAAATATCCTATTTTCAAAATCATCCACTTAAAACAATTTCATCATGTTTTAAAAAAATCAAACCTTGAAGAAAATTATAAGTCATTCATCACAATGAGATATGCAATCCTAGTAATAATTCATTATTATTCATTTCATTTCATGATCATCTCATTGGATAAACCCATCACAATGAGATTTCCAACATTCTAGAAGTGTATCCAAAATACTAATGTACCCAACAACTGGTAACTTGATGTTCTTCATAAATGGGTTAGCTAAGTCCTTTTATGCTATTTCATGTTCCGAAAATCATACTGTTGTCTTAGATTTCACCCCCAGGAATAGAAACGAATGAATTTCAACTCCAAGACTAGGAACATCGATGACTACTTGTTAGGAAGGGATCGAACAATCTGATCTATTTGTAATGACCTGCAAATTCTCATTGTCTTGAGAGTACAATGAGTCATTACCTGGCCTTAAGTGAAATCCCCAAGATGCCAAAGGCAAGAAATAAATTCCTAAGGGTTTCAAATACATGTGGGGGATGATTTTCCTTTTAATAAATAAACCAATAAACCAACCAACCAACATTCACTATTTGATTCGTGAACAAAAGAATGATATCTAATCAACATCATTTACGTCAAACCACCTCAGCGTGCATAAAAGTGGAAGACCAAACCAAATATCAAAGTACAAAGTGGATAAACAAATAAAGACTCTCAAAAGACACCATGACTCCATGCTTCACAAGATCCAAGATCCACAATCACCAAACATCCCCAATCATCATAAGGTATTACTAAAAACATGGGAAATGTCACCTTTTTCCCCGTCCTAGAAAATAGCATCTGAAAAAGCATTAAAATGCCAAAGAAATGGTGAGTATAAAACATAGTATGTTTTCCCCTATGACTTCTCTACTCACACCACTAGGATAGAAGAGTTAGAAGCAATTATATAAAATGGATTATAAAAAACATTTTCTCAAAATCAGTTTATAACAAAATATAAAAAAGTTTCCAAAACCATTCATAACCAAAAGAATCCAAGTGAAATTGAAACCAATTTTCCAACAAGTTATTTTTCAGAAAAATAACCAAACAATATTTAGAACCATTTCAAAATATCTCTTTTTGGTATACCCAACCATTTCACAAACCCATGAAACCAACCATGCAAGCTATGTTATGACAGTTTCATATTCATGGGCAGTTTCTCGCTGATCTAACAAGTCGTTACATGGCAATGGTTCTCCATTTTCCATTTTCCCATTGGCACTGAGCACAAGGTCATATTTCAACGAAGCCTTATATTTCCCATATTCCATTAACCCTCTAGAACTGAGTACAAGGTATTATTTAAACCAAGCCCCGTATATGCAACATGAAATACCACCACATATTTCCCACAATCATGCCAAAATAACCCTTTCAATAAAAACACCCTTTTCATTGAAAGCCATTTCCATAAAAACCATTTTAATGGAAAAACAATTCAATAAAACAACCTTTTTATTGAAAACCCTTCTTTTATAAAACCCTTTAAAATTCCTAGAAATCCTGAATTTAAATCAACATTTTAAATTCAAGAAGCCAAATCACTTTGCACAACAATTCACAAAGATTTCACAATTTCACTGAAACCATAAATCATCCCTCTAAAAGATCTATTCCATGATTTTAACAATCATTTACATTAAAATAAACCAATTTGAAATAAAACCAAATCAATTCTAACAAGATGAGTCAAGATTGAATCCTCCTACCTCAAAGAGTTTGATGAAAACCACAACAAGCAACGAACGTTCAAGAAAACCGGGTCGATTCTCCAAGAACCCACATTCAATCTCTTCTCCTAGAAATACCAAGACCAAAACATATCACATTTGTCATCCACACACCTTCATTTACCCATAATGGGCATAGATCATTGAAACCGAGGGAAGAGGAGAAGTAGATCTAAGTATATCAAAGAAACCGAACAAGAATGATGAAGAACGAACACATACCTCGAGAATCCGGCTTCGATTCACTAAGAGAATACTTTAGATCACCACTGGAATGATGGGAGAACCTTTTCTAACATTAGTAGAAGAAAAATCCTTATTTAGGGATGCATAGGAGGAAGCACGAGCCACTTAGAAGAAAAAAACCATTAGATCCACCTTTATAGGTTCTCATTTAAGTGGTCGCACAGTTTTCCCTCACGATAAGACAAACTGTGCGCTAACCGTGCGTTAGCCACTACCTCCGTAGATCCTTCAAGCTTGTCTTGGAAGCACAATTAGACAAACTATGCTTTCCCTGTGCAGAATATACTACCTCCAAGGCCAACTACGCATGGTTTTTCCACATAGTTTAGAAAAACCGTACTCCATCCGTGTGACTTCCCCTTTGCATCAAAACTTCATTCAAAGTTCTCATGAATGTCACATTCATCACCCTTAACATTAAAAACATGAATAGTATCAAGTAAGGATTACATACTAGAAATTAGGGGTACTACAGATTCAATGTTCATTAACATGTTGAATAAGGACCTAAATATTACCCCCTTTTAAATAGTTGTTTTAAATGTCTTAATTAAGGGATCCCCACACCATAGTTGTTTATAACAACATCCTATTTCTGAATTTGTGGAATCTGTTCATTATATATATATTTTTATGCTTCTCTGAATTATGATTAATTATTGAGTTTATAAATTCCTTGTATCATATTATGTTTTGATTTTTAATTATTTTTTAATACAGATTTGAAATAATGATTTAAAATGAAATCATAACAATTTTTTACTTTTAATAAATTCAAATTCACTGTTTAGAAGCTCTAAATGTAGTTTTGGTTTATCAAATTGTTTTATGATAATAATTTTTTGAAAAATGTTATTAAATAATATTTTAATTGGCCAAATAAAATTTCATTTTCTATTTCAAACGATTGAATCATTTCTTTAGGTTATTGAATGATTTATTTAAGATGGTCATTCCATTATTAATTATTTGTAATGTGTGGTTTTTTTATAGTGGTTAAATCATTCTACTTATTTTATTTACATTACCTTATATAAAAACCCTACAATATATATATGTCAATAAAATATTTATGGACATCTATATAAAAGAAATTAAATCAACACTTTTGTGGATTCCCATTGAGAATTGTATGATCATCCCATAAAACCACACTCATTTATATTTGTGTGCATGTTTATGAAACATTCATATTTTAATATGGACACCAAGGATACTATGATTAGGTTTTTTTACTCATATTAGTCCATTGATGGATGTATTTGGATATGTTATATTACCATGGGCTATATGGATATATTCATTCTTTAATATTGGATTAAATTTTTTATGGTTTATGTAGGTATGTTAATGTATCATCCAATTCATCATGGTATATTTTCTAGACAATTTCTCAATTACTTTTTCTATAATTCTGTATTTATAATGTGTAAATATTAATTATTACTGATTGTATTATGTAAATTAATAATTCACTTGAATTTGTTAGGCCTCATGGGTATTTTTTATTTTTTTTGTTCCATGTTTGTTCCTTTCATTTGTTTAAAATATTTTCTTTCATTTTCATGGATGTTCACTCTATTAGTTCACCATGATGGATTAGTTTTTTTAATTTTAACTCCATATTTAATATTATTTAATGATGAAATTTTTCCCATGTGTTATAGTGTTATACAATTGAATAAAATTTTTTCATTTGTGAATATGAATTAACCCCAAGGCTTATATTAGATCAACATAGGTGATAGTTCAGGTTAAACGATGATCATTTGTAACATATTTAGATTGAAATAAGGCATGGTCTAACTAAGAAAATTATTATTATAAGATATCATAGATATCCCATATCAAATATGATTATTAGGATTGCAATATTTAAGTGTCTAGTTAATAATAACATATTATGGATTACTAATTAGATGAGTGAGTTTCTTCTATTAAATGTAAGAATCACATTGATCATCAATATTATGTCATAAATTCATATGAATAATATTTTATTTAATTAATCAGTTATGAATTTTTGTATGTCTATATAAAGGATAATAATCAATTTATTAAGGTTTTTCTACATGGATGTTTAGTGTCATTTTTCAAGTTAGAAATGAATTTCCAGACCAAAATATGATGGTAACATATATATTAGATGATTCGATGAGACCATATCATACATTAATATAATATATAATAAAAACTTATCACATGTCTTTACATGTTGTATTTAGTTTTTTAAAAATTTCAATACATGGAATTTATAACATTCAAATCTTAAATGAGTTTCATTGGAGAAATGAAAATATTTATTCTTCTTCCAATGATCATCATTACCATATAATCAATGTTAATTTATGGAATGTAATATAATTACTTTCGATGTTATATTTTCCTTTCCAGATTGTATTAGTCGTTAACTTTGACGATGAAATCAAAAATAATCCTACTGGGGTTATTCTTTAACAATGAACAATTTTTTCTTAATTAATGATATAAATATTCATATAACCTTACTAAAACAAAAAAAATCCTTTTTTAAATATTCATATAATATAATATTGGGTATTATGTACTCATAGTCATCCATGATATTAATGTAGACAATTATTCTAGTAGGTGGTCAAGCCGACCCAAACATTAATATACCACTCTTAATGGATGATTATGAGGTTGTTTATCTTAAATATCATTAAACAACTATAACAATGATAAAATCTAAAGATAGTTAGTTTCATATATCATAATGCTAAATTATGTAGAATAATAAGTGAAAGATATAAATATGTTACATAATTTGAATAAAAGGATTTTCTTTTGGAACTTTCATTTTAAATAATTTTGTTAATGATGATCATTTACACATCATATCATTTATAGGTTCTCCAATTTTTATATCAGAAAAAATTATGATATAATTATAATAAGATATCTTAATTAAAACTTTTATTTGAATCACTAATTATGGGTGGTGGTGAGGCCATAATTTCATCTCTTGGGGTTGGTGAAATCTGCGGGTACACATGAAAGATGATTTGAATTTTCTTAATGGGTTGGATATATGATTAGAAAAGGATAAAAATCTCTATAAAGAAATATTATATTATATATATGATAAAAACAATGTATTATTAGGTATATAAATTTTTTTAATCAAAAGAATTAATATGATAATCTATGAAGGTGATAGTACACACGTGTTGGACTATAAATTCCTATTTTATTATCCTTGGAAATGAAGGACTTGAGGTAATTAATGGTAGGAAAGAAATATTTACGTGTTAGAGGGGTATAGGATGTTAAATTTTGAATTCTATAAAAATCTGAGACTTCATGTACTGTAAGTGGTACCCCTTTATAAGCGATTGGATGCATAGTAATGTAAGTAGCCATTACATTTTGAATAATGTAATATCAAAATTCAATGATAAATGTATAAAAATGATAAAAGGATATGGATTTTCTATCTGCTTATATATAACCCTCCTAAATTATTTTTGACACAACCTATATTTTTTTATGGAATGTTCAATTAAATTTTAAAATTGTACATTTATTTACTTTTCCCTTTAAAATTTCATATAAAACATAGTAATTAATTTTATGAAAAAATTAATATTAGACCATATAACTAATTTTAAAAATATTATTTAAAAAATTTATATCATTTCAATGAATAAATATTATATTTTTTTGAATATATAAATTAAAAAACAAGCACAATAACAACAAATGACTTTTTTAGGAAATTCATGTAAATACGTTTTAAAAATGATCTTCATGAATAGATTATGGTAGATCTTGATTTTTATAAAATCAATTTCTTTATAATAAAGAAGTAAAACCATTTTTATTTAAGTGAAATCTAAAACTTAAATTCACATTCAAAACACATAATAAGGATAAAATATTGAGAAAAATTTTAATTGATGTAGCATTTTCATCACATCAAAAAATATTTGACATATGATTTATTAGTCCTAATAATATTATATAATTCCTTATTTTATCATTAAAAATATATATTTATATTATTGAATCATTTTTTAATCTTCTAGGGTAATATTAAATAATGATTAAATCATAAGGAAAATAATTTTCACTAAAATGCTATTTTTTTTACTAATAATAAAATTTTTTAGAAAAACACAAATAATTATAATAAGAAATTTTTCTTGTAATATATCCAAAAAGATTTTATATTTATATATTTCATACTATAAAATTTATTAATATTTCATATATATTTAAATAAAAATGAAAATTAAAAATGGATTTCATTCAAAAAATTAAATTTTAAACATTACGTATTACTAAAATTATTTCAATCAATTTATAATTAAGAAGAACTTACTATTTTATATCATGTCTAAAAGTATTTTAAAAGATTTAAATGTCATCTATTAGGATTTTATATTCAACACTTAATAAAATGGTTCAATTAGAAAAATAAATATCAATATTTTAATAAATATGTTTTTAAAAATACCTTTAAAATTATTTATATATGTACTATTATTTACTTTTACTCCTCTTATTACATTCTATTATTTATTTAAATTATAAATATAAATAATATCATATTTAGATAATAATATGAATTTTTATACATAAAACATAAATATTTATATAAATATTTATTTATTTATAATATTTTAATATCATATTTTAAATATAATAAATAATATATTAATAACCCTGTATACCTACATGATATATTAAAAATGACCATATTTGAATTTTTCATTTCTTTGATGACTTTATTTTCAATGATCCTATTTCCAATTGTCATATTTCAAGATAATATATAATATTACTAAATCATTCAATAATGACATTGTCGCTTCGTAAGTTATATTTATTATTTCATAATACATATTTTATATAATGATTTTTCCTTTCATGATGATATCCCTTATTATATGATTTTGAGGTTTTTTGTGTTCATCATGGTTGAATATGATCATACTTACTTCATAGTGGAAAATATTCAGTAACATAAAATCTATTTTCACTTATTTATTTATATACTTATAAAAGATGCATTTATCCATGGTTAGTTATAATATAGGGTTTCAAATGCGTATTTTCATGTGTTTTTTTGTAATGTTACAATTATGAATGATTAATGTTTTTTTAGTTTTAATTCATTTATTTTTTGACTTACTTTCAATTAAAATACAATTCATTAAAAAATAAATTAAAAAAGTTTAGAATTGAAATAATATGGTATATAATAATAATGTGCTTCCTAAAAACCATGGGTATAAAAACTATTATCCCAACATCTCAGTAGTGGGGAGTAGAAATAAGTAAAAGTTAATCTTATTATGTCCATGCTTAAGAAGTGTTTTATTATTAGTGAATCATGTCATATGGTTACTCATAGTAGTCGATGGAATGGTGTTAGTTACATCAAGATTTATTCTAATTGTGGTGAAATTGGTCATATCTATGATATAAGACTCATATAGGTTGATGGCTATGATTATGAGTCTAATGGGCATTCTTAATCAATTTTATATATGCCGAAGATGATTAGAACATATTATGGTGTAGATTATTTTGGTCCTTTTATACAAGGATTTATATGTAAATGGAAAGGAAAATTGAACATTTGATATTGTTTTCTAACCACAAGTCATGCTGTTTTCTAATTTATAACTCTAGAGATGTTTTTATACTAGGACCCCCCATGTACAATATCTTGAAAGGTGTTAACCAGTTGGGAATTTTGATAAACATTGATTGAGATTTATTTAATGGTTATTCTCTACTAATAGTTGATTAAATTTGATATCCATGGTCATTTGTACTTCCCATTGTCACTGAGTATCATACGGAAGGCACATTGCACACCTTGGTGACTATGTTTGTCTATGTGGTATATGTTTCACATAGTGGTCAATTATGTATATGAGTGACACAATACCCCATGAGGTTGTTTTTAGATTATTCTAGGATGTGATACCCCAACAAACATGTATCCCAATGTTTGATGTAATGTCCCTAAGATCACATTGTTTTTTAGTTTGAAATACATTCCATTAAAATTGTTTGTACTTTATTTTGGTTCAAGAATGCATCATTAACTTGTTATTTTTCTTGTGATATTTCAATCACCAATGGTAGGGATTGATGAAATTTAAACCCAATTAGTGTTAGGGACTACTGATAATATATTCACCACCATAAAACATGGGAAGATTATCTAGACGCCCATTGAGAACGTACATCACATTGGGGGATTATCTATTTATAGATACAGTATCATGATGTTGTGATCAACCAAAAAAATAATATCTTATTTTATACCTAGTTAAATATGGCATGATTTGACTATTATGATCCATTTTTGAGTACCTAATAATTAGACAGGTACATTCATGTGGTGTTTATAGAATTTCTTTTGTTTAGTACATGTAAAAAAATATATGTTGGTTATCAATAAGGGAATTTTTATCAGTGGCCAATTATGTTTTTATTACATTTTAAATTTTTTTATCAATGAGGTATGAAAAAAAATATAATTATCTTAAAGGATAGAAAATATTCCCTAGAATAGGAAAATAAGCTATAGCTGCTCTATAGGAATTCAAAGATAGGTCTGAAATGAGGTTTTGTATAATGTCAAGGGGCCCTTTTTTTATTTTTTTATTTACTCGTATTCTATATAGGATCATTCAATTATATAATAATTCATTGATGTATTATTTTATTATCTACATTAGTATCTTAAGATGAAACCCTATAAATTAATTACGGTTTCAAGCTATGTTAATTATTTTTTAAGGGATTTTTTATAAATTTTTTTAACTAGACTCGAATATTTGATGTTAATTTTTACCAAGGAAAATGAATTTTTTAATTTTTTTCAATTTTAATTTCAAATTTAAAATTTTGAATGTTTATTATAGAAATGAAAAGTGATTATAATGCTTTAAAATATTTTAATTTTTTAATTTAAGAGTTTTTTATTTTAGGGTTTTTTATATTAACTATTACAACTTTTTTACATAATAATTCACAGTGTAAATTCATAAATTAAATTAATATTTACTTGCAAATTTGACTATGTTGAAAAAATAAGTACATTTTCACATTAATTAATTTCAATATACTAATTCAAACTTCAATTTTATTTTTATGAAATCAAAGTCTATATTGGGTATATATAATTATTATATAGAACACCTTTTCTATTTCAAAGTAATTTGTTTAGAACCAAAAAAGTTATTTTTTTATGTAAATATTGTTTTTGATGTAATGAATATGTGTGTGACTATATAACTCATTATTTGTCAATAGAAATTATTAATAATTATTATTTTATATGATTAAAAATTGATTTTATGTATATTATAGGAAATATAAATGTATAACTTTTATATTACTATCGTGATGGTATGATTCATAACTCTTTTATTCTATTGGTGAAATTACCCATTAAATGATCATATTATCCTTTATATATACACTTCATTATAATTCCTAAAATTATTCATATCATTAGCTGAATTTTTATACCATGTTTATTAGAATTTTTTATTATGAGGATTATTGTAGAAAATGAATCATATATATATTTTACTAATTTTATATTATGATCCTCCAGATTTTAATATTATATTTTGTGAACTATATTGATACGAGTTTGATAAAACTAATTACAACCAGTACAGTGAATGTAATTTCCATGTTTTTATATTCTATTATAATGATCTAATGAAGTGGCTTGTGTCATATAGTGTATATTATAATAATATTTTTATTTATTAGATTCATTCTATATGTGTTATATTTTCCCCACTAAAAAAATTATCTTTTATCTTTCGGGTATATGTTAATCCATCATTATATTATGGAAATTCATCCATAATGCATCCTCTTTATCCTGGTTGATTCCGCCTTATTGTGATTCCTCCAATGTTCCTTCAATTATCAGGATGTAAGATTCTACAACCCTTTTTCTATAGTGTAATTAAATTTATAAGGATATTTGTTATTGGATAATTTAATCTATAGCTCAATTTTATGGAAGGTGAGTTAGGGTGATGGGTATATCATGTACGTATTCAATGGGGAGAAATGGAACACATCATGGAATACAGAGAGGTTGGGTGGAAAATACATATCATAATCTATGACTCTTATTACCTTAAAGTTAACATAACTCCCAATATACTTATGACTTACATTCCAATTATTACATAAACTTATAACTCCATTCCATTGCGATACTTTCATTTAGTGTGGTACCCTATTTAAAATTCATGTTCTTTCCTCTAATTAGCAACATGGTGTTTGTATCTTATTTATTCTATTTTTATTAGTCTATAGTTATCTCAAAATATCCTAATTTCCACCTTAACAGATTTGGGACCTTGTTTCGGTGCAGATGTGCGTCGGGTTACGCTGTTCCGCCAGGACGCGTTCGCGCGTGCACCCGTCAACCCGAGGGGATGGGCGCGCAGCTTGTGGTCCCGCAGTCCCGCTTTCCAAAGGCGGGCGGCATCCGTCCCTTATTCAGGGGCGTCTGCTCCTTGATCGAAACCGGGATGATGGGATGTCGGCTCCTCCTTCCTTGGACGTCTCCTCGGAACTCGTCGCCTAATCCGGGTCTCCCTCATAGATTTAAGACATGCTCGTGAATCTCGTTCCCGGCGCCATATCTTCATGGACACCGGTTAATTACGCTGCTTCCACCCAGATGCTCCAAGGAGTCTGGTCGGGGCAGCAACCTGCGGTGAGAAGGCCGGGTGGCTCTGGGTGCTGGGGGCGTGTCGTAACACTGCGGCTCTGCACGTCTGTCTTCCGTCCCTAATAGTGCTTCTCGAAGGCATGATGACCTGAGGCATCCCGCACTGGGTGCGGGGAACTGTGTCACCTGAGGTTTTCCTCAGCTTCCCATGTTTAACACGGGGTATGCCGCGAGTTTAACGTCCAGCGGGGACAGCATCGGACCGATCAACACGAAGAGTGGATCAGATGACAGAACCCCTTGCGGGGAACCTCCGACGATGGGGACAGCGCATGGGCGGCTTCCCAAGTGATATGGAGTGGAGTGAAGTGGCATGACCTCACCGGGATGTGGCGGCCCGGGTAAGGATCAGGATGGATGATGGAGTGAAGAGCTTGGACCCCGTAGGGGCTTCCTACGTACCGCGCGTTAGCGCGGATCAAAGTCAGCGTAGTTCGGATATACAGTTTAACGTCATGTTGGACGTCGGCAAGCCGACTCACGAAGGGGTCGAGGCCGCCGGGCGGAGGATTGAACCGAACCACCTCGCACAGAGGGGGATGGAACGGCCGGGTGGATCACAGTTTCACGCCATGCTGGACGATAAAAGGAGAAATGGAAAAAGGGGTTGTGGGGAGGCACAGTGGAGATACACACGGGCAGTCTCCCACAGGGGCGGATTCATAGGTGAATCGACGCAAGCGTGAACCCTGGAGCGGTCCACTGATGGACGAACCGACGTGAATACGACCGGGACGACCAGGTGGTGGGCTTGAACCTCAGGGAGGTTTCCTACGTACCCTGTTTAGAAGACAGGGATCAAAGTCCACGTAGTTCATTCTGTCAGGACTTACGCACTTGAGGCAACCCGGATGCGGAAAAACTCAGTTGGAAGGGACTTGGACCGAAAGTAGGAGACACCTCGATCCCAGTCACACCCTCTACTGGCTTCGGCAGTGGGGGAGCGCAATGGAGATACACATGTGCAGCCCCCCACCAGAAACTAGGGGTTTGTAATACCCTACCCCCGTAGGGAAAAGCCGCTCCCATTAAATCGTCCCTAAAGAGGGGCAATCCCGACATCCCTGCAGAGACGAGCGGGTGGGGGCCACATCCAAACCGGGGGGGACCCTGCGTGCGAGGCACGGGATCGGGTGATGCGGACGGTTTAACGTCTTGCCAGACGAAGTACAGTTTAACGTCGTGTGTTGAGGACGAAGCGGACGGTTTAACGTCTTGCCGGACGAAGTACAGTTTAACGTCGTGTGTTGAGGACGAAGGTTCTTGGCAGTTTAACATCTTACAGCGCGGACGTGGTACAGTTTAACGTCATGCGGGACGAATGCAGTTTTAACGTCATGCGGGACGAATGTGCAGTTTAACGTCGTGCTGGACGAATGTGCAGTTTAACGTCATGCTGGACATATGCGCAGTTTAACGTCATGCGGGACGAATGTGCAGTTTAACGTCATGCTGGACATATGCGCAGTTTAACGTCATGCGGGACGAATGTGCAGTTTAACGTCATGCTGGACATATGCGCAGTTTAACGTCATGCGGGACGAATGATTGCCGCTGATGGGTCCGTGTCACTTCGCGCGAGCCTGGAGGGCCGCACGGGAAGACAACGCACGGTGCGGGCACCCAGGATGAAAATCATCGGGCGCCACGCAGGCGGGTACCCTCAGGGGGTCAAGGGGGGCGACCCTGGGGGATTGCGCGCAAAAGAGGAGCTTTGCGCGCAAAACAGCAGGTCGGCGCGCAAAATGGTGGGCTGGCGCGCAATCGGGCCAGCCCTTTGCGCGCGGATGATTGAGATTGCGCGCACCGGGCTTCGGGTAGCACGCGGGGGCAACGGCTCATTCTCTAACGAACGGCCACTTTGAAGAGGGGGGGTGCGCGCAATCGGGTTGGATTGCGCGCACCCGGGGGCAATTGCGCGCAAGAGGCTTCTTTTGCGCGCAAAGGCCTTCGGGTTAAGGATGATTCAAAGGAAAGGAGCCAAGGGGATTGCGCGCGAAGACGAACCCCAAGGCTCTATTGCGCGAAAGAAAGGAGGTTACCTTAAGATCGGCATTGCGCGCGGAAGGGGTTGGATTGCACGAACGAGCGACGCTTCGGATTCTGGCAACCTTCAAAACGTCGGGGGTCGCCTTATATTTATAGGCAACCCCGGGTGCGGAATCAGGTCTCGGGCGCGGAATTCGCTTCGCGGGCGCGGAATCAGGACCCGGCGCGCAAGGGAGCCGCGCAGGCCACGGGCGCGCAAAATAGCGCGCCGGCCCAGCGCATTGGGCGCATCCCGGGAGGATTGCGCGCAACGACTCAACTTTGCGCGCGAGCCTCTGAAATTTCGCGCAAGTCCTCCGGGCCCTCCGGAACGTGCCTCTGACTCCAAATATCACTTCGCTTTCCGCATCCGGAGCTTCGTTTGGGAACAACGGACTTTTCCGGCGTCTACAAAAGCCCCCCCCCTCGGAATCTGATCGGCGAGAGGTCGCAACGATCGGGTTCCGAGGGAGACGCCGGAATGCCGAAGTCCTGGGCTGCGCGGGACATAGGCGCGCAAAAAGGGGCGTCGGGCGCGCAATTCGCAGCCGCGGTCGCGCAATCGAGCGTTCCGCGCAGCGCGGAATCCCGGCCTCGTCTATAAATAGGGGTCCAGGGTTCCGCGTTCCGTACACAGGCCTTCCGCGCGATAATCTTCAACGCTCTCGTGCGCGAAATTGCCCTTTCTGGTCGCGAAATTCACCCGATAGGCGCGCAAAACCATCCGGAATTCGCCTGTCTTTGCATGAAAACCCGGAACTTTGCGCGACATTTTTCCCAATTGCGCGCCGTCCACTTGGATTGCGTGCCAACCTTCAATCTTCTCTACCAGCCTCGTCCGATCCCGCACGTTTCATCCCTTAACCCGCACGACTCCCGAAACTTCTGAGATGGCCGCGCATCAAGGAAATGAGGGGGATGCCGCCACTCGCAGAGCTGAGATGGCGACGAACGAGGAGGTTTACGGAGCCAAGGAGATTGTTTCCAACAATCAATCCCTGTTCGACTTGCTGACGCCGGCCCAGAAGACATATCCGCTGTCGGACAACCTGCCGCTCTGGAACTTCGGCATCCTAGATGAGGTTCCGGTGCCAGGGTTCGAGGTTGATGCGCCACGGACCTGGGTGACTCAGGAGGACGAGCTTCTCCGCTATAACATCACCAACAATGGGCATCCTGCCAGGGAGACCAGGCACTTGGACGTCTATGTCCTGAACCCGAGGACGCGAACCATTGACGGGGGTGAGCCTACTGCGGAGAATTCTCCAGCCCTCTACTCGAGCACATATCGCCAGAGTGTCACTGACGACACCAAGGGCTGGCTGAAGGACTGGGACTTGCGGTCTGGGGGCAATTTCACCAGCGAGTGGGCCTGGGCGTTCTGGGTACGCCACACTTGCGATCACTTCGCAGAGGAGCTGCGGTACATTGGCCTGTTTGAGGCGGTGTGGACGTCGCAGTTCCACTTCTACCAGCAGTCCGAGCTCGGGCCGGAGCTGTTCACCCGCTGGTCTCCGGATACCAACACCTTCCATCTTCACCATGGGGAGGTCGGCATCGGTCTCTGGGACATCCACTGCATCGGAGGTATCCCGCTGGAGGGCTACCAATACGATGAGTTCCTGCCACCGAAGAACACCTGGGAAGACAGGTCACGGACTCCCATTCTGACCTGGCATCTGCTTGACCTGGCTACGCAGCGGCTCGGGATCAAGGACTTCCAGAAGGACATAGCCTACAAGGAGTGGTTCGGCCAGTTCTTGGAGCATGACCCGGCGGTCAAGATTCCAGGAAGGGGGAAGCGGTGCCCGACCGCAGCTCAGAGGAGCCGGAACGGGTCGTACTGGCGGGTCCTGGAGACGGGCGACTACCGATCATGGGGGTATCGCGTCATCGAGGCCCGGGACCCAAATGTCCGGTACGCGGCGTTCCTGGCCGCCTTTCTGAGTGGGTGGCTCCTGCCAGTGCGGGACGCGAGAATGGGCGTTCGCCCGTCGACACTGGCGGTGGCGGGCGCTATGGCCGCCAACAAAAGATACAACCTCGGGGTCCCAGTGCTGGCGAGGCTGTATGCCATCCTGGGACGCATCTCACGAGGGGGGTCGCCACGAAGGATCTGTGGGCCCTTTCAGTTCTTCCACGGCTGGGTGGCTGCTCACCTCGGTGGGTACACGTTTCCGAACGCCATCATTCCTCCGGGCAACGGCCTGCGACCCTCCCTACTGAACATCGCGGGGGTCGCTCCGATGACCCTAAGTGAGGAGGGCGTGAGGATTCGGATTGGCAATCATGCCAATTTCAACTTCAGTCCGTTCCCCACTCCCGTCGGCCAGATGATCGACAATGGGCAGGGTCCGCTGGAGCAGCATGAATACTTCCTGAACATGCGGGGTGGGGTGCTCGAGGCTCGGATCGACGGGAAGGTGATCTGCGAGCCTTAAGTGCCAGCCCGGTTCGCCAGGCAGTTCGGGTGCCTTCAGCGGATGCCGAAGAGGGTATCCACTGCTGTCCGGGAGGAGACGAACCCTTGCGTCCTTCGCCAGATGTGGCTGATGTTTGCCGCTTTCGGCTCTGGCGACGTCATCACTCTCCCTCCTACCGGGGTTGACGCGGGCTTGGCAACCGAGTACGCCGAACACTGGGCCATCGCGTACCCCGAGGGGCTTCTACGGAAGCCAGTTCGGCGGCTCGAGGTTACCCGTGCGGAGACCGGGCGTCAAGGAAGGAGGCGAGGCGCCGCCACACGGGGGAGAACGGAGGCGCGCCAAGCAGCGGAGCCGGCGCGAGCAGGGACTTCGGCGGCGAGCACATCGCGAGCTACCGCTACGACCTCGGCGCCCAGAGAGGGGGCACGCGCGGTGGTCGAAGAGCGGCCCGGGAAGCAGGTGAGACGTCTGCTCGAACCCTCCCACGATGCAGTCTTCCCGGCGCTGTGGTCGGCCTGGATGACCCTGCGGCAGTCACTGGGGACCGACGCCATCTGGCGAAAGATTCTCAGAGAAGGAATCCATCTGCCAGAGGTCGGGCGCCTCCATATTGCCGACAGGGTGGACTTCAACCGGCAGTATGCGTATCTGACGGCCATGGACGATTACGCGCGCCAACGTGGTCAGCGTGCGGAGCCATCCCTTCTGGTGAAGGTGATGCTCGGTCTAGAGCCCGCTCCAGAACAGATGCCGCCGGAAGAAGATGAAAGTGGCAGCGACTCCGGGGAAGAGGAGGAAATGGGGGAGGATGAAGGCTCCGAGGGAAGATCCCATCAGGGGAGCCCACGGGAGAGCGGCGAGGTGGCCGGATCTGACAACGTTGATGTCACTGAGCTCCTCGAGGTCCGCTTCTATCCCTACTCAATCTGCTTCATCCATTCTCTTATGCAGCTTCTAACCCATTTCTCCATCTTTCTCAGGAGCGCACGGATGTTGGTCAGGCGTCCTCAGCGGGAGTAGGAGGGGCGCCAGCAGGACAAGGCGGGGGCCAGGCACCCATTATCAAATTGACAAGCGCGGAAGGGCCCCCTGCTGCAACTGTTCCTGCGGCGGCCGGGATAGCGGAAGATGACGCTCTGAACTCCCGTAAGTCTCCTTGCTTTACTGCTGGTGCTTGCCATTGATAATCCGTGACTAACCATGGCATGCCCCGCACAGTGATCTCAACACTGGAGGCTCGTCGGGTTGCCAAACCCGGGCCATCTACGAGTGGACCAGTGGTGGACATGCCGCCTGCTCCGGAACAGACTTCCCAAACCGAGCCGGCCCCACCAACTGCTGATCAGGGGGCTGCGGGCGCCGGCGGTGCTGACATCGGAGAGAGGTCGGGGGCTGACGAGGGTGTCTGCGCCGCTGGGGAGAGAGAAGAAGGTCGTCCAGATG
The DNA here is from genome assembly GCA_963277665.1 of Viscum album. NCBI lineage: Eukaryota > Viridiplantae > Streptophyta > Magnoliopsida > Santalales > Viscaceae > Viscum > Viscum album. Next base: position 918,264,517 of record OY728143.1, on the reverse strand, counting down.
TTGGGGAACCTATCCCTCACGAGGACCTCCCAGGGGCGGACCCTGCAGCAGACCTGCTGGCTGCCTTCCCTATCTACCGGCCTGCCGACCCCGAGGAGATGGACGACTCGGACGCGGAGGCGGTCGAGGAGAGCCGGATAACGCGCCGTAGGGGGTGGAAGTGCATCCAGCGCTTCCTCAAGCGAGACCCGTCGGAGTGGCTAGGGCGCATGGGATCACTTCAAATCTGGCTACGCTTCCTGTGTGCCGGGGGAGCTGATGCTCAACGCCTCCATCTGACGGTCCGTGATTTCTTGGCCGAAAAGATGCGCGAGAGCTGCCGGCGTGCCGACGTCACACAAAGTCGGGACATGTCGGAGAGCACGCGGGCGCTCCTCGCGGCGGAGCAGGAAGTCCGGCGTCTCGAAGGGCAGGCGGCAGAGAAGGAGGCCTTCGTCGCAACGTGTACCGAGCTTGTGGAGCAACTAGCAGCCCAGCTGGTTGACGCCCAGGTACAGCTGACGGAGGCGGGCCAACAGATGGTCACAATTCAGGTCGAGCGGGAGCGTGCATAGGCCAGAATCGACGAACTGCGTGCTGCGACCGCCGACGAGGAGAGGGCACGCAGAGAGCGAGAAGCAGCCCTGGAGGCCGCCAGCCAAAGGGTAGCGGCGTTAGAGAGACTCATTCAGCACGCTAATCCCTAGGGGCTTTGTTTTGCCATTCCCAGAACATTTGATTCCGCTACTTTGATCCATTTGTATGAACCAATATATTTATCTGCATCTTTTGGCTTAACATGCTCAACCACAATTCACTGTCTTGCAGGAGTGTTAACCAAGCATCAGGCATCCATAATTGGGCCTGGATTGCTGGAGAAAGAGGGAGGTCATTCCTAGGAAAGGAGACCTCAAGCCTAATCAATGTATCATCCCCCCAACTTGTTCCAACACACGAGCGGGACAATGCTAGGGGCGTTGAGATTTTATCCGAACATAGGGAAATGAGAAAGGGTGAATCGCGTGTCCCGAATCTAGACATCCACAACGGTCGGCCTTCCAAGAAATGCCCAAGACGGTAGGCAGACAGTGGATCGACCATAACAACTGCAATAGACGGACCGAAGGTCATCATTCATATTGCAGGAGGCAGACCACATGTCATCATGAATACCGCTTTGGGGTTCCTTCAGACACAAGGGTGGAAATCCAGATCAACAGGGCATGCGAAGCGTGGGGCGAAGTGACGATTGTTCGGACAGAATCCAACGCTCTCAGAATTGCGCCACCGTGGGGAAAGCGTATTAGGCGGATGCACTAATCTGGCCGTGAATCACCCCAGTTCTCAGACAGCACCTCTTTGACGAGGAAACCGTCACTTCCCACCATTGCAGTGGGGCATCCCGAGCTGAATCGGGGAGAATATCACAACTGCACCACTCTACCAGAAGCCAGGCCAGACGGCCGGCGACGAGGAGGGGCGGGACTTAACGATCCCTGAGGCTGGACCCGAGTTGAGATGCTCGGGCGTTCCTACGTACTCCATCAGGCTGGAGATCAAGCCACACGTAGTTCTCAGAGTGCAGTTTAACGTCATGCAGGACGTAGAACCCCGTTTAGGGGAGATCTTAGTTTAGGGTCATAGAGATCGGACCATAGGGGTAGATCTTAGTTTAAGGTCTTAGAGCTCGGACCATAAGGGCTAGATCTTAGTTTAAGGTCTTAGAGCTCGGACCATAAAGGGAGATCTTAGTTTAAGGTCTTAGAGCTCGGACCATTAGGGGAGATCTTAGTTTAAGGTCTTAGAGCTCGGACCATAAGGGGAGATCTTAGTTTAAGGTCTTAGAGCTCGGACCATAAGGGCTAGATCTTAGTTTAAGGTCTTAGAGCTCGGACCATAAAGGGAGATCTTAGTTTAAGGTCTTAGAGCTCGGACCATAAGGGGAGATCTTAGTTTAAGGTCTTAGAGCTCGGACCATAAGGGGAGATCTTAGTTTAAGGTCTTAGAGCTCGGACCATAAGAACCTCAACGTACGCCACATCGTGGTCCTATCCCCTGGATATGCGAAGATGCACTGAGGGATAGTGCCAAGAGTGTCGAGGGCTCGCCTGGTCAGAATGGGAGGTGGAAAATGTGAATCATGCGGCCATTCACTCAAGGACTGGGGGCACCGGAGTAACGATATGGGAGTACTGCCGACCGTGGCGGAAAAGCAGCATCAATATCGCACTAACCGTTGGTGGAATGAGGCAGAAAACGAGCATCGACCGCTCAATCGCAGGATTCATATCGATTTGCTGCCCGAGGCCATTGGGGGTACCGGCCCGAGTCGGTGGGAGAGCACTGAGGCATTGTGTCCGAACCGTTCACGGGGGCTCCACCCAGGGCGTGGATGATGGGTCCGAATGAAAGGGAGCACGAAGCCTGAAAAGTGGAGGAAACCTGACCAAGCGGATCCTGACCCTCCTGGCAATAAACCAGAGTACTCTTGACACCGGTGGACCACTGCAAGGGGTCGGGGAACACGCCTTGAGGGTGACCTGAAGGCGACAGATTCCCCAGAGAAGGGGGAATCTCTAAGAGGTGGGGGGCTGGACCCGAAGTTTCAAACATCCGGGCGTTCCTATGTATCCCATAAGGATGGGAATCAAGCCACACGTAGTTCTTGAAGCGCGGCGCAACACAATCGGGCACCAGCGCGGGGAAGAGTGCGGGTCTGACCCTCGCATACAGAAGGAGCGGCATTTGATATTTCTTGTTTGTCCTTAAAGATGAATGGTTTTTCTTTGTGCGGCGACATGCCTGTGATTGAGGAATCTCTGGCGTTGCCACAATAATCAAGCCACGGAAGGCATTGATGAATGGCGTGGTTATTAACCAGCGCCCAACATGAGTGTCCCCTGAGGAGGACATCATGATGCAGTGCCGTTTCTCGTCGGGCGGCCAAGACGATCACAGTTTACGGTCGTGTGGTAGGACTAGACAACACAGTTTAAGGTCGTGTGGTTCGGACCATGGAGGAATCCGCTTATCGCGGTACGGCGGACACGGCGAAGGCGGGAACATACCCAGCCCTGCGGTCACACACGATTCCAGGAGAAGAGTCTTGGGATGGGGGTCTGCGTATGTCCATCACCCGAGGGGAAGAGATGCTAGCCTCCAGATATACTGGGCCCATAACGCGATTGTTCGGGCGACTCCTTCCTCCTTATGGGGACGAGGGTCCAGCTACGCATGGCCCTTAGGTAGGATATCCGCATATATCCATGGTGCTCAGATCATGGGAGCCTCGAACGACATCATTACCCTAGTTGGTCTGCCTAACGTGTAGAGGTGTATTAAAGGTCAGTATGAAGAGAGTGTCGAGATTCCACTACAACGCACAAAGGCAGAGTGTGAGGAGGACTGCACAACCAATGTTCAGAGCCTGAAAGAGCCGACATGGCGATCAAGGACGTCGCTGACCATATTCGCAACACAACATCCGATCGCGTCAGCCTAAGACAGGGCAAGCAAACGAGCATCAACCGCTCAATCGCAGGATTCATATCGATTTGTGGCCCAAGACCCACCGGTAAATCGACCTGGAGCGGTAGGAGAGCACTGAGGCACCGTACCCAAACCGCTAACGAGGATCCCTTTGAGTGAAGGCTCGAACAAGAGGAAGCGCAAGGCCTGACAAGCAACACAGGACTTGTCGGGATTGAATCTGACACTACGAGTCATAGACCGAAGTACCCAAAACATGTTAACAGATCACCGGAAAGGGTCGGAGGACTCACCCTGAGAGCAACCAAAAGAGGGCAGATCCCCGTGATCAACCAAGAGATGGGGCTGGACCTGAAACACAAGCGTCCAGGCGGTCCTACGTATCCCATAAGGATGGGAATCAAGCCATACGTAGTTCTTGAGAGGCAGTTTAACGTCATGCAGGACGATGAAAGGTGTGAGGTGGTCCCACACATGGGGGGAGGCGTACGGAGCGGCCAGTAGACCGACGTGAATGAGGACATGATCCCTCGCTCACGCGATACGCCTCGCACAAAAAGGAGGGGAACTTGGGCCAGAGGCCCGATGCGGGATAGAGATTCCCGGGAAATGGGGCTGGGCCTGAAACATGAATGTCCAGGCGGTCCTACGTATCCCATAAGGATGGGAATCAAGCCGCACGTAGTTCTTAAAGTGCAGTTTAACGTCATGCAGGACGAGAAAAGAAGGGGGGGCAGAAGGCATCCCCAAACGTGGGGGGCGTACAGCATGGCGAGCAAACCGACGTGAATGAGGGCATAGCCCCGCGTTCACACCATACGCCGCACACCCGGAGGCAACTGGGCCAAGGGACCGAGATGGGATGGAAATTCCCAAAGGATGGGGCTGGGCCTGAAACATGAATGTTCAGGTGGTCCTACGTATCCCATAAGGATGGGAATCAAGCCGCTCGTAGTTCTTGAGGGGCAGTTTAACGTCATGCAGGACGGATGCTGAACAGTTTAACGTCTTGTAGCTCGGACGTAGTACAGTTTAACGTCATGTTGGACGAAACACTTGGCAGTTTAACGTCTTGCAGCGCGGACGATATGCTAGGCAGTTTAACGTAGTGCAGCTTGGACGTATGCAGTTTAACGTCATGCAGGACGTATGCAGTTTAGCGTCATGCGGGACGAATGGGCAGTTTAACGTCATGCGGGACGAATGTGCAGTTTAACGTCATGCTGGACGTATGCAGTTTAGCGTCATGCGGGACGAATGTGCAGTTTAACGTCATGCTGTACAAATGTGCAGTTTAACGTCATGTTGGACGTATGCAGTTTAGCGTCATGCGGGAAGAATGTGCAGTTTAACGTCATGCTGGACAAATGTGCAGTTTAACGTCATGCTGGACGTATGCAGTTTAGCGTCATGCGGTACGAATGTGCAGTTTAACGTCATGCTGGACAAATGTGCAGTTTAACGTCATGCTGGACGTCGGTACACTCAGACAAAGTACTGCTTGAGGAACCTAGCGTTGGTGGGAGGAGTGACACGCTCACCATCCATAGTCGCTAGGGAGTACGCGCCATTGGGATAGACCTTGTGGACGACAAAAGGTCCCTCCCACTTGGGCTCCAACTTGGGCGGCTTCCTGCCGGGGATCATCGGTGCTCTTAGGGCTACCACTAGATCACCCTGAAGGAAGGAGCGGAGGCGAACCTTCTTATTGAAAGCTCGAGCCATCCTGCTTTGATGCCTCTCCAAGTTGTGCAAAGCGCGAAGTCTATTCTCATCCAGTGCTTCCAACTCGACTAGACGGGCTTCAGCAACTCTGTCCGGCGCTTGCTGGTCGTAGACCGCAGTGCGCAAGGACAGTAACTGGATCTCGATGGGCAGGACGGCCTCAGCTCCATACACCAGGGATTAAGGGGTCATCTGGGTGGAATTGCGAGTCGTCGTCCGATAAGCCCAGAGGGCGTTGGGGAGCTTGTCCGGCCAACTCTTCTTGTTCTGACCAACCATCTTTTGCAGAATGTTAGAGAGGGTTTTGTTAAACGCCTCGATCTGTCCATTCGCCTGCGAATGATAGCGAGATGCATGGTTCGAGCGAATGTTATACTTGGCGTACAACTTCTTCAACTCGGCTACTCTGAAATTGGTTCCGTTATCCGTGAGGATAGCGTGAGGCACTCCAAATCGATAGATGATGTTGGAGGTCACGAAGTCAGCGATCGAACAGGATTTGACCTCTCTGAGCGGAATCGCCTCTGCCCATTTGGAGAAGAAGTCCGTGGCGGTCAGAATGAACCGGCACTGGCGAGCTGTCGCTGGTGGGTAAGGTCCCACAACGTCCAGACCCCAGACTGCAAAGGGCCAGGAATACCTAGTGGTATGGAGAGGCTCCGGCGGCCGATGCACAAAGTTCGCATGAACCTGGCACGCATGGCACCTCCTGGCATACTCGATGCAGTCATGGATCATGGAGGGCCAGAAGTATCCCAACCTCCGAATCTGGTGGGACAGCTTCGGCCCAGTCTGATGGGCGCCGCATGAACCGGCATGAACCTCTTGCATGACTCGTGGGATCTCAACTCCCTGAAGGCAATGGAGGAGAACACCATCAAATCCGCGTCTGTAGAGGATCTGCTCTAGGCCGGGACTGCTCTGGAGGACAAACTGCGATGCGCGGCGTCGAACTCGCTCGCGCTCGGCCAGATCCGATGGAAGAATTCCATGTTGGAGGTACTCAACCAAAGGCGTCCTCTAATTAGGGGCTGATCCGACTGTCATATCTGGGGTAATCGGGGCTCCGGGCGTAGGGGCAACCGTGGTGAGATTACTTACCAACGGGCCGCGATCTTCTTCCGGGATAACAGGAGCGATGAGCCTGCGGCGCATCACGCGGACGATCAGGTTGTCCTGCTCAGGCTCCGCAAGTGACGCAGCAAGGCTGGCCAAGGCATCTGCTCGACCGTTCTACGACCGGGGAATATGGACAATTTCTGGCCGAGAAGGGAATCGAGCCATTAGAAGGAGGGTGCACTCCAACAAAGGCACAAGTTCCGGCTTCCTGACAACATAGTCGCCATTGATCTGCTTAACGACCAGCTCGGAGTCCCCTTTCACGCACAGACGGGGCACGTCGATCTCGAGAGCCAACTCGAGGCCGGTGATGAGGGCATGGTATTCCGCCTCATTGTTGGTACAGCCCTCTGACAACAGGAACGAGTATGGCAGCACGGCTCGCTCCGGGGTAATGAAGACGATGCCCAAGCCCACTCTGTTGAGCTTAGGATTATCGAGTCTTCTACCGGTGGGGCTCCGGGAGGCACCGTCAAAGTGCATCTGCCAGCATGGATCGGCTCGATCAACTGAGAGAATGGTCTCATCAGGAAAGCCTAGATCCAGTGGCTGATCCGCGGAGGTCGGGTGAGCTTCCAGAATGTCTGCCAATGCTTGCCCTTTGATGGCCTTCTGAGACACATACCTGATGTCGAACTGCTGGAGAATCACAACCCACCGCGCTAGACGGCCAGTCAACATAGGTCGGCTCAGGATATATTTCAACGGGTCTACCTGAGAAACCAACTGTACCTCGTGGTGCTGCAAGTAGTGCCGCAATTTCTGTACGGAAAATACGAGCGCCAGGCAGCTCTTCTCGATGGGGGAATACCTAACTTCCGCATCTAGGAGCATGCGACTGAGGTAATAGAGGCTATTCTCCGTTCCCTCGTTGTTCTTCTGGGCGAGAAGGGCACCCAGGGACCGTTCCAGGGCGGTCACATAGAGGACCAGCGGCTTTCCGGATACGGGCGGCATCAGAACCGGAGGTTGAAGCAGGTACTGCTTGATTTCCTCGAAAGCGGTCTGACACTCTTTATCCCAGGCATAGGTGGCACCTTTCTTCATGAGCCGAGAAAAGGGCTTACACTTGCCGGCCAGATTCGCGATGAATCGGCGTATATAGGCTAAGTGGCCTTGGAACCCTTGTAGTTCCCAGATGTTACCTGGGGGAGGCATCTGGCTAATCGCCCTGATTTTCTCTGGGTCGATCTCAATACCCCGGTATCTTACCACAAATCCAAGGAACTTTCCGGAGGTGACCCCAAAGGCACACTTCAACAGGTTCATCTTCAGGCAGCGAGACTGGAGGAAGCCGAACACTTTCTCAAGATCTTTGAGATGGTCCTGACGCTGGCGCGATTTGACCACCAAGTCGTCGACGTAGCATTCCAACAGCGTGCCGAGGATTGGCTTGAATATGCGGTGCATCGCCCGTTGATAGGTGGCACCTGCATTCTTCAGGCCGAAAGGCATGACCCGGTAGCAAAAGGTACCTTGGGGGGCCCTGAAGGCAGTGAACTCCTCATCCTCAGGGGCCATCCGAATTTGGTTGTATCCGGAGTATCCATCCATGAAAGAGAGGGCTTGGAACCCAGCCGTGGCATCAATCAACAGCTCTGTCACTGGAAAGGGAAAATCATCCTTCGGACAGTGGCAGTTGAGATCGCAGAAGTCGATGCAGACTCTGATCTGCCCGTTCTTCTTCCTGACCGGCACAATGTTGGCCAGCCATTTGGGGTACTGAACTTCCCTCACGAAGTTGGCTTTGATAAGCTTGTCAACTTCGGCCTCAACCATGGCACCGTGGGATGGGTGCATCTTCTTGGGAGGCTGCTTGAACCCGCGATGGTTCGCCGGGAGACCAAGGCGGTGGACGGCTACCTGAGGATCTAGCCCCGGCATCTCTTCATAGCCCCAAGAGAACACATCACAGTGCTGCCTGAGAAAGTCCACGTACTGCTGCCGCTCCTCAGAGGGCATGGAGGCACTGACCAATGTGGGTCTTGGATCGGCCTCGGTTCCAAGGTTCACCTGTATTAACTCATCGACCGTGGCGGGGACGCCCTCCTCAAAGGCTGGGGGTGCATCTTCCACGTCCTCTCCACTCGGGGAGGGATCGTCCACGGGAGAGACTGCGTTGGAAACTGCATTGGGGCTACCAGATCCTGCTGGGCCACTGGTGCTGGAACGGGCAGTCGCGGTCATCTCATTAGGAGAATCGCGGGCCGTCGAGACCATGGCCACGTCCAACCGTTGAACCGGGAGGACGTAAGCGTCATCCAGACTTGCCCAGGGATCACCTGCAACAGCGACAGGCTCAACCTCACCTGCCAGGATCTGCTTATCCTTGCTCTTGTAATAGTCCGCGTCCAGATAGCGGGCTTCACATGAGGCAAAAGGAGAGGCATCTCCTTGAAGCACGCCTACTCGACCATTAAGGGAGTATTTGAGGCATTGGTGGTATGACGAGGGAACCGCCGCGTGAAGATGGAGCCATGGCCTGCCCATCAATGCGTTGTACGCAGTGTCCTGAGAGACTACCATGAATTCGGTGTTGGCAACCAAGTCACCGAACTGGGTCTTCAAACGTATCTTGCCGACCGGGGTTTGCTCGGTGTGGTCGTACCCCTGGATCCTGAGGTCGGAGGGAATCAAGTCATCCTCAGACAACCCCAATCTTCGGAGCGTCCGAGTTGGAATCAGGTTAATCCCGGACCCCGTGTCGACAAGACAGCGCCGGACTTCAAGGCCATTGAACTGGCCAGTGACATACAACGGACGAATGTGTCCCTGTATAGCAGGGTCTTCATCCTTACCAGAGAACGAGATAACTGCCTGACATTCAGCGTCCTCGATCGTTTCGGCGTGAAAGGCCTCTGCAGCCGCAACCTCTGTCTCAAACTGGAGGGGGCTTTTCAGGGCTTCAGCGAGTGCCTCGCGCATCTCAGATGACATGCGCAGAGCCTCAAGGATGGAGAGCCTTGCTGGGATGTCGGCCAAGTGTTTCAGGACATCATACTTTTTGGCGAAGCGCGAGCCCCTGGTTGCAGGAGGTTGCTCTGCGGTTGGAAGCATGACGGGCCTTGCCGGTTGGATCGGCGGCCGACTGGTACTTGGCGCATCTCGCTTTTCACTGGCTGCAGTCCGGGAAATGGTCACCGTACTGGGGTCAGGAAGCCGAGATGGACTCGTGGCAGGGCGGAGCTAGTCGTGACGCGGCTGAGGCGGTTCTGCCTGGTCCCACACCACAAACAGCGGCGGAGGCGAATCCGTCATCCCCGAATGGGGGGGCGGCGCACGTTGTGCTCGGTTTTGAGCCTACTTCCTAGTCTCAGTGGCATGCACGGCCTGGCTGGAGGTACCAACGGCTGTGCCCCGGCGACTCCTGCTGCTGCGGTTCTTCCGACGGTGGCGACGACCGGGGATACTAGGGAGGTCCACCTGGTGTTCTTCAACGTCGGGAACCGAAAAGGGATTTACCAGCTCGACGGTGTTAACCGAAGCGTACCCAACACCGTCATCGGACGAATCATCCATCACCGGGCAGATCCGAGGAGGGACCCCCATCTCCGGGGGCATGAAATCGCCGAGAGTGCGGGATAGTGGCGGAACCGGCGGGGCGCGCTCTTCCTTCCTGCGCTGCCGCCGTTTGCTCCTCTTGGAAGAGGCAGGCTGGGACGACGATGCCGAAGCAGCACCTGCAGATTCTGGGGGCTCAGGCTGATTCAAGCGCGCACGGATGATTCCATGGGCGCGAATGGTCGTCTTGCGGGCCATCCAGTTATTATACTTCTGGGATCCGCGGTTGGAGACCAGCTGCCATTCGTCCTCGTTGCCACAATCGTCATCTGATCCCACGAACACGCCCGGCACTTGTGCTGGAGCTGGGCCCAACCTGATTACATTGTTGTTAATCTGGTCTTGGAGCCAATCCTTAAACACATAGCACCGCTGGATGGTGTTCCCCAGGGCCCGATGGTAGGGGCAGTAGCGGGGGTTATTCGTAAGATGTGCCTCCTCTGGCTTCCAACACTCAGGCAGTCGCACAATCCTCTGCTCCAGGGCGCTCCGGAAATAACCGGGGACCTGATCCTCATGGAATGAGTAAGTCAGGTATCGCGGGCCCCGGGGAGCATGGTCTTGACGAGGGGCTGGAGGGGCCGGCCGAGGAGGTGGACCCTGATTATCTCGCCTGGGTTGCGGCGGTACATTACGCGGAGGGGCCGGCCGGTTCTGAGGCTACCGCTGCTGGGTCGGGAACTGAGCCCGTGGAGGCGGATTCCTGTGAGGCTGTGGAGCTGGCCTCGCTGGCAGCAGCTCCAATGGCCTGGGGGCCTCTATCTGGGCGACAGCAGCGGGCTCAGCCCAGCTGACTCTCCTTGCAGGAATCATAGGAGGCAGCGGGTGTGCCTGGCTGGCCTGTTGCAGGGCTTCCTCAAGACGTTGAGCTTTGTCTGAGAAGTCCCTGAACCCTCCGGGGTAATTCTGAGTGATCAGGGAAGGGACCAGTTCGGTCTTGACGTTCCCGACGCACATTGTCAGCAACTGCTCCTGAGTCAATGGCATGTCAAGGGAATACGTGAGACCCTTCCATCGGGCGACGAAGTCCGCGACTCGCTCATCAGGCCTCTGCTTGCACTTGAAGAGGTCTGCGATACTTGTCTTCCGGGTCGTGGAACTGAACTGGTAGAGGAACTGTCTACGGAGGTCCTCCCAGCTAGTTACCGACCCGACGGGGAGCTGGTTGTACCAGACAAATGCTGGCCCTTCCAGTGTCTGAACAAAGCAGCGAAGCTTAGCAGCCTCTTGCTGCGCCGGAGTCCCCAACATAGGCCCGCACCTCGAGTTGAAGTGGGCTAAATGCTGTGGCGGATCTCCAGTCCCGTTGAAGGGAGCGAAAGTGGGATTCCCGAATCCCGGAGGCGCCGGCATGTCATCCACCCATGCTGGGTAGGGCTTGCCGTCCGGTGGGATCGCCACCTGCCGAGTCTCCAAGGCCTCCAAGCGGGCAATGAGTGCCGCCATCGGATCGTCCGGACATGGGTTCCAGTCCTGGCGAGGATCTCTAACCACGAGCGCATTGCATGGCCCTTCAATCGGGTCGTCGACCGGGTCGTCGAACTCGGCAGCTCGTGGGATGGCGGGCGGAGCGGCCCTTGGGGCAGCGGGAGGAATCCGAGCGGGGTCTCTCAGGTAGTCACGCCGCTCGGGAGGGTGTGGCGAAACATACCGCGCCCTCTTGACGTAGGCAATGGCCTCTCTCCTGTCGGCGAACACGGCGTAATCACGGTTGCCCGGGAGAGTCTCGTCGAGGAGCGGTTGTTTCGGTCCCTACTGTCCTGGCCTAGGATCACCGTAGTCAGGCCGCCGTTCTGCAGCGCGCTCGGCGAGGAGCTGGTCAACCAGCTTCTTCTGTTCGGCGAGCTGCTGACGTAGCGTAGCCTTCTCGGGATCCTCCTCTGCCCTCTGCATGGAGGCAGATGGGTCGGCGGGCTTTATAGCCTCGTTGTGCTCTTTTCCTTTGCTGACGTTTCGGCTCAACGTCAGTGCTTCAGTGGGTGCGGGGAGCCCCAGGAGGTTCCTCTGATGACGAGTGACTCTCACCGATGGCTCTGACGACGGCTTGTCTTCGGGGGGAAGCCCCCGTCGAGAAGTTCCAAGTCGTTCCCCTCTCCCGACAGGTCAGCCATATTGACTGTTTCCGTCCCTGGGGATGTACCCTCCGGGCCACCCAGTGAATCGGGCTGTCGGCGAATCACACTGAAGCGTAGGGCAGCGTACTGCCCCCATCCACGGATATACACGTGGGGAGTGGCTTCCTCGATAACTTTGCGGAGTACCTGAAAACACTCAACGCATCGTTGTTGGAGGGCCTCATGGTGCCCAAATGACCCGGGGTGCCGAACCGCGGGGAGCATGGCCAGGTCAATTTGACGGCACTGCTCACCAATATCCTCCAGGTGCACTTGACTCCCGGGGTATGGCATTTTTAGGCGGTGAAGACAGGAGCGAGTCTCCCGGAGAGTTCGGCGGAAGCATTCGAACTCATCCGGGGTGAGCGATTCGGGTGCATCAAAGCCCGGTCCTGCGACTGGCCAAAACTTCTCAGGGAAGTGGCCCTCTGCAAGGACGGTCCAGAAGCTCCACGACTCAAACTCGGGACCCAGATCTCCTTGGTCCTCTTCAATGGCTGGGAACGGACGGGGAACCGGCAGTGGTGCCGAGGCGGGCCGCCGGGCTGACGGGCTGGTCGGCGGTGAATACGGCGAACAGGCCGATTGGCCTCCATATCCCGGGCCGCCCTCTGAGGGTGGCGGTGCCCTGGCTACCACATCACGATAGGACGGGCCGGCGAGCGAACATCCTGCTGTAGCATCGGTGCTCGCCGAGGGTGCACCAGATCGTGGTTCGACCGTCGGTCCCCAGAAAAAGTCTCCGGCTTCTCCGACCGAGACGGAAGGCACTTCCGGAGGGGCCGGTACCAACCACAAGTTTGATCCTTGGGGGTCTATCAGGCCCTCGTTACTCCGGATATACCTTCGGAGAGAAGCGGGGATCACATCGATCTCGTTCTCGGGGAGCACGAGGCTGACGTGCCGCATTCCTACCCCTGCCCTTGACTGGCGGGATTGGGGAAAGGGCTCTGTCGCCGAATCGTACTCTGCCTCTGAATCAGAGAAGTGAACCGGTCGGATCTCTATCCGGAATTCCGTAACATTCTTCCCTCGGCGTCGACGCCTTGCCTTCCTGCCCCTGGGTGGTTCTTCGGGGTAGGGCTGACCTCTGTCCTGGCGTCCTCCGGCCGCACTGGTGCTGGGGCCAAGAGGACTGGAAACCAAGGTGCGAGGGGCACCGGGATAGATATCAAAGGGGACGCGGTGAGAGATGATTCCGGGCAGGCCTCCGGGCCGGGATCAGAAGGTGGGATGACCCATGCCTCCTGGATCGGCCACAAGGAGTAGATCCCGTTGGTGAATAGCGCTACCGCGAGGTGGTCCGCGGTGGCTACTGCCCGTACCAGCAACCGGGAGAGTCGACCCAACCTGCCTTTGGGGCGGTCGGGGCCTCGATCCAGGTCGGGCATAGGAGTTCCCCTGCCCAGGATGCGCAGGGTCCTGGCGACTGGAGCCAACAGTGGCTTGGGCCAATGCGGCCGCTGTTGCTAGGGCCCCAAGGTGGGCATCCTCCTCCGCTCGTGCCCGACGTTGGCGTCGGGACAGGCGAGTCGGGATGAGCGGCGCGGGCAGGTGGAGAGCCCGCTCTTCGACTTGAGAGGCCTGGCGGCGGTGTCGCCGTGGCCTGGTGGGAGTCCTTACCGTAGATCCCTGGAGCGAATCCCGGATAGGGTGATCCCGGGCATCTTCCACCTCATCCGCATAGGGAAGGGAACTGTCAGAGCGCTCCGGGGATAAGCTCCCGAAGCGGTTGGACGTTGGGGTAGGCAGCGGTGCCTCCCTGCGCGGCCCTCGGGGGCGGCGGTGGTGGCGAGGTGCAGCCTCCCCAAGGTCTAGGCGAGCCATGTCCCTAGTGGGGATGACTCCCTCTTCCTCATATCTCCGCACCAGGGTGTTGATCACCCTTCTCTGGATGACCTCTGAGGGGGAGAGAGGGCGTGGTCGTCCCGCAATTGCGGCTGCTGGGACGGCCGTGGAACGGGCGGGACCGCGTGGAGGAGCCGTGTCGGTGTTTCCCCTACCTCTGCGCCAGCGGGCGGGTGGCGATCGGGCACTGGATCGGGCGACCTGATTTCTGAAAGCAGGGAGAAGGACCCATTAACACTGACAGGAAAAAGGAATCGACAACCAACCATTAGCGCCACGACGCCTTCCGTGGGGGGAACCCAGGCCCTCGACGTTACGAGACGGAGTGCCCGATGTCCCTTCCCCAGCCCCTGGCGGGTAAGACTGAATGCTTGGCCGGGCAACATGCCGGTCTTCCAACACCTCTGAAAGCCATCGGTCCTCGTATCGAGGAAAAGAGATTCACGTCGGGTTCACCATTTTTCTGTTTCGGTGCGGATGTGCGTTGGGTTACGCTGTTCCGCCAGGACGCGTTCGCGCGTGCACCTGTCAACCCGAGGGGATGGGCGCGCGGCTTGTGGTCCCGCAGTCCCGCTTTCCAAAGGCGGGCGGCATCCGTCCCTTATTCAGGGGCGTCTGCTCCTTGATCGAAACCGGGATGATGGGATGTCGGCTCCTCCTTCCTTGGACGTCTCCTCGGAACTCGTCGCCTAATCCGGGTCTCCCTCATAGATTTAAGACATGCTCGTGAATCTCGTTCCCGGCGCCATATCTTCATGGACACCGGTTAATTACGCTGCTTCCGCCCGGACGCTCCAAGGAGTCTGGTCGGGGCAGCAACCTGCGGTGAGAAGGCCGGGTGGCTCTGGGTGCTGGGGGCGTGTCGTAACACTGCGGCTCTGCACGTCTGTCTTCCGTCCCTAATAGGGCTTCTCGAAGGCATGATGACCTGAGGCATCCCGCACTGGGTGCGGGGAACTGTGTCACCTGAGGTTTTCCTCAGCTTCCCATGTTTAACACGGGGTATGCCGCGAGTTTAACGTCCAGCGGGGACGGCATCAGACCGATCAACACGAAGAGTGGATCAGATGACAGAACCCCTTGCGGGGAACCTCCGACGCTGGGGCCAGCGCATGGGCGGCTTCCCAAGTGATATGGAGTGGAGTGAAGTGGCATGACCTCACCGGGATGTGGCGGCCCGGGTAAGGATCAGGATGGATGATGGAGTGAAGAGCTTGGACCCCGTAGGGGCTTCCTACGTACCGCGCGTTAGCGCGGATCAAAGTCAGCGTAGTTCGGATATACAGTTTAACGTCATGCTGGACGTCGGCAAGCTGACTCACGAAGGGGTCGAGGCCGCCGGGCGGAGGATTGAACCGAACCACCTCGCACAGAGGGGGATGGAATGGCCGGGTGGATCACAGTTTCACGTCATGCTGGACGATAAAAGGAGAAATGGAAAAAGGGGCTGTGGGGAGGCACAGTGGAGATACACACGGGAAGTCTCCCACAGGGGCGGATTCATAGGTGAATCGACGCAAGCGTGAACCCTGGAGGGGTCCACTGATGGACGAACCGACGTGAATACGACCGGGACGACCAGGTGGTGGGCTTGAACCTCAGGGAGGTTTCCTACGTACCCTGTTTAGAAGACAGGGATCAAAGTCCACGTAGTTCATTCTGTCAGGACTTACGCACTTGAGGCAGCCCGGATGCGGCAAAACTCAGTTGGAAGGGACTTGGACCGAAATTAGGAGACACCTCGATCCCAGTCACACCCTCTACTGGCTTCGGCAGTGGGGGAGCGCAATGGAGATACACATGTGCAACCCCCCACCAGAAACTAGGGGTTTGTAATACCCTACCCCCGTAGGGAAAAGCCGCTCCCATTAAATCGTCCCTAAAGAGGGGCAATCCCGACATCCCTGCAGAGACGAGCGGGTGGGGGCCACATCCAAACCGGGGGGGACCCTGCGTGCGAGGTACGGGATCGGGTGATGCGGATGGTTTAACGTCTTTCCAGACGAAGTACAGTTTAATGTCGTGTGTTGAGGACGAAGCGGACGGTTTAACGTCTTTCCAGACGAAGTACAGTTTAACGTCGTGTGTTGAGGACGAAGGTGCTTGGCAGTTTAACGTCTTACAGCGCGGGCGTGGTACAGTTTAACGTCATGCGGGACGAATGCAGTTTTAACGTCATGCGGGACGAATGTGCAGTTTAACGTCGTGCTGGACGAATGTGCAGTTTAACGTCATGCTGGACATATGCGCAGTTTAACGTCATGCGGGACGAATGTGCTGTTTAACGTCATGCTGGACATATGCGCAGTTTAACGTCATGCGGGACGAATGTGCAGTTTAACGTCATGCTGGACATATGCGCAGTTTAACGTCATGCGGGAAGAATGTGCAGTTTAACGTCATGCTGGACATATGCGCAGTTTAACGTCATGCGGGACGAATGATTGCCGCTGATGGGTCCGTGTCACTTCGCGCGAGCCTGGAGGGCCGCACGGGAAGACAACGCACGGTGCGGGCACCCAGGATGAAAATCATCGGGCGCCACGCAGGCGGGTACCCTCAGGGGGTCAAGGGGGGCGACCCTGGGGGATTGCGCGCAAAAGAGGAGCTTTGCGCACAAAACAGCAGGTCGGCGCGCAAAATAGCGGGCTGGAGCGCAATCAGGCCAGCCCTTTGCGCGCGGATGATTGAGATTGCGCGCACCGGGCTTCGGGTAGCACGCGGGGGCAACGACTCATTCTCTAACGAACGGCCACTTTGAAGAGGGGGGGTGCGCGCAATCGGGTTGGATTGCGCGCACCCGGGGGCAATTGCGCGCAAGAGGCTTCTTTTGCGCGCAAAGGCCTTCGGGTTAAGGATTATTCAAAGGAAAGGAGCCAAGGGGATTGCGCGCGAAGGCGAACCCCAAGGCTCTATTGCGCGAAAGAAAGGAGGTTACCTGAAGTTCGGCATTGCGCGCGGAAGGGGTTGGATTGCGCGAACGAGCGACGCTTCGGATTCTGGCAACCTTCAAAACGTCGGGGGTTGCCTTATATTTATAGGCAACCCCGGGCGCGGAATCCAGTCTCGGGCGCAGAATTCGCTTCGCGGGCGCAGAATCATGACCCGGCGCGCAAGGGAGCCGCACAGGCCACGGGCGCGCAAAATAGCGCGCCGGCCCAGCGCATTGCGCGCATCCCGGGAGGATTGCGCGCAACGACTCAACTTTGCGCGCGGGCCTCTGAAATTTCGCGCAAGTCCTCCGGGCCCTCCGGAACGTGCCTCTGACTCCAAATATCACTTCGCTTTCCGCATCCGGAGCTTTGTTTCGGAACAACGGACTTTTCCGGCGTCTACAGATCTGCAAGATTCTTATCCCAAACTTCATCCCCATAGGATTGTGTAAGACATAATTTCACTTAATAGATCACATAAGATTCCATTTTTATACTTGAAAATAATGGTTTTTTTTAAAAAATTACACCATCTGTAAACTCTGAAATCGTAATCCTTGGAATTCGATTGAACATGATCTTAGTATATCCTATACTATTTAAGTAGTCCTTTGAGACTACACAGATATTTGAGGATGTTAAGGGGTGATTATTTGTAACTTAGTGTTCATATATTTACTAATATTCTTTTAATATTTATGTTATAAATGATGTCCCCAATATATATAATCGATAGTGGTTACCCCTAAATTATAACATATTTATTGATATAGAGTAATGGAATATTTCCATGGGGTATATACACCATTATTTATATGAAATGAGTATAAATGATAAGAAAACCCAAAATAAATAATGAAATAAAATTTTATTAGAAATATTCTCTACAGAAATAAAAATTTTCCGGTGATATTATATAACATCAACATTGGAATAGTAATTGGTTTCATTTCATCCATTATGGTTTATCTATCAACCTCTTATTATAATTATATCAAGAATCATGAAACATAATCCATAATTTATTACATTAAATTATCCCAAAAAATATATTCTCTTAAAAAATTGACAAATATCTCTATTATTAGTCTCTTTAGAAACATTTATTTTAAAAGACTCATTTAGTAATTTTTTCTGATCCCGAATAGATGGTATGTATTGTATCTTTCCCAACATCAAAACCATAAATTTGTAGCTAATGTTTCTGAGTCTCCCATATTCTCTATCATTAATATTATTTTCTATACCCTTGTCATCTTGAAAATAATTCTTGATCTTCTATACTAAAGATGATTGGGAAATTACTTGGAAAAAGAATGAGGTTTCATGTACCATAATAATTACAATATCAAACTATACTAAATCTACCAACTTTGTGTAATACTCATTCGTCATCACTGATAGAATAGTATGATCCTTCTTACTCAATTCATATATAACTTTTTTCCATCCTACAGTTGTATTATATGACATTTTTATAGTCCTTTTTTAGTTATAACCATCTTCTTTATCCCATATTGACCGATTTCTATTTGTAAATACAAATAAAACTCTCTTGATCAATATATATATAACATAATACATTAAAATTATTATGTATCTATGTATTTAAATAAATTAATACAACATACATCTCAACATAATGAATTTGAATGTTTTACTCATGGGTCTTTAATTAGATATCTGCATATCAATGAACTAAATAATTTTAAATATGTACTCACCAAAGTATGTTAGTTTATATATCACTATATATCATAATGTTATTCATAGATATAAAATTACAAATACAATAATTAATTTTTATTTTATTTTTTTATTAAAGATAAATTCCCATTCTATAGAAAATGTTAATTTTAATCCATTATTTTTTTAAGTTGGTCAAAATGTTTTCTAATTTTATAATATTTTCCACCATTCACTAAATGTATCCTGTTAATCCAAAGAAACTACATCTCTCAATTACATTCATTAGTGACAACTAAAAATTAACAACCTATTTCATTTAATGGTCAATAGATATCTCATCTGTGGAGATAATATGGACAAGAATATAAACATATGGGATCCAAGTCCCACACTTTCTAAATTTCCCAAATTAATACTTCTCTTTTAGAGTTTCAAAAAAATTCAATAAATTGTTCTCTTGATCATTATACCTTTCGATGTATATCATTATTTCATCTAAAAATCCAAAAACATTTATCATAATAATCAATGAATATTATATTCATTAATTCTATTTATATATAGTGTTAATTTTTTTAACTTCACCTATTTTATTATCATCTCATAATGGAAATGACTTTTAAAAACAATTTTCTTCAATGTATAATCCTTCTTAAAATTTATTTAATGGCTATAATCATTGAGATCTCTCTATGAGAATTATTGAACCCCTTGGAGATAATAAATTAAACCATAATTTGGCATAAGTGATACATGTTATAAATTGTAATGTAATAACCATTTCATAATTTGTGTTTTTAGATCATGTGATGAAATTTATTTCCCAATAGCCGATGACAATCCTCATGGTTCCATCCTTATTATTCTAATGTATGTTATGTTTCCCCCAATGTGAAAAAATATGGTGTATAAATACCTTATCACACAACACTAGTAGTTTTATATTAAATTCCCCTAATTACAGTAGTTTAATTCTATAGAGATTTATATATGGGTTTTTCCAAATATATTAGGTCAATAAAGAATTACATCATATGATCATGTGGATTTTGAATTAATTTCTCATGAAATATATCAATTTGATATTGTACATTACTTTCATCCACTATTATTAAGATATACCTCTAATTCATTTATTTAACAAATATCTTATTTTATTTATTATTATGATCCACAAGAGTATGTTCTGTAAAATAATTTAGCATTGGAGACTCACATATAAAAAAGGATTTCTATTCCAACCTCACAAATTGTAATCAATATCTTTTAATATTAAATCCTTTCATTATAATTTTAGATCCAATCAATACTAATTTTTATGAAAATTTCAATTATTGGTAAAAAATAGTAGTTTGAAAATAATCATACTACATTAATTATAAAAAAATATATCATAATTTGTTCTCATTCCAATAAGATATTATATTTCTCAATTAACCAATAAATAATTTATTATGTAATGATGGAAAATCCCAATAGTTATTATGTGTTTTGACATGGTTTCAATTTCTTGAATTACATCCCATTTATAAAAAATGATGTATAATTAATCAATAAATAATCAACACTTATAATTGTGAATCACATTTTAATTATCATATAAATTTACTACAAATTAATTTCAACATTTCTATATATTTAAAAAAATCCACGATTTTATATGGGTTTTAAAATGCCTATGTTCTCTAATTACATTCTAAAATATCTAATTACTAGGTTATCCATTAAAATTTATTTGATACAAACATTAACAATCCAACCACTGTAAAATCCCATTCCTTTTCATGTTATATATTTTTTTCGTAATATTGACTTTTTATTGAATTGAAGGGTTAATTTTTCATAAATAGGATTCAAATATATATTTTTGGAGTTGGATAATATCAATAAGATGGTTGAGGATATGTATAATGGATTAAGATGACTTTTGGTCACTCACGCATTGCATGGTAGACTGGGCTTAATGTTCTAATTTTGCATAGTGTTCTACCCTACCCGACAACTAGGTAAAACCATGAAACCGGGCCAATTGAGATTTATTTTTATTTCTCGCACATATTTTTTGTATGAGTACATTAAAAGCATGAAAAAACTATAATTCATGTCTTATAGGGTTCTATATGGTCGGATCATAATTTTGAAAAAAAATGAAATCCATGAAACATTATAAACATTATTGAAAATGGAGAAATAATAGCTCTTCCATATGATTTTAACCCTTAGCCAACTCCTTCTTCTCTATCATAATCATTTTAAACGGGATTATTCCCTACACATTTTCCCTTAAACATCCCATGGTATGCAGAAATAACTTGTGCATTTTGATGATGATTAAATGTACAACTCTATTCTCCAACCTCATTTATTCTTCCTCCAAATCCATTGATTTTAGATATATTCTCACAGGGTAAATTTGATTATTCAACCAGATCATATTAGAATAATTATGTTTTGAAGGATATTTTTCATGATATTAATATAAGATGTTCTGTGATGATGAATTTATGTCACAAATTTCCATTTCATTAGATATAATCCAACTAAATTATTTATCAATGTTTTTTCCCAAATAAAATAAAATATAATATTAAATTTGGTATTAAATTAGGGATTTTATTTTTATTAGGTATGGGTGTGTGCCGAGTGTAGACCAGACCCCGTTGAGGATGGTTTTGGGTGGATAATAGTTTCCAATGATCATTTCGAATTATTAATATAAATTAAAATAAATAATTATTTACAATATTTATATATAATTGAATTTAATATTATTTATTCATAATATTGCATGGTCGGACAATTTTTCATGAAAAATCTTGGACATGAATAGTTAGATTTTACTATAAAGGAAATCACTTCAAATGATGTAGGTTGTCCCAAAACTATTACTATGGTTTCTTTATTTATTTATAAAATATGTGATGGGTTACATCACCACATTGGGTGATTGAAAATTTTTATAGATTAAACATTTATATAAATTATATACATATGGATAATTGTAAGTGTCAGAAGCCAAGATGGACCCTTATGCGTTGGTGATCCCTTGATCACCAGTGATTGAGGTAATTTGTTTTACACGTATGTTACCTTAGATACATATACATTCATTGGTATAAATTGGATAAAAATAATAAACATCTTATCCCTCAGGTAGGTGCTCTTAGACACATACTTATAGTGGAAAGGGGTGGAATATTATGGTTTTTGTGACTAGAACATGGAGGATCTATGCGATTCCTTATGAAATTTGAGGTAGATGAGTATAAAATATGGTGAGTATTCCTACTCCACATTCACATGAGTAGAACAATTTATATTATGTATGAATATTTAAGATCGGTTTCATGATAGAATTGACATTGGATGAATTTCGAAATTAGAAAGGTATTATTCTATCCCTCTAGAGTGATTCCAATGTGGCCTTCCCTAAGAGGCATGTGAGGTCACTATAAGATTATAGAGATGGTGAGGGAAGATATTCAATATATGTTTCTTAATATAAATATGATTTGAAAATGGGTTAATGGAAACCATGTAGGGTGTATATAATATTACATGGCATATGGGTTCTTGGTGAGTGTCTCAACCTTATGTTAAAAATTAAGGGATATAATACGAATGATCATGAATCATAAAATCAATGTGTCACCTTGGATCATTGGAATTAATTATTGGGATCTAGGTTATATTTTTGACATAAATACCAATGAGTGGATTGATTGGTTAATCTTATGGTCATCTATTTTAATGAGAGTTGTCTGAGATGTTATATGGTGTATTTTGTACCCAAAGTATTGTTTTTTGTTATATTATAGGTGGTAACTATTTCTATAATGTTTTATTAATGAGATTAATAGGATATATCATAGTATCTGGTTGTTATGATTGATTATGTATTTGATTCCTAGGACACTACGTAAGATTCACAACTTATACCTAAGATTTTATGATATTCTTAGGAAGTTACGTAGGATCCACCCTATATGCCTAATAATTTAGGGGATTCATATGATTTTCTAGAAGGATGTTTTATTTATATTAAAATATTATAATTTATTCTAAGGATACTCATGAATATCCATGTTTTATGCCTTATGATATATTGATATTCCTAGGATACTCCCTATGGTTTGACTATTCGAGTATAATATTATGAAATTCCTATGATAAATTATTTGATAAGGTCATTTTACCTGGATATGTTGAGATTCCTAGTGTATTTCAATTGATCCAGAATTTTTAGCCTGATTTGTAATGTATAATCCACCATACCTATTCATTTGTCCTCAATATGATGAGATTATATGGATACTATCTACGGGCAGTCCATTCGATCCTGATATAAGGCCTTACCTAGGATACACCCGAGGATATAGAATATTGATCCTGATATAATGTGATTTGTATTATATTTTTTGGATATGGCCATTTGATACTAATATGATGATATGCATATGATACTTCTAAGGATCTATTCATTATTCATAATATCATTTGATTCCTAGGATGTTTCTTAGGATCTAGTGTTTATATTTAATGAGTTCATGATCAATAGATTCTAATATGGGACATATATCATCCTCATGATGTGTCTCATGATCGATGACATTACATCCTTGGTTGAAGCACGTATTGTCAAATCCATATGTAACTTTAGAACACATGGATCATGTTTGATTTATATTATTTTAGATACAAATTTTAGTTATTTTAAGACCAAAACATTTTCATTCAATTATTTTTGTGTAATGTTACGGAAACCATTAGTTTATACCTTGTGGTTTTTAATCACACCCTTGTTCAGAAGCTATAGATTTGTAGGACCCATGAAAACCAAATTATTCACATTTCAACGTTTGGTATAGGATAACAATTTATATTTAGTTTGATATATTAGAAAATATCTAAAAATTGGGACGAGAAGAGGCTAAAATATAGTAGTATAGCCTTATATATTTTAATATCTTCATTAATTTGTACATTAATTATCCCACAAGGATACTAGTTGGGTCATATGACTATATTCTTGTTTTATTTAGCAATTATTATTTTATATAATAAATGTTTTTCCAGTTATTATGTGTACTCTAATAACTTTTCATTTTGGTTGTAAGAATTGGAATTTTAACTATTTTCACTCTCATAAATGGTATATTATTCCCATAATATACCCTTAGACCCTGTATTCTATTCAGCAACCACTGGTCCATAAAGAGATTTACTACTATGAAAATAGGATATAAACATGGAACTATAACAAATGTTTTCCAAATCCATGGATATATATATATTTATACCAAGGCTATAGCCTCAGTTTTCATAGTCTCTAGCCATGTTTTTCTATGATGTCAATAGACCCAATAGCCTTATTTTAAACTGTGGCCATAGACCTATAGCCATATTGTTCAATCCTATAAGTAATTTTCATGATTTCCAAAACCATAGAAATTGACCCTATTTCAATGAATCAATGTATCTCTATAGCCTCATAAAAAAATGGATATATGTTTTTTTTCTGGTTCTATTTCTACGTTTTATAAAACCATGTCTTTGGACTTATTATATTTTCTATAGCCACAGTTCACTAAATCCTTGGGTATAGGTCTCCCGCCCTTGCATGGGGAAAATTATCCCACAAAACAATGGCGTGATGGACTAACACCATGGTCTATATGCTATATCCATAGTAATTTATAATACATATAAACAAATAAATATTTATATACTCAAAATAATATGTGTTGTAGTGGTAAGATGATTTTTTTAGATAGTCAAGGTAAGTAGATTGAATCTGGTTTGATGATATTTATTTTAAATCAATTGACATGGTTTACATGGGATTTATCCACAATTTTCCACTATAAAAAACCCTACATCCACGGTTTAAACTATGGCTATATACATATTTCTACTATGGACAACCATTTTATCTATTTCCATGACAATATGTGCCCCACCAAGTAAAACCATGGATATAGCTTATAACCATAGAATTTACCCTGATAGCAACTACTGTGTAAGATATATATAACCAAAATTTATAGATGTTATTCTTTTGAGGTCCTATAATGCAGCACTAGTCTACGCTCTATTATGTGTTCTATGGTGGTAGGGTCTTGTGAAGGGAAACCATATCCTTCTATTCACTTTCTATTTAATTTTTTGTGTGGTAGATAAGGAATATTGAATATTTGAATACTTTGTTATACCTTATAATGGTGTATCACGAACACCATTTAAGTTAGAAAGTCCACGTTACTTGTAATACAGGACTATTGTTGTCATTTTAGGTGTAATAGCATAGATAGTTACTAAAATATTATCTCCATTGTAATATTGATATTGTGGTTTTATCTCATATTCCATTGTAAAGTGGTATGTGCATATGAATCTCATTTTATTGTTAGAATCACATGAAATTCATGATCTTTCTATTGATTTCTATTACTAATGGTGAGGGTTCATCAATTTAATTTTTCAAAATAAACTTATACATTGTTATAATGTATAAATTATTTGTGAAATTAAACTATTCTAAACCCCGATAAAGATCCTCTAATTCATGGTCATGTTGATCATTCAGTGTGTTTTTTTTTGTAGTTATACAGTCTATATGAGTATTTGATTTATAGTGTCCCTTAGTGGTTCAATACATTCATTTTATTCCGTTATAATGGTTTTAGATAGAGGAAATAGGTATGGTTACTTAAATTGTTTACAATACCCTATAAGGATTTTTTAAATATCATATCTTGAATGTATTATACTAATCACAACCATGAATATTTTTATAGTAGATATAAACCATCAAAGGGTGATTTAATTATAATCATAGATGAGATTGGGATACTCACGGGGTAATCTTGTATGTGGATACCCAGTGAGGGCATGTTCTCGAGAGAGTGTTGATTTGTTAGAATGTGAAGAATAACATATATATATATATATATAGATCTATTATGTGGGTTTGTGGGAATTCTATTTTCCCCAATAATATTGGGACAACATTAGATATATTACACATGAATTCTTGCCTTTATGAGATTTGGTTTAAAGGAAATGTGGGAGGGACTAGTGAATCAGTGATATATAAAGGTAACCATAGAGATTGGTTATCATATGATTTTCAGGTTCATTAAAATGAGAATATTTTATATATTTTTTCATTTTATATGGATTAATGGGGGTTATATTAGAAATTTGGATCAATCAAGGAGATACCTTGGGATTTATTCAATTAATGAAACATTAGTGCATTTATTTTTATAATAATATTTGATTTCATAGAATTGATTTTTAGGATTCCCTGCCCTATTGATTCTAGATATGATTATATTGACATAGTAAGAGTGTGGGTAGAGACTCTTGGTTGAGAGATGATAGTTAGGTGGTGGTTGATTGTGGGGTTGGATATTTTCTATGAAATATTCTTCATGGTTGTTGGGAAGTAAGCATTTGAGGTTCTTTGGTTAGATGATATAGACATACATGTGAATCCTTTTAAAAGTGTGGGAACATGATCCTATGATGGATGATATAAAAAACATGGGATCTAGTGTTAGGCTATACAATTTGGTGTTATAGAAGCATAGATCCATTTTATTTGATGAAATTGAGGTGGTACGTGATAGCTTTATATGGTTCCACTTAATTAGGGATATGTTAGTTCCTATGTGTAGGGATAGGACTAGCATGTACAATAAAATGTATGTGTACATATTGTTTCTTCATTTTAGTGATATTGTTAGGTTTTTACATTCTAATATGTTGTGACATATTTTATAGATTGTGATAGTGGATGGTTGTTTGGGAGAATATGTCTCTGATGTAGATACATGCATGTGATGCTGAACTAGGATTTGGTTGTTCTTTTTGAGAAAAATCTAAAAAAAACATGGTAGGAGTAAAATATTTGTTTATTGGTTGTGATCTTCTTCATAATTGTAATTTAAAAGGATGATGATGTTTAATTTCATGTGGATCCACGAATTTATAGTGATAGTTGGTTCTTCTCAGATATTGGGTATAAGTAATATTCTCATGGAAAATAAATCATTCTCATTATAGATGAAATGTGGGTTGTGATGATGAGTATAATACAATTATAGGGATAATTGTATTAGTCACACAGGTACATCTAATAGGTTTTATGGATCATGGAAATGGTAATACGATTCATGGATAATCAATATAACCTTTTTTCATTAGTGTCTATGAAATAATAAATGTTTTTTTATTCTTTAGTGAATATTTAATTTTTTATTTTGTCATAATGTTGGAGGGATATTGTGTGTTGGAGTCAATATTTGGATTGTTTTCTATGTCATCCAATTATGATTCATATTTTTTATATAGTGCTGCTTGTGTGGGATTTAATATGGTGAATTTGGTTTGTCAATGAACCATTCATATATGATACCGTATGTTGGTTTTATACTTTTGCGTGGATATTCAGATGATGTTCTGATTCCACCAACAAATCAACCAACAATATCTGGTTATATGATCATGGTTCAATGGATTATACTGAATATTTTTAGGAAATGTTGTCTAATAAAGGACTGACGGGTGCTTTTTCTTGATATTATGTTTAATAATTTGTAAACTACACCAATTGTGTCATTATATTGTTGATAATGAATATATTATATTGATTCCAATGGTTGGATGTACCATAATATAAAAATTGCCTTGATGAGTTTTTACATAATGTGGGGATAAACATAATATTAGGTATGTATCACCTAATGAAATTATGGTTCTTGGTATGTACATGTCTGATTAATTAATTTATCAATGATTCAGTAATGGTGGGGAGTGGTAAATTAGTTTATGAGAAATAGTTTTCTATCTATTTATATTATTATATAAAAAAATAATTAGTGTTCTATGTTATGATTTGATTTATTTCTCATGAGTTGATTATTATAGTATGTTAGTATTTGTGTTCTGAATACCACCAAGGATTCATAGATTTTAATGTTCTATAGAAGAGAAGATGAAAGAACCCATGAAATTATTGGATGTAAATTTATAAGGAATTTTGATTTTAGATTTCAGTAGTTGGGATCATTTTGAGAAATGGGACTGATATACTAATTTTAGGTGTTAGTGTATCTCAAAATAATTTTTTTTGGAAATGGATCAAATTGTGGGAAGTATTCAAAGTGATTGATTATATCTTAATGAATATGAGTTCATTCTCAAAATGATTAAAAGGTTTTTAGCCTTTTACATTGTTAGGGGAAACTGTGTCAGTACACCATAGGAGTGGGATTTTCCTTGGGTGATAGATTAATATTGAAACAAATTTGAAAAAAATCATAAAACTAACCACTTATTGATTCATAGGGATTTCCATGGTTGGTAAAATGTTTTGAAAATTATCTTATCATATAATTTGAGGAGAGTGACTAGAGTAAAGGCCAACCACATGTATGGTGGATGGATGGGAAATGTTTGTAGAAACAATGCAGACTTAATTATTTTTGTACAAATGGTAACATGATGGATTTTCACATAGATTATTTTTTTCCCACGTTCTTCAGCATTCCCTATTATGGGAACCAGTCCATAGAGTCCCCTTACACTATCTCCTCCAATCCTCAATGGGTTGGGGTTATATGAGGGGAATTTTAATGGTGATTGAAGGTATAAATTACAATTAATTAGTCTATTCTTATTCTCCATCATAAGTTTCTTATTTTATATGTTTATTATTAGGGTATCATTGTTAATTTCACTAGATAATTATTGAATCATCATATTTTGAATGGGAAATTCCATGCGAATCCTTGACGACATCCCATGATGATGAACGCATGTCATCCTACAATAATTCTTTATTTGAATGATTATTGAATAATGTATTTATTTGATCTCCAAAATTTTATGAAATTGATCATTAAATATTGAAATTAAATTGGGAAATTTGTATAGCTTAGGTCATTGACCTTTTCGAGTAAGGATTACACCACGTTGTTTGAGGTTTTTGTAGGTAGATTTTTCTTAGTGATATTTTATGAATTATTCATTCAAAATTAAAATTGAGTAATTTATTAAAATTTTGATTATTTTTTTAAATTGAATATCATGTCTTTGGATAGGGGATCATGGGAAAATATATGATTTGTAATGAGTGGTTGGGAATTCATTTAATAGAAATTACATTGAATGAGGCATGTGGTCCTTGAAATTACACTACGGTGGTTGAATTTGTTTATAAAGAATATGAAATGTTATCCACCATTGGGGGTGATATAATATTTATTTAATGATTAGTTTTATTAAAATAAAATTTTATAGATAAATAATATTGTTATGGTCCTTGTTAGAGCATTGGAAATTGATGGTTCCATGACCACTGATGGTCTAGGGATCGTTCATAAAAATAATCCCTAAGATACACATACCCTCAAGGTTATAAATGAAATGAAATTTATGATTTTTTGTCCCTTTAATAGGATCCTTGAGATACTTCCTCATAGAATAGAGGGCCAGAAATTGATGATTATTCTGAGTATGTGATGGAGGAACTATCAGATGTGTTATATACATTGGGATATATACAAGATAGTCGGACAAGTGTTCCACCCTAACTAGTGTTTGAGTACATGGGGTGGTACCCCAATGGTAGATTTATGATTTGTATAATGATACGGCTAATCATGGATGACATCTTAAGTCATATGGAAATTATTTAATATTTATATATATAAGTTGGTGTTACCTTCCTTATATGACATGTGATGTCATATTAAAATTATGGTGACTGTGAGTGATGTTATTTACTCAAGGGACTGAATTGGTTCAAGAGATGGGATGAATTGAGGGAGACCACATAGATATTTTGAATTATGAAATTTGCTAGTGGACATTGGTTGTTTTCCCAGCCACATGTGAACCACAATGAGGGAAGTTTATAGGATATTGTATCAACAATTATAGGTGGACACTTTGAACTTGGGAATTGATGGATGTTGTATTTGCAGTTAAATTGATAGTACAACCTTGTATATGTGTTATAGGATTAGAATATGGATATACATTATGATGATTATTATCTAAAACATTATGGGGTGGATGTTGTCCCTCAACAATTTTTTCATGAGATATTATGGGAGGGACACACTACCCTTGAGTTTTATGAATATGATTCCTATGAAACAAATAATGATCATGTTGTTATGTATTATGATACATGGGAATCCAATGATACTACCATGGGACAATAATTTATGAAATGATATTAAAGGAGATACCTATGATATTATTTATGATTATAAATTTATGTAGGATTGTATATGGGATTCGTATAATGAAATCCTATAATATTATTATTACAACAAGATAAGATATAGAATTCCTTGGATACTCCCCAGAATCAACATTTTACAGAACATAATATGATGAGATGATCATTATACTTCATAGGATCTGGATTCTTAATCTATATATGATGATATACCTATGATAATCCATTTGATCTATATATTTGAACTTAATATGATAATATTACTCAGATACTCGGTATGATCAAGATGTTTAATCCCCATATGATGATATTCCATGGATAATTTCAATTATCTTAATCCTTGATCCCCATTTACAAGATTCCTTGTAAACATCGTATGATCTTGCCATTAGAGCCCGATATTGTGAGATTCCTTGGATACTTTATTGTATCAGGCTGTTTGATCTATGTAAGATGAGATTGTTAGCATAATTTGTTGGATATAAACATTTGATCCTAATGTAATGAGATTCTAATGATATATCATAGGATCTGGTAATGATGACTGATATCATTTGATTACGATAATGATTCATGGGATATAATTTTTACACATGTTATATGAATGATAATGAGATTAAAAGGATGTATTTTTATCCTCTTGGTGTTATATCTAGTGCTCTTAAACTGAATAACATTGGCCGAATCATATATGGTCGATCCCAAGTGTCACCATAGAAATCAAGGATCAATTTTGGTTTATTTTTTTCATAAACAGTTTATTTATATTGATCATATTAAATTATCATACAGTACATAGTTGGTTAATTTTGGTACACTATTGGAGGTTCATTATTGATTTTAACTCACACACTTCTCGGTTGTCCATGGCATTGGGGTACCCATGTAAACCTCATTGTTCATAGGTTTCGGTAGGGTAAATTCCTTGGATTTGATCTTGTAGTTTGATAGATTAGATTAATTTTAGATATTTTCATTAGATAAGTCTTGCGGATATTATTATATTCTTCTTATTTTTTTCTATTCTTTATTTCTTACATGTGATCGACTAAATGGGAAACCATCTATTAAGTGTAAAAATATATTTGATTCTTAGTGAATTTCATTTTTAATAACATAGATGATTTTTATTTATTAGACGTACTCATATTATTTATAATTATAGATGTTAATTTGGTTCTTTCCATTGTTTTTTACTCTCATAGGATTTTATAGTATCCTTAAGGTAAAACATTTTTCACTCATGGTTAGTTTGAATCCACTGGTGTATGGGAATGTGCACCTAATATTCCTTAATAAATAATTAGTATGTGTACTATAGATTGTTCCAGGGAAGTAGAGTGTTACAACTATAGTAACCCAATGCTAATGGACATGTTATATCCATAGTACCAAATAAAAAGATCAAAATCCATATTATCTAGCAGTTTACATGTCTTAGGATACAGTATACATCAATAAATATTATAATACATCAGTTATTCTAACTACATTATTAAAATAATTAAAATTGTATTGTTCCCCCTTTATTATCCTAAATTCAAACAAATTAATCGTCCTGGTTTCCTAGGAAAATGGGGAAATGTAGTAAAAGGTTGAGTTCAAACACACAGTAAGGGGTATTATACATAAAATATATTATTAAATAAAAAATATTTACCTAAAATAAATGAAATATATTATCCTATAATATCATATAAAAAATTCCATGATAATAATATGTCCATAGATAACATAAAAATTGAATAATAAATACATGGATAATAATAACTAATCACATAGTGTTAGAATTCATACATTCATTCATCATAACTGTAACATCAATGAATTTCCCAAGATATCATAAATATATTTCCATAAAATAAAAAATCTAAAATGTAATCGGTATCAAGATACATTTATATTTATTGATGGGTTAAATAATTTTTTTGTCCCACAATTCATATTATAACTCAAATGCATCAATTGTATGAATAAAATGGATAAAAACTAAACTACATATTGTTCCCTAAGGTACATTATACATAATAATAATTCATTGGTCATTAATTGTTGACATTGAAATTGTAGATATTAGGAATAATAATATTTTCCATTTAATGAAATAATATAGCTTTCTCGGTAAATATATTTTTATAAACATTGGAACTATATGATATATTCCATATTATGGAAGTTCCATTTTAAAAGTAATGATATAAATGTAATAGTGTGGACTATATGCATGGAACAAGTTTATAAATAAGAATTATAAATTAAATATAATTTTTCAAATTGGTAGGGTTATAATGAAAATAGAAAAACCCCTTTTAAGTCATTAGCATACATTCCATATATTTGACTTGAAATAGGGAAAACAATTTCATAAAGAAAGTCTTTCTGGCCGAAATAAATTAACTAATAAGTTGAAAATTATCAAATATAATATATAATCCACTAAAGAAATGATAATAATGCCACAAAATAAATCATAAAATTCCATAATTATATAAATACCACCTCTTATAAATAATTTATACATGATACCACAAATAAATGACTTTTTTATGGAATTGGATAAGATAATTTATGACAATAGGAATTTTTATTCAATATAATGGTTTATGTGGGTTTTATAATGAGAGAAATAATGGTATATCTTTGATAATATATTTTTTAATTTTAAAAATAAATAATAATAAAATTCCATTTGGAAATATAATTTTATTGGAATGGATAGCACAAAAAAACAGAGAAAAAATTGGAAACCCCTAGCATATAAATTTTCTACAAAAATAATGATAAATATCACATTATTACATTAAAAACTCATTTAAGGGAAACATGAGTTGAAATATGAGAGTGGAGACATAATAAATAATTTCCTAGTGAGGTGGAACCGATTCATGGGTACGAATTTATAAAAAATGGGGTGAAATTGCTTATTAATTTAGAATTTTATGCCTTGTAAATCTATGTTATGTGAAATGAAAACACCTTCTATTTACCATAATTTTAAAACATGAATTTTTAAATTTATTTATTTTTTTCATTTTTATTTTTGATCTTTGAAATCCATTTTTATTTTACCTTTTAATCGGAAAATTGCTTCCTTAATAATGAGTTTTTAAGTCCCCAATTTCAATTTTACACTTTGGGTGGTTTATTATAAGTTCAAAAAAGATTTTAATTATTTAAATACTCCTAATTTATAAAATTAACACATTTTTTGTCAAGGGCTCTCCAATAATAATTAATATAAACATTTCTCATTACAATAATGTCGTATTGTGAACCGTTTATTTATACCATATTTTTATATTTACCTGAAAATTTTTCTGTCTTGGAAAATTATGAGAAATTAAATATTCTATAGTTTAAATGTGTTGATATAATATTTAAAGACCATTGTATGAAAATATTTTTTAATTTCTGATAAATGTTTGGATTCAATATATCTCTTTCTTTATTTCAATATCATGCATTTGAAATTAATATTTATGTACCCATTTTTTAATGACATCTTGTTTATTTTTCTATGATATATGAATTTAATTATATTATAATTCAATAGAAAAATATTTGTTATTAATAATAAAAAATAATAATTTATGTATTTTACTTGATTATTTTATATATAATTTTTACATTATGATTAAAATGGTCATATTTCCAATATATAGATTCCAAGTATCACTTTACGTTTCTAATGGTCATATTATCACCTATATGTCTGCTTTATTATAATATATCAAATAAATAAAAAATTTATTTTATTATCACCTAAATAAATATATGGAATATATATCACATTATATGATACAACAAAAGTAATCCTCCACCCCCCCCCTAGTGAGGACATGTATTTCTAGTATCATTGTTGGGGAATGATTACCTAGTTTGATTAAAATGAAATGTCATGGAAGGTCTTTATTGGAAATTTATAATTTACTATATACAATTTTTATGTAATAAAATTTACCAAAAAATAAAACATTATATAATGGTAATAATATAAATTCCATTGATAAAAATGAAGTAAAATACATTGTATTGACGAATACAATCAAACTGACTTGATACACATCTCAAATAAATAATCTTGAGGTAAAAACACAACTCATTGTGGGATAATTAAAAACAACTTAAAATTACTATTAAGAATCCAAAAGTATTATCTCAAAAAAAAAATAGAATTATAAAAGATGTATGACTAGAAATATATACACATGCATATATACATATTTAGAAAATTATTTTATGTAGGAAAAATTGTTAATTAATGCATAATGATAATATTTCATCTTGATAATCATAAAAGGATATATCGACTAAATCTATATATTTTGGGGATCCCCACTGAATATGCAATATTTGATCCTCATATTATAATATGAGACTAACCGTAGACAATAATCCGGGGATACACCCATGCCATGATAATGAGTTCATGATCAATACTAATCCCCTATAGATTTTAACTAACATAGTTATCATTTGGATTTAGATATAGGAGAAATGGATATCATGGTGTCCGGGAATCTTAATCTCGTTTTATTATACCAACCTATATGAATTCATAATTTTTAACAAAGAATATTTTTATATATTATTAATGTATCTCTTTAAAATAAATTTTCTACATTATATTGATAATGATACTAATTATTCTAGTCAACATGTCATAAATCAAAACAAAACCACATTATTTTACCAAGTAGATGATTAGAAGTATTAAGAATTATAAAAATAAATCCACTCTCAATGCTCAAACGTTATTTCAAATAATTAAAAGTTATTTATAAAATGGATTACATTGTAGACATAGGTACCATGTTTTAAAAAACATGGAATAATTCATAAAAATCCCATCATTGTTACAATTTTTTGACAACTATATTATTGTGAAAACCCATATTACATGAAAAATGCATAAAAATCATCTATATTGGTTGTTGTATTTTCTCAATGACACCGACCTTGTAAAAAATAAAAAACAATATTTTTAAATATATAATATCAGTTGGATTAAATGAGTTTGTTGGTAAATTAGTATCCCAAATTAGAGAATATAAATATTAGACACTAATTATCCATGTTATTTAGTTTTTACTATTTTGAAATTTATAATAGAAACCACCCCATTTGATTAAAACATGAAACATAGTCCAATTTACATTTTTTAAATGATCATATTTCAAAAAAAAAGAATGATATATTCCAATGAAAGATTTAATCCCTTTGAAATTAGTTTTACAAAATAAGGGATGTAAGTAAAATTAATATTTTATATTTAAAATTATTTCAAAAAATAAATAATAAAAAAACGTTTTTAAAGAAATATCACCACATTTAAACTATTTAAAACATAGTAATTTACAGGTTTTAGAACTAGGTAATTAGTAAACTATTTGAATTTTCACATCATATTAGCTCTTTACATCACAAAATGTAGCAGCCACATTTACACTAATGTACACTCAAAACTATAGTTTCTGTTTAGTCCTTTTATTTATAGATTAACCAAGTATCTGTGGAAATATTTTAATTTAAATAGACTTTATTTTGGGTTTCCAAGTGATGCAATACAGTTTAATTTAAAAATTTAAGAAGTGTTAAAAAAAATAGTAAGCAGTTATCTTAAATGTTGTATATAAACATCTTTTGATCTAACAAAACCTATGGTTCTGCACTTCATCCATGATTAGTATCAATGGAAATTTTTAATGCCTTGTGATAATAAGGCTTAGCATCTTGGACCTAGAATAGTTACCCAACTAATATATAAAGTATAATTGAATAATATTACATAATAAAGGAACAGATTATCAAAGAGTAACTAATAATGTAAAAATAAAATTCATAATCCAAAATAAAAGGGTTTTACAGTGAAACATTCATAGAAATTAACATTGAAATTTTTCCAGGTTTTAGGAATTTTCTTGGGAAACCAATAATTCCTATATTTAATATATAATGTGGTATCATTAAAAGTTTTGTAAAAACATATATAGGGAATTTTTTAGTAATAGACCAACAATTACTCGATGTTTTATGGACACAAACGATAGATTCAACATAATTTTATGATTCCAAATTATCTTAAAAAATGTACAAGGATCCCTTAAATCCATTGAAAATCTATTAAATACATAATGAAATAATATTAAATCATTACAATAAATCCTTATTAACAAACACCACATATAAACAAATGTGATAAACCTAAAAATTATATAAAAAAACAAACCAACCAAAATCCTTAATCAAACCCCAATGAACAACCTTCAAATTTTATACTATAAGAATAAAAACCCTTTGGTAGACATATTTAAATCTAATTGCACGAAAATGGGGATAAAAATAATGAGAAAAACTAATATAATTATAAATAATACAATATCGATGAAAGTACCTTGTTTTTAGATTAATTACACTATGATTCAGGTAAATTCATCAAAGAATCGCATATAAGGATTGAAATATTATAAAAAAGTGAAAATTAGGATGAAAAATATGGGAAATGAGACTAATGTTATTTCCTTAATAAGAAACACCCTTAGATACCCCTTGTTTCACATGATTAGAAGATATAGGCGGATATGTCCAAGTGATTCCGTGGAAGATGACTCCTTATAGCAAGTATGAGGGGTGATAATGAAAACCCACAACAATGGTTACAGGTGTGTTATAAAATAAATAAAATATCCAATTTTAATTTTTTTAGAAAAGCCACCATGTTCCGATTTTTAGGCCTCTAGGTGTCCAGTTTGACACCATAGATTTCCTATAGTTCTTCTTACGCTATAGGGTACCTTAAACCCTATGCAGTCCATCGAATCAAATAGTGGGTTTTTATAGACTCCCAAAATATTTATATCCCTATATAATATCAAACCATCCCTAAAATATCAATACCTTATATAATAAAATAATAAATACTACATCAAAACTATTGATTGAAAATCAACCCCTATAACAAAATAAAAAATTCAAATGATGTTATGATATAACAATTTAAAACTCCACATAATGGCAATTCATATAATCTAATACATGATTCATTAAAATATCTATACTATATGAATTTTCCTCTCTAAGAAGAAATAGAATTTTTTTACTAAGTTTGAATAACTCTTAAGTCATTAAATCCTCGTCATATACATCAATGAAATTCATGATGCACAAAAAACATATCTAACTAAAGTAAATAAATCCTAATAATTCCCAATTTCTAAATAACTAGAATGTGATCAAATCACATATACACAACCAAAATTAGACCATGAAGCACATAAC
Organism: Viscum album; assembly: GCA_963277665.1. NCBI lineage: Eukaryota > Viridiplantae > Streptophyta > Magnoliopsida > Santalales > Viscaceae > Viscum > Viscum album. The sequence goes on along the minus strand of OY728143.1, from coordinate 918,227,525 downwards.
AAGAATCTACTATTTTTCTAATTCACTTCTCCTAAATCATCTTCATGTTATCTAAGAACATAAAATCTCATAACCATATCATTGAAATCCTTCAAAAACATAAATTTCTAAAATCACTACAACATTCTCTAAAATATAATCTAGTTCCAAATAACAAAAATAAATTTATTAATATTCATTATTATAATACCATTATATAATAAAATTATACGTCTATACTTCTATGCATGAATCATATAAAAAACATGATACAAGATTACAACAATTAAACTTCTATCATAAATAAACAATCATCCTCAAGACTCTCAATTTTTTTATATAATTAAACTATAACTAGGTTCCTCTAGACTATTGAACTGTATGTGGTGATTCTATTAATGAAATTACATTATGATATTTTATATAAATTTAGAATACTTACGAAAATGTTTATAAAAATCCATATTTTGTTCCCAAAATGACAGACCATGTGATTTATTATATAACATAATTTCACAAATAAAATTAATTTAAAAACATTGGTATATTTAAACATACTTAAAATAATTTCTTTTAGAATAATCATTCATGACATTGATAAATTTAAGTTACCAATCAACTACAAATACTATCCAATTTTATTGTGAAATCAAAGTTGAGTTTCATTTTAAAATCATCTTTCCAATTTATTTTTTAATCCATATGGTTTTCAGAACTACCACTTTATTATTTAAATAATGAAAATAAATAATAGTTAATTTAAGAATCTATATATTTTAAATAATACATAGTTGATATCTTTTTTTTATAAATTCCATGTTTTTTTCATCTCTAATTAGTTAGGAAGACCAATTTTGATGAAAGATTAATTTTCTCAAAATATAACACCATTGAAAACACATTTAGATTAAATATTATTCTCCACTTTGTAAAAAACTATATTATAAATAGTTTCACTCTATTGATGACACTATTATACTACTTATAGTAACTCATACTAGGTTACACAATCCCCCCTAAAGAATAACCAATAAGTGAATACTAGCGTATCTAAATAAATTTTTTATAAAATATTTTTTGATGCACAAAAATATATAATCCATAACAACCCCAAGTCCTGAAACTGGGTGCTAGTTTATTCATTATTACATTTTCATAAGATTAAAATAAATTCATCAAAAAATTATTAAATTACATGATTACAATATTATATTTGAAAACAAAAAATAACAAATAATATTTTTCAATAATAACATTATTCCCTCAATTATACCCTTTTATATCAATAATAGTAGAATTAATCGAATCATATCAATGGAATAAAAATAAGGATTAGCTTAAATATTCATTAATGGTTATATACAATTGATGATAATAAGAATCAATAAGAATAATATACATAACTGAACCAACATTCCATTTAATAAAATTGACTACAATGATAGGGTAATTCAAAATCAATATAAAATGGAAAATAACTAAACACACATTCCATTTAAACAAATTAACTATCATGATAAGATAATGATAAATGAATATTTTATGGTTACTAAAAGAAAACACATTTCATTAAAACAAAATGGGTATCATGATAAGATAGCTCATAATCAATATAGAATGGTAATTAACTGAAAAAATGGATATTAATCTATTAAATGACTACCATAACTAGACAAGGAATTACCAATATTGAATGGTAAAAAATAAAAATACAAGTCACATTAGAAATGTACTATAAAGGAATTATTCCATATATAATATCATTATTAAAATATCACGGATAATAATAACTAAATTCCCAATGAATGAAATTATTAATTATTGGATGTCATGATCTTTAGAATTAGGATACATACACTTTCAAAACTTCTCTTAAGGCATTTTAAAAATGATAACTAGGTATAAACTAGAAACCCATTTATCTATGGTTATCCAATTGATTCGTGAAATGATTCCACAAATAAATCAAGGGGATCTCTATAACTCGTCTCCACATTTATATTTATGTCCAAAAAGATCCACATATATCAAATAATTTATTTAATTCTTGAAAAATACTCCCTACCATTAAATATCTATATTTAAAAAATATAGAATATTGTTATTTCCCCATTAAATAAAATAATATTAAATGTAAAAATAATCATTTATAGCACTGAGATGTGGTTTAAGCACTATGAATATCCAAGATTAATAATATATATTTTGGATAAATTTAATATCTAATGGTCATAGGAAAATGAATAATTCTTGGGAAATTTAATGACTGAAAAAATAAATCCCAAAAAGTGAGTAAAAATATAATTGTTGGACTAAATAATAATAGAACATATAGACGAGGAATATGATTGGAATCCATAAAACATATCCCTATGGTATTATATGAAAATTGTAGGGTTTTTTCACTGAAAAATAGAAATACCATAAATAAATATATATATATATCATAGAGGAAAATATAATTTTATTTTTAAGGATCACCATTTAAAACTATTGGTTTACAAAACATTTTGAAAATACATTTCATTAAAAACAAACTTTCATAAATACTAAGGAGTTCTAAAAAAATATGTGTCATGATAGAGGTAAATTTCATAAATATCATAAATGTTGAAACAATTATTTTATTCCCATTTTCAATAACGGAAAAACAAGCCTTATATAGAAAAGAATAGAATAATCATATCAATTTATTAGTAAAACATAAATAATGGATAAAAATTACATTAATATATAATTTGATTAATGATAGAATTTTTTTTAAAATGGTTTCTAAAAATAGGGATTCTTATAAAAAATTATTTTTAACCGAAGTAGGAAATGAAGTTATATTTCAGTAATAAAGTTTTCTCAGTATTTATAATTATATAAGAGTTAAAAAAATGGTACTATTACATGAAAAAATCCTAAAAAACTATAGTATAGTAAAATTATATTTTATTATTATACAATTATCAAATAATTTCTAAAAATGTATATTCAGTCATAAACAAACCCAAATAAATTGAAATTGTGAAATAAACCCTAAAAAATAAATTATTTTTATGTGATTATTGATAAATGAATATATTATTTAATTAGATTTAAATACAAATGGATATATATAAAACAAAAAATTTGAAATTAAAAAGTCATTACACACATAATATTATAATATCATAGACAACGAGGAAGCAATGTAACCCATTGAAATGAAATTGAGTAATGAATTTTTTTACCACATGATAATTTTCATATCAGTCACCCTTGGATGAAATAAATTTAATTGAAACAAAAAAATACATCAATTTTGAAGAATTCGGGATTTTAAATGTAATATTGGTATATTATAAACCTTATAAAAAGAATTGTGGCCATGAAATTACAATATTCTTCAATTAAGAGAAATTGAGATGAAGTCCCTTACCTAACACATCGTTTTGGTTGGACATACATTAAAATAATGTGTAATGTTTTTTAGAATATTATTAATTTTTTTCAAAACCATATTAATTTTTATAAGGTCATATTTGTTCTTCTTATAATATTTTACCTTCTGACTGTTAAATGTATTTCTTTATTTTCATTATTTTGTGTGTTGATTGGCTTGTTTTCCCTTGCATGTTTTTTCATGAAAGTTTATATTCTTGAGAATTTTACAATGTTAAATCTTCTAAATAGTTATATTACCATTATGAAAGCATTTTTTATTTAGATACATCTTACTATCAATTTTGAAATTAAACACCGAGAATGGATCAAATTGATTCATTGATATAGTAGCCTATAAGTACAAATGAGCGACGTTGTGATTCCATAAATAGTGGAAGGGTAAGGAATTATGTAATATATTAATTTTAATGAATCTATATCATATAATATATATCTCATGTATTCATTAAAATTATAATTATTATATAACATGTAATGATAAGGTAAAAATTATTCACATCACTATGTGAGGTTTCATTCCCCTGTACAAACGAACGATTTTATCATAATTTAGAAATAATAAAACTTTTGAAAAAATATGTGAAATTATAATTAATTTATTTTAATAATATATATATAGAGATATATCAAAAATAAAATTATATCTATCATTTAAAAGAGGTCATGAAAAAGGAAGGACATTGTATTTCAAGGTGTTAGTCCACCGTACAGATGATCAAATGTTTAATTTCTCATTTTATCGAAGATTATATGATTATATCTCATGAACATATCATAAAAAAATATCAATATATTAAATGTCATTAGGTTATTATATAAATTTTTCAACTATATTTAAAAATGAGGATGATGCAACAAACTAAAAATGCTCGTTTAAGAAAGTTACCACAATTTCAGAGAACATATTTAGGATTTAACCAAAAACCATTATATGATAGTTTATTATAAAGAAAATTGTAATATTTAGTTTTGGGAAAATTATGGTAGTGAATTATTTAGGTATTTTACTAACCAAATATTTTTTTTAATTTTTAAGAGGGGAGGAGAGGGGGTGTCCTATTACAAGCGACATTGGTGTCAAACATGTAATTATATAAATGAAAAAAGTGAAACCACATTATGAATGTAAAAAATGATCAAATATGAGCTATTATAAAACCTATAAGAGATATAGTATAATTATTTAAATCTAATTGGGTTTGTAATTGTTTTGAGTCAATTCAATGAAATAACATTTTATTTTAATCCATGGTAAAATCATCATTACATTTAACTAGGTAAATAATTTTTACTCATTTTAATATTAATTATGTTAAAAAAATATTTTACCCATAAAATATTGATTTTAAATTTCAAATATTTATTTCAAATTTATCACACATAAGTGGTATGGTTTAATTTTAAATCAATCTCGCATATGTGTTGGGAAATCAGGTTTTCCAAGATAAAATGTTAAATGGTAAAAATAATTTTATAGGAAAATTAAATATGATACTAATTATAAAGAAATAAATTAGAATAATATATATTTATAAGAGATCTAATATTAATTTTAAACCGCATTAATTATTTATTTAAAAAAAATAAAATATAATGAAAATTTTAAATTAAGAACCAGTATTTCATACTATTCATTGAAAATACATTCATTTTAGAAAATTTAATAAAAATCACTCCAAGATGACATTCACAAGACGATTTAAAAAACAAAGTCTATTTATTCAAATAAATTTCATATATGAAACTGTAATTAACTTTATTATAATCTCACTAATGGGAAAAATGTTTTCTTTGACAAATACTGTTTTTTATAGAACATTGTCAATTTTATTTAAATTAGACTAATTTAATTTCTAAAAAATCTATATATATTGATTTAATTTTATACAGATGAAAACCTATTTGATTTCTTAATTTAGTTATTTCATTTCAGACCCTCTAATTTAACATCTATATAATAACAGTATACAATAATAAAAATTATTTTGGCTTGAGGTTGAGTGTTATGCAGCTATCAAAGAAATGAATTTTCTCAAAATGAAATAAATCATAGAATCACTACGATTGAAATTCTCATATATGCTTGGTGTTTCTTGTCATATATGCTATCAAACCCAGTTTACTTCATTTATATTTTTGGGATGTTACAAAGTAAGTAGTGACAACTTACACAACTTGAAATAATCTATGTTAATATTTTACATGATCAATAATTATGAGATATGATAAATAATAGTTGATCAAAATAAAAATACTAAACAGTTATAAAATATATCATACTGGGTTGGTTACACCATAGGTTTCAAATATATGGTTTAGTAGAAAATATTAAATTAATAATAAGTAATAAGATTAGTATTAAAATTAAGAAGAAACATGGAACACAGTTTGTAGTGAAAATATAAATGGATATCATAGGTTTACCTTGTAAATGAAACCTCAAATAAGAGAAACAATAAATTAGTGAAATTAATTTTACTATCTCAAAAAAAATGAACTAATTTTTTGTTCAAATGAACTTATCTGTCACATGTTTATATATATAAGATGAAAAAACAAATATATTACACAGGTTTCAGTTAATAAAAACCTCATTTGGTTCCAAAAATAATATAATAATAACAGACAAGCATTAAATATGGAATGACTTCCAAAATAAGCTTAACTTTCAATGCATAACATTATACTGGAACCCCAAGTAGTGGTTGACTTTCATTTGGGCCCAATATACATATCTCATGTTACATTCCATTATACCACATATATAAACCCAAAATCTCTATATAGTATTATTCCTTCATATATTTGATTATGATAAATTATTATGGGAAAATTCATATCTATTAATAGTAATATCTCTTATCAAAACCATATGATCCCTAAATAAATATAACCTATAAAAAATCACCCAGATACCACTTAACCCCATTTATGACATTAAAACCCATATGATAATTATGTCACATACTCCACTACCCCATGAGTTATCTTTGATCTCCAATGGTAGGATTCTGGAACAATAAGCCTATATTTAATATTTAGTGAATGATTTAACTAATTTTTTATATATATAATTCATAGATGATCTCTACTAGAAATCCAAAATAAGTAGTATGTAGTTATGATTTCAAAGTATAAACAGGAAGGATAACACAAGACAAATAGATTATAATGAAAATTCCATAGATGAAAAAAAATATAACATTGTATATGGTTTTTTAATGTCCATTTCAACTGAAATATATCTCAAATATTCCAATATAAGGTGAATAAAAAATATATGGAAAGAGGAAATGAAACCACATGGGAAAAAATTGATGTTCAAAGAAACACCTCCTTAATTCTCAAAAACCTCAGACCCATAGGTGGAACATGATCATACAAACGTTCAATCATGTGAAACCAAACCATGAATTAACATCTAACCATGTAAGCCACCATGCCTTTTCCTAAGATGGTCAGCCACATAACCTCAAGTTATTACCTTTATACACTAGAGGCTTCGGACTAGCTGTGAGGACCTAGGGTGTGTCTGTATCGAGACTATTCCCTCATCACTAATTGTATTACATAATAGTAAATACAATATGTGAAATAGTGGAATAATTAATATAATATATAATCAATATAATAATATTGAATCCTATAAATAAATAAGTGGAAGCTGAATCAAAATAGATATAACATGATGATGATGATGGTCGTATCAGATATAAAAACAAAATGGATGTACATGGGATATTGGGGATCAGGAATATACCACATTCTATAAAAAAGCGAAATGAGGCCATACAATACTATTCAAAAATCACAAGAATAAGCTCAATCCTCTAATCACATACTATATCCTAGAAGAATAAATAATGAAACAAATATTAAACGTTTCTCTTTATCCAAAAATATTACCATGAATATTTCATGGGTACCAAGGGAGGACCAAGAAGTGTGTGAGATATACTCAGTATAACACCACTAAAAATTTCCACATTAATATAGTATATGAATATTAATTTATAATTATTATAGTCTTAATAAAATAATGTTAATATGTAATTAAAACAAAACAGACTGAGTACCACCTTGAAATATAACTTTCACTACTTTCATCTCCCTAAAATTTATTACTCTAAACTAAGGCATCCTCTGAAATTTTGATAATATTAATAATGGGATGATATTAATACTGTATAATGATATGGACTATCCCCAATAAAGTGATTTGGATTTTAGGATGCATCCTTTAATTGAATGAATAGGCTTACATTGAATTATATAAAAGGCATAACACGAATTTAAATATGTGGTATCCTCAATCATTCCTTGTAGAACCATAACAAAGAACCCACATATTGCACCAGGATTACAATAATACTCAATGTATTAGGATATCATCCATGTAAATAAATAAATGGAATTTCATAAGTCAACTATGACAACCCTGCTCTTTATTACACACTAAAACATGATTTATTACATAAACTCTTCACTTGATATAACATGGATGATTGAGAGGTCTAGTGTATTTTGGGCTTATGATCATTACATAACAACTTAAAACATGAAATGAAACATCTTTATTGATAACAACCTTTACATGACCACTGGATTCCCTCATACAGAGCATTGCATGGGATAACCAGAGAACATGTATAAGAAAAGGGTGATCTATAAAGCCCAATAAGGGGATAAACATAGAATAACATGAGAAATACAATACATGTTATACTATAGGAATATCAATGCATAACCAGATAAAAAAGAACATAAAGGCATGATAAATCACGATAAACATAAAATGGAAAATGTGGCAAGAACACAAAACATGGAATTAGTATGAGTCACGACTCATCGCACCTAGAGCATGAGTAAACCATCATTGAACATTAATCATGATTAAACTCTCATCGAACATGATTTAGAATTAGTTAACACTCTTTTCACATGAATTATCATGATACTATAATTTACGAAATGCATTGGAGCTCTATCAGGGTGCACCCTTCTTAAACATTTCATTTCATGATTAAGTGTGTCAAATAAATCATATAACATGGAATAAATCAACATCATAAGATATTACACAATTAATTAATTTCGAATAAATACATGAATGTACCATTCAATATGTATATTTTCTTTAAAGTGAATACCCTTGATAGTGACATGGGTATGGTATTCGCTATACAATGATCTTGTCTTGAAAAAACGCAGTGCAATTTCGATAGCATAACGATATGACATAAGGATTCATGAAAATGGATTATGAGAGCGAAATGAGTGTCTCATCATATTTACGTTAAATGGACAGTAATGGGTTCACATAGATACATTTCCCAACAAACATTATGGATTTTTTATGCATAATACAATAGAATTACTAGGATGTAAAAGAGGATAGAGAAATCACTCAAGGAATTTTTTCATGGTAACATGCGTACATGGGAAGAATTAATGTGAGATAAAGGGGTATCTCATCATCAAAAAATAAAGAGGGTACTATGGGGGAGGTTTGAAATTATACCCCAATATTTTTAATTGAAAAAAAGGAGATAACATCTTAAAGGAAATTGGACAAAATGAGAAACAGAGAAATCCCTTATTTGGAGGGGTGATCCAAATGGCATGGGAGGGGTTTTAGAGGGGTATCTAGGAAATTGGGGTACCTTGGGATGATTATATGGAGAGGAAGGTAGGGTTTGGACGAACACTAAAGTCTTTGAGTGAAGAGGATGTGGGATCTTGGGTGGGTTTATATTGGAAAAGAGAGGGAATTCTTTATTATTTAGGTTTGGGTCACCACACATTAAACTAATTTAAATACACAACAATCCCATGGTTAATGCCCATGGTTATTTCTTAAGGGGAGTGGAAAACAGTATTTTATGAGGCCAATGGCCTAACACCTTGAAATAATTGGGTTGCTTATGTGGAGGTGAGTCACACTCTCAAGAAAAGAAATTTAAAAAGGAAAAATGTTTTATAAGCCTTGAAGGGTCCACTAAAGCTTTTTAAAATAAATCAAACATACCCAAAATCAAATTATTTTAATGTTAAAACATATATGGGACGAAATTAATGTTTATACTAATTTATTACAACACAATTGGGTCATTATGATGCCATAAAATACATTATATATTTGAAATGTATTTAATTTTTACCCAAAAATTCGACTGACTCTGAAAATTATGAAATATTCACCGTTCAATAAATTTGACAACCTGATTCCAAAAGTAATATTCATTTTATCTTAATAATTTTTTAAATATGTGAATTTTTACTTTTAAAATATAACCGAAATTTATTGAAAAATCATGGGTTTTGACAAAAACAGCTTTCAAAACATAATAAAAATTAAAAATGCATTTATAAAATATTATGATAATTTATATTTATTAAGAAGAAATTTAATAATAATAACACCATTTTATTAAAATATTATTTAATTAAAAATTCATTAATTCATAAAAATAAATTTCTTAGTTGAATATTAACTAAAAATACTATTTGAGCTTTAAAAACTATTTACAATGTAACATTAATAAATTGAATGCACATTATTTATATAAAAATATAGTACTTAGTCATAGTTCTAGGGCCACATTACATAACCCCTAAAAACTCCCTCACAAGTCCTTAGGGTATGGTGCGTGGTGGTGATAGATTCTTGGGGTGGCTCGGATAACATTCCTCAGGCTATAATGTCTATTAACATCCACTTCTCTCGTAGTTTGTTCTGCTTAAGCACAATGTGTTCAAGCTCAGATTGGTCTTGGTCAAGAGTGAAGAAAAAGGACTCCACCTCCTTTCCGAGCTCTGACAAATAGAATTCATACAAGGAATTATATTAGATAAGGCCATCACTTCCTTTTTCTGGGTAAGTTGGATTTGTTAAAGCCCTATAATTATAATATTCATGGGATCACTGTTCTACGACTATATTAGAAACGATAAAAATTTATAACTATATTTTAAAATCAAGATACATAAAACCAATGATGTTCATATTTTATATAACAATAATAAGAAATTTAATTAGATCAAGAGGAATTTCCATTAATGAATGCTTGTGTTGTTATAGTCTTCCCCCCTTGAGAAATTTTTCCCTTGAAATTTTCTTTTCCCACTATAAAATAAATGATGGAATGTCTGCTTCATCACTTCCTTCGATTCCTACATCTATTCTTAAAACTTGTGGTTTTTCCACAAAACCATGACAAGGGTCATTGTCTTTTTTCATAGAACATTTTTTCTAGGATTTAATATCTTCACTGGTTTCTCCTCGTAAGAAATATCATCATCAAAATGTACTACCTCTAAAGAGAGTACATGTGAAGCGTATGGGATGTACATCCTTAAGAGGGATACATGAAAGACATCATGTACTCTAGAAATGGTAGGTGGAAGTGATAGTAAATAGTCCACATCCCCAACATGATCAAGATTTCTAAATGGGCCGATGTACCTAGGACTAAACATCCCTTTCTTTGCAAACCACATGACCTTCCTCTACGGAGATATGCATAGAAATACCATGCCTACAACTTTATACTAATGGTCTCCCTGAATGTTATCTAAATAGATCTTCTTGTCGACTATGGGATGCCTTGATATGCTGCTAAATGGTTTTCACCTTTTCCACCCTTTATTTGACCATTTCTGGTCCTACCAACTTATGCTCACTAATTTCATCCCAACATGATGGTGTTCTGCACCTCTTCCCATATAGGGCTTCATATGGGGCCATTTGGATGCTCATGTTGAAACTGTTATTGTATGAGAATTCAACCTGAGGAAGATGTTCATCACATCCTCCATTAAAGTCCATTGAGCATGCTCTCAACATGTCCTCAAGAGTTAGGATAATATGCTTAGATTGGCCATCATTTTGAGGATGATAATCCATACTGATGTTCAGCTCAGTATCTAGAGCATGCTGAAGACTCATCCAAAAACATAGAGGTGAATCTTGGATCTCGATCAGATAAAATAGATAGTGGTACTCCGTATTGCATTACCACTTCATTGATATAAATCTGTGCATGTTGATCCAATGAGAAATCCTCACGAATTTCAATGAAGTGTGAATAATTTTTAAGATGATCCACAACAACCTAGATTTCATTGTTTCCTTTGGATGTCTTTATAAGTCTGGTGATAAAGTATATGGTGATGTTCTCCCATTTCCATACTGGTATTGGAAATGGTTTCATCCACAATTAGAATTCTTCCTCTCCACCTTCACATGCTGACATTCCAGACACTTTGATGTATTCTCAACGATCCCCTTCTAAAAAATATCCCACCAACAATGCTCTTGGATATCTTGATACATCATTGTGTTTACTGGGTGAGTAGAGAAATTTTAACAATGTGTATCATCTAAAATCTCATTCTTCATCTTTGGACTTGATGGAACACATAGTCTTTTCCCAAATCATACAATTCTTTCTTCATTAACATTGATCTCTGAGTATTTCCCATTACTGATAGCTTCCACTTTATTCTAAATTCCCACACAAACCTTTTCATCATACATTATCCTTTCCAAAAGATAGGGTTGAGAAATCATTTGTGAAATAATTGATTATGATCCCTTATTTATGGTTCCAATGTCCATATTCATCAAATCTATGAATATTGGATCCTTCTCAATTCTCATCAGTGATAGAATCATTGGGTCCTCTCTAATTAGAGCATCTTCCACCTTGTTCTCTTTCCTAGGGTGGTAATGGATTGAGGAGTCATAGTCTTTTATCAGCTCTAATCAACTTTGTTGGCACATGTTCAACTCTTTCTGTGTGAATATATACTTGAGGCTTTCGTTGTCTATAAATATTTCACACTTCTCCACAAAGACATAATGCCACCAAATTTTTTAAGTGAATACCACAACAACCAACTCCAGATCATGTGTTGGATAATTCTTCTCATGAACATTCAATTTCATTGAAGCATAAGCAATGACTTTGTTATTTTTCATCTACACACATCCCTAGCCCTTCTTCGAAGAATCCCTAAAAACCACAAATATTTCTCCAATTGTTGGTAAAGTGAGAATGAGTGTAGTGATAAGACACATTTTTAACACCTTGAAGCTTTCATCCCATTCATCACTCCATGAAAACTTTACTCCCTTCCAAGTTAGCATGGTAAGAGTGTTGGACAATTGTGAAAAATTTCTCACTATTTTAAGCCCAAGGAGCTACGGATATATGTTACCAATGCTAGCCATAGACATCCCTCAATTGCATCTGTTTTTTAGGGATCAACATATTTCCCATTTCATGTGATGATATTGACGAAGAATGAGACCTCTTTCAACCAGAACACACACTTGATGTATTTTGAAACGAGCTTATCCTTTCACAAGGTCTCTAGTACAGTTCATGGATGGTCCTCATGATCCTCCTTGGTTTTGGAGTATATTAGAATATCATCTATATATACTACCACAAATTTGTCTAGGTAATCTCTAAGGAGAATATTTATCTAGTCCATGAAGATTTCTAGAGAATTAGGGAGTCCAAAAGTCATTACTATTAATTCATAGGTCCAATATCTTGTACGAAAAGCAGTCTTGGGGATATCTTCCTTCTTCCGCCTTACTTGATAATATCTCGACCTCAAAAATACCTTGGAGAAGTATGGTTCTCCATGTATCTGATCGATGAAGTCATCAATTCTTGGTAGAGGATACTTGTTCTTTTTCATGATTTATTTAAGCTCACAATAATAGATGCAGAGGCGCATTGAACCATCCGTCTTCTTGATGAAGAGGACTAGTACACCCCATGGTAGGGAAATTGGGTATATAAATCCTTTTTCCAAATTCTCCTATAGTTACTTCTTCAGTTCCTCAGTCTCCACAACTGCCATTCTATAATGAGTCTTGGATATTGGCAATTCCCCATGTATAAGATCAATTGAGATTTCAACATCTCTTCTATGAGAAAGACCATGAAATTCCTTGAGAAACCCTTCCGCGAATTCCCTAACAATAGGCATGTCTTCAAGGATTGTTTCCTCCTTAAACTCAATTATCTGAGCCAGATACTCATGCTCATAGGGAAGTAATATCCACTCTTTAGATGATGGACCTAAAGAAGATTCATATTCCTCATCGCACTTGTACAGAATCGGGGGAAATCCTCCACAAAGAGAGTGATTTCCCTCTCACCTCAATTTATGTTGTCTCTATATAAGTTAATCAAATCCATGCAAATAATTGCATTGAATTCCACGATAGTGAGTATGATGAGTTTGGCCAGGAAGTTCCATCAACCGATTATGATAGTCGGGGAGTTATATTCCTGCTATGCAATGATTACGCCATTATCCATACTCACCAACATTATTACTTCCATGATTTTTGGTAGAGCTGAGATTGTTCTACTAAAATTTTGGGATATAAAATCATGCGTAGTAACAGAATCAAAAGGTATGTTTACTATTCTTGAATGAATATCTAGCTTACCTGTCATCAATTTTTTGTTGGGGTTCACTTCTGCAGTAGTTATGGGGAAAGCTCACCCTTGTTGCCTTGGAAGATGTTGGTTGCCTCAGAAAACCCTTGGCTTGGGGAACTGATTTCCAAGATGCCCTAGTTATTTGCAGTTGTAGCAATGAACAACTTGTTAAGGGTCGAATGGAGAGTTTCTCTCCTCTGTCATAGCTGCGGGTTTTTCTTGTCACAAGTAATTGGCTAGGTTCTCTTCTCTTATACACATAAAGCATTTCCACGTCCCCTTCAGGCAATTTTTGAGGTGCTTCTTTCCGCACCTTTGGCAAGTGGGGTACTAGATATTCTTAGCACCATTGGATTTATCCATCTAAACTTAAACATTGAAGTCCAACTTACGCTTCTTATCACCATGATACCCCTGATATTCACTGATCACCATTTCGACCTTGAGGGAACATCAAGATATTTACTCATTGCTGTTAAAGTCATAGATCGCCAGGGCTTTCTGCAAGAAAGGTTACAACCAACCAAAGAAGTGCTCAACCATGAATTCGGGGGTAAATACAATGTTGGGAGCATATCGTGCAAGCCTTGTGAATTTTTCCACGTACGTTTTGACAAATTCTTTGTCTTTTTTCTTTAGGGAAAGGAAGTCCCTCTCATATTAAGCCAGAGGGTGTGCAGAAAATATTTATCAAAAATCATCTTCCAGAAATCATTCCATTCAAACACCTCGATATCCTCCTCAACCTTCTTATTTTTGATCAACATCCACAGTTGATCAGCTTCACCCACCATATAATAGGCATCCTAGAGAACCTTCTCTTGTTTAGAAAATTAAATTATGGAGAAGATTATTTCAATGGTGTTGATCCATTGTCCAGTGATTGAGGGATGATATGATTCATTAAAATTATGAGGCCTTTGTCTCATGAATCTCTTGATAGAGACTTGTTCATTCATGGGGGGGGGAGGGGTTGAACGTTCCTCTAGACTCATTTTTTTATTGAATTATTTGTTTTACTGAGAGTGTATCATTACAATAATGACGATTCCCAGTCCAATCTGATTAGGTATATCCATAAAAAAGTTGTCAAATTGGTATTCACATCGGATGTTCCCCATAGGCCTCCTATTACTAGCAATTGGATGGAATAAAAGGAATGTTAGGGGAAACACATAAAGTTAAATCCAAAGACAAAATACATATTACTTATAAATAGATTTTATTTCATTAACTTATGAATCAATTGGCTTTAGTCTATGTTATTCATGATCTACATCCGAACATATATTCTTAGGGAATTTTTTTAAGTCCCTTAATAATGGTTTATAATAAGATCATGAATTTACCAAATCATATCCCACTGGAGTGTCGTAACCAATATTGCAGCAAGGCTCATTGTCATTCACCATTTTTTATCATGTTTAGCTCAAAGCGATGTTTTTGCGTTTTACCCCTAGGATTCATATGTGCCAGAGCCACTTCTATCTGCCTGTATCAAGACATGGATGTATTTTCTTGATAAAGAAATTACATAATACTCAACATAAATTAGGGATGTTTTTATTATACTTATTCTAGTATATATGTCTTCACTATGGTTTTCTAACCCTAATCCCAAAAATAACTGAACCTATCCTCTAATACCAACTATGATAACCCTGCTCTTTATTACACACTAATACATGATTTGATACCTAAAATCATCACTTGATTCAACATGGATGATTGAGAGGCCTAGTGTCTTTGTGTCTTAGGATCATTATATAACAACTTAATACATGAAATGAAACATATTTATTGAAAAACATCCTTTACATGACCACTACATTCCCTCATACTTATTATTGCATGGGATAACTTGAGGACATGCATAAGAAAAGGGTTAGCTATAAAGCCCGGTAAGGGAATAAAAATGGATTAAAATGAGGAATAAAATAAATTTTAGACAATATGAATATTAATGGAGCACAAAATAATCATGAACATAAAGGCATGATAAAGAATGATTATCATAACATGGAAATTTGGAAACAACACTTAACATGGAATTAGAATGAGCCAAGGCTCATTGCACATGGAGCATGAGTAAAACCTCATTGCACATAAAGTATGAGTAAATCCTCGTAGCACATTAATTAGAATGAGCTAACACTCGTATTAAATAATGTATCATGATACTGTACTTTACCCAATGCATTGGAGTGCTATCAGGGTGCACCATTCTTAAACATTTCATTTCATGCATAATTGTGCCACATAAATCATATAACATGGAATCAATAAACATCATAAGTTATACCATGATTAACTAATGTGTAATTAATAGATAAAAGTACCATTCTATATGTATATGTGCATAAAGGTGAATACCCTTGATAGAGACATGGATATGGTATTCACTACACAGTGATCTTTGCTTGGAAAAACACATTCCAATTTCGGAAGCATAACAGCGTGACATAAGGATTCATGAAGATGGTTGATGAAATAGAAATGGTTGTCTCATAACATATACATGTAATGTAAAGTAATGGGGTCATATAGATACAATTCCAAACAAATGTAATGGAATGTAGATGCATAATACAAAAGAATTACTTGGATGTAAAAGAGTAGAGAGAAATCCCTCACGGAATTTCAGCATGGTAATAGGTGTACATGGGGGGAATTAATGAGGGATAAAGGGGTATCCAACATAAAAAAATAAAGAGGTAAATATGGTGGAGGTGTGAAATCTTACCCCACCAATTGTAATTGAAAAAATGGCATAAGAACTTAAAGAAAATTGGATCAAAATGAGAAAGGAAGAAATCCTTTACTTAGAAGTGTGACCCTAAACTCATGGGAGGGGATTGAGAGTGAATTCATGGGAGATTGGGGCACCTTGGAAGGATTATAGAGAGAGGAGGGTAGGTATTGGACTAACTCGAAAGGCTTTGAGTAAAGAGGATGTGGTATCTTGGGTGGGTTTATATAGGAAGGGAGAGGGAATTCTTTATTATTTAGGTTTGGGTCTCCACATATTAAACTAATCAAAACCACAAACCAGCCCATAATTTTTTTAAATGTTTTTTTCTAAATGTGAGTGGAAGAAAATATTTTATGATTCTAATGGCCGAAATTTTTAAAATAATATGTTTGCTTATGTGAACATGAGTCACACTCTCAAGGAAAACTTTTTAAAGAGACAAAATGTTTTATAAGCTTTGAAGGGTCCACTAAAGCCTTGAAAAAGAAATAAAACAAACCCAAATTCACATTATTTTAATAGTAATACATGTATTGGACGAACTAAATTTTTATAGTATTTTATTACATCACTATTGGGTAATAATGATGTCAAAAACCCATTTTATATTTAAACTGTATTTAATTTTCACCTAAAAATTCGACTGTCTCAGAAAATTATGAAAAATTAATCATTGGATAATTTCGACATCTTGATTCCAAAAATAATATCCATTTTTCTAAATAATTTTCTAAATATGTGAATTTTCATTTTTAAAATAATAACCTGTATTTATCGAAAATTCATGTGTTTTGACAAAAACCGCTTTCAAACATTAATAAAAATTAAAATTGCATTCATAAAATGTAATGATAATATTATTTAATAAAAAGTAATTTAATAATAATAATAATGATAATATTTTATTAGAATTTAATTTAATTCAAAAATCCATTAATTCATAAAAATAGAAGTCTTAGACGAATATTAACTAAAAATACTATTTTTTATTTAAAAACTATTTACAATGTAACAATAAAAAAATGAATGCACACTATTTATACAAAAATAATTCAAATAGTCATAGTGCTTGGATCTTGTTACATAACGCTTTAAAAAGCCCTCATAAGACCTTAGGGTATGGTGCAGGATGCAGACAGACTCTTGGGGTGGCTTGATAATATTGCTCGTGTGGTAATCTCTATTAACATCCACTTCTCCCGTAGTTGGTTCTGCACAAGCTTAACATGTTCAAGCTTAGCATGGGCTTGGTCAAGAGAGAAACCCAATGATGCCACATACTTTTCTAGCTCCAACAAATGGGATTTTTATGGGGAAAGCCTACTGGATGAGGGCATCTCTTCCATTGTCTATGTAAATTGGATTTGTTAAAGCAATATATTTGTACTAATCAAGAGATCATTGTTCAATGGCTGTATATGAAATGGTCACAATTCATGATGGTATTTTAAAATCCAGAAACATAAAACCGTTGAAGTTCACATTTTATATAAATATAATATGTCATTTAATTTGATCAAGAGAAATTTCAATTAATGAATGTTTGGGTCGTTACATCACCCCCAACATATAGTAAACACATTACCATATGAGACTATCAATAGTATTTTATTAATAGACCAATAACCACTCATGGTCTAACATAACCATCTCAATATTGATCTTGCCCATGGTTTTCCACCAGGTTACCAAAATCACCCATGTGGTGGTAGAGATAATTCATGATGAGCCTATACAAGGCATACCTAGTGTCACTCATGTGTATATGCTATTTATTTAAGATTAAAATATTAAATTATGATGAGCCTATCCAAGTTTATCCATAAATGGAATCTGATGGATATTCATCACCTAAGCATGAATGAATTGGTTAGCCGTCACCATTTTATATTATTTCATCATGGAATTCAAATTAGTATTCATAAATCAATCTAGCCTATTCATTTAGTTCAAATAATTAATGGTATGAAATATAGTACATGGAATAACTCATGAGATATATTTATTCATAATTCAAATAGGATTTCAAGGGTATCATTTTCTATATGGTAATACACATGAAAATGTAGGGATAAAAACTCATGGGTGAGAAAAATTAAGACATTACAGTATGGTACACCCTTATGGGAATCTCATTCCAAGGAAGACACCCAACAATAGAGACACATGGGAATAAAGGGAACTATGGCTAATTAGAAAAACCTTAAATTTAATTAACATAACATAATATTGTGAAGACTAAAGGTTCACCTCATGAAACTACGAATCATGATATAAAGGAAAATAATATTTATAGAAAGAATCTAAACCCCTTCCCCCAGTCATGCATCACTCTACACTTCATGTTTCATCCCATGAATAGATATATAATGGGAGAAATCAGAAGTACATAAAATTTCAAGAAAAATAAAAAATACGAGATTAGATAATGATAGTGCAATAGATATGAAGATAAACTAGTAATAGAACAAAACAGAGTGGAGAACATACTAGGAGGTGTCCAAATCTTGTAACGGTGAATGAAGTAAGGGTAGAGGAGATTTAGTTGATCCTAGTTGATTTTTCATAGGGTACCCCCACATGGGTTCTCAAATAGAAAATGGGGCTTCTCTAAAAAAGGATCATTAAACTATTTTTCTTAAAAAATTCATTCAATTACACAGTACATAATATTTACATGTCGTGTAATAATAGGGTTATTACTCAATAGGGAAGACCCATTCATGATTTTAAAATGGACCTATCCAGCCTAATACAAGTCATGTATTTAAAACACATGTCATCTTTTTAAAATACATTTCATTTATTTTTCTTAAATACAACCTCCATCCAGTGTACTGCATTATTTCTAAAAGAAAACCATCCTTACCTTAGTCACTATTTATTGGGTTTACACAAACTAAAATATAAATGTGACTCTATGAAAGGCTATGAAGTTACAATTTCCTATCATTAAAATATATCCTCACCATTTTCCCTTAAAATTGTGCTAAATAATCATCTATGAATTATTTCAGCCACTGATCATGTTAGTCAGCTTCCCAGTACTAGGTCATGTCTTATATATGGTCAGGCTTCTATTTCCCCTGAACAACAAAAATAATCTCCCATAGAGAGCCTTCACACTCATATAAATTTTACATATCAGGTTATCCTTAATCGACATATCTTCCTCCATCCCAATATCATGACGATAGAATGAATGAGAAAAATCACATGGATGATAGTGAATCTATGATACATGGAAGACGTAGTGCATACCATGGTACCTCATAGGTAACTGTAACTAATAGGCTGTTGGACCGAATATCCCTGTTATCTCAAAGGACCCGACATAATAAGGCGATATCAATACCTTCTTATTTAGTCATCCATAATAAAATATTGGAGAAACACAAAAAAAATACAAATTGACCAACCTCAAACTCCAAGGGTCGATAAAGACGATCAGTATAATACTTTTTCTTATACGAATCTATTGATAATTTATTTTGAATCAACAATTTATTCTCTAAGGTATACTAAATTATATGAGGGACTAGTAGCACTGAATCAGATTCAGATCTTACTAGGAGGAGTATAATTCGATACTTTTTTATACATGTCAATAATGAACTTCTCATTCCAATGATAATTCCTCCAAAAGCCTAACAAACATACCATGGAAAATATCACCAGTTCATTCATAAGGTAAATCTTCTCATGAGGAATTATCAGTCGATACCCATATGTGACACCTCAATATCCATACATCATTACTTCCCCTTACATAATTCCCCAATAATCAAACTATATAGTTTGGCTTCTTCCTGATACAAGAATAATCAGGATCAGCGGTGAGGCTAATCTCACCATTAAATTCTGAAAGGTTGTCAAACATGATTCTGACTGTATGAATTTCCCACCTATCTTAGTTATTCCAATAATAGGAACTTCTAGGAATTTATAATCCTGAATGAATTTCATGTAATATCCATCCATCCTTATGAAACTGCATAGATCCAATATATTCTTAGTCTTCTCCCATGAAAATACCGAACCCACATTCTTTCATTCAATAGATTGGTCGGCCTATGATATGTTATAACCCTCTAACGGAATATTATCAATACAAAAGATTCATTTGAAAAACCGAGATTACATATTGTTCTATCATATTTAATTCATCACAGTCTAAATATGTATTGAATGGTTATGTATGGTGTGAGAATACACCATGATTTCATCCAACAAGGAAAACAAGAATGAATCTAGATATATGTGGATGAAAAAATTTATCAGAGACATAATTACTACTGGAATGTTAGTAATGATGAATGATATAACCTATTAATTGAACAATTTATTCATGCCCCATAATTTTTCATTTGGTATGTCTGATGAATCACATGCTCCTGAGGGTATCCCATCCTAAAATCATTCATAGATAAGATTATCTCTCCTCAGAGCTGTTTGAAGAGGTAATCCATATTTTGTAGTGGATACTGGTTCAAAATTGTAAACTACTTCTATTTTTGGTAATCCATGCAAAAAATGGGTAAGATTTTCATTCTATGTGAATAGAATTAGTAAAACCCGAGGTGAGAAACATGGGAATATAATACACTTGACCTATAATCCTTATAGATTATTGATGAGGTCCTGAAGCATAGATTGGTGCATTATATAAGGATAAATTGACAGTGATTCCTCAACTATAACTATCTCAATGGTGAGCTCCACCATTCTAAAAAGCAGAAAACCAGATAAGTAAATAAAGAAGACATCACAAATGTGATCCACCGTAGGAGGGAATTCTAAAAACTAAATTCAATGATCACTCAAGAAGTTACTATCCATCAAGGAAATCACATATCCTTTCCCATGACACTTGAGACCATCTCGGATCTCCATGATATCCCATTTTCCATTATGGATATATGAATTTCCCATAGGTAATTTAAAAGACACCCCTCAGTGATAGAAATCAGCATGGATATCATAAGGAACTATCCAGTCCGTTCTAAGAATTACATTAAATCAAGTAATATTGAGGACCAATAAACTCCACAAGAAATGGTACACACATATCCGAAGGGGGAACTCCCTACACTATCATACACAGTCTGAAAAATCCCATAATGGTGTTTTTAGAGTCAACACACCATGTAAGTATTACTTTCAATTTTCCATAATATCTCTAATTAAAACATATTTAAAGGAGTGTGATTTACCTATAAAAAATAGTGAGGAACTAATATATAGGATTCTAGATTAGTACTACTAACTATAAAATTCCATGTACTATGATAATCTAGATTATTCATCAGTAAATGGATATGGATCAATAAATGGTCATGATATGAAACCTAATGGACCTGAGCTGGTATTCTCTATTAGCCTTGAACCTCTATGGTATGACTACCTCAGTAATGGCCACCTCCAAAGCCAAATCAGTTGGTTGTAGACTAGGTCCCTAATGGACATATATCCACTAATCTTATTCCTGAAATTTTTGTTTGTATAAGATCATTATCACAGAGTATTGGATGGATGGATTTCTTGAAATGACGAAGGTTACCCATCCCGCAATAATCATGACAATCAATTGGGTTTCTCAAGCACTAGGATCTCTTATGTCCTTATCTAATACACATGTGACAGAGAACATAACTATCAGTGCATTTCATATACCTAGAACACCACATGTTTCCACCATATAATAGAACATTACTTCCAATAGAAAATTAATAACCCTTCATGTATGCTGAACCACAGTAGCTCAAATTTCGACCTTTTATCCAGATTTACTCTAAGGTGATGAATGGTTTCACAATTTTTGAAACATTGGTATGTCAAAAAATTATCACCTTTGATTAGATGGCATATGAAATCCCATTATCAATGTGTCTCATAGTCGTAAAACTATCATCAGTCATGGTAGACACAAAATGATGAATCTCTAGGAAATTATATTAATAATCCATTATTGAAATGAAACCCTATTATAGGTAAATAACTCTCAGTAAAGGTATGATTGCAATGTTTGTGGGATGAATTTGTAATAGATGGATATCTGGAATCCTGCCAACACCATACCCTAACGATTTAATTTATGGTTAATGAAATCACACAAATATTTATCAGAAAATAATGTAGAATATAGCTAGGGATCTTAAACCTCCTATCCTGATGTGTTTCCAAATGTTAGAAGATTGACTGCATGGCCTCAAGCCAATATTCTACATCCTTGAACCCTCCATACCATAGGATGATATGTCATTGATGTTAATTTAATTCCACAATTTTTTTATATAATAGGATATTTTAATGTATCTTCATATACTAATTACCTGATTTGGAAGAAACAATATGAAACTGAGAATCAACGCCTAGCAGAAGAGAAATAAGAGGTGCCACTAGTGGTACTAAAGAAGGTATTACTAGTAGCTCAAGGATCACTAGCTCCTAATTAGGTTTATCTCTACCCTCATAACATTCTACACATGGAATCCATTGTGGATTATCTCTACAAGTAGAAAATGAATTCCTCATACAATATTTAATATCAAATAGGAATAGGGATAACATGAAGGGACAAGCCTAATGAAATCCTATGAATAATTCATACATATCTACCTCCTCCAAATACATGACTTAGTGATTCGGAATATCAAATTAGTCTTATGAGACATTTCCTCCAACCAACTATTATGATCTGTTGAGGATCAAGGTCTCATACAATATATAAGAGGTTTATGTATATGTTGTGTCAATTGGAATGTATAGATTAAAAAACCATTTACATTGAATTGGAACCCACATTTACAAATAACCATTCCATTTTAATCTTTAGGTTATTGAATTAATTTATCATTAACATTGATATAGATATTTCAATCATGTTAAATGTTTCACCACCCCCAATTTATAAGGTGGAATATTATTTATACATTGCCATTGGTATGGAACATAACAATAAAATGAATTTACATCTGGTATAATGGTGTAATCATTCATGAAAATTTATATAATTAGATGAATCACTATTCTGAATTTATAGAATCACATGCCTCATATATCAAAATCTTTAGGCAATAATAAAATAATTTAATATTTCATTTCATTTACCCAATGGCCCATGGTTCAAATATGGAATAATCATTTTTTAAGATTTCATCAACAATAAATTAAAAAAACAACATTTATATTGATATGGGAACTAAAATAATTTCAATTATATTATCCCCACTACAATTTTATCTCATTTTGTATAAATTAATTCAGGAACAGACTACATATATATGGAAATGCATGCATTAAGTAAACATGGAATGAAAAAAATGCAAGGAATATATGTCTTGCAATGAATAATATTATGTGTGTAATGATACATCCTTTCTATACATGGAGATGAAAATATTCAATCCATACGAATAATATCGGCAATATGAACATCAATAAACATGTTATTCAGTCAGTAGTGAAATCAATATACCTGTAACATGTATAATCAATTAACAACAATATCTCATCCCATGTAAGTTGAGTTTCCATTATTTGTGTGTTTTCTACTCCCAGGAACATAATCATTGTCAAATTTTTATAACTCATAATATATGGTATAAAACCCAAACAAATAGAATAATATGAAATGAAGGCTCTCATACAAATATATATAATACCACCTTCAAAGTCACTAAGAGGTTCCCTAAGATGGTTTGGAATATGTCATCAACACCCCCATATGATATAGGATGATGACCAACACTGACATCCAATACTTTTTCCATAGTGAGAGAATTCCCTTAAGAGCCATATTATAGAATAGGTGTAAATAAAATATAGAAGATGGTAGATAAAGTAATTAAAACATAGAGATTGAATAATAATAATAATAATCTAGATAAATAAATAGACATAAGGTAAATCGTAAATAGATAAAAAATTATGTTGATGATCATTCTAGGATGAAATAAAAAATGAATTTAAATGGGATATGGGTGACATGGAATATATCACATTTGATAATAAATTACAAGAGTCCCAAAATTCAACTATTATCATCATGAGAATATGCTTAGTCACTTTCTCTCATACTCCAAAGTAGAACTGGATATTAAGCATCAAAATTTTGATGCTTCCCTTTATCAACAACAACAACCATGATGTATAATTGGGTACTAAGGGAATCATAATACAGGTGTGTTCTATAATCATAAGGTCACCACTAATGGTGTATAGATCATTCTAGTCTATGGATTTTAAATTAGCAGTGTGCTAATAAAAATAAAATAATGACATTAAGTAAATAAAACATGATGGACTGGGTTTTTGTTGGATATCTGACCTACACTACCTTTTTTGGCCAAGAAAAATGCCTCTAAAATAAGGTGACCTTATAAAACATGATAATAATTATAATGTGTTATTATAAATAAATTATGATGATATAGGCCATGCATACAAATGTGATTTGGCTTGGAGGATTAATTGTTTATTTGAATGAATTATCTTTTGTTGAATAAAATAAATGGAATTACATGAATTTAAATAATTGAAATAATGAACAATACAAGGTGAACCTTAATAACGTACCCATATATCAATGTAGGATAGAAATAATAAACAATATACTAGGAGTATGTACAAGGAGATCTATTAATGGAATCCCTAGCATCAACCCCGAAATGGGGTAAAGATATAACCCCCACATTTCATCCTTAGTATCTTAGGTAGAAGAAAAATATCCCTCATGTCATAGAATAACCATCTAACCATTGATCTCGTCCATATTACATCCCCTAGAGAACTGATATCATTCATATGAAGGTATAGGGGATGTCATGTGATCTCATCCAAGACAAAACTAGTATCAATCATAACATGTATTCATATCCATTGCAATTATAGTCTTAAATCATGATGAACCAATCCATGGTGGCCCATAAGTGAAATCTCTTGTATCGACCTTATATAAAAATGATAGAAGGTTTTAGTCATCAATATATCATAATAGTTTAAAAATTAGTAATTATTTATATAATTAAATGAAGAAAAAAAATTCATTTAATTCATGATATTCTCGGTATGGAAAATATTATAGGTCCCAATTCCTATAATATCAATATTCTGAATTTAAATAGGATTACAAGAGTATGATATACTAATAATCAAAACACACTTAAATAAAGGTGGCTAAACAACCCATGAAAATTGAATTCTTGGAATTTATGTGATGCACCACACATTAGAGAAGCTCATTCTATTGAAGTTATCCAATGTTATAGACTCAATGGTATAAATGATACTATTATTCAGGGTAACAACTTACAATTTAATTATTTTAAGAATACGGATGCAAAACAGTTTTGTATGGGGCTCAACACTGCGACACATGATATAAAAGAAACTAAACCTGGTGAAAAAATGTTATGCCACCTACCAAAGTCACATATCTCTATAATCATATTGTTTCTACCAAGAAAACAATATATAATAGTAGAAATTAGAAAATGGGATCAAACCATCAAACCATTAGGTGTTTGGCCAATTGAAAACTTCCATCCGACGTACTATTTTCTTTATATAATCAAACCATCCTACAATTATGTGTGGTTTTTGGGATTATCCAAAAATAAAAATAATAATCACCTCACTAAAAAATATGGTATATTACCACATCATCCAATTATCACTAACGTAAATCTGTGTTACTAAAACAAAATAAATGTTGTGTCATTTTCACAGAGTTGTCAACAGGGGTTGTAATAGAAAAAATACTTAGCATAGGATCACCAACAGTGTCTCAACCCATAGTTGATATTATTGTTCTTTAGAAAAATTTGTCTACAAATTTTATTAAATGCACATGAAATAGTATAATTAGTCAAAAACATAGAATATATGTATACTTGAACTGTTTCAAATAAATAATTTTAATAGGCTATGACTAGAAACTCCCGATAATGGAAGGGTCCACAGCTAGTAAACAATCATTGAGATTCATCAAAAAACCTAAGAAAAATCAAGTAATGAGTTGATTGAAAAAACCCATCATATCATAGTGAGGTTAGGGTCAACCCCGACCCTATTTGGGATAAATAGAATCTTGTATAATAGAGTTTGTATAATAGTTGTAACTTTACTCTTCAGGGATTAGAGAAATGGGTATCATGAAATCCTATGCTCATCTCATTCAACCAACCAGTGTAACCTCAAAAAATATAGTTATGTTACTTTTAATACATGAATTATATACCAACTTCAGAAAAACCATCCCAGTAGATACAACAATCATTATTCTTGATATTGTATAATATTAAAAATATTCATATAATATGGTAATAACATGAGTTAGAAAAGAATGTAACTTCATACATGTAAAATAAAATAAAAATATAATATTTATAATAAATCCCAATCCCTTATCATGATAATGATGCTAACAATATTAGTGAAAATGTAAGAAATGTAGAATCAATTAAACATATTTGAAATCTATAACCATGATCAATGATTCGCTATAATATCACACAAGTACAATTTTGGGTAACATAGATTAGAATAAGTACACATGTATCCAAATAAACCACACCATAGAATAATATATAAGTAGTCTTACAATCTAATCTAGGCCCATGAGAATAACATAGGTTTGAGAAACCAATATTCTAAGGCCTACTCGATAAATACAAAATAATATAGTTGTTGGTGTGTATCAATGAAACCATGAAGGTGACTATTTCCTAATCATTTTATTAGACTACTGAATAGTAGTACAACATTAATTAGTTTAAAAAAGGTGTATCCCAAAACTAAGGGAATAAGTTTTTTATACATCTTATCCAAACTATGTAAGAGTGATTATGATCCAGTATATAACCAATATGAAACCAATAGTTTCAAACCAAAAACATGGTTCAGTTTAATTTTTTTCAAATTTTCATGTTTCAGAAGTATAATGTTATATTCCCATAAAAAATAAATACATTCAAAATCACTTTCTAAAAATTAATATTAAGGGTGAAATTATAAATTTTAATCATAAATGTATTTCTATAAAAAATTATTTTTCAATAAAAAATTTCCAATAATGCATCCCACACATAATCCCTTTAAATCCATCATAGTTTTTTGATGTCATCTTCAGCTAATTGGTTAACCATTTAGATTTTTTTTATGAAATCCTCATCCACATCAAAACCAATCTTCCACATCCAGTATGACATTCCATCATAACAATAGGTTAGGTTTGATTCTTTGAATTATTTATTATTTTTGAATATATGGAAAATAATTGATCTCATAATAGGATTTTGTTGGTTCTCAATTTGTAGATCCCAAATTAGACCGAATTGCTATGAGGGGTGGAATTAGTGGCCTAATGTTTTGAATTATACTTTCAAATTCATCCCCCTGGAGTGGTTAAATAATTAATAATCCCAATCACAATTACTCACGAAAGCCTTGTAATCACCTTAAATAAATAAGTCACAACACATAAGGATTTATGTGGCTCTACTAACGAATAATACAATTTATCATGATTTCTTATTCCCCATAATCCTAGATTCATTAACTATATTCCCATTTGGTCACACTAAGGACATTCATAGTCCTATCATCGTATAATTCTGTGATGATATGGCTCTTAATCCACATAGTAATGGAAAACTTCCCACTATAAGGTAATATAAAAAATATGTAATGTTCTACTTTTTATCCAGAATACTACAGATCTACCTAATGCAAATATCCCTTAGAGAAGATAATAAATCAACTGATCTTCTTGTATATACATGATCTTGTTTTTAAGCTCATATAATCTTTATAAAATGCTCATCCATGTAGATATGTTTTCTAGATATTCTCACAATCTATTTTTGATCATCAATTAAATACTTCTTAATATCATGTATCCCCCAACATGAATAGCCCTCAAATTCAGTCTCCTCTTATTCCACTAGACACTGTAGTGTATTGGGTTCATATTATTCAATTTTTTTACAACATAAAAGTTCAATCTCTTATATCTCTCTCCACTACCTTTATTATTTTACATTAATAAGAAATAATAGATTATTGTTTCCAAAATAAACTTTTTGAATCTATATAAGTCATAAAAAATAATTCAACTCTATTAAATTATTCAATGAGATTCATCATTTAATTATATTCTTGAATCATATATAGTTTTGGTAAATATCCTTATTTAAATCTTATACTACTCAATATTTCTTTCCACATGTTACATTGACAATATTACATCCATAATTTCTATAAAATTAAAAGTACATATTTTAAATATCAATTTATGTATGCATGTGAGCATGGAGTGTGATGTAGAAATATGTCATGAAATGGGGAACACATCTCATCATAAGGATTTTCCTCGTATGGTCTTCAATCAATAAGGTTTGGAATCACAAGATCAATTTTCAATATTTAATTCCTTGATTACGAATACAGAACCATTTGAATTATGTACTTTTTTTAATCAAAATAACTTTTTATGAATTGCTTAGTGTTTTTATACTTGAAAAATACAAACAATTCTACTAATATTTCAAAATTTAGATTTAACATAATAATAGAATATTTCATATAGTTGTCATTCTTATTCTAAATTAAATTCGGCTTATGAATTCAATAAACCATTCTTATGAATCATGAATTCATGTAAATATATATGGTACTGATGTTTTTGAACATATTAAATGATTAATATAAAAACATAAATCCTACATATAGGCATCTAAAATGACACAAATGCGACATCAAATCATTCCTACAATGGTTATTCATATACCGAAAACTCATTACTCAGTAACGAAATGACTTTAATTATTCTCTATATGACTCATACTTGAGAAATTAATAACTCTTAAACAACATATATTAAAAAATACATCGATGTTCCTTTAATTAAAATTCCATAATATGGAGTCTTAATTGACTATTACATAGATCAAAACCATTTTCTAAATTTTCACCTCCGTATCAGAAATAACCCATACAAGGATTCTTAATGAATCATGAATTAGCACCCCTTTTAATTTTTTATATAGTCTATATATTTTGAACAGTATTCAAATTCCTGAAAAAAGCTTTACAATTTATTGGGGATCATCCTTAATCACTTAAATCCATCTAATTTTATATTTAATAACTTATTTATCAAGAATAACATCCAGTGCTGGCACCCTCACTTTCTAAAATATTTGAAATTCTGTTAACTATTGTAGACATCACTCTTAACAATATTTTTTCATGTGTTTTACATTAATAGCAGCACATAAATTTTCACATGATTTTTTTGTTAATTCAAAATCACTCCAAAATATATTTCTAATTTAAAACATTAATGCTTCATTTCCATTCAACCTGAAAACTGCTTACTCAACCAACTTTCCAGTACACATTTACTTTTACGTCTCTTTACCTTATTGGGAATAAATAAAATATCATTTATTTCGTCAGTTATATCAACCTGTTTATGTTTTTTAGAAACACCCCATTTATCATCACTGAATTCAAATTAAATCATATCTCATTATTAACAATGAATGAGGATGGAATATAGGTAAATTATCATATATTATTATTCATATTAATGAATAACTCATTAGTCTCCCCCATTTATCATATAATCAAAACAATTTAACCCAATTTGAGGTTTCAATTGAACCACATAATTTTCTTAGTCTTGATCCATTATTTAGTCATACTCGCAGTTTATATAGGCTATCATATTGTAGAAAACAAATGTTAAATAATGAAGGATATAAATGGTCACTGTAAACACCTATATATGATATAGCTTTCTCAATTTCTTATTTTAGTTGATTCTGAAATATATTATTCTAGATAATAAATAAATTTCACTTATATCAATAAAACCATGAATTTTTTTGAAATGAACGTCATTTAACTCCCTTTTTTATAATTTTTTTGTCGATAAACACTACAAAATCCCAAAAATATTTGATTCAATCATAGTACAAGGATGTATGTTTGATTTAAATACATCATCCTCTAATATTTTTTAAATGTTATCCCAAACATTTAGATTCATTTCATGATGATAACATGATAACTATACCTCATAACTACTCCCCCATATGCGTTTCACACACTACTTCTTCTTTAAGATATTTATAACATTCAATTAAGTTCAACATAACTATTCTAGAGTGTTTGTAGCACATATATAAATCCTATAATTCCTAGTATTTTATAAAAATTCAATATAAAGGGAATAAAGATTGACATATTTTGGCACTAATATGAAATAATATTATAGAGATCTTCCTCTCAAAAATTTATTCTCTTTCTTACATATATTATAATTTTGGGAATTTTTCCATTTTTTATCAATATCCTACATATGATGAATGATAACCTATTTATCATGAATTTTTTATTCATGTTGAGATATCTTATACACATAATTCATCAAAGATACATATTCGAATTTTCAATGTATAACATTTATAATAAATTATTCATGGGATAGTAATATTGTCATCCAATCTTCCATGTCACTCCCAATATATCCCATTCATTCACACAAGTTTATATCAATTATTTTGTCATTACATGTTGTCGGATTCTCATTTACATGATTATTCTCCTCAAAAAATCATTTTCTCATTATTTATAGTGTCCATATTTCCGTTCCCCATTTAGGTACTTTTAGTTGATTTATTCAATCGACCAAGGATTTCTTCTTTATATCCTCAGTCAATTTAGGTTTTCCACAAGGCTTCCTAGAAACGTCATCATAATATGACTGTACACATTTTTTTTCTATACATCCATCCCACTTTAAACCCTAGTAAATTATGATATTATCTAATTCATTCATTCCACAATATTGTGGCCCTCCAGGACAAATTTACCATACAACTCTTCCAAACAAAAAAAATCCATTTTTGGTTAAAATATTTGATGATGTTTTGATTGTATATTTTTTATAAGAATATATCCACATTTTATCATAATATCATAACATGGGTTCATGAAAGTTACTAATAAATTAAATTTTATAATAGAAATAGTATTATTTATATATATATCGACCATAGATCCAAAAACAGACCCTAAATCATGCTATTATATACTGGTAATTAATCAATCTAAGATATTCTTATTGTTATCCTACTATAAATAGAGTCAATTTTTATATAAGGTATATTTTACTATTCCAATATCCCACTTCACTTTTTATGGAAAATATGTCCTATAAATATCTAGTTCTATCCAAATAGGTTCAAATTTATTTTTGAAGCATCTAAGGATACAAATAAAAGATTGACATTAAATAATAAAATATTTAACTTTTTTATTGGAGCCGTTCTTCATTATATCTTGAGAAGATTCAACATTGATATCTACAAACATTAAAAAGTATCCAGTGATATCCTTTTAATCGTATGTTGAATCAAGACATACTGAATCTATCATGACCATCACTTGCTATTTCTGAGAAAATTATTCTTTATGATATCTATGTAATATATCTATCTTTTCTCTTAGGATAATTTATTCCTTGATATCTTCAATACAACCAGACGTTCTATTCACCAATACTTGCTTTGTTTTTGTACTCATATTATTCTCATTAATAAAAATTCTTCTCACCTTCCCAAGCTATATATTTTCCTCAAGGAAACTTTCTAAATCACACAATTGTATCCACTATATATCATTCATTTTTTCACCATCATTATTTCTTTACATATCAAACCCTCTCTCAATGTGGAATAAAAAAGATGAATTCCTCACCTTATTGACTTCTTATGTCATCATTTTACATCTTGGTAATATAAAACATCTTATTTCATGAGTGTTTATTATTATTTTTGTATGGAATTTAGGTTTTTTGGTTCCTTCATCTTTCTAATTATAATGAAAATAATATAAAATGTACTCATTCTTTGTGAAATTGTTTATAAATTGAGAATTTTATCTAATACCATAGAACCTCAGTGATTTTTTACATTATTTTTACATATTACATTTGTAAATTGTATAGATATAAGAGTAATAATTTTTTGAACTATTCCTCATCAACAAAATCACTTGATTCTGTAACATTTTTATATAAACAATTCTATTTATCATGATTTCTATAGAAAT
This sequence comes from Viscum album, assembly GCA_963277665.1. Classification (NCBI taxonomy): domain Eukaryota; kingdom Viridiplantae; phylum Streptophyta; class Magnoliopsida; order Santalales; family Viscaceae; genus Viscum; species Viscum album. The sequence continues at coordinate 918,194,771 of OY728143.1, read as the reverse complement.
ATACTTTTTTTCATTACATCTGAATGTCATGTATTTTCACTTATCATATTTAGTGATCCTTTTATATATCTAAAATACATTATAGGCTTGTCAATAATCTAGGAATTATAATTTTGGATCAAACGATTCTAGAAAATTTCTTTTAAATTTGTAAATAATGGTGTAATACCCCAATTTCAAACCAGGCCCGCTATATGCATCACAATTTCATCGATCCATGTAAAATAATAATTAATTTTAACTTCCTATTAAATTTTAATATCTTTAAAAATAATCCCAATAGAATGTATTCCAGATTCCATGAAATTAATATTTCCTTAAAATCAAGTTCACAATTTGTCCAAAATCTCATTTTAAATTCAAAATCCAATTACATTTGTGTATAATATTTTTGATATAGATATAAAAATTTAGTTTTTTCTTCTTCCATATACATTAAAATTTATCTTATTAGTGAATGTAAAAATTGATCATTTAAAAATAATGAAAATTAAACATTAATTTTATATATGTCTTCTTGACCGAGTGATAGATGGTATGTTAGCATCCTTCTCTAACAACTATGATAATTCATGTTATTAAATATCTATACAACACCACTATTAATATAATCTAGATTCCCCATTATAATTAACTTATTGTATCATTATATTTGGTATGTATTATCTATAATACAACCTATACATCCTAGGTTTTTTTGAACCACATATAGTAATGAATTAATGTTCTTTTTTTAGAAATTCTTCTTTTAGATTAAACCTTTTTGAATGGTAAAATTTTAGCTCCTCCCAATATAAATTAATCACTCTCAAATCATATGAAACCAAAATAATTAAGGCATAATGCCTAAGTAATCATATGGTTTGGACAAAAAATCCAACTCGTTATCGTGGTTGGTTAGTCTACAAAATCACATATTTATCAATTATAAGCCAATGGAATTAATCCTAGGAACATTATATTCCAATATACATAGTGTCTCTATACAATATATCTCATATGTCCTATTAGATATTTATACCTTCCACTAAAATATATCACAAAAATGGGGAATGATCTCCTATTACAAAGCTTTACTCATTATCTACATGATATGGATCTACCTCACTAAACATGATGGTTTATATATTTTAATTATCTACAATTATTCAATTATATATTCCCCTTTCATCCTGAAAACATGGTTTTATTAGATTCTGAACATTCCAGTTCAATAAATCATCATCATTGTAGGGTTGTATGAAATTATCAACTTTCAATATCTTTAAAAAAATTAGTTCCCCGTAAATTATTAAATACTCAATTATAGTATGTATCCTCCTTCAAAAATGGATCAAAATATTGTAATCTCTTTTTTATCTTATTATTATTTTATATATGGTTATCAGTTAATCAATTCTCACATTTTATACATTAAATCACCCTCATAACATCCTTTACTTACATTATTATTTCGTACTAATAAAATAACATGAATATTTGATTCCAAAATGTGAAATTTCACATTTCTATATTTCATGAAATCAGTTATACCATCGCTTTTACATAATTTGATGTAATTTTAGGATGATTATTCTCATTAAAAAATGTGTGGTATTGTTTAAAATCCACACATATGTTTTGTAAGACTCGTGACTTTAATACTCATGTGATATTGAAAATGTCAAGTCTTCATGTTCCACAAAATTAAATGAATGGTGTCCTTTTGAATTTTCCACCATTTATATATTTTCTCATGTTATTTTATATTAATTGATGATCTTTATGTTGATATAATATCAACAATATCTTCTTCATAAATTGTTCTTTTTTCTATATTATCTTCAATCTAAACAAGATTTTTTTTGGATTCATAATAGTTTAGGGAATATTTATATGAATTGTTTCATATTTTAATTTTAAATGATTTGTTATCGAATTATAAGTATTTATTTAATTTATAAATTATCAATATTTGAATTAAATTTCTAAAATAACTTTCTAAATAAGAATGTATTGATCTTTATGATTATCATCTTTATGTGGAATTAAATCATTCTTATACACTTATAAAATCATCCTAATGAATATTGAATGTATATATACTGAAATAGCAGTAATGTTTAGGAATATCTAAAATAAGGAATAGATAAACTATACTCATTTTTAGAAAACTCCAAAACTACTCATATGTGACCTCAAATCACTCTTACATAAGTCATTCCTTTTCCAAAAATAGAACACTCAGTAGGGAAATTACTCACACACTATAAAAAATTAATTGTATTTATATCATGAATGAATTGTAAAAATACTTTTTAGTTGTTCACAGATGTCCCATTTCTCAAAATTAACTCATAAAACATCTATATTCACTCTTATATATATCTATAACAATTGAAAAGTATTATTCTTAATGTCAAAAATTAATCCTGTTTTAATTTTGGATGAATTGTATTTTAACATCACATTAGTAATTTCAATATATTGTTTGTCATGAAGAGTAAACCACTAAATTCAAATAATTTATTTCAATAAAACAATAATATTACCAAACATTTGTACCATAGAAGTTCTCCATTAATATTGACTCTATATAATGGAAGTATGAAGACACTACACCCTTCCCAACACAAAAAGTCATCAAAACACATTATTTTGAAGAAAATAACAAACATATTTAGCTTGGAAAGTTTTGGAAATGGTAATACATGAAATATAAGTATAAAAATTATAATATAGACTTATGAAATCAATTTTAATTTGGAGAGTTCCCTTATATTCATCATAGAAACCACCAAAACATCCTTTATTATCAAAAAAGGATTATTTTCAACTAACAGTCCTCATTAGTAATATTTCCTTATATAAAGTTTAACACTATATCGAACACTAATTCAATGTATATTCCACTTTCACATTATGAATTCCACATATAAACTATTCAAGGTAAGATACCATATTATTCTAATGGAAACATCATCTATTTATTCCAATAATATCTCCTTTACATATTCGTAGAGGATCTCCATATCGAAGGACACTGTTGATAACACAATTTTATTAAACTTCAAATCATTATTTATTATTCACTTATAGATTCATCCATCCAAATAATTATTTCTAAAAAATTAACCATTATTATGGGACACCCTTTTTATCATTGTAGGATGTAATATTTTGATGACCAGTCCACTACTAAAGAGAATAGGTTTCAATACTTTCACAATGATTCAAACCTCCAAACAATGACCAATATTATTGTAAATATATTTATATTTCATAGAACATATCATCCTGTAAAATGAGACTAAAATCCCAAAAATATCTCACTAAAATAATTTTTCTAGGTAAACATTTGCAACCATCCATTGAAATTTTCTTTCCTTTCTATGAAAAGTATTGTTTCTTTACATTTCGTGATCTCCCATTCACCTAAGCCCCAATAAATCAGGATTCTAACATATACCATAGTCATATAATGTGATAGTGAACATGCCAACATTATTTTATCTACCATGATTTTTCCTAAGATCTAACATTTTATCTTCTTCTACATTGTTAATAAAATGGTACGTCTCGTTAATGTACATTTCCTTTCATGGAATACCATATTTACAACCAATTTAATCAAACATTGTATAACATATAAAAATACATCATAACATCTTCTATATTTCTTCTGAATTTTATTCAATACTATAATCCGCTTCCATATTTTTTTTCTTATATAAACTCAACATTCATTATTTTTAATGTGGTGTTTTTCAATTATCATGATATCAATCTTATTATTATTCTACTATATATAAATAAAATTAATATTAATCTCTTCTAACAATAAATGCCTCCAATGAATATAGCATTAATAAATCTTTATAATTGTTCTCATCCCAAAAATAAGATATATTAATATATATATGATATCTAATGTATAAGGAACTTTCTCTTTGTATCGACTATCATCTTCAATTTTATTTTCTTGTTACTTGGAAAATTTCAATTGTACAATAATATGAGATATGAATCGTTTTCATTTACCTATGCCATAAATTTCGGTGATTTTATAGTTATACACATTCCAATGTAGACCCCAAGTTTAAATATTCCTCTCTCTTTATATATTTATCACAAATATATTATTCTAAAAACTAAAATATCTCATTCTAAAACTCTAACAAAACACAATTTCCAATTTTTGATTCATTGAGTCATTTGTAATGACAGAAATAATGTAATTAATATAAAATTATAAATTATTTATTGTCACATAATCCCAAAAATTCTAATAATAGCTATGAACAATTTTTTATCAATCAATGTTTTCTACTGACATAATGGATTAAGATTTCCAATTAAACTATCACACTATTTTCCTCAAACAATAAAAGATTTCCCTCAACCTACGTAACAAATTATTGGTCCCAAATTTAGGTACACAAATTAGTTTCTTAATGTAAATGTAATTCGCTAACTATACGTGAAAGGAATTTGTCTTGGAATCCATCTTATCTATAGAAATGTAACTTAATGCCACCTTGATTTTCACTATTTTTATTTTATAACTATCAAATACAACATAGAATATTTTTTATAAATATTATCATTTCTTTTTTTAAAACCCATTCACTACCAACCATAAATTATACCACTTCTTATCAAACATCTTTTTCATTAATCTAGTAAAACATCTTCTTTTTATTTAATTTCTATTGCTATAACATTTCATCCATAACTCATGTTCTATTGAACATTAATGAATATGTTTACTCATTCATCACTAAGTCTCACTATTTGGATTCACCAAGCATAGATTACACCCATATATTTTTTCATTCCTCTACATCTATTTTGTTGAGAAAATTCATGTCAAAGACATACCTCTAAATTGATCTATTGATTTTGGTTTATATCCTTAACTAAATGGGATGCAATATATTATTATATCGTATTATTTTCCTAGTATATAGTCATATGGAGCACATACTATCGATTATCCCACTTGAATGTTATATTTCATTTTTGATTATAGTTATTGTTATTGTAGTAATTTTTTACTTATGGTTTATCATGTAACAGCATCTGAGTTATTCATTTTTTTGAGCTACAGGTAATCCGATGAGCTTACACTTCTGTAGTTTTTTTTTCATTATCCTCCAATTCAGTCATGTTCTATTCATTTCATTGAATGTATTCATCAATAAAAATATCCATTCCCTTGTTTATTTGAAATATTATTCCACAATTGATATCAAAATATTTTATCTCTTTAATTGAATAAGATTAAAATTTTGGATTTTGATTCAATATTATCACTCATGTTAATTTACTTGTTTATATGTTAAACTATTGAAAAATTTTAGATGATAAAATTCTGGAAAATTTCCAACCCATGATTTCTATAATAATTCCAAACCAAATATCATTTGTGGAACTCTAGTGAGATTAGTTTTCCGACTAAATTCCTCTGGCCACATTTAATTAGGTATTCCCCAATGAAATCCTATACTATAAGATATATCATTTATATCACTATTAATTATTTCAAAAACATAGATTTTATATAGAGTTGGGTGAAATTCATTCTAAATTTCATATTTCTAGATTTTTTATAAATATAATGAAATTGTATCTTGTGTACTCACCACCATTGTCTGTCCATATTCACTTCAACTTTGGACTGCACTATATTTCCACTTCTATTTTCCAAGGAGTAAACTCATCAAATAAATAAAGTAATATATTTCAAAATGTAAGTCCATATATACCATGTAGAATAATAATTAGAGGTTTGGAATAAAATGAAACAGACTTGGTATTAAACATGGGAATATAAAAATACATTTGACTACATGAGATACAAATTCTAGTTCATGGTAACCATTTGAGAGTCCTTGTTATACACATTCATATAAAATGAATCTCAATAATTAAAATTTTAATGTCATAATTATTCAGTATTCCACTATCTTTTAGAACATTAAATTATTTAACCCAAGAAATTAGATAATAATATCCATGTTACCTCATTATTTTGATTTATTTTATGGAAAATAAACCTCCATATAAAATTATATACATGTGAGGAGTTTCCCTTTTAAATGCATATTCCACTGTCATTGATCAATGGATAACCATATATAGATTGATTTCAATTATCGTCCTATAACCTGTATCATTTAGTTTTTGAAAGAAAATAATATTCCATTATAAAATGGAGATGTGATTAATTTAGTTAACATAAAGAATCTACTAATAATCATATGGATAATGAAATCTCATTTTATAAATTCTTTTTGTGATTTAAAATACCACATATAAACTTTCCCAAAATTAAATTTTTTTAATTGACCATGTATCATTTATCATTAGTTTAATTATTGGATACCCCATAGTCTATCACCCAATATTATACCTATGATATGACATTCAACATATACTATTTGGTTTATTTTATTCTGTTAGTGAAATGTGAAATATAAAAAATTGATTACTTTTCATTGTTCTCCTTTGGAAAAATATAATCCTTTTTGATACATAATTTATTTAAATATTTCAACCATGATATACAAGGACTATCCAACATACTAAAATTTTATGGATTGGAATTTTATTCTTCGGTTTTCATTTTTTATTTTCAATGGTTTGAACTTTACTTCCATCACTGTTGTGGGAACTATCAATCGATATTGGAACTTCGTCATCTAAAAGTTCCTCAATCAAGACCAAATTATAGATATGATCAGACACAAATTATAGTTTTCAACTATTTTTAATTACATTAGTAACCATTGAATCCTAAATCTACGGTAATTAATATAAATATAGAAATTTCATATACGTCTTCAAAAAAATTTATTTTCTAATTTGAGAAACACATGGATCATATTGAAATAATTCTAAGTATATGATGATGGTTCTACATCTAATTACTATAATTCGAACAAATATTGGAATTTGAAAACTTTTTAAGGGACATTGGATTTTCCTATATTTCCACCAAGGCCTCCAAAACATTAATTGATTTTTCCTTTTTCTAAATAATGAAGGAAACATAATATCACCATAAAACTATTACCAATGACAGAACCTTTATTACCAACCATTCCGATTTAGAATTCTTTATCAACAATAGCTTCAATTATGAATTTTTTTTATCCATTTACCTTTTTATTACGTGATCATCAATCAATATTCTATAGAATCCAAAATCCAATTCATCAAATTTATCATCTAGATCCTCCCTTTATATAATTCCATTCCAAACATGCTACCTGATTTCTAAAATTAAACTATATGATTCATCTTTTTGGGGAATCACCCATGAAAATTTAATCAGTTTTACCGAGAAAAAAAAATTTATTGATACAGATAATTCCACCAAAATTTCACTTTCCCCCTCAAGAAAGTATGCGATTATTAGGAAGATAGTGCAGACTTCCCACCACGCAATGTTAAACTAGAACATACCCTAATATAAACCTATGAACATATAAATAAAAAAAATCATAAAATTTTAATACATCAAATAAAATTATATAATCTAATAAATGTGTAATAAATTGATGTAATTAATAATAGGTATACAATTATCATATGATAAACGATTTAAACTATCTATATTAGTTGAAGAATAATGATTAAATAAAATCGACAAGAACCGTCAATAGTTTATAATTATATAATTATTATCTCTTTGTAAAATATAGATTCCCCAAATGTTTCATGAGTTCAGTATGATTGAATTTGATCCACTATATATGATGATACCTCACTTACCATTAGTGGAAACATAAAAAATTTTTCCAGACACACCACCTTCCCATAATCACATAAGAACCTCCAAATAGAAGTTAATTTTTGATCACCCTTAACACTCCAATCCTATATATATATATATATTTTTTAAACACACAGACAGACAGATATATATATATATACATTTACTTTTCATACAATTCCTGCAAAGTAATTTGCAATCCTTTTAGACCACCCATGATTTCATTTGAGGATATGAGCTTCTAATTCCCTTTTTGTCACAAAAGATATGAACATCTATTTCCAGCACATCAAATCTAGCCTCTTGGAATAGAAAACATGTTATACAAAATGCATTTATAATTATCTAAACTTCTAATGCAATGAAACTAAGATTCACATCCTAACAATATTTATATTTAAAAATAATTCAAATGGATTTAGAAACATTTCAATTGAACCTAAGGAACCTTTATTCACATAAAATGATCTCACGATTTGATTAATAGCTCTAGTATCAAGAATGAAATCCAATTTCAACTACTCTAATAGCATGAAACATCCAGATACTATTCACTATCATAGAATACACACTTAATATGATATGTACATGAAATTAAAATAAGTAAAAACAATGAAATCATCACATTTAATGTTTTTACTTGTCAATAAATTTTCCAATATATATTTCCAAGATGTTGTCTAAAATATTCATTTCCATGCCACATGATAGAATTTCACCCAATCATATTATTGTCACCCATTTTCATTAACTTCCGTGAACCCTATTAACAAAAAATAAAACACATTTAATTTGGGAACAATTATATTATTTTAAATTACATTATATTTTTGAAAACTGTTTTGGTTTAGTAAATATCGATCACTTAACCAATAATTTTTCAATAATGTAGTCTGGTTCTGACAAATTCTAATTGGTCTCTAATCCAGACGATGTTTAGTATCAATGAAACCATCCAGATCCTTATAAAATTTATTTTCATTATTACTTCCCTATAAATGAACCGCATAAGAAATATCAATGGAAATTAAATAATAACTCTAAAGTATTTAATAGAATCTCAATTTCAAAATGATTTAGTAAAAATATATATAATCAATAAAAATTGGAATGGGTTTTCACAAATATGTGTGAAGCAAGACACTAATGTTTATATACCATTTTTATAAAAATTACTTTAGAAAACAACGATTCATATCTATAAATTATAAGTTGTATAATTTATTGGTATTGTAAATAAAAATGAATACATGATGTAGATATTAATATAGAGTCACTTTGTTAGTCAATACCATTTACCATAAATATCAACCAAATTTATGATTCTATATGATATAGAAATTATCACTAAAAACACCTAAAACTATTAGAACACCATTCTATTACCAATGTAACCAAAAAACCAAATATCACTAGTATCAGAAAATTAATGAAAACCAATTTGATTATCCTAAAAAATCATCCAAAAACATTGAAATTATATTCCCTATACAATATCTATAAAAAAACAATCAGATCCATAATAAACAAATGAATAATAAAATTTCAATAGATACCATAATAAAATGACATAAAAATGGTGATGAATTTAAATAAATAGTCATATATGGGACTCCCAGAAGAAAAAGAAATGAAGCCCCTAGGATTTAGATTAATTATTAAGGGATTTAGTAAAACATATATTAGAATACATTTCAAAGAAAAGAAAATTAGATCAAAATAGATGATAAATAATGTGAAGAGATTTCAGAAGTCCAAACTTTGATTTAAACATAAAATCACCCTCATATCATATTTTAGTTAAGGGCTAAGAAGGATGATAACAAGAGTACCAAGAGTAAAATTGGGATTGGAATCCTTCTTTTTATAGTTAATTATTTTTGAGGGATTCCCCAATAGTGGTTAAATGTTTGTGGGAATGATAAAATGTGATTATTTTGTTAAAAGATACGGTTATAGAAAACAAGTTCCTTGAGGGAATCCCAATAATTACTCTACATTCAACAATTCAACCAGCTTCCCACTCTCCTCCACCCTGTAATCAATATCATTTGAAATGTTTGTATTTTGGATAGTTCTATAAATTGGTCACATTTAATCTTTAGTCCCATTTTGAATACCAAAATACGTAAAAAAAGAATTGATGAATTGATCGTAAAATACATGATATAAAATCTAGATCCTCAAATTTCTATATACAAAAAATAGGTTATTAGAATATCCTTATATAAGTTCTTATACCATCTCTATTCAATTATATAGTATTTTCATTATAATAGAAATGTATCTGATATATATTTCTTTATTTTGATAATATGATACTTAAAATTTGAATATTATAGTGATTTATTATATTTTCATGTGTTTAATTTCAATATTTGACACTATAATTCTAATGGTAATTTTTTATATTTTATCATGGAACTATGGTTTAATTAATGGGATTTTTTATGAGGTTGTTATTGTTTTGATATGTTTATTTAATATACTCACTTATCATTCAATATAATTTAAATTAAAATTTGATAAGATTATCATATATGAATTAATAGTTTTAATTGACCCAATATAATTAATACTTTCATGTTTTACATGAAATATTAATATTCTTTAAGGATGATAGAAATATAAAAAATAATTATCCATAACAAATCAAAGAGTTAAATTAGTAAGATAAAATCTTATAAATATGAATGGGAGATCCAGTAAATGTAACTAATAAAATCTCGACATAATTAAAAAACTCATCCATTACCATCAATAACACATAACTCATCTATATATTTGGAGATTATTTTATAGACTCTATAAGAAAAAATTAAAAAGTACGATTACAATAATAAATACAATATTTAATTTAAAATTTTCAAAAATATAAATATAATATAACAATGAAAAATAGTTTCAATATAATAGTATAAAATATTATAACAAGAATTATTTTTCATAGAAAATAATCTCAAATTCCACAAATTGTTTTGTTTAAGAAAACATTAATGGTGACTGTGTAGGGTATGAAAGAAATAAAAATTTAGTGAACTGAAATTTCTTTAATCGATATGGGTTACTTATAATTGACCCAATTATTGAATATAAACTATGTGGTGACATTTTTATAATAAAAATAATAAAAAAATAAACTTTTTCAAAAATAAGTATATTAAAAAGGGTCATATTTCAGTCTAAGACTTCATGTAAATTCGGAAAAAATAGCTCAGAAAAATATTAACAGTAATAAAATTAGACAACACATGTATAACAAAAATTAAAAGGTATAATTATATTTATTCTTAGATTAAAATTTTCATATAGTTTTACACTTATAGAACGTAATAAATAATTAATTGCTAAATGGGAGAAGGTTAAATGGAGGAAAAAGAAAATTAAAAAGTAAAAAATGATTCAACTTAAATGTTATATGGTTCACCTTCCACTACACATAATTTTTTTTATGCTTCTATTATTATACATTTCCTATATTGAAAATTAATAAAAGTAGAAGTAGAATTAAAATAATATATAAAGATACGACCTAGGATTTTATTTTCTAGAATCATTAATAACATTCCTCATTTAATTTACATTGTATGAATATATTTTTCCCTCTCTTGATTACATAAAAATAGAAAAATAAAATAAAATCAAGTATCGGAAAAAAAACAAATACATAACATTATTATTCTATGTAAATAGAAACAAATAATGGGTTTTACGTCAAGTATATATATTTTTTCAATCTTATATATCATAAATAAAAAAATAAAGGGAAAAGAATAATATCCATATATTGGATAGTTATACCTTCCCACATATATATTATAAGTAGTCTCGTAAATGTAAAAGCAATTATATATTAATTAATAAAAAATAAATGGCAATTGATGAATAAAAATTATATAAATACATAATATTAAGGTTCAATATTATTCTATATCTTATAAATAAACAAAATCCCAAAGAGGATTATAAGTGTTTCTTCTAAATATATTCATCATATTCTCTTTCACTATTTATAGTGTATTCATTACTATATTAATAATTTTAAATTCACCAAATGGAAAAAAATCATTACTCATTGAAAAAGGTCCATCCATTTTGGAATGAAATTGAAATAGAGATATTTTATTTCTAGAATTTTATAAAAAAAATCTCCCACTTACTGAATGCCTTGACAAATTAATATGTTCTAGGAAAACAATTATTCATTATAAATATTTTAATTTTCATATGAATTGTTATTAACATCAATTAAAAAAATTTGAAATATATGTTTTATCTCATTTTTTTCTTTAAAAAGATTGAAATTATTTATCTTATGATCCTAAAAAAACCCTATTATTCATCTCTGTAGGTAGGTAATGAGATCTCATACTCACCATCATATAAGTTTATGTTTAGTCATAGTGAATAACTCCAGATGTGGGTTGAATTGAGTGCCCAATTTAATTTATACTAAAAAATGTTTAAACAAAATACATTAATTTAAATTAGATCCCAATGTTAATCAAAACAGTAGTTTGATAAATGTTTCCCTTTTTTAAATATTTATTAGATCATAATATGTTATAAGATGGAAAAATATGGGAAAAAATTTATCTTTTCAAATAAATATAATCATATGAATCCTAATATAAAAATTCATTATCACAAACTATAAAATTAATAGTTTTCCTTACAATTTAAAATAGAATATAGTTTAAAGCATTAAAATTAAGAAAACAAAACATAATAAAAAAACATTTTAATGATGTGATTTTTCCTCAAGAAGATATATAATCCCCTCCACTTGAAATTCACCATATTTCAAGAAGATTATATAACTATACTTTGATCCTCAACCTTGATCGAGTATATAATTAATTGATTAAAAGTTGTGTAGGTTCAAATGAATATTCCAAATAAACATGTTAGAAGAAAAAACTCATGCCACACAAAGCCCTATTCCAAAATCAATATTGGAAATAAGAGGAAAATAAATAAAATATCATACCAGGTCTTCCCTAGTTCTAGTTATTGTGCCTCTGTGTGTTGATAACCTAAGAAGACCACACACTTCTCTAATGTTAAAAAATTAAAAGATAAATAAATAATATATGTAAAATGTTATTTTTCTCAATCAGTAATACTTGAGGTACTTGAGTGTCCTGTAATGTGCCTTGGTGAGGAGCCCAAGGTGATTCTATAAAAGATGTTGTAAAATAAAGCATCATATGCTTCTTTTTCTACCTTTAGGAAAGGATCTAGATCTTAAATAAGTTCTATTAATTTAGATATGATAGTCATTAGGAATGATAATAATGATATATAGTGTGATGTCTCTTCCAATAATCAATAAGTCCCACACCTGTAGATTTTATGATCAAATTTTTAAACACCCCCTCACAAGGGAGGCCTATGAGAATATAAAGCATTGTATGCACCCATTGAAGAATAATAATCCCAGTCATATTATCCATATATTAATCACTAAATGTTTATTTAATGCATAAAAGAAATTGTAATGAAAATAATAATAAAAATAACCTTGGAAATAATTCATTATTATAATTGTTAAATATTTAATTCAATATATACAGTACAACGAGGGATGATAATCTAGAATAATAAAACTATAGCAACAAGACATATATGGCGGTAAGAAGAAGTAGAGGCAAGATATATGTAGTTGAAATAAATTTTTGGCATCATGAAATCTCAGCCATTAAACTATCCTAGTGGTGACTCAATATGGTTGTGAGATATTTTTAACTAACTATGAGTCGTGTATGGTGGTGAATCCTTTTTCACTAATGGTGATTCATTTATGGTAGGGATACATTTGAAATAATAGTCACTCAATATGGGGATGGCTCAATTTGGTGGAAATATATGTCTTTTGGAAACCCATCTATAGCAGTCCTAAATTCTGGTAATGAATCCTTTGAAATGACTATGATACATTTATACACGTAGAATAATTTTCAGAAAAATTCCATATAATGTGAAATTGTATCATATAACTTTTACATAATTATAAACATAATAAATATGATTTTTTTTAGAATTAAATTATTTATATTCCAACAATATTCCCCTTTTGTGACAAAAAATCAAGGATTTTTTTTATTATCTACAAAATTATTTTACCTAAATAGATATGAATTAGAAGTATAATTTTCCCTATAAAATTTATTTTGTAAAAATTTGAGATATAAGGTAATATATATCCAAAAATAAATAAAATATAAGGATAATTGATGTTTTCAATGGTAATTTAAATCAAATACAAATATGTTATTATCATATAACAAAAAATAATGTTATCAAATAAATATTAAAAATTATATTTTATCATAGGAAACAATTAGGATGAATGACATTAAAATAAATTATATGAAAGAGTAACCTCCAGATAAATAGGGATTAACAGATAAACTATATATAAGGAATAACACATCAAATGATATATAAATGATTTATCAATGAAAGAGTTATATGTCGAATGTAAATTAAATTCAAATGGTAAATTCCATCCAAATCTCTATCTTCCTACAACTATGGTGATTCTCAAAATTTTAAAATCAGAAATAGTATGTTAATAAGATAAATAATAAGTATTACATAGAAATATAGTATAAAAAATATCAATGAGAGAAAAATAATATTGAAAAGTCATTTATCATAAAAAGTTATCATATTCCATTCTAAAGGGATGCAAGGAAAATACAACAACAATCCATATAAAAGACTAATGTCTTATCTGAGTCATTATCTGACTGAGATACAAGATCATAAGGTCCCTTTACCATATCAAAGACATGAGGGATGTATGGATATGTTGGTGGTTATATGATAGAAATTTTAGGTATTAAAGGTGGTCGATGCATCTATATAATAATCACTAACATGATATTCTTGAAATATTATATTAGGGAAATGATAAAATGATTTAAATGTGGAGGTAAGGGGTATGAAGAATGATAATAGGGGAAGGATAACATAGGTATATACTATAGAGAAACCAATATAGTTCCCAAAACATATAGTAATTTATTCATATGATTTATAAATCCAAAATAATGTTTCCTCCTCAATCTTTAACACTAATAAAATCCTTATTTCCCAACTGTGAAAAAAATAGGTGATCCAAAACATTAATCTTATCGACCTATTATTTGAAATACCTAATGATGTGTTGAATCCTTATATTTTCATCCAAAAACATTAAATGGGAATTCAATTCATGTTTGTTATACACCCTATATGTTAATATCTAATAAACATAGTAATGGTTTCCCTATCAAATTGAGCCTAATATTAACATTCCCTTACTACTATATATATAAGATCCCCATGCTGACCAATCACCATAAAATCCTCTAGATAAGTGACATAAGAATATCAAAAATAGCATGAATATCTTATGAAACAGTAGATTTAATCTACAAAGAATAAACTAAAAAATGAGAGAGGTGGAGCACTCGAAGTAATATCAACTATAGGTACACTATGCATCCTTTACATCGTAGAAACCTTCCATGAAAAATATGAAGCTCTCATATTCTCCATCACTATTCTCGAGGATTACATTTCTATGAATATCTTAATATTCTCAATTTCAACATCATGAATATGTGAATTCATATTTAGTTCAATATGGCATACAACTTGCTCAAATTGGTGTCTCACAACATCTACACTTAGATATGTGACATGACATTCTTTAGACACAAATATCATATCAAAATCTACATAGACTATCTCTATGTAAGTCAATAGGTACTCTATAGAAATAAAATATGACGGAATTGGTGGATTATTTTCATAAACAATAGAGAAAGAATCTTTTACAGACTCCGGCCATTTAAGAGTATAATTTGAACATAAATATTGAATCACACTATTATGATCAACGTTCTCAAACAATAATCTATTAGGATCAATCCCATCTCCAGTATAACTGGATATCCCACCATCCTTTAAGGTAGTGTTGTGATCATCCTTTATATCATCATATTAAATTCCATTATTCTTGGAACATAGGTAAGGCTCCACCTTAGAGGACTCCTCGCCACTTATAATTGAATCTTAATGTGGTTGAAAAACTTCCTCAATATCCTTGGACTCTGAATATTCAAAACCATTTTGTATAAATCCTAATTATTTATCTCATTCGACATTAGTAGTATCCACTCAGGAAGTATTATGGTTTTTATCACCCAAAAAATACTCTATGCCCTCATATAAAAGATGTTTCATCTCCCACAAGATTCACTGAAACTGATCTCTCTAAGGAAAAAAATCTAGCCAAACTAGGTTTCTCAACAAACCTATCTAATGTTGATGTAACAGTATGTGATAGATGAGTTGGTTGAATCCTATCACCAAATGATCATGATAACGCCCTCCATCATCACTATTTCCATCATTATAATCATATTATTTATCTCCATTATCTTATTTTCCAATTTCCTCATCAGAAACCTGTAAAAAAATATTTAGATGATTTACAAGAACATATAAATTTCACATATCCAGAAACCTATGTTTCATCAGAATCATCAAATTATCTCTTAGTAAAAAATCTATTATTAGAATAGAGAGAGTCCAAAGGACTTGAAGTGAAAAAAGACAGAACTGGGGTCTTAGGGATGTCTGGGTTACTTCCATCCCCAACTAAGGATTCAGCCTCCTCCGCAACATCAACATCTTATTATTCTTCCTCATCAAAACACCACTAAATCATCAATATCTAATCCTCAATCAACTATACTCATGGGTCTACTATGATGATTAATATTATCAAAATCCTCATAGATATTTTCATTATCTATATCTAATATTTTCATCCAATGGTTACATGTCACTATTATATTTCTAACAATAGCTTTTGTTCGGAAACAAGAACAAAATTTAATATGGGAATATTACTTTTCATCCACTACAAAATTTGATTCCAAAGTTGATGAAATAATCATATGTTATATTAGAGTGTTGGATCTATAGGATGACTTATAGATATATATCATTTTTCCATAATTTTTCAGCATTTTCCTATCATGAAAGTAGTATCAATGAGAGTGGGAGTGGTGAAGCAGTTTTATATTTTTCTTTTAAGTTACCTTATACCGTAAAAAAAATTCCATTCTATAAAAGAATTTATTATTTTATTAAAAAACCAAACATAATTCCATAGGAACCTAAGAATTTACAAATTTCACAACTTAACAAGAGTAGTAATGTACTTTTTAGGATTTGGATACAATACAACACCACAAAATCACATAGAATGTAAAACAAATCATTAGGATATAATGGGCACGATATTACATTAATCTCTTATTGAACAATTTTCTACACAACATGGAATGTTCTCCAATAAGAATGACATGATGTTATATAAATTTTTCAACAAACATATTATGGAAGTACTTGGTCAAATTTAATAAATATGTCTTCCAAAACAATTATTCACTTCCTTACCCAGTAGTAGGAATGAACTTCTTATGTACATCATAATGATACTAAGTTTGATTTCCCAGTCTGATTAACAATTCTTATTGATCAATATAGATATATAAATTTTTTCAAAATAGCACTAAAATGATTTTTAACACATTCTTCTAGGGTCTAGAAAACCCTATTCAATTTCCATTGCTGAAAATATATCCTACTGTAATGATAAATGTAATACTATATTATCTATTATCTTTTATAGTTACATATGGAATCTTCTTCAATAATGTCCTATCTAGAAACTAATACTCTTGAGAAATTTGGAGCTTCTCTCTTTTCACCGTTGAAAGGTACTTGTTTCAGAAAGTACAAATTGCATACTCTATTTATAGATGATCCAAATTAATTTATAAGGGACTCTTAAATATGTTTTCCACTCAACCAAAATCCCAAAAATTTCTATTTACAATGAATTTTGGATACATTTATTACAGCATTAATTCATCTCAGAACATATCAATTCTTCTCAACTCATCTAAAATAATCAGCTCACTGATTCTGATTATGATTCTGAATTTAATTCTGATTTTTCAATATGATTTATTCATTATTATTCCCTATACTGAATTCATATATGAATATCTAGACCACTTCTCATTGTGAAATTAAAATATATTTTAAAAAAATCATAAATGAAGTAATCCCATTATTTTTATCCATAATAATTTTATAACTAATATTCCCATTATGATAACTGCATTAATATGAAGACAACAGATTCATCAATACAATTATTTTTACCAAATTTGAAAAATGTAAAAAATATTTTTTTTATTATGATGTTTATTACCAACTAAAAATACAACATAAATTTATTCATTATTCATTATTCATATAAAATATCTTCAATTAACTCTTTATTAGAGATTCATGTCTCATCACTTCTATAAATCTACCAATAAGATTCATCTTCTTTTATTTCCTCACACAAATGATCCTGAGTCCAATAGTAATATTGGAGTCATCCTACATCTGATGGATATGTCTCAACATCATTCCGAATATATGTTTCTGCTTCAATATGATTGATCTTGACCCACACATGAATATATAAAATGTTAAGTAAATAATACATTCTCTTAACCCATGTAAAGACTCTATATAATATAAAAGAGTCCTTATTTTCATTCTTAACCCACATATTAAGGAAATCATTCTTTCTATTGGTCCACAAAAAAAAAGAAACCAACTATAAATCAAGATTAAAATGGTTGACTACAATATTTATTGATCACATAACCAATTTCTCATTAGTCTCATCAACTTTACTTTGTTTCTTTCCTTTTCATTGGTCTCCACAATTACCAAGAAAAATTATTATACCTCTAATGATTTGGATGGAATAGTGACTCTTATGGATTGGCATCAATTGCTTTGACTATTGAAAGATATTGTTTTTGGATTATGATCATCATTCACATCCTTCAGAAAATCTATATCTGATGTTTTCACACCGATTGACTAATATTGAAGATCATCGACATTATAAAAATACTTCCATCCCATATTAATTATTATAATGACTTCCTCGTGACATTGAATACATTAAAAATAATTTTTAGCTTCTACTATCTTCTATTAAAATGTATTATAACTTTTTATCCTTTGAGTAGTAACATTCCATCCAATCCAAACATGAAAATGATTGGATGGAATATGATTTTCATGAATATGGTTTCCCTAAATATGATTAGATGCCCCATATTTTCTCTGTTTTAATTATAAAGCTTTCATCAAATTATTTTAGACAACTTATTATTATTTTTAAATAAAAAATTCAAAAGAATCATCATATGAATATAAAATCTATGTCAAATATTATTCTCTTCTTGATTATGATCAGAACCTTATTCATGGACCCAAGGTGAGCCCGATGATCCTTTTAAAAAAAAGATATTCCCATTATAATGGAATTTCTTATGATCCATGAGCCTGATTTCATAAATACAATGGTCAATATATTTCCTAAAAAATACAATGTGAGGTTACTTCTTTTCATTGAAAGAATCTGTGGTAACAAAATATAATTCATGAATATGATCATATTCCTTATCAGCTATGTCCTAACAATATCACCCTTTGGATTATGTTGTCAACTGAGGTCCGTAAATTACATAATAATTTAACGTTAGACAATGGATTACATATCATTAATCCTAAGCCTACTTGAGCTAAATCATTATAGAATTTATAAATTATTGACAAAAATTCTTCTTTTCCAAATGTATTGACTTAGGAAATATCCACATCATTCTTCACATATTTAATCACATCTTCAAATTTTCTATACCAAAAGTTTCATTTCCTGCAACCCCTTCAACAATGAGTTATAATAGTTCTAAAACATACATAATGACGTACCATAATAGCCACAACTCTACCTTTATATATACTTATTCAAAAGTTATAGAAAATATACAATGGATATATTTAAGAAAGAATTCTATCCCTTAATAGAATTATCAATAGAAAATATGGGAGAGGTGAAAAAAATATACCATTACCTCGATGACAAGGAGGATAGACACCCATGTCCAAAATATTCTTATTAAAAGGATAATTTGGTAAATTATTTTGAAATATGTTAGTAAATTGTTTTAATGTTGGAACATATTAAATAATTAATTCATTCTTATCTACATACTCTTCAATGAAGTCATTCATCAAGTCAATATATGTGGAATGAGAACATTCTACGAGATTCATTATAAGGTTTATATTCCTTTGATGATCAAACCCCAAAAGAAAGGGAAACTTTTCTTTATGAAGTTAATATTCAATCTGAAACTCAATCGACATATTTTGAATAGTGTTATGATTTTAAGAAACATAATTAGCTTCATACATGCTAAGATATATTGAATTTCATTTCATTGTAATCTAAAAAAACAAAATTTTCACCAAAAATAATTTTCTACTTGATGTGGATATTATTTCATCATAATTTCCTACCCAATAAACATCAAAATACCCAAATAAGTCAATAATTTCAATGCTATCACACCTGATTTCAAAATTTTTTGTGATACTAATATATTTAAGAATTGTTTTTCCATAAATTAAATCGGATTCTTGAGCACTCTTAAATATTCCACAAAAGTGAATAGCATAATAAATGTAATGTATTGAGGTATTCAAATACAAAACATCATATTAGATAATTAATCTCCCTATTATCACCTTCATTACCTTATCATTCATTATAAAAATGGTTCCCATAGAAATTATTGTGGAAAATAGTACTAAATTTTTCTGGTTGAGATTTTTATGATATTTATCATTATATTATCATGAAATAAATATGGATTTCTTTCATTTGAAAAATTATTAATCCCTGAAATTATTCCATTACCCCCAACATGGACGTCTCAAAAATATTATCAGTTTTTTAGAAAATCATTCACATGTTATTTCATTATTCATAGAAAAGATAATTTCTTCCACCTAAAAAATTACAGTGTGGGAAAACTCATGGTTTTCTTTGATATAAATATTGATATCAAATATTGATTTCATTAAAGTCATCTTCCTCTAGCAGCTAACCAATTTGGAACACCATTCCTTCAGAGATTTTTTATATCATACATGGATTTGTTCAACCGACATACAAACATTAATACATATTAATAACAAACCCACAATGTTGTTTAATGTAAATAACTTCATTGAGATCAGTATTTAAGAATTTTGATTTTACATCATTGTATAAAAAATTGTGATAAAATTTTACAGTACTAAAAAGAAAAATTAGGATTTTTTATATCCATTCCACCATATAAAAAGTCGCATCAAAATAAATTACTTATATATTTTATTATCCCTTTCACAGTAATATTTAATTTTTTTATTATCACATTAGAATATTCATTCATCTTGTTCTAAAAACCTCATTTTATATCAATAATTTTTTTATCCAACATGTGTATGGGTTCCCAAGTATCATTCCTTTATATCGGATCAAGATCTTCATTTATCTTCTGAACCCTTTCCAGATTCTCATAAGCTTCATTCAAATTATTCAGTCAGAATTTTTAATATAAATAAGTGTGTATAACAACTTATTATGTTCTCCGAATTTGAACATTTTGGTATTGATCCCCAGTATTGTTATGAACCTCCACTGGTTTCTTCATCAAATGGTAACTTTTTTGAGATTCTTCCATATAAATTGAAATGGGTGAGTCAAATTATTCATTAGTAGAATCACTATTCTCATTATCATTATCTTAATTATTATCAATTTTTTGTTATCCTCCTCAATATCATTATCATCCAGAGTCCATTTATCTTCATTATCATTTTGATGAGCATTTACATCAATAAAATCAAAAATTATTTATGTTTAATTATTGAAAATCATGTATCATATTTATTTTAAAGTATAGCTAATAAAAATTACATTGTCACCTCTCTACTAAAACATTTTGGGGGCTTATCTTTTCTTTATTATGATTTAAGGACATAAAATGTCTCTTATGTGTTTCAAACGTGCTATTTTCCATCAAATATTTCAAATGGATTCATATATGAACTCGTACTATTGAAACTTCAGTTTAGTATATACAGAACTTTACTCGTGACTTTTCTCAAAAATTAACGAGAAAGACAATGTTCAAGTAATATTGTTCTCCCTATTTCCAACTAACTATTATTACTACATTCATCAACACCATTTTTTTATACTGTATGGTGAACTGAAATCATGCCTATGTCTATGATTCTCGTGATAAAATTGAAATTATTCATTTATGTACTCCCCACTATTTCCAGTTATAAACTTCTTTAATGAATAACCACATTCTGTTTCATCAATCTTATGAATAGTTTAATCATTTTCAGAGCATTAGACTTATGTATTATATACATAAAAAATTTTATGTGAGGAAATTCATTAATAAAATTAATTACTTGTCTCCATTAATTCATTTTTTTCTCCTTGTCCCACATATATCATAAAGAAAATATTACAAGCAGCGTTCTGAACAAAAAAAATTATTATTCATTGAGTTTGTAAGTTTTCCTTTTTAAAATATATAACAACACCAATCTCTTCTTCCTTAAATATCATGAATACTACTAAAAATATCTCACTTTGATATCTTGATCATGTTTCTATAAAATATTTTTTTCCATCCTTTTATGCCACAATGTATTCTTATCCAACACGCCCATGTAACAATAGTTTTGTATTTCACCAACTTGAAAAAAGTTTCATTCTTCTGGTTGGCCCCTTTTAACAATATGTATATCGTCATCAAATTAAAAAAGATAAAGACTTCTTGTAATAACATTTTAACCTTCATTATAATGTTCTAAAACACATAATTATTTTTGTTTCATCCCATTAACATGAAAAATTTTCTGGGATATAAATTATTCTTTCCCAATGATGGTCGATCCAACACCTTCGATTACGACTAATTCATCATTTCCAAATGTGATAGATCATTAAATGTGTATTCAAAATTTTCAACAATTTAATTCCTTCTGTCATGTGAGAAGAAAACCATCAATCCAATATTAATGGTCATTCTACTATTGTTTCATTGACTTCAGTTTCAACAACAAGAGACTTTTCGTTCCCTTTATCATTTTTAGCTTATGTCTTACGAAAATTGTTAATAAAATTTTGTATTTATAGTAAAAGACATGAAATAATTTTCTACGGTGTACATGTTTCTCATAACATACATAAATATTTTTTATAGTGTTCAATCCATTTTTAAATTTTTACAAAAAACGTTCTCAGGATTCATCTAAACATGTTTCTTAGACTTATTTTCATGAGGGTCTTGACTCCCCCTAAATCATTACCTCCTATAATTTTGGGGATAGAATTAATGTTTTGTGTAGAATCAACAAATGTTTTTATGTGATTGAATCTCCCTCAATACCATTGGTTTCCATAGAATAGATATTTTACAATGTAATGTACATACTGACTAGTGTAGTGAGCATGTTTCCCCAAATCCTTTTAATCATTCTTATATGCTCATTGTTGACCACAAAAACTTCTGTTACATATCGATATCTTCCTCTTCTTCCTGGTATTATTTTCACCTTTTTGGGAATTATAATTAATATGAACGTTTCTAGACTCAATATTTTTAAAAACATTTGATTTCATAACATTCTTAGTATTGGCCACATACATTACTATTCCAGTTTTATTCTTTTCAAAAATATTTTCATCTTTCTTCTCAAGTGTTTAATATAACTATATATCATTCCCATAATTTCACATTCTAGAGAATTACATATAATTACTGTTATATTTTTTAAAACATATATCCCTATGTTGATGTTTATAATGTATTTTTTGTAATGTTTCTAACTCGTCATCATTTTTCATTCAGATTCACTTCCAAATGTCCATTATGTTTCTTTTGATTCTAAATATTTTTCATAAAATTAGTAATATCTTCCAGGATATTGACTTTATCATAATGAAATACTACTTCATTGTTTGATGAGATTTTTTTTCATCAACCTAATTTTAATTTCAAGATTCCTAATATTATTCATAAATTCCTCCAAATATTATTTAATAAGAAATTATAATTTGGTTTCTAATTCTTCAGAATCGTTTCTTCCAAATTCTTCATTATTCACTATTTCTGTAAAATTATTCTAAACACCATGCTTAATATATTTTTTTTGATTCAACTATAATGAATTCCTCTTAATTATCTTTAGATAAGAAAATTCATCTTTTAGATATGGAGATATTTTTAACCTTTCTATAGTAAAATATTTACACTTGTCACTATGTTTCATTCACAAACAACTTTACCTTCTTTCTTCTTCGCCACTGTCATATTCATTCATTCTTCAAGGAAAATTATCCAATATTTTTGAATGGCTAGACATTCAAAACAAAATATGGGAGGTTACCCTTTTTATTAACATGTATATCTTTTTTAATTTTTAGAAAACAATGATAAATATTATAGAAGGTTTTTACATAACTCATTTTCAATGTTAAAGTTAGTAGCATCATATTCCTCAAGAAGTTTCACATATTTTTCTCTCTTGGATTATAAGAAAAAAAAATTATATATTATATATTGTTTTACATTCATGAACTTATCAATTCTCATTTCATATGTATTGATGGTACTATGAAGATAAATCAAAATTAGTGTTTCATGGTCTATTTCAACTAATGAAAATACATTAGCATCAAACCATCTCAGAATAATTCTTTCGATCTATGAAATAACTGTAAAATCTTCCCACATTTCACTGAAATATCTAATAGTATTGACAATGTCATTTACCATGGTAATATTTTTTATAACATATTCATACTCTCGTGTTTTTATATCTTCATAATTCTTCCATCATGTTTAAATTTTTGCATTCTACTCTTTTTATTTCCTTCTTATATGTTTCTCAACGTATCCCATGTTCATTCGGTAGTGGAAACACCTTTTACTATTTGAAAATCACTTTCAGAAAGTGATGATATTAATAAATTAGTGGTCCTTACATCATTCTCATGATTCTTCTTGTCAATAGATATAAATGTAACCATATCATTATTAGTAGGAAATCAATCACTTGCAGTTTCAATAACATCAGACACAATACAAATAGGAAAAAGAAACATTATATATTTTTGGATACGTTATTTCTTACCATCACAGACTATAATACTGTAACACCCTAGGTAAATAAACAGTATGACATTTTCACATTTATCCATATTTATGAATAAAATATTAATATAACTTTAAAGGGGATGCTTTTCTTGATGGCGTACCCAACACGCAGCAACAAGTTTCTTGGGAATCATACGTTGCACTCTAATAATAAAATAATATTATTCTAAATGGTAGTTAACGCCTAGATGTTGTGATGGAGGGAATTAATAGAACTAACTACAAAATGATTATATATTTTTGTGAAATATTTTTACTTATTACAATAAATGTTAGAGGATTAAAAATGCGAATGAATCCAATTTTAAGCGTAAATATTCTAATATTCTTTTAAAGGTCGATTAACCGCCTTTTGATCGAGAACCTCTTTTAAATCCACTTTTGAATAATTTTGTGTGTTATATTTGACAAAATAAAATTCTTCTTTAGAATCGGGACATCAAAATTTACTTTGTGTAAATTTTTTGGTATTTTTCCGATAAAGTACATTTTTTTAATGAATAGTGAAAACTGTTGTATTTTAATTCAAAACCACTTTTTAATCTAATTTATTTATATTATTATATTATCTTTTAAATTGGTTTTAAAGTGAAATTAGAATATATTTATACCATTAAATCCAATGGTGGTCATTGGAATTAATTTCACTTTGAAATTGGACTTAAACTAGTGTCAATCATTTAATAGATATTGTTTCTTAAAAACACGCTATTTGTTTTGACAGTGGGAAATAATTATTAAATTAATTAATGAAACTTATATGTTTTGAATTTTTAAAATAGACATCATTTTTGAATTTGAAATATCAAATATAGACTATGGTGAATTTTTGGTAATTTTCTGAAAAACATCAATTTTTTATGAATAGTGAAACCACTAAGTGGTACTTATAAAATCTGATTTTCCGTTTAAATGAAATTTTTCCACCTTTGGGTTTTGAATTTCAAAAATCCTACATACATGGTAGTCATTAAGATGTAAAATGTGGTTCAATGGGATTAAAATAATTTTTTGCTGAATAGTAACTTATTATGTTTTTAATCGCGATTAGAGGTAATTAGTGTAGTTTAAGGTAAAAATAATGTTTTAATAATATGAAATGACCTAGACAGATGTCCTACCCTCATTGGATGAGTCATTTCCGACCAAGACAATCCATGGGTCAACTTGGGGACCCCATGGAACCACTTTGGTTGGAAAATGACATAAATACCTTTTTATTTAATGTTAAAATTAAAATGACACAAACATGAGTAGTTTTACTAAAACAATTTTTAAATGTGGTTATAGAAGTCAGAGTTTTGACTATAAATAGTCATTGGAAAGATAAAACTATTTCCTATATCATAGTAGTTTTTTCATAATTTTTACACATTAAATAAATTAAATTATTTATGACATCATAATGTTGCAGTGATGACTTCATTATTTAACAATTTAAATAAAATGGAATGATAATGTAACATCTAAGACATAAACAATTCCAAAACCTATTTTATGGGTGGATTTAGAACCCTTATCACCTTATCCTCGAAACACATCATTGTGGGACCATTAAAATCTGAAACTCATTCTAAAATAAAGTAACATTTATTTACTTTCCAAGAGTTCCCCTCCTCTCCTCTTATAAGAGGCCCCCACCTCTACCTCGTTACCCACACTTCTTAAGCCTTTGGTGTAACACCCCAGGTAAATAAGGAATATGAAATTTTCATATTTATCCATATTTGTGAATAAAATATTAATATGACTTTAAAGGGGATGCTCTGCTCGATGGCGTACCCAACACGCAACAACGAGTTTCTTGGGAATCTTACGTTGCACTCTAATAATAAAATAATATTATTCTAAATGGTAGTTAACATGTAGCCGTTGTAATGGAGGGAATGGATAGAAATAACTAAAATATGATTATATATGTTCTTAAATATTTTTACATTTATACAATAAAAGATAATGTCTTAAAATACGGAAAGAATTCAATTTTAGGTGTATATGCCCTAGTTTTCACTAAAGGTTCACTTAACACCTTTTGATGGAGAACCATCATTAAATATAGTTTTGATCACTCTTATACATTCTTTTGGACCAAATAAAACTCTTATTAAGAATCGAGACATCAAAATTTACTTTGTGTAAATTTTTGGTATCTTTCCGATAAAGTTCATTTTTTTAATGAATAGTGTAAAATGTTGTATTTTAATTCAAAACCACATTTTAATCTAATTTATTTATATGATTAGATTATATTTTGAATTGGTTTTAAAGTAAAATTAGAAAATATTTTTACCATTAAATCCAATAGTGGTCGTTAGAATCAATTTCACTTTGAAAACAGACTTAAACTAGTGTCAATCTTTTGATACTTATTGTTTCATAAAACACGCTATTTGTCATGACAGCGGGAATTAATTATTAAATTAATTAATGAAACTTATATGTTTTGAATTTTGTAAAACGGACTTCATTTTTGAATTCAGAATATCAAATATAGCTTAGGGTGAAGTTTTGGGATTTTTCTGAAAAACTTCAATTTTTGATGAATAGTGAAACCACTAAGTGGTACTTATAAAAACTGATTTTCCGTTTAAATGAAATTTTGCCATCATTGTGTTTTGATTTTAAAAAATCCGACATACATGGTTATCATTAAGAAGTAAAATTTGGTTCAATGAGATAAAAATAATTTTTTGGTGAATAGTAACTTATTAAGTTTTTAATCGCGATTAGTGGTAATTAGTGTAGTTTAAGGTAAAAATAATGCTTTAATAAAATGAGATGAGCTTGACACATGTCTTACCCTCATTGGTTGTATCATGACCGACCAAGACAAGCCATAGGTCAACTTGGGGACCCCATGGATCCACTTTGGTTGGGAAATGACATAAATAACATTTTATTTAATGTAAAAGTAAAATTGACACAAACATGATATGTTTTACTAAAACAATTTTTAAGTGGGGTTATACAAGTCATATTTTTGATTATAAATATTAATTGGAAATCTAAAACGATTTCCTACATCATAGTATTTTTTTTTATAATTTTTAGACATTAAATAAATTAAATTATTTATGACATAATAATGATGCAGCGATGACATCATTATTTGACGATTTAAATAAAATGGAATGATAATGTAAAATCTATGAACTAAACATGTCCAAAACTTATTGGATGAGTGTATTTCGAACCCTTATCACCTTATCCACGAATTATATCAATGTGGGACCTTTTGAAACCGAAACACATTTTCAAATAAAGTAATATTTCTTTACTTTCCAAAAGTGCCCCTCCTCTCCTCTTATAAAAGGCCCCCACCTCTACCTCATTTAACACACTCCTCAAGCCTTTGGCTCGGCCAACCCCTGCCCATTTACTCTCTCCACATCCCTCTCCTCATCCTAGAGGATTCCCTTTGGGCAGAATCCTTTCAAAGGAAGCCTTTAGGCTCAAATCAAAAGAAGTTACACTTTTAAAGGTAATTCATTCTCTCATGTTCATTTGTTTTATTTTGATTCTCCAACCCCCTAAAATCTTTTTATTTACTTCTTTTGTAACAACACCAGTATATTCAATATACTAGGATGTTGTTATAATATTTATTCGACCTACACTCTCACACAACTACATCAAATGGTTAAAGAACATACGGTTTCCGTGGATGGCGAAATTCTACCTCCCGAAACGATGATTGTTCAATACTCATTTAACACCTTCAAAGGTGGCCATTATGATGTCACTATTTTTATATATTATATATAATATGTTTATGTTTTACTTATGCTTCTTTATTTTTCATTTTTGTCTTACCTTTATGGCTTCCATTATGGGTATACGCGATATCTTCATTTTAGGAAGTGCGGACTACCGCCCCCTCAAAGTGATGTGATTCGTTAATGCCATACATGGGACGTATAAAGGATGGATTTAATGTTATTATATATGATGTTATACTGGAATTATTATATTACTCTATATAATTATTATTTCTTTCCATTAAAGTATGAGATATAAATGAAAGTAGCGTTCATGCGTACGTACGGCTTACCGTCTCCATGAACGGTGCATTTCATTTCTTATCCCCAAATGTAATGTACTATTATAAGTACATGTATATAATGGATATATATGATGAATGATATATCTAAATGATGAATATAAATCTGTAATTAAAATATACATACCTCTCATTTAGTTTTAATTCCATTAATATGACAAAGAAATGAAAGTAGCGTTCATGCGTACGTACGGCTTACCGTCTCCATGAACGGTGCATTTCATTTCTTACCTCTAAATGATTATGTAATATTATAAATACATGTATATGATGGATATATATGATATATATGATATCCAAATCAGGAATGTCATTCTGGATATAAAGAACCTTTGACCACACGAACAACATGTAATTGTAAGAAGTCCACTTTCGACTTAAGAACCAAATATCGGCAAAACAAATATTATTAACTTAAATGATTACATAATGTTTATGACATGGTAATAAGTGATATAAAAGGAATAATTAACATGAAAAAGGTTCTTAAGGAAGTAGAAATTAACTCATGTTTATTATTCAGGAGATTAAATAACGATCGAGTCAAGTCGGACCCGAGGTAAGGGATCCTACAACTCTCTTTCTTTTTAAGTACACTCTTTTATGTCATTTATTTTAAGCTCATCTTTCTTATGATTGGGATGTTATTTTATATTACATTTACTGTAATTTTTATGTTCATGTGATGAGAGACCCTATTCTCTCTCATCAATCCATTTTGGATGTTTTGAGTGGCGCCGTTAGGCTGCCGAACTTTCGTAAGAGATCTAACCTCTCTCTTCCTTTTTAAGTACTCTCCATTATGTCACTTCTTTTAAACTCCTCCTGGAAATGTTGGGGGATTTTCTTTTATATTCCACTTTCTGTAAATTATATTTTAATATGATGGGATACTCTATTTGATCTCATCAATCCATATTCGGAAGTTTTATGTGGCGCCGTTAGGCTGCCGAGTTTTCGTAAGGGATTTTTCATCTCACTTTTATTCCCGTGAGATTTATGCTACATTCGCCACAAATTCCTTTGAGTGGTGTATGTACTGCCCATTATTCTAATCTTTGTGTAATATACTTTCGTTTATGAGTATTTACATCAATGACATATTGTCTTTCTTTCATGGGGTGTATGTTTTGAAAGATACCCAAGTCGGTAAGGGAACCTTTCACCCTCCTCTTTTTTTAAAAGACTTCTTTTATTGGGTCTTTTAATTTACATATTTTTATGTTGGGATATGTTCTCATACATCCTTATTGATGTAAATTTTATGTCCAAGTGATGAGATACACTTTTTATCTCTCATCAACTCATTTTGATGTGATGCCGTTAGGCTATCAAGGGAACTTTTTAACCCAATTTCGATTTCTTTGGGTTCAACTTGTAGTCATTGAATATGTCATCCATTGAATATGTGTGAATGAAATTTTATTGTTTTAAACTTAATATCCACTTATATTGGGTTTATATATATTTGTCACACATATTTTTTGAGATTTATTTGTCCTTAATTTAAGGATACCTTCTTTATAAGAGATTTCATCACATTTGACATTTCTATTGAGGGTTCATTGTTGTTATGCACCAATTCACTCTTATATGGTGTATATACTGTCTTTTGGAGTATTATATCATGAATCCTTTTATTCTCATGAAATTATAAAGTTCTGACTAAATGTTATTCCTCGATTATTGTATTCAAGTGTCTCTAATTTTGGTAAAACCCCTTTAACCAAAATATCGTTTTAAATGTTTTAATTATTTGTCCTTATTAATATCCATGTTTTCAAAATGGTTTTAAGGATTTATTTATATGGATATTAATGGTTTAAAAATTTAAAAGCTTCAAGGTGGTATGGGACACTTTTATTCAAAAATATCTTTATTAAATGTTTTAAATGGTTTTGGAAATTGTTTCTTTTTGAATGGATTCATTATTTCAATATCCGAAAATGTTATATTGTGATTGAAATGTGGAAATGTTATGTTTCCTTTATTCATGTTTTATGTGATATGATTATGTTATGGTTCTTGGGAATTATTATGAAGACGGGTGGTTCCGTGATAAACTAAGGGCGGGTGAGCCCGTTATAGCTCTCCAATGCATTGGGTAACGCGAAGGAGTGAAACGTTAAGGTTTATCTGAAGAGATTTAGGGAATATACTGTGATGGGTATTCCAAACGTAACCAAGAGGGTTACTCCCTACGTAAGAATGTTATGAATGCCTCAGGTTACCATTATGTCTTATGTTTTCTATGATTTATTCATGGTTTGATGAGGTATGTTAAAGTGCCTATGTTTTATGGGTAAAGTATGATTTCATTCTCATGTATATATGAACTCATGTTTCCTTTCCATATTTTTTGTAACCCTTACTGAGCTTTTTATGCTCATCCCATGTTTTTGAAATGCTCTTCACAGGTCAAGAGAAAGGTACATGATGTGACGATAGTGTCAAGGATGTGTCAAGAAAGAATCCGTGTTTTTTTAAATAGGTTTCCATTGATGGGAAGAATAAATATTGTATTTTATGTAAACACCTTTTTTAAATGTGGAATGTAATGCAAGTTTCATGATCTAATTCTCTAAAACTCTAAACCTGAAAAGATCCTCAATGTGTAATCTTGTAATAACTCAAGTTTAAGTAAGGTTTAAGGCTGGGGCCTCATATTTGGCTCAGCCAACCCCTGCCCATTTTGTCTCTTCAAATCTCTCTCTAACTCTTAGAAGCCTCACTTTGGTCAGAAGTCTTCCCAAGGAAGCCATTGAGCTCAAACCAAAGGAGTTACCCGATTTTAAGGTAATGTCTTCCCTTGAGTCCTTTTGTTTTATTTTGCTTCCCCACCCCCCTAAAATATTTTTATTCCTTTATTTTGTAACAAAATCAGTATATTCAATATACTAGGATGTTGTTATATTAAGGATTCTAGCTACACTTACACACACCTTCTTCCAATTGTTAAAGAACATACTGTTTCTGTGGTTGGCGAATTACTGCCTCACGAAACGATGATTGTTCAATATTCTCTTGACACCTTTCATAGTGTCTATTATGATTTCACTACATTTATATATGATATATAATATGTTTATGTTTTCCGTAATCTTCTGTATTTTTCATTTATGGCATACCTTTATGGCTTCCATTATGGGAATACGCGATATCTTCATTTTAGGAAGTGCGGACTACCGCCCCTCAAAGTGATTTGATTCGTTAATACCATATGTGGTACATATAAAAGATATATTTTATGATATTATATATTATACCATACTGGAATTAAAATACTATTATGTATCATTATGTTTTAATTCCATTAAATATGAAATAGAAATGGAAGTAGCGTTCATCCGTACGTACGGCTTACCGTCTACATGAACGGTGCATTTCATTTCATAACTCAAAATGTTATGTAATATTATAAATGCATGAATATACTGGATATATATGATATATATGATATCTACATCATGAATACAATTCTGGATATAATGTATATTTTACCACATGAACAACAAGTAATTATAAATAGTTTATTTTTTTTGACTCAAGTACCAATGATCATTAAAACAACCATTATTAACTTAAATAATAACATAGTGTTCATGACATGGTAATAAGTGATATAAATGGAATAATGAACTTGGAAAAGGTTCTTAAGGATGTTTAAATTACCTCATGTTTATTATTTAAGAGTTTAAAGAACGATCGGGTCAAGTCAGACCCGAGGTAAGGGATCTTACTCCTCTCTTTCTTTTTAAGTACACTCTTTTATGTCATTCCTTTTAAGATCATCTTTCTTATGATTGGGATGTTCATTTATATTAATAATAATTTAAATATTATGTTAATATGATGAAAGACCCTATTTGATCTCTTCAATCCATTTTTGGAAGTTTTAAGTGGCGCTGTTTTGCTGCCGAGTTTTCTTAAGGGATTTTTCATCTCACTTTTATTCCCGTTGGATTTATGCTACATTTTCCACAATTTACTTTGAGTGGTGTATGTACTTCCCATTATTTTACTCATTGTGTAATATAATTTCATTTATGAGTATTTACATCAATGTTTTCTTGTCTTTCTTTCACGGGGTGTATGTTTCGAATGTTACCTAAGTCGGTAAGGGAACTTTTAACCCTCCTCTTTTTAAAGTACTTCTTTTGTATTGTCTTTTTATTCACATACTATTATGTTGGGATATGTTCTTCTATATCCTTATTGATGTAAATTTTATTTCCAAGTGATGAGATACCCTTTTTTATCTCTCATCGACTCTTTTTATGAATTTTGAAGTGACGCCGTTAGGTTGTCGAATTTTTGCATGGGAACTTCTTAACCCAATTTTGATTCTTTGGTATAAACTTGTACTCTTTGAATATGTCATTATATGAATATGTGTGAATGTCCTCTGATTTTTTTACACTTAATATCCACTTATATTTGGTGTATTCATTTGTCACACATAATTATGTAATTGATTTATCCTTAATCCAAGTATACCGTCGTTGTATGGGACATAGTCTCAATATCCCTTAATTGAGGCATATTATTGTTTTATACACAACCTTATTTTATACGATGTATAAAACCCTTTGACTTTTATGTTTATCCAAAAGGAATCTTCTTTATACGAAGCATTTTACTAAATGAAAAAAGGGAATTTTTTTGTTGTACGTATGCGGCGAAAATGATTTCTCTGCCACCGTGACCATTATTTGAGTTTCGGCTTCCTCTACAAGCCATAACTTTTTTTAAAGAAAAATAAATACTATGTTTTACTTTTCTTTTATTTTGGTTTTAAAAATGGTTTTCATAATGTTTTTATATCAATGAGTTGTATTGATATTTTTTGATTGAAAATTGGAAATTTTATGCTTCCTTTATGCATGTTTTATGTGATACAATTATGTTACGGTTCTTGGTCATTATTATGAAGACGGGTGGTTCCGTGAAAAACTAAGGGCGGGTGAGCCTGATATAGCTCTCCAATGCATTGGGTAACGCGAAGGAGTGAAATGTTAAGGTTTCTCAGATGAGATTTGGGGAACATACTGTGGTGGGTATTCCAGACGTAACCAAGAGGGTTACTCCAAACGTAAGAATGTTATGAATATAGTAAGTTACCTTTTATGTCTAATGATTTCTATGATTTATTCAGGATTTGATATGCCTATGTTTTATGGGTAAAGTATGATTTCATTCTTATGTATATATGAACTCATGTTTCCTTTCCATATTTTTATAAACCTTACTGAGATTTTTATGCTCATCCCAAGTTCTTTTTGAAACGTTTTTCACATGTCAATGGAAAGGTACATGATATGATGATAGTGTCAAGGAAGTGTCAAGAAAGAATCCATTCTTTTTTTTAAATATGTTTCTGTTGTTGGGAAAAAATGAATACTATCTTTTATGTAACCACTTTGTTTAAATATGGAATGTAATGCAAGTTATATGATCTAATTATCTAAAACTCTAAACCTGAAAAGATCCTCAATGTGTAATCTTGAAATAACTCAAGATTAAGTAAGGTTTAAGGTTGGGGCCTTATAGTTGGTATCAGAGGTTGGTTTAGATAACTTTAGAGGATAGGGTATTCTTTAAGCATAAGTGACATTACCATAATGGTTAGGATTTCAGAAAGAGTCCCAGTTTTAGATAAAGTGAATGAGTAAGTATATCTTAGTGTTTATCTTCCTCATTAGTACATGATGGTTTGGTTGATATACTCACACTGACCTTTTTGGTTTTAGTAAATGGCTGGATCTAGCAGGCACCAACGTAAGAGTGGATGTGAAGGAAACTGTGACAGTTTTTTGAGCAAGAAACTGAATGATATGGGAGTTGCAATGAGAACACTTGTGTTTATCCTCAACCACCTATCTGGAGTCATGATTGACCACCTAAAGCTTGGTGATTTCTCTAAGGCATTATATATGCGAGAAACAAGTCCCTATGGAACTACATGTAATAATCATAAAGGTAAGTGTGTTCAAAAACCTATGTTTCAAAGATGTGGAAAGAAACACCTAGGAAAATGTTTCAAAGGGACATAAATATGCTATAGATGTAGAAATGAAGGTCATAAAGCAAGAACCTGCCATGGAAAAAGGAAGCATCCAGTTGACTCAAGGAAAGGGAATGCAGTTCTTTCTGAGGGATCAATTGAATGTTTTAAATGTGGTGTGCATGGTCATTATGCAATCACATGTCCTATGAAGAAGTTCCGTGAATGGGATCACCCAGATCGTACAAATATTTGTTTAACAATACCTAATTCAATTCTGATTGAGGATGAAGAAAATGACAATGACCAATCAAAGGTATGGATTATTTCAGTACTTTTTT
Organism: Viscum album; assembly: GCA_963277665.1. Taxonomy (NCBI): domain Eukaryota; kingdom Viridiplantae; phylum Streptophyta; class Magnoliopsida; order Santalales; family Viscaceae; genus Viscum; species Viscum album. The sequence continues at coordinate 918,159,448 of OY728143.1, read as the reverse complement.
TTCCTATTTTGGAATCTTAGGATATGATTAATGATTTTGTATATAGGAATGAAGTATTTCAGAATATGTTGTAAAGGAATTGTTAATGGATCATGAAGAATGTTGAATGAGTAAGAAGTCAACATATAAGGGCTTTAAGAGTTATGGTGAAATTCATAAGAGTATTAAGTCTCTTTTGATGATGGGGTTATATTAGAAGACTTTTTATAGTATGTATAACCCTGATGTTTAATATATGAAAATTTTATTCAAGGAATAGTTATCTGTTCTTTTGTGGAAGTAGTTATAAAGAACCATTTGGGTTTATATGATCCAAAATTTTGAGGTAATTATGGGTTAACATATGTTATGATGGAAGTGAAAGGCATGAGATAAAATTAAGGTTAAATTATGTTATGGTTATTTTTGATGATTTTTTCTCTTTTTGGGGAATGATTTTAGAATTATATAGTTTTGGAAAAAGGACAACACGCAGACCGTGTGACAACCCGTCGTGCCAGACAAAGATGTGGGAATCGAACCCACAACCAAAGTGCAACTCGTATTTATCACCTACCATGGGACAACGTGAAGTCCCTGGTTAGTATGACTTATTCTTTTTAGTTAGGTGACTTTATGAATTAAGAGTAAGTTGATTTTGGGTTATTTATGAAAATGATTAACCAAACATGGAGGATATGTGATTAGGTTAATTACTTTTCAATACGAGACTTTAGGAACAACTGATGTTGTTTGGAGATAAATGTTACGATTTAACTTGGAAGACTATGTGACTAAATCCTTCAAATATTTGGGTTTCAATATATGTTTGGTTTACATTGAAGACTTTTATTGGAAAATTGTTTATCGAATGGTCCTCGTTGAACTTTGGGTTTTGTTGGAAAAATTTTGGAGATTAGGAATAGATTTTCTTTTTATAAAGGGTTATCCTTTTCTGGATTATCTGATCTTGTACATACCTTTTGGGTTTTGGTTTTGGATAGAGTCTAAATACATGGGAAGTATATAGTTCTCTTTTGTGGATTAGGTGATTCTTTATAAATTGATTATAGTACTCTTAATGCGAACAAGTCTTCCTAAATACTCATCTTTTGGAAAAAATATCAGTTTGATTAAGGAATCTAGTAAAAGTTGATAGTCTACATGACAAGGAAGTATGATTCATTATGATTTAGTTAAGCTCGAAAATAAATTCCTCAATGAAAAGTAACTTAAAACAAAAATTTTGTCTGTTAACTTTTCCTACTGGGGAATCGAATACTGTTTAACCCATCACAAGTTTGTGATTTTCTTATGGTTTACTTTCTCCTAGACATGTTTACTATCACTCTCCATCAGAACATGACCCTTTGTTTTTTTCCTCCATGTCCATATTTTTATACTTGGAATCATAGTATGGTTTAACTTGGGTGACCTTTGTACTTATCTTTCTTTATTTTAATGTGATTGTTTTACTGACTCTTGTTCCGATGTGGGATTTTCAGTGAAGTTGCCAAGCCCAATTTTAAAATTGCGAGGACGCAATTCCAAAAAGGGAGGAAGGATGTAACACCCCAGGTAAATAAAGAGTATGACATTTTCATATTTATCCATATTTATGAATAAAATATTAATATAACTTTAAAGGGGATGCTTTGCTCGATAGCATACCCAACACGCAACAACAAGTTTTTTGGGAATCTTATGTTGCACTCTAATAATAAAATAATATTATTTTAAATGGTAGTTAACGCCTAGATGTTGTGATGGAGGAAATGAATAGAAATAACTACAAAATTATTCTATATTTTTGTCAAATATTTTTACTTTTTACAATAAATGTTAGTTGATTAAAAATGCGAATGAATCCAATTTTCAGCGTAAACATTCTAATATTCTTTAAAAGGTCGATTAACAGCCTTTTGATGGCGAACCTCTTTTAAATCCACTTTTTGATAATTTTATGTTTTATATTTGAAAAAATAAAATTCTTCTTTAGAATCAGGACATCAAAATTTACTTTGTGTAAATTTTTTGGTATTTTTCCGATAAAGTACATTTTTTAATTAATAGTGAAGACTGTTGTATTTTAATTCAAAACCCCTTTTTAATCTAATTTATTTATATTATTAGATTATCTTTTAAATTGGTTTTAAAGTGAAATTATAATATATTTTTACCATTAAATCCAATGGTTGTCATTGGAATTAATTTCACTTTGAAATTGGACTTAAACTAGTGTCAATCTTTTAATAGATATCGTTTCTTAAAAACACGCTATTTGTTTTGACAGCAAGAATTAATTATTAAATTAAATAATGCAACTTATATGTTTTTAATTTCTTAAAATATACATCATTTTTGAATTCATAATATCAAATATAGCCTAGGGTGAATTTTTGGTAATTTTCTGAAAAACTTCAATTTTTGATGAATAGTGAAACCACTAAGTGGTACTTATAAAACCTGATTCTCCGTTTAAATGAAATTCTTCCACCATTGTGTTTTGAATTTCAAAAATCAGACATAAATGGTTGTAATTAAGAAGTAAAATGTGGTTCAATGGGATTAAAATAATTTTTTGGTGAATAGTAACTTATTATGTTTTTAATCGCGATTAGAGGTAATTAGTGTAGTTTAAGGTAAAAATAATGTTTTAATAATATGAAATGACCTAGAAACATGTCCTACCCTCATTTTATGAGTCATGGCCGACCAAGAAAATCCATGGGTCAACTTGGGGACCCCATGGAACCACTTTGGTTGGAAAATGACATAAATAGCTTTTTATTTAATGTTAAAATTAAAATGACACAAACATGAGTTGTTTTACTAAAACAATTTTTATATATGGGTATTACAAGTCAGATTTTTGACTATAAATAGTCACTAGAAAGCTAAAAATATTTACTACATCATAGTAGTTTTTTATTATTTTTAGAAAATAAATAAATTAAATTATTTATGACATCATGATGATGCAGCGATGACCTCATTATTTAGCGATTTAAATAAAATGGAAAGATATTGTAAAATCTAAGACCTAAACATGTCAAAAACCTATTGGATGGGGGGATTTCGAACCCTTATCACTTTATCCTAGAAACACATCAATGTGGGACCATTAACATCCGAAACGCATTCTAAAATAAAGTAACATTTCTTAACTTTCCAATAGTGCCCCTCCTCTCAACTTATAAAAGGCCCCCACCTCTACCTCCTTACCCACAGTTCCAAAGCATTTGGCTCGGCCAAACCCTGCCCATTTTGTCTCTTCACATCTCTCTCTAACTCTTAGAAGCCTCACTTTGGTCAGAAGTCTTCCCAAGGAAGCCTTTGAGCTCAAACCAAAGGGAGTTACCCGATTTTAAGGTAATGTCTTCACTTGAGTCCTTTTGTTTTATTTTGCTTCCTCACCCCCATAAAATTTTTTTATTACTTTGTTTTGTAACAAAACCAGTATATTCAATATACTAGGATGTTTTTATATTAAGTATTCGAGCTACACAAACACACACCTTCGTCTAATGGTTAAAGAACATACTGTTTCTTTGGATGGCGAATTACAGCCTCACGAAACGATGATTGTTCAATATTCTCTTAACACATTTCATGGTGGCCCCTATGATGTCACTACAATTATATATGATATATTATATGTTTATTTCTTCCTTAAGCTTCTGTATTTTTCATTTATGGCATACCTTTATGGCTTCCGTTATGGGTATACACGATATCTTCATTTTAGGAAGTGTGGACTACCGCCCGCTCAAAGTGATTTGATTCGTTAATACCATATGTGGTATGTATAAAGGATTCATTTAATGATATTATATATGATACAATACTAGAATTAAAATAATATTATGTATCATTATGTTTTAAATCCATTAAATATGAAATAGAAATGGAAGTAGTGTTCATGCGTACTTACGACTTACCGTCTCCATGAACGGTGCATTTCATTTCTTAACTCTAAATGTTATATAATATTATAAATGCATGAATATACTGGATATATATGATATATATTATATCTACATCATGAATACAATTCTGGATATAATGTATATTTTACCACATGAACAACTTGTAATTATAAAGAGTTTTATTTTGACTCAAGTACCACTGATCGTTAAAACAACCATTATTAACTTAAATAATAACATTGTGTTCATGACATGTTAATAAGTGATATAAAAGGAATAATGAACTTAAAAAAGGTTCTTATGGAAGTATAAATTAACTCAAGTTTATTATTTAGGAGATTAAAGAACGATCGAGTCAACTCAGACCCGAGGTAAGGGATCCTACTCCTCTCTTTCTTTTTAAGTACACTCTTTTATGGCATTCTTTTTAAGCTCATATTTCTTATGAATGGGATGTTCTTTTATATTAATCATACTGTACATATTATTTTCATATGATGAGAGACCCTATTTGATCTCATCAATCCATTTTTTGGAAGTTTTAAGTGGCGCCGTTAGGCTGCCGAGTTTTCGTAATGGATTTTTCATCTCACATTTATTCCCGTGGAATTTATGCTACATTTGCCACAATTTACATTGAGTGGTGTATGTACTGCCCATTATTTTACTCATTGTGTAATATACTTTCATTTATGAGTATTTACATCAATGTTGTATTTTCTTTCTTTCACGGGGTGTATGTTTTAAAAGTTACCCAAGTCGGTAAGGGAACCTTTCACACTCCTCTTTTTAAAATACTTCTTTTGTTATGTCTTTTAATTCACATAATATTAAGTTGGGATATGTTCTTCTATATCCTTATTGATGTAAATTTTATGTCCAAGTGATGATATACCATTTTTTATCTCTCATCAACTCTTTTTCTGAATTTTGAAGTTACACCGTTAGGCTGTCGAATTTTTGCATGGGAACTTCTTAACCTAATTTTGATTCTTTGGGATAAACTTGTACTCCTTGAATATGTAATTCTATGAATATGTGTGAATGTCCTCTGATTTTTTTACACATAATATCCACTTATATTTGGTGTATTCTTTTGTCACACATAATTATGTAATTTATTTTTCCTTAATCTTAGGATACCGTCTTTGTATGGGACTTCTTCTCAATCTCCATTCATTGAGGAATATTTTTGTTTTATACACAACCTTCATTTTTACGGTGTATAACCCCCTTTGAATTTTACATCTATCCAAATGGATTCTTCTTTATATGAAGCGTTTTACTAAAAAACAAAAGGGAATATTTTTGTCGTACGTATGCAGCCACAATGACTTCTCCGCCGCCGTGACAATTATTTGAGTTTCGGCTTCCTCTACAAGCCATAATTTTTTTTTGAAGAAAAATTAATATCATTTTTTACTTTTATGTTATTTTGGTATTGAAAATGGTTTTCATAATGTTTTTATATGAATGTGTTGTATTGATATCTTTTGATTGAAAAGTGGAAATGTTATTATTCCTTTATGCATGTTTTATGTGATACGATTATGTTATGGTTCTTGGGCATTATTATGAAGAAGGGTGGTTCCATGAAAAACTAAGTGTGGGTGAGCCTGATATAGCTCTTCAATGCATTGGTTAACGCGAAGGAGTGAAACGTTAAGGTATCTAAGAAGAGATTTAGGGAATATACTGTGGTGGGTATTCCAAACGTAACCAAGAGGGTTACTCCTTACGTAAGAATGTTATGAATGCCTCAAGTTACCTTTTATGTCTTATGATTTCTTTGATTTATTCAGGATTTGATATGCCTATGTTTTATGGGTAAAGTATGATTTCATTCTTATGTATATATGAACTCATGTTTCCTTGTCATATTTTTATAACCCTTACTGAGATTTTTATGCTCATCCCAAGTTTTTTTTTGAAATGTTTTTCACAGGTCAAGGGAATGGTACATGATATGATGGTAGTGTCAAGGTAGTGTCAAGAAAGAATCCATGCTTTATTTCTAAATATGTTTCCGTTGATGGGAAAAAATGAATACTATATTTTATGTAACCACTTTGTTTAAATATGGTATGTAATGCATGTTTTATGATCTATTTCTCTAAAACTCTAAACCTGAAAAGATCCTCAATGTGTAATCTTGTAATAACTCAAGATTAAGTAAGGTTTAAGGCTGGGGCCTTATAAATACATTTACTATAAAAATAATTCATATTCTCTATTAACTTTTCTTCAAAACAATAGAAATTAATAAAAGATGGAATCCTATATCTATGATAACACTTGTAATTTTGCAATGAAGATAATTGTATCAATTAGAGGGGGATGGGTGAATCTGTTATATATTCTTCTTTTATGATTCCCTGTTCTTGAAGCCAAATTCTCCACCTTTTAAAGATTAACATTTCAACTGAAAAACAAAACAAAAATTCATCAATAAGAACATAGTATGTTAAATGGGTTACTACTCAAGTAAAGTAGTTATGTATGTTTTATAGTTCGAAAAATATCCAACACCACCAAATTAAGTTAAAATAATCCTTTTATATGGAATAAAATATTCATGATATTACCTTACAATCATGTAAAACTATGATTGATATTGTAGAACATGTGATTCAAGTAGTATGAAATTATATGAGAATGGTTTTTGTAAAATCATATTATTGTGCTTCATGATCAACTTTCATAGATATTATTTCAAAAACATCATCACCTCCCAACCTATTAGCATGAAAAAACTTATTATGGACATTGTAATGATAAATATTTTTATATCACCGTAGGATTCCTTAGTATTATTGCACACAATAAAATACACCATTGTCATAATAAAATTAAACAATTTATAACATATTCTTTTTTATTCCATAAAACACAATCTGATTAACTAGTCTGAAAATCTAGTCCATTATGATGATCAATTGAATACTATCTTGTCTGTTCTCATTTATTTATTTTTCGAGAAACATCCTTATGATTTTCCAATCCACAAACAGCGTCTCCCTAGTAATTTAGAATATCTGTATTCACCTCTAAACAATACTTTTTTAGATAATATGAAGAGATTTCTCCATTGATAGGAGCAAAAAATATGTTTTATGAGGGATTTAAAATCATTTCTCCAAAAACCAAATAAAATAATCTTTTTATTTCCTTTCAATATTGGAATCATTTATGAATTCGTCAATGCTTCTTAAAAACTCTCAAATATATTGTCAACTCCATATCACATTTGAATTCACCATAAAATTATTTCCGATTGAGAATGTGGTTTTCATTTCTCAACATAATTTCATCATTATGATTCTCTATTCCACATTAATAAATCAAGAAATAGATATATTCTCAATACAATTTTCATACCTACTTACAAAAAATAGATCTAGAGATATCCCATTATGTTACCAATTATCAATTGAATGATTAATCTACCCATTGAATTTTCCCCTTAATGATGAAGACCATAGAATCATAAATTAATTAATTTGTACCAAATGTTAAAAATTTGAAACATATATCATTCCATAATGATGTCACATACCAACTTTTAGAAAAAGGAAACTTGTTGAAGCTTTAAGTTTATCTTGAAATTTCTTCTTCAAACTCTTCAACAAATATTGTTGTCTCAATACATTCAAAACCCCACAAAAATGAATATTCATTATTCTTCTAATCAGAAAAATAATCGTTTTTCTGATAGTAATATCATTGTGTGCATGTGTTTGATGGATTAGTCGTAGCTTGATTTAGAAAATAGCTGTAAGATTCTGTATGATGGCTATTGACCAAGATGTGAATATATAAAATGTTATGAAAATTATTATTTCTCATATCATACATGAAATACTCTTGAAAATAAATCATATTCCTTATATTCAGTCGTGGAAAATTTGTAGAAGAAACTATTATTTCTCTTAACCCACTAAAAAATATTCCAACAATTCATCTTGATGAAAATGGTTGGCTAAATTGCTTATTGATCTTTGATCTTATTTATCATCAGTCTTAACAAATTCAATCATATTATTTCCTATTAATTTTTCTAGAAAATTACCATTAGCAAAATTTCCTCCTATGATTATTATGTTGGACTACTAAGTCTAAGCGATATGTATGGGAAACTTCTACTTCCCCAACTTATTCACTTCTCATATTTTGATCATCCACCCCAGCCTTCAAAAAAGTATATTTTTATGTTTTCACACCTGATAGACTAAAACTAGATATATTCGGCTTTAAGATACTTATTTTCCCCTAGAAAAAATCTTGTATAATGAATTCATTATGCCTTTGAATATCCTTAGCATCATATTTAGCATCATATGTCTTTCATTATAAATAATTATAACTTCTCATCCTTTTAGTAAAATATTTCCATTCAATATGAACCTAAATACAATAATCTTGCATATGATTGATCAAAATACGTTCTCCATCACCTTTTCAACCAAATTATTTCATAAGTCTTGCTTCATATGTTTTTAGAAAACTTTTGCTTTTATTTTAATTAAAAAACAACGGAGAATCTTTGAAAAAATATAGAATCCAGGTCAGAATCTTATTTAATCACCAAGGTGACCCCAATGAGCATTCAATTACATAAGATATTCTTATTATGATGGACATTCTAATGATATTTTATGCCAATTCACTATATATGAGGATGAGTCTGACCACCAACAAATACAAATTGATGTGATTTATTTTCATCAAAACATTCATGACAACAAATGAAAATTCATCAATTCAATCATCTTCCTTATCATCTTGGTCCTAACATTATCTTCATAGATTGATCCTACAACAATATTTATATGTAATATGAGGTACACAAATTTTTATATCATCAAATTTATGTACAATTTCTTGGTAAATTACATTATCTAGATACACATAATGTCAAGCCTCCATTAACTATCTAACTCTATAGAAAGTAGTCCTTCTTAGTGTTCCACGACCAATAGGCTCTACCAAATCACTTTTAATAATAAATTATTCTTTGAAAATATGTATCATACCCTGATAGTACAAAAAACCATAGATGGGGTACTTAAAAACATTTTCTCAATTATTCAATGAAAAATAAAATAACTTTGAATCAATCAGACACTGAATTAGATCTTTCTTCTTCCCAAAACTGAACTCAACATTCTGGTATAGATGATGAACTAACCATGAAGAAATGGGTTGGATAGTTATATAAAACCACTCAGCCAATCCTTGGTCCTCTATCACCATTTTTAAAAATGAAATACTAGAATTAAACCATTTTCTATACCCATATATTATAGAAACTAGTATATGATTTGCGATTTATTGGTTCCTCAGAAAGATAAATTCTAAAATTGGATCTCCCTCAATTATTTAATATGGTAGAAATTATTTGGCCGATAAAATTATATCAAAGATAACATGAATCCTTTCAAAAAAATTACACTGAAGCTAGGGTGAAATAATGATGGTGGTCAAGAGAGAATGTGGGAATATGAAAGAACATGAAATAAGTATGTACGAGTGTGGGTGGCCATATTTCAAACATAAATCCCAGTTTGACATTTATGGACTCTAAGTAAAAGAATATAATTAATATATTCAAATAATTTAAGTTATAATTACTTATAAAAATTTAAGTTTACGAAATACTTGAATTAAAGAATGGGGACTTGTCTAATAGGGACTCTCCAATGATGACGTTCCAATAGAGACTCCCCAATGGTGACTCACCAATGGTGTCTCCTTAATGGTGAATCCTCCAATGGTTACTTGACAATGGTGACTCGATAATGGTGAGTCACTAATGGGGAGTCACCAATGGTGTATATCCAAAAGTAAATTTACAACGGTGACTCACCAACAGTGACTCACTAATGGTAACTTGCCAATGGGAACTCACCAATTGTAACTTGAATATGATGACTCACCAATGGTGACTCAAAAATAGTGACTCATCTAATTTTCAATCATCAATTGGTGGCATTTAAATGATGAATCTCCAATAGTGTATCTTCCACCCCTGATGAATAAATGAAATTAATCAATTATAATTCATTTTAAATGTATTTCACTCCCATATAATTAAATGGATTTGAAAACATATCTGCATGTTGATGATCAGTTCCTATATATTCTATAGTTATATCACAATTTTAAAAACAGTCTATCAAAAAGTGATGTTTTGCATGAATATTATTTGTAATCAAATGAGGCATAGGTTTTTTAGAAATATTTTTCACTCTCTTAATTCTATAATGAAAAATTTTATAGGAAAATCTTACAATTTATATGCATATTCTAGTAGATTATTCTTCACTCCCAAAATCAGGGCATAGTAGCTCCCTACAGCTATGCATCTAGAATGAAAAGTAGATAGTGTAATAGAAAATTCCTTCATAAGACCCATGACACTAGAGAAATTCCTAAAATTTGACATTGTCCTATCGTTCTTTTTTAGTCTATTATTAAATAACCAAAATCAGTATCTAAATAACTCACTATGTCAAATAATTGTCCTCTATGATAGAACAATCCTATAATTGGGTGTATATTTGGGGTGATATATAATCCATTCAATAGTATGTAAATGTGGAACTTTTTTATTTTTTTGAATAAGGGAATTCATATACACAGTAAACGTAATATCAGAGCTGCTCGAAATCCAGTAAAGAAAACATCCAATAACACCCTTATAAATGGTTTGATGCCATGATTTTCTAACTTAATCAAAACAATATTTTATATAGTAATAATGGTATTTTCACTAAAATTAGCTCTATAAAAATGTTTATAATGGTATTTCATGTACATTAATTTAAAATAACACCGTATTTATTTTGGAAAAAATTTGAAAACAGGTAAAGTATTTATGATAAACAATTAAACTCATTTCAAATACATTTTTTCATCATTTTTGATAAATTTGTAGAAAAATAATTTTTAGAAGATCCCCGAATTATAAAATATATATATATATATATTTAATACTAAAACATCTTCAATAAAAATTTTAATTAAAATATTATGATCAACTATATGTTTTAAAAACTCTATTAAAATTTTAAAGGAGATCATCCCATCATACAAAGCACGATGATCCAGTTTTAATCAAAATAAATCATTTTTTTATTTTCAAAATTAATTAGAAAAATGGATTTTGAAAACCGGGGGTTTATGAACAAAAACATCCACAAAAAAATATCAACTTTAGAATGAACTTTTGATGTTCATTTTATTTTGTTTAAAATAAAATTTTCAGGTGTGGGCATAAATTATTACAATGGATTCAATTATAGACAATCTTGCAAGGGTTTCCTCATTGTCAAGACACTCTTCATAACTATAACGATGTGTTAAAAAACTAGAATTATTTCTCAAAATGGTGTGTGAATCATCAACCTTGTTTTTAAATAGTAATTTAGTTTCTATAGTGAGAGTTTGTATTAGGTCTATTAATTTTTTCCCAAAAATAATTTCTTTCACAATTATTATGATTTTATTGAATTTCAATCACCCAAAACAGATCATTTATTTAATCAGTGGTGTAATTAGGTTCAAGCTGTGATAAGAATGCTTGATGTTAAACATGATTCCTAATATAGGCTCTAAAATTATCTAACTTCATATAGGTATCTAACTATATAATATAAAAGGTGTAATTTAATATTCCAAACAAATATTTCAAAAAAAGGATTGGAATCTTAGAGTCTTATACAGATCTAGGTTTGGGTTGTAAATATTCTTCAGAACAATATTATTTTACTAATTCTTTTAGAGAAATTTCATTATAATTTTCATTAATGTTTCATGTTGAAAAAACATATTCATTGTTTTTTATAGTGGTATTATTATCATGTGGGTAGGTATCATTTAATTTAACATGAGAAGAATCTTCCACTATTTTGGTTACTACATAATTTTTATTATTATTTAATATAGGATTATTAACCAAGGAAAACTCATCCTTCTCTCTTGGAAAAATAATTATCTAGATTATACAGAGAGTTAAGAAAAATTAATTTTAATAAAAAACCATAATGTATCTAACCCTTGTCTTTCTGATGTTCCATAGTTCATAAGTGGTTTTATTTAAGATATGTCTAATTAAAACACTATTGATTATATATCATGTTATATTCACAATATCATCCAAAAAATAAACAGGAATGTGGTATTCTTTGAAAATATCCAAGGAAATTTCATGAAGGGTCTTATTTTTCCTTCTAAAACACCATTATATTATGGGAAAACAAGAGCATGAATGTTATCATTATATATATTTTTAGAGTGAAAACATGTAATGTATAAATTTTCAAACTCATGACCATGATCACTTTTTTATGACTCAATCCAATTTTCATAATGATGTTATATCGATTTATGATAAATGTTAAAGTATAAACATTCAAAACTTTTTTTACTTAGTAAAAATACCCATGAATAACTAGACAATTCATATGTAAGGACATAAAAAAATAGCTTCACATTAAAAATAGAAAAACTAGATGCTCTATAAAATTCAATATAAAAAACTATAGGGGTTGAGAAGTTGAAAATTATATCTTTAATTAAAAATATATATGCTTTTGTTTACATTTTTTACATTTGTTTAGAATTTATCATCCAAGAAATCCTCAAAAGGTAATTTATTTACTACCCATTTCATAGTTATCATTATATTTGAGTGAATATTGAAATTTCTTAGGCTAAAATACTAAATTAAATATTCAATGTAAAATTCTCAAAGGTATGAAATATTTTGAGAGAATAATGTATGTAAATTAACAACTTAAAGAGTGTCATTTCACAAACAATTAAAAACATAGGCATTTTAAAAATAAAAAACATTGCAAGAATTATTTTCAAATATCACCTAAAAACATCATCACCTAACAAGGATTATATATGAAAATTGTACATTAAACAGTATATGAATAATACTATAGAAATTAAGACTGCCTTAAAATTACCATCCTAGAAAAGAACAATGATAATAACTTTTCCATTTTCACCAAAACTGAAATGTCCACCATCCATTTTTATCACATTCATGAAACATGAGTAATATCCACTCATATGTCTGGAACATCATCTTTGGCGGTACCATAGGTTATTACTAAAGTGCTTCAATAAGGTTCCCAATAAAAAATGTTTTAAACCCATGATATTATTTTACCCAAATATTCTTGGGTCCATAAATATAAATAAGTAAGGAATTATAAATCAATATTTTCATACTTTTCTTATTATAAGATAATTTTAATTTTTTTTAAATAAATATTTTTTTGGTTTGATAATATTAATAACCAATAGAACAACATGTAAATGGAATGAAACTATGTTTTAATAATATCTATCTTCCAAGGTAATAATCAATATAACTATTATATTTAGGTGTTTTATATTGTTGATTTATTTATATATGAGTTTCACTTCCCAATTGTTAATTAATCTAAATATTTTTGTAATTTATCATTTTAAAATTTCAATTCATTATGCTTTTATAGTAGTTGATCCTTTTTTTAACCGAAATGTTAGATTTGAAATTATTTGTTATGAATTCTATTAATTTTGGATATTGGTATTTTTACTAAAGTTCATTGAATATTTACTCAATGATGATATATTACTCAAAAATATCCTTATTATTCAATTTCCCACCTATATCATAATTTCTATAATGAGTTCAAATAAGTTCCTAATAACCAGGAAAGACATTTTTTTCATGAAACAAATATTAGGGTTGATATGTTATTATCTTCAGTAGTGTTTGAATCACTTGATATTTCTTCATAATAACTCTGTGTTGCTTTCATTTCATTCATGTACATCTTATAATTGTCATTGTATTTTTTATTTCTTTATAGGAAATTCCCCTTTTATAGTTCCTTTCCTTTTAAAACCATAATAGATAATCTCATTTGATATATTATTTTTCTTCCACTACATCTTTAAATTTCCTCTATTTTCATATATTATTTTTTAGATTGTCTTCATAATGAATTTTTTTTTTCTTTTTTAATTTTTTAAATCCTCTAGACAGATGTGCCATCTCTTTGCCACTATCATCTAGTCATTATTCATCACTTGAACTTTTAGTTGATATTTCACAATTTGTTTTGAGTTAGTGGTTTTAAATAATACTTAGTTATATTTAGGTTCATATTCATTATCTGTATTAAAATTATGTTCTCCAACATTAATAATCAGTTTTCTAATAATATCTTTGAATGGAGTCATTTAAGTATTAAATTACTATCATATTTACATGGAAGGTACAGTATATCATTCTGGGAAGCACCTCAATAGGCACAACATTTGATTCATATTAGAAATAGGATCCGAAAAAGTGTGAATTTTATTTACAATATCATTGAACCTGATATACATGTCAAAAATAAGATCATTAGGTTTCATTTTAAAAGTATCATATTTGATAGTATAGTTATTTAATAACATTTCTTTAACTGTAGTATATCCTTCATGAGAAACCGTCAAAATTGTTTTAAAAAATTAAAATATATTGTACTTGAAAATATTATCTTCAATTCATGATCATAAAAATCACAATAAATGGCCTTCATAGCATTAAAATAATTTTTAGAAGATGTATTGGGAGAATCCTTCCATGTTCTTGTAGATGTTCATGGTATTTCATATTTTTCGATAATTGTAGTACAAATTTCAAATCTCGAGCTCTCAATTTTAATTTTCATCTTGATTTCCAACAATTATAATTATTTCTATTAAATAATGTTTTTTACGGGTAATATAAACTGATATTTTATTATCCACAATGAAGTAAATTTGGAAATAACCTAAATTTAAGAACTTAAAAAAACTAAAATCATAGTTGTAAATATTTTTTTAAAAAAAAATTATACCAAAAATTTGTTAGTTTTAATAATTCATGATGGTGGTGAGTTAAGTACCCAATAAATTTTCTATAAGAAAAGTATAAATAAAATCCCACAATTTAAAATATATTCAACCAGTAGATAAATATTCTATTTTAATGAATGTTTATCATTTTAAAAGATTTCTCAAATCCGAATTAATGAAGAATTAATATAATATTATAAATCACTATAACGTTTAAAATCAATTTATAGAAATAATATAAAATAAAAATAATATTTAAGGATTAATATCAGAGTACCCATTATCTTTATAGTTAATTTTTTTTATAATATTCAATATTATGAAAAAAATAATCACAAAACAAAATAAACTGGGGTTTAAGTCTCATGACGAGAAATAATCCCCTCCACCTAAAACTCACCTAACCATAAGAATATCATAAATCTATAATCTATTCCAAACCCTGGATTGAGTATACAAGAAACCACAAATAAGGATTCTAGTCTCAAATTTATATTATAAAGATATATGTGGTAACCAAAATAGCCCAGGATACACAAGGACCAAAACCACATTATCTAGGGAAAGAATATGAAAATAGATAGAAGAGAATATCAAGTATTCTCCAATTTCTGCACCATAATCAGTGTGTTTTGATAAACAGAGATCACAACACACTGATCAAATGTAAAATAAAAAGCATGATGTTTATTTAGTATGATTGAGAAATGTAATTCTTATTATTCTTTAGTACTTCTAAATGTTTGTAGGATTTATACATGTGATAAATAGTGAAATAACCCTTCTGGTATTTATCATCTCAAGCAACACATGATCATATATTCAAAGTTTTTAGCACCCATGAATGATGGATTCTTCTAATAATATAAATAATTACATGAAACCAATTAATAATAATCATCCAGGTCTTCTAGATACTTTAATGATCTACGAAATTTTATTTAAATAATTATTAAAATATTTAATAAAATAGTCATAAAATTACATTTTTAATTAATTGCATTAATATATTTATCGAAGAATTCAATTCAAAACATAAATAACAAGAGTGATGAATCTTAGTGTGGAAAGTAATATTTGATAGAAAGAGATATCAAGTGTAAATAAATCTCTATAGGAAGGAAATATCTAGTGGAATTCCATATGTTGTGGAAATACATTTCTAGCAGTAATTCATCTCTATTAGTGATTCATCCTAGTGGTAACTCAATTCAGTAGTGAGACATTTTTAATAAATTTTGAGTCATTTATGGCAGGGAGTAATTTCAAATTTATGGTGATTCATGTTTGGTAGTGATCATTTGAACTAATTGTTTCTCAAACATGTGGTGTCACAATATTTTCATGATACATGTCTAGTGGCAGCTCAACAGTGAAAATTATACATTGTTGTGGTGAATCATTTTAATCGATAGTGAGTTATTCCAACATTATTCATTTTCATCAAATTTTTATATAATGTAAGATGATATCATGATATCGTACTTACATAATATTAATTGTGAACATTACTAGTGATAATTAAAATATGCATGTTCCAATATCAATAATACTTTTAGAGTTTCATAATTTACCAAATATCCCAAAAGAGAATCATCTTACCTCATGAAAAAATATTTTCTATTTTAGTGGATGGTTTTTTCAAAAAAAAACATTATCTCTCTATTTAGACATAATACATTCAATGTGTCTAAGTATGTTATGGTTTATAAATCATATAAATTTCTCTCTAAATTTTAAAAATTAGTTCTAATGTGTATTTTGGGAAATGATTAATTAGTGAGAGTTAATTAAGGTTGTTATCCCAAATCTACTAAAAATTATTCTCGATAAATTTAATAATAAGTTCTTCATCAGAAGCCCTGGTTGAGATATTATCAACCCACATAAATACATAATATTTAGAATGATGTATATATGTATTCCCAAATTAAATAGTTAACATACCAATTAAGTCCTATTAAACCCTCCCTATCATTAATGCGATAAGAAAACAATAATAGTTATTTGAAAATATCATTTCATTTAGAGATGTATCCATAGAATCTATGAAACTACACAATTAATAGAATTCAAAATAGTCCTTTAAGAGGGTCAATTAAAATATCCTAAAATAAAGATGTTTTCTAATTTCCCATCAATGTCCAAAATGGCCACCACAACTCAATGTATGAGAGAATTTTATATGGGATGGGGTTTCAATGTTTGGAATTTTTTAAATTATTTGTACACGTTTATATTTACATCTGTGAGGATAATACCACATATACTACCATATATCTCTACCTAAAAATTGATATGGATTTTATAAAAACCATTAAAATTTTAATTGGTTTCTAAATAGAAGAAATATTTATAATCTAATGTATCTTACTAAAAAAATAATATAGCCATTTCTTAGGGAATAAGTCTCTAACAGGATAACATTTAGTGTTTTAATTACATAAAAAACTTGGAAGCATACTCATGTTTTCATCTAAAAGTATTTAAGTTTCTTTATTTTCATGAATTTTAATATCTAAATATTTTAGAAATAAAATCTTTCAAATAATTATCAGTTTAGATTTGGTTTCTCCTAGGGTTTTTTAATATTTTGGGGGTCAATGAATAAAACTTCTTTTGAACTATAAATGTAATACCCTAACATATAAATTGAAATTATAATGTTGAATAATTCATTTTCAGTTGTAGTATAATTATCATGATAATTACTGAAATTTTTATATATACAAACTATGAAATGTTATCCAATATACAATTTTTGTCAAAAAAAACACGAAGAGAAAAATAATATGAATTATTTAGTAAATAAAAGGGTATAAAAAAATAGTTGGTTGAATACTGGGTGAGGAAACTATTTTATATTTAAAGATCCAAAAGAATACCATAAAACTGTCATCAATTTCTCAAATTGAATAGTATTAGAGTGTTGTAGATATAGGAATGAATGTTTTGTTAATGTACTTAATGATCCTTTTACAGAAACCATTATGACTATTGAAATGACTTAAATAATTTTTTTTCCTTGAGTAATAAAATGATGAATTATCTTCTAGAATGGGCTTATCGGCCACGATTCCATCATTAAGAACCAATGTCCATAGTATTATACAATTTTTAGTTGTTAAATTTAATGTTACAATGTTTAAAAATGTTTTTTAATAATGAATGTTTTCTTAAGAGCCTTTAAACTCTTAAGAAATTTACTAAAAGATAACATGTAATCTATGAAATTAATGTGACCCACACTTTTTGTACAATGATATCATATATTAATAGAATAATATTCATTAAAAAACATAATAATCCACCCCAGATATATATAGGTATAGTTCTTTTAGAAATAGGGATACGTAAAAAACATAATATAGGTAAACTACAACTTCTCCTATAATAATCTCACTTCATAGACATGTCATAGAGAATTCCATTATTCCAAACATAGGTGAAGGGAAAATAAGAATGTCTGATCTCTTTTTCTCAATAAGGGAAAAATAGGGATAATTCCATAGCATTTGGATAATGGAATGAGAACTTGAGAATATCATTTTAAAACCACACCATGCATATCATAGGACATTGCAATCAGTAATGGAATAATTATTGTTTGTTCATAAGACATGACTCATAATCGAATTAAATAAAATCATCCATTGAATCATAAAAATTTTCATAAGACAGAGAATTGTGGCATGAACAAAAACATTTTATATATTATCTCAAGAACACCGAACAAGACATTCATAACACGGTTGGAATGGGATTATGACCCATGTACCTAATTTGATCATGTGACAACCTCATGTGTTTTCTATTTCATGTTTTTGATAAACTTCCATCAACCTTATTTTGGTCCTTAAATAAAATCTAATATACATTTTTATACTTGTCACATCCTCATGTGTACACTATTTCATTCTGGGGACGACCACATGTGTACCCTATGAGCTCATAGAATATTTTCCTTTACATAACTCATTTGATCGAGATATAGGATCCACTAGTCCTTGCTTATATCTTGAGGACATACCTCGGATCAAATGCATCTATCATTTTAGATTAAAATGTAGCCCCAAACCGTGGTAATTACATAACCACTATTAAATAATTAAAACCATAAATATGTGTGAAAAGATAATTATTCATATCAGAACACATGAAATTAAATTGGATTCATAAAAATTCATCATCTAATAACTAGTGGAAAATATATGGGTTTAATAAGTATTTTATCCATTAATCCAATAATATACCATGTAAAAGGAATGTGTTTTAAAAATATGTTTTCAAAATAGTATTAAACAATTAATAAAAATAACTTGGATTGTATAAATGGATCATATCCATACTAAATATTATGTTAATTAATGTATTTCATCTTTGATAAAAATGATTTTAAAGATCATTTGGA
Organism: Viscum album; assembly: GCA_963277665.1. Classification (NCBI taxonomy): domain Eukaryota; kingdom Viridiplantae; phylum Streptophyta; class Magnoliopsida; order Santalales; family Viscaceae; genus Viscum; species Viscum album. Next base: position 918,140,239 of record OY728143.1, on the reverse strand, counting down.
ACATTTATGGAGGAAAATAACATTCTCACTTTCAAAATTACATTTTTTAACTAGAATTTAATATAATTTTTGGAAATAAATTTCATTTTTTAAAAAACATGAAAGAATATAATGTAATGTTAAAACTTTTGGTGTTCATGACAGAATAATATATCGTTCAGGTCATACATGTTAAAATGGATATTCTATTAGCATTTTTGGTAAAAAGACAAAATGTACTCCATTTGAAAAACAATGTCAATATTCCATTTAATTATTTTTAGTTAAAATTATATCATGGGTAAAATTAAATTTAAAAATAATATAAGAATAAAAAACCCTTCCTGATAACATTTTTATAAAACATTGATATATATGAAAATGGTTTTTTTTACCGAAGGGAGAGATAATTATGGTTTTCATGTGAACATCATTTTGATCTATTGAGTACATAGAGTGGATAAAATGAAATTAAAACATGAACTATAATAAAATAACTATAAGAGAATAAATTTCATGAGTATATTTTATGGTATATTTTAATATTTCTTCATTGGATGCATTATCATAAACAATCCCAATATTTAAGAATATTTTTTCATAAAACCCTTATAACATTTATAACATTTGAATCGTTAGGACCATGAAATAAATAAATATTTCTATAAAATAATTTAATTACAATGGTTTGAAAAAACCTTCACATGTAATATATATACACCACACAAAATGATAAAGTCATGTGTACGTCGTGTGTCCCACAAAAATAAAATTAGAAGATATTCACTTCGCTTGTGTATCAACTTCCAATGTATGTGGTAGAATATCCTCTAAAATAAATATAGGTTTACTATAAATTTCTTACTGAATCATTATTATAAATTTGATACCATCTATGATTTAATTAGGTACATATTTTACCCATTTATTTACCATTCCTTATTAAAATCATGTTTTAGGTAATAAATGCATCATTTTCAAAGTATGTTTTGGTTTCTCATTTTCAGTCCTTTAACATTAATCTTAGTTAAAAAATATCTATAATTTTAACCATGATGAAAATAACGTATATATATTTTTTATATATATTTAAATTAATCCAATAACTTTAGAGACCTAAAATGAATTACACCTTTCCTAGAGATAGTCAGTCATATGTACACATGAAGGATGTTTCCATTAAATCAATGAATTCAATGAAAAATATTAAAAAATATATCAAATTTATAGAATCATTTTGAGGTCATATAAATTAATTTTATTCACCAAATATATTATTATTACCATATATATCAATATGGAATGAAAATCTAATCACATCACATTGTGGAGGCGACAGTCCACACATACGCAAGCAAGATAGAAAATGAATTACATCTATTTTGATGGCAGTAGTCCACCATACACAAGATCGATGATTTTTCCCCCATTTAATGAAGAGGATATAGATGTAGGTTATTACACAAAAATAAAAACCTATAAGTATATCAGTGATAATAATGTTATCATATAAATAAATTTTAATAGTATTTTATTGAATTTGAAGAATAAATAAAACAATATTGAAAAGTTTTGAGACATTCATCTTCTTCAGAGCACATCTTTAGATTTTTCTGTAAACCCTTCTTTGGTTGGATTCCAAATAAAAATTTAAAAAACAAAACATGTGGAGGGAATTATGGAATATATTTGGGTTGGTCTTGGCAGAAAAAATGGATTTTTAAGTGTGAATATGGGATTATTGGTGAAATTATTTTATAAGTGGGGTATATAATTCACTTGGAAACTACATGGAAATTTCAGAACAGGGTCTAAAATGATAATGTAATTCCAAATAAAAATTCATATTTATTACATTATATTCAATCTTTTGATATTATTTGGCTGTAATATAGATGTCAAATATGATTTGGAAATCATTTATTTAATAACATACTTTTATATCAGGGTTTAATACCTGCAAAACACATTTTAACCTTAATTGTGGTAATTAATTTTATCTCTTTATACGATTCATTTTGACACAAAATAATCTTGACCATATCATATATTACTAATTATTCAAGTGAAAAATTTGGAATCCTATTTTCAAAATTATATTTACTTAAATGGAAAAACATAATTTATAAATAAACATGTCGGCGTGATGAAAAAGTGTCTTCCAAAGAGAAAATTCCAATAAGTATAGAATGTTTAAATATGAAAATTGATTATGAAATTATTTCTAATTACATAAATAGGGTTACTAAATATATAATTTTACTAATTTTAATTTTAATTAAATTATAATAGAATATATATATGTTATTTTTTCAATGAAAATTCGAATATTAATATTGATCTATAATTTTTTAATTTTCATAAAAAATTAATCATTTCATAAACTGTTAAAGAATTCAATCAACGATAATTTAGACATCTAGATATAAAAAATTTATTTTTTTTATTAAAAATTACTTTTTCTAAATTATTAAAAAAACCTTTTAACTTTTTTTGGAAAAATGAAATAAACACTAATTTTTGAAAACATTGAATATTTAATGAATTTAAAAGATTAAAAAAATTAATTTTGTATCAATCTGTTTTCTATATATTAAATAGTTAAACATTTGTTTTCAAAATATATTTATTCCTATCTATACTTCCCAGTTTAACAGTTAGGTTCTAATTGTCATGTTTAAATAATAATGTAAATAGAATATTGTGGTTTCTTTAAAATCAATGCTATTTGTGATGCAATCTATAAAATAAATAAAATTTATTTGAAAATAATCATAAAATATTGTGGTGTTATATTCTACCACATTAAAATGATTTTTCCCATGAAATTCAATCACTTTGGTAAAAAATGATGATACTTTTTCTATATTTCATCCTCATGTTCCCATATTGCTTCCTAAAACTCGTGTTTCCTCCAAAAAAATGTAGATCAAGTGACTGGTGTAGTTTCATAGAAAATTAACAATATGTTCTAGAATATCGACTAGTTTTATCTCATATGAATTTTCATTATTTATTGTTATGGACATTGATTTTAGTAAATGTGACAGATCATGGATGTACTTCCTCAAGTGAGATATAATGAAAACATCATGAACCCGGGGCAGCTTCAGAAAAACTGTCAAGTGATAAGACAATGTCCCAATATGATCATGAATATCAAATGAAATTATATACATAGGGATTATTTTTACATTATTTATAAACCTCATTACATCTCCAAATGGTTAAATTCATATAAACATCTTCTCACCAATTACAAATTCCAAATCGCATTGACAATTATCAACATTTTTTTTAAAATTGTACCACCCTTATGCATTACTGAATTGATCAAAACTATTAATCTATTTCATCCAATAGTTATGTTTCCAATAGATTTATTTCTATAACCTCATACAGGCATGTTGTATTTCTATAAATTTTTCCATAGTTGTTTTTATAGTGATTAATCTGAGTTCTTGAGTGAAATATATTATTTTATGAAAACTAAACTGGAGGAAGGTGTTCATACTAAACACAATTAAAATCCATAGAACAAGGTATAATTATATCATCTAGGGTTTAAATTTTTATTTATCTTCAAAAATATATTTGGGGATGATATTTCATAAAAAAACTCAACATTATTTCAATACATTATAGAATACATCTCTATAACATTGAGGTAAATCTCAGATCCTAATCAGGTAAAATGGAATGTGGTTCTCTATGAAACTTTGTCACATCATTAATGTATATCCTAGATTTATGAACCCAATAGGAATATTATATGATATAAATTTAGTGTTATTTACTTATATGTACATTGATTAAAACCAATATAGAATTTGGTGCTTTAGATGTTTTGGCGAGTCCGATGACCAAATTAGATGTCATTTTTTACTAATAACTTTTTTCTATGGATAAAGGTTGAATCTTCAAACAATTTTGTCTCTAATACTTAACTTGTTTACATACCAAGAACATAGATACAAATTATTCAATATTTTCCTTTATTTCATCCCACCATAAATACTTTATTAACTCATTATAAATATTTTTTAAGGAAATATTTAATAGATAATGAAAAACTGTGATACTCCTATAACAGCTCCATAAAAATTTGTATTGAGGGGAAACAAAATGGTTTAAAAATTTTAATACTGTAAACAAATTATGATTCAAATCAAGAACATTTCTCACCATCCTTTATAGCTCTAAATTATCTTTTTATTCATCATTAATCATCACTTGAATAGATTTAGGAAAACAAATTTGAGAATGGTATGATTTCTCCCCTTCCACAAGGTTTTCAAGATCCTTACATTAAAAATAATTAAAAAATCGATCATTTGTGATCCTAATAATCAATAATATTTCTTAATCCATTCAACTCAATTCATTGAAATCAATGTTCACATTCCATGTGTTGTAATTTACTAAACATTCCTAATCATTAATGAACTCTAACAATGTTCTCAGATGCATATTAAACTCCATAAATTTGAATATATATATTAAAATTGTGTGACATATATATATATATAATATTTTTATATGTAAATATAATTCACCCATGTTTTTTAAAAATGAATTATGTTTGATAATTTCAAGCATGTGTTGGGTAATTTCTCTCATGAACCTTCAATTGTCTTGTGTCTTAATCTATAACCCTTTTATTCATCATGATCACACATACGAATAACTTATTTATTGAATCACTGAGTATTAAATAAAAATATATACTTCAAGGTAATAATAGTACAATTGTTTAGATTAATCTTGTGTTTTATTTTATAAATTTTAAATTAATTCCTATATCCAAAGGAACTCTGCTCCCTTCCAAGTTAATATGGTGAGGGTATTAGTTAGTCTTGTGAAATTATCCATAGATGATAGATAATATCAATCCAAACTAAGAAAAAAATTTCACTCAATTGACATGGTTTGTATATGATGAAATTCAATAGACCTCTTTTTTAATGGATGTATATATTTACCCTCACTTGAGATTACATTAGCCAAAAATCAATCTTTTTATATCCAAAATTCACATATTGTAATTTTTAATGTGGATTATACTTCCAAAGGATAAATAACACAATCCTAAAATGATCTTAATTCTATCAAATTCACTTTTAATATATAATATAATCATCTATAAAGACTATAATAAACAAATCAAGGTCATCTCTTATGTCCCTATTCATTAAATCAATCAATACAATCGATATTTCAGTAAGAAAACATTGCCTTATTATATATTCATATAGTCTATACCTTGAATGAAATATTTATTATATCATTCTTATTATAGTTAAATTCATGATTTCTAGAATGAATGTAAATCATATAAATATAATGAGCTCCATGTAGTTGATCAAACAAGTCATCAATATGGGGTAGGGGATATGTGTTGTTGATTATTGTCTGGTTTAGTTAACAAAATCAGTGAAAGTAAAAATATATTTGTATTAAAGATGGTAAGAATAATAGTCCCACCCTGAGGAGAAAAACAAGGGTAAATAAACTCATAGTCAGAATTCTATACAAGTTTCATATTCAATTACTTAAATTACATTTGGGACAATCTGTTGGGAGTCGTTGATATTAGTGTAGCACCATATATGAGATAAACTAAAAATTCAACCTCACCATTCATTTTTATTAATATTAAACTCTTTTGAAAATAATTTCCACAAAGTATAATACAATAGTCATATCATCTATGATGATTTCCTCCCCATCTTTCAGAGGTAAACACCCCTTTTGAATAGTAATATGGACCCATATAATTGGTGAAATATCACCTGGACGATATTGTTTAATATAACAGAGTTAGATTCTCAATGTTTCATTAGGATTATCAAACACTACTCCACTTCCTTATAAATTAATGTGTAATTTATATATAGAATATAAGGGCCCAGCCTTAAAACTTACTTAATCTTGAGTTATTACAAGATTACACATTGAGGATCTTTTCGGGTTTAGAGTTTTAGATAATTAGATCATAAAACATGCATTACATTCCACATATAAACAAAGAGGTTACATAAAGATAGTATTCTTCTTTCCCATCAATGGAAACATATTTAAAATAAAACAAGGATTCTTTCTTGACACTTCCTTGACACTATCATCATATCATGTACCTTTCCCTTGACCTGTGAAAAACATTTCAAAAAACATGGGATGAGCATAAAAAGCTCAGTAAGGGATATAAAAGTATGGAAAGGAAACATGGGTACATATATACATAATAATGAAATCGTACTTTACCCATAAAACATAATCACTTTAACATACCTCATCAAATCATGAATAAATCATAGAAATCATAAGACATAAAGGTAACTTGAGGCATTCATAACATTCTTACGTAGGGAGTAACCCTCTTGGTTATGTTTGGAATACCCATCACAGTATATTCCCTAAATCTCTTCGGAGAAACCTTAACGTTTCACTCCTTCGCGTTTCCCAATGCATTGGAGAGCTAGATCGGGCTCACCCGCCCTTAGTTTATCATGGAACCACCCATCATCATAACAATGCCCAAGAACCATAATATAATCATATCATATAAAGCATACATAAAGGAAACATAACATTTCTACATTTAAATCACAAGATATCAATAAAACACATTGATATAAAAACATTATGAAAACCATTTTCAATACCAAAATAAAATAAAATAAAAACATGGTATTTATTTTTCTTTTAAAAAGAAGGTATGGCTTGTAGAGGAAGCCGAAACTCAAATAATGGTCACGGCGGCGGAGAAGTCATTGTCGCCGCATACGTACGACAAAAACATTCCCTTTTGTCGTTTAGTAAAACGCTTCGTATAAAAAAGATTCCTTTTGGATAAACGTAAAAGTCAAAGGGGTTTATACACCGTATAAAAGAAGGTTGTGTATAAAACAAAATATGCCTCAATGAAAGGAGATTGAGACGAAGTCCAATACCTCGGGTCTGACTTGACTTGGTCGTTCTTTAATCTCCTGAATTATAAACAAGAGTTAATTTCTACTTTTTTAAGAACCTTTTTCAAGTTCATTATTCCTTTTATATCACTTATTGCCATGTAATGAACACTATGTAATTATTTAAGTTAATTATGGTCGTTTTAACGATCATTGGTACTTGAGTAAAAAATAAACCCTTTATAATTAAATGTTTTTCATGTATCCATTATATCTAGAATTATAATCATTATGTATATATCATATATATCCAGTATATACATGAATTTATAATATTACATAATCATTTAGAGGTAAGAAATGAAATGCACCGTTCATGAAGACGGTAAGTCGTACGTAAGCATGAACGCTAATTTCATTTCTATTTCATATTTTATAGAATGGAATCATAATTATATAAAGGTATTTTATAATTCCAGTGTAATATCATATATAATATCATAACTCCATCCTTTATACATCCCACATATGATATTTAACGAATCAAATCACTTTGAGGGGCCGGTAGTCCGCACTTCCTTAAATGAAGATATCGCGTTTACCCATAATGGAAACCATAAAGGTATTCCCAAAATGAAAAATACAGATGCTTAAGGAAAACATAAAGATATTATATATCATATATAAATATATTTAAATCTTAATGGCCACCTTTGAAGGTGTTAAAATAATGTTGAACGATCATCGTTTTGGGAGGCATAAATTCACCATCCACAGAAACAGTATGTCCTTTAACCATTAGATGTAGGTGTGTGTAAGTGTAGCTCGAATCCTTCTTATAAAAACATCCTAGTATACTGAGGATACTGTATTTGTTACAAAAGAAAGGAATAAAAAGAGTTTAGGGGGTTGGAGAAGCAAAATCAAACAAAAGGACTCAAAATAAGACATTACCTTAAAATCGGGTAACTCTCTTAGATTTGAGATCAAAGGCTTCCTTGGGAATACTTCTGCCCAATGTGAGGCTTCAAGGAGTAATAGAGGGATGTGTAGAGCCAAAATGGGCATGGGTTGGCCGATCCAAAGGTTTTGGGAGTGTGGGTAAGGAGGTAGAGGTGTGGGCATTTTATAAGAGGAGAGGAGGGGCACTCTTGGAAGGTAAAGAAAAGTCACTTTATTTTAAAATGTTATTCGGATTTAAGAGGTCCCACATTAATGTGTTTCGAGGATAAGGTGACAAGGGTTCGAAATCAACCCATACAATAGATTTTGGCCATGTGTAGGTCTTACATTTTATATTATCATTCCATTTTATTTAAATCGTTAAATAATGAGGTCATCGCTGCATCATCATGATGTCATAAATAATTTAATTTATTTAAAATCTTAAAATTATAAAAAAAAATACTATGATGTAGTAAATATTTTTATCTTTCCAATTAATATTTATAATCAAAAATCTGATCTTTATAACCCCATGTAAAAATTGTTTTGGTAAAACATTTCATGTTTGTGTCATTTTTACTTTTACATTAAATAAGACGTTATTTATGTCATTTCCCAACCAAAGTGGCTCCATGGGGTCCCCAAGTTGACCCATGGATTGTCTTGGTCGAACATGACACATAAAATGAGGGTAAGACATGTGTCAAGCTCATCTCATTTTATTAAAGCATTATTTTTACCTTAAATTACTCTAATTACCTCTAATCGCGATTAAGAACTTAAGAGTTACTATTCACCAAAAAAATTATTTTAATCTCATTGAACCACATTTTACTTCTTAATGACAAACATGTATGTCAGAGTTTTGAAATTCAAAACATAGAAGTGGTAAAATTTCATTTAAATGAAAAATCAGTTTTTATAAGTACCACTTAGTGGTTTCACTATTCATCAAAAATTGATGTTTTTCAGTAAAAATACCAAAAATTCACCCTAAGCTATATTTGATATTTCGAATTCAAAAATGAAGTATATTTTACAAAATTTAAAACATATAAGTCACATTAATTAAGTTAATAATTAATTCCCGCAGTCATGATAAATAGCGTGTTTTTATGAAACAATAGTATCAAAAGATTGACACCAGTTTAAGTCCAATTTCAAAGTGAACTTGATTCCAATGACCACCATTGGATTAAATGGTAAAAATATATTTATATTAAACTTTAAGACCAATTAAAATTATAATATAACCATATAATTAAATTAAATGAAAAAGCAGTTTTGATGTAAAATGCAGTATTTTTTCACTATTCATTAAAAAATGAACATTGTCAGAAAAATACCAAAAATTTATCCAATGTAAATTTCAATTTCCCAATCAAAATGAATATGTTTATTTTGACAAATATAGATTATAAAATTGTCAAAAGATTGATTTAAAAAGGGTTTTCCATCAAAAAGAAGTAAAATAATCTTTTAGGAATATTAGTGTATTCCATGCATAAGATTGTATTTATTTTCATTTTAAGCCTAAAAAACACTATCTTAATCATTAATATACATAGATAAAAATATCTATTATTAATTACTTACTTGGGATGTTACATCTTTCCCACCTTTTGAAAATTTCATCCCCGCAATTTATTTACTTATCGAATAAATGGCGGTACTTATCCCTCATTGCATTTTCATATTCTCATGTTGTCTCTTCCATCATGTGGTTTTTTCACAAAAACGTTACCTGATTAATCACCTTATTCTGTAACACTTTCTCCATGTGGTCAAGAATCTGGACCGTTTGTTCCTCATAAGATAGGTTCTCTTCAAGCTGAACTACCTCTGGACTCAAAACATGAGATGGATCTGGCATATACTTTCTCAACATCAAAACGTGAAAAACATTGTGTACCTGAGATAAAATCGGAGGTAAAGCCACGCGGTATGAAACTGATCCAACTCTCTCCAGAATTTCATATGGTCCAATAAACCTTGGACTCAGCTTTCCTTCCTTACCAAATCTCATCACACGTTTCCATGGACAAACCTTGAGAAAAAACATGATCACCTACCTCGAAAGATAGATCCTTCCTCCTGTTGTCTGCAGAACTCTTCTACCTACTCTGAGCTGTTCTCATGTGTTTCTGAATCATCTGAACTTTTTCTACCATCTCTTCTACCAATTCTGGTCCCATCAACTTCCTTTCACCCACTTCATCCCAGAAAGCTGGAGTTCGACACCGGTTCCCATATAACGCCTCAAATGGTGCCATCTGTATACTGGAATGAGAACTGTTATTATATGAAAATTGAACCAAAGAACGATGTTGGTCCCAACTTCCCTAATAATCCATCGAACAAGATCGTATCATATCCTCCATGGTATGAATTTTTCGTTCTGACAACCCATCTGATTGATGATGAAATGTTGTACTAAAATTTAATTCAGTACCCAACGACTTCTGAAGGCCTTTCAAAAAGTTAGAAGTGAACCTGGGATCACGATCAGATAGAATGGAGAGGGGAACTCCATGTAACCTGACTATCACATTAAGATACAAACGAGAAAGTTGATCTTGGAAAAAAGTATCTCGTATAGCAAGGAAATGAGCAGATTTAGTCAAGCGATCAACAATAACCCAAATTGAATTATTACCTCGAGATGTCTTCGGTAATCCCACAACAAAGTCCATGGATATATTCTCCCATTTCCACTCTGGCACTCGTAAAGGTTGAAGCATCCCTTTCGGTAACTGCCGCTCTGCTTTAACCTTCGGACAAGTCAAACACGTCACAGTAAAATCAGCAATATCTCTTTTCATTCCATCCCACCAGTAATACTCCCACAGATCTCTGTACATCTTAGTACTACCAGGATGAACTGAAAATGGAGAACTATGAGATTCACATAAAAACTCTCTCTTAAACTGTGAATCACAAGGCACCCACAATCTCTTCCCAAATCTCAAAACACAATCACTATCAATGTTTAATTCATTCAACTTACCTTTCTGAACCAGCTCCACCTTTTTCTGCAACTCACTGTCTTGCTTCTGTGCTTGCTTGATTCTGTCTGATAGAGAAGATCTCACTGATACCTGAAACAAAACAGAAGGACATCCTGCACCAACAACTTCAATGCCAACTTTCGTCAAAACCTTAAGCAAAGGATCAAGTTCCAAACACAACATCGTTAATGAAGCATTACTTTTTCAACTCAAAGCATCAGAAACTTTATTGGCTTTTCCCGGATGGTAATGAATTGTACAATCATAATCCTGGATTAATTCTATCCATCTCCTCTGTCTCATGTTCAATTCTTTCTGAGTGAATATATACTTTAAACATTTGTGATCAGTATATATTTCACACTTTACTCCATACAAATTATGCCTCTAAATTTTTAAAGAGAAAACAACAGAAGCTAATTCCAAATCATGTGTAGGGTAATTTACCTCATGAGTTTTCAACTGTCGTGAAGCATAAGCAATTACATGATCATTCTGCATTAGGACGTAACCATGTCCTTTCAATGAAGCATCACTGTAGATAACAAACTCACCATTCCTGGAAGGTAGTGCCAAAACTGGAGCATTCACCAATCTTCTTTTCAATTCCTGAAAACAATCATCACATTCTTTTGTCCAGATAAACTTAACACCCTTCCGAGTTAGCTTAGTCATTGGACTAGATAACCGTGAAAAATTTCTAACAAACCTTCGGTAATAGCCTGCCAAACCAAGAAAACTACAGATCTCGGTTACATTTGTGGGTCTTGGCCATTCTTCAACAACCTTTGTTTTTGCAGGATCAACAGTTATCCCATCTTTAGAAACAATATGACCATTGAAAGAAATTTGTGGCAACCAAAACTCACACTTGCTGAATTTTCCATATAGTTTCTTTTCTTTTATGGTTTTCATGATAACCCTTAAATGTCTTTCATGCTCCTCTTTACATTTAGAAAACACCAAAATATCATCAATGAAAACCACCACAAACTTATCCAAGAACTCATGGAAAATTCTATTCATTAAGTCCATGAATACAACAGGTGCATTGGTTAGCCCAAAAGGAATTACTATAAATTCATAATAGCCATATCTTGTACGGAACGCGGTCTTCAGAACATCTTCTTCCTTTACCTTCAGCTGATGGTACCCCGATCTCAAGTCAATCTTTGAAAAATACTGAGCTCCCTGGAGCTGATCAAACAAATCATCGATATGAGGCAAAGGATATTTTTTCTTAACAGTGATGTTATTCAAGGCTCTATAATCAATGCAAAGTCTAATTGAACCATCTTTCTTTTTAACAAATAAAATAGGAGCACCCCATGGTGATGTGCTAGGTCGAATGAAACCTTTCTCTAATAAATCTTGAAATTGATCCTTCAACTCTAAAAGTTCAATTTGATCCATTCGATAAGGGGGGTTTGAAATTGGCTTAGCATCAGGAACAAAGTCAATAGTAAACTCAACTTCCCGATCTGGTATTATTCCAAACAACTCATCAGGAAAAACATCAGGATACTCATTTACCACTGTCACATCATTAATCTGAACAGTTCCTTTATTTTCAACGATGTGTGCAAGGTAACATTCATTTCCATCTTTTATAAGTTTCTTGTCCTCTTGATAAGTTATCAACAGAAAGGGTTCATTCTTGTACACAAACTGAAAGTATTTCTAAATTGAAACTTATTTAGCTCTACAGTAAATCTTAGAATGGTAAATAGAGATCCAATCCATACCCAGGATAACATCAAACTCTACAAGAGGTAGAACAATAAGGATTGCAAGTAGGTTCTTTCCACATATAAGGATAAGAAGATTATTATAAATTCTTTTTCCCCAACATTTCTCCTAGGTGTTTTTACCAAAAGTTCAAGAGTCATTTATTGAGATTGTATTCCCATTTTACTAGAAAATGTTTCAGAGATGAAAGAATGTGTAGACCCTGAATCAAACAACACACTGGCATAATCTGAAAAAACAAAGTACCTGATACAACTTCATTTGATGGCCTGACATCTGCTGAATTAGTTGCAAAGGATTTCACCACCCCTTTCTTCTTATTTTCTAACTGCTTCACATCACCCAAGCTCTTTGTCGGACAGTCGTTTGCATAGTGACCCATCTCATTGAACCTATAACATTTCACTAACTTGAAATAAGATTTGGTCTTACCATCACCCTGAACTTTTCTAGTGCAATCACGAGCCTTATGTCCCATCTTACCACATCGGTAGCACTTTCCAGAATTCAGAAGACATTCCCCAGCATGCCTTTTTCCACATTTATCACAAACTGGAAACTTAGTTTTCTTACCGTCAATCTTTTTTGAGGAATTCTTACCTTTCTCCTGCCACCTCGGTCTCTTCTTCTGTTGGTTGTTATAAAACACTTGATCATCGGCAAACTCCATTTCCACCTTCTCAGCACATCAAACAAGCTTTTCATAACTTTTAAACTCACGAGAAGCTAATTCCCTTCGATATTTTGGCATTAATCCTGAGTAAAAATGATTGATTTTACTATCAAGGTCTCGGATAAAATTTGGAGCATACCTTTCCAATCGAGTGAACCTCTCTTCATAGGCAGCCACTGAGTCTTCCTCTTGCCTCAATTCCAAGAATTTTTTTTCCATCCTAAGTTGAACAGCCTTAGGAAAATACTTTTCAAGAAACATACCTTTGATTTCATCCCAGTCGAGAGCATCAATCTCATCAGCGTCACTGATATTTTTAACCATCGGCCACCACTGATCTGTTTCACCCTCCAAACGGTAAATAGCAAGACTAACCATTTGATTGTCTGAACACCCCATGACATCAAAAAACTTCTCCAGTGCATTAATCCACCCTTCAGCTAGCACAGGGTCAGATGATCCTCTGAATGTTGGGGGATGTTGCCTCATGAAATGTTCCACCACTGACATGTTCCTCTGCGGTTGATCTGGCTGATCTCGTGTATGGATACCACTGCCATTTATCGCTTGAGTCAACTGCGCCATTACTGCAACAAACTGTTCAGTTCCAATTCCGACCATCTCAGAATGCTGATTCGGACGGTTATTTCCTTCTGCATGCCTTCCTAGCACTACTTACCTGTTTCCTTTGCGGAAAACCATTCTGAACAAACATGTCTTAGATGAAGAAACATGGTAATCTTCAAATACTATATCACTTCAATTTGACTATAAAAAAAATATTTTTGGATAATCATTTAATAGAATTATAACTCCTAAAGTTATCTAAACCGACCTCTGATACCAACTATAAGGCCCCAGCCTTAAACCTTACTTAATCTTGAGTTAGTACAAGATTACACATTGAGGATATTTTCGGGTTTAGAGTTTTAGAGAATTAGATCATAAAACATTCATTACATTCCACATATAAACAAAGTGGTTACATAAAGATAGTATTCTTTTTTCACATCAATGGAAACATATTTAAAATAAAACATTGATTCTTTATTGACACTTCCTTGACACTATCATCATATCATGTACCTTTCCCTTGACCTGTGAAAATCATTTCAAAAAACTTGGGATGAGCATAAAAAGCACAGTAAGGGATATAAAAATATGGAAAGGAAACATGGGTACATATATACATAATAATGAAATCATACTTTACCCATAAAACATAAGTATATTAACATACCTCATCAAATCATGAATAAATCATAGAAATCATAAGACATAAAGGTAACTTGAGGCATTCATAACATTCTTACGTAGGGAGTAACCCTCTTGGTTACGTTTGGAATACCCATCACAATATATTCCCTAAATCTATTCGGAGAAACCATAACGTTTCACTCCTTCGTGTTACCCAATGCATTGGAGAGCTATATCGGGCTCACCCGCCCTTAGTTTATCACTGAACCACTCGTCTTCATAACAATGCCCAAGAACCATAATATAATCGTATCACATGAAACACACATAAAGGAAACATAACATTTCCAAATTTCAATAACAAGATATCAATAAAACACATTGATATAAAAACATTATGAAAACCATTTTCAATAACAAAATAAAAGAAAATAAAAACATCTTATTTATTTTTCTTTTAAAAAGAAGGTATGGCTTGTAGAGGAAGCCGAAACTCAAATAATGGTCACGGCAGCGGAGAAGTCGTTGTCACTGCATACGTACAACAAAAACATTCCCTTTTGTCGTTTAGTAAAACGATTTGTATAAAAAAGATTCCTTTTGGATAAACGTAAAAGTCAAAGGGGTTTATACACCGTATAAAAGAAGGTTGCGCATAAAACAAAATATGCCTCAATGAAAGGAGATTGAGACGAAGTCCCATACCTCGGGTCCGACTTGACTCGGACATTCTTTAATCTCCTGAATAATAAACTTGAGTTAATTTCTACTTGTTTAAGAACGTTTTTCAATTTCATTATTCCTTTTATATAACTTATTTCCATGTCATGAACACTATGTAATTATTTAAGTTAATAATGGTCGTTTTAACGATCATTCGTACTTGAGTCAAAAATAAACCCTTTGTAATTACATGTTGTTCATGTATCCAATATATCCAGAATTATAATCATTATGTATAGATCATATATATCCAGTATATACATTCATTTATAATATTACATAATCATTTAGAGGTAAGAAATGAAATGCACCGTTCATGGAGATGGTAAGTCGTACGTACGCATGAACGCTACTTTCATTTCTATTTCGTATTTTATATAATGGAATCATAATGATATAAAGGTATATTATAATTCCTTTTTAATGTCATATCTAATATCATAACTCCATCCTTTATACGTCCCAATATGGTATTTAACGAATCAAATCACTTTGAGGGGGCGGTAGTCCGCACTTCCTTAAATGATGATATCGCTTTTACCCATAATGGAAACCATAAAGGTATGCCAAAAATGAAAAATACATAACCTTAAGGAAAACATAAACATATTATATATCATATATAAATATAGTGACATCTTAATGGCCACATTTTATGGTGTTAAAAGAATGTTGAACAATCATCGTTTCGGGAGGCATAAATTCACCATCCACGGAAACAGTATGTCCTTTAACCATTAGATGTAGGTGTGTGTAAGTGTATCTAGAATCCTTTTTAAAAGAACATATTAGTATATTTAGGATACTGGAGTTGTTATAAAAGAAAATAATAAAACGAGTTTAGGGGGATAGAGAAGAAAAATCAAACAAAAGGACTCAAAAGAAGACATTACCTTAAAATCGGGTAACTCTCTTAGATTTGAGCTAAAAGGATTCATTGGGAAGACTTCTGCCCAATGTGAGGCTTCAAGGAGTAATAGAGGGATGTGGAGAGACAAAATGGGCAGGGTTTGGCCGAGCCAAAGGTTTTGGGAGTGTGGGTAAGGAGGTAGAGGTGGGGGCCTTTTATAAGAGGAGAGAAGGGGCACTCTTGGAAGGTAAAGAAAAGTCACTTTATTTTAAAATGTTATTCGGATTTAAGAGGACCCACATTGATGTTTTTTGAGGATAAGGTGATAAGGGTTCGAAATCCACCGATCCAATAGGTTTTGGCCATGTGTAGGTCTTAGATTTTACATTATCATTCGATTTTATTTAAATCGTTAAATAATGAGGTCATCACTGCATCATCATGATGTCATAAATAATTTAATTTATTTAAAGTATAAAATTTATATAAAAAAAACTATGATGGAGGAAATATTTTTTGATTTCCAATGACTATTTATAATCAAAAATCTGATCTTTATAACCCCATGTAAAAATTGTTTTAGTAAAACATCTCATGTTTATGTCATTTTTACTTTTACAATAAATAAGAAGTTATTTATGTCATTTCCCAACCAAAGTGGCTCCATGGGGTCCCCAAGTTGACCCATGGATTGTCTTGGTCGGACATGACACATCCAATGAGGGTAGGACATGTGTCAAGCTCATCTCATTTTATTGAAGCATTATTTTTACCTTAAACTACACCAATTACCTCTAATCGCGATTAAGAACTTAAGAGTTACTATTTACCAAAAAAAATTATTTTAATCTCATTGAACCAAATTTTACTTCTTAATGACAACCATGTATGTCATATTTTTGATATTCAAAACACAGAAGTGGTAAAATTTCATTTAAACGAAAAATCAGTTTTTATAAGTACCACTTAGTGGTTTCACTATTCATCAAAAATTGAAGTTTTTCAGAAAAATACCAAAAATTCACCCTAAGCTATATTTGATATTCCGAATTCAAAAAATGAAGTCTATTTTACAAAATTCAAAACATATAAGTCACATTAATTAATTTAATAATTAATTCCCACTGTCATGATAAATAGCGTGTTTTTATGAAACAATAAGTATCAAAATATTGACACCAGTTTAAGTCCAATTACAAAGTGAAATTGATTCCAATAACCACCATTGTATTAAATGGTAAAAATATATATAGATTAAACATTATGACCAATTAAAAGTATAATCTAACCATATAATCAAATTAAATGAAAAAGCAGTTTTGATGTAAAATTCAGAATTTTTTCACTATTCATTAAAAATGAACATTGTCAGAAAAATACCAAAAATTTATTCAATGTAAATTTTAATGTCCCAATAATAATGAATATGTTTATTTTGACAAATATATATTATAAAAATGTCAAAAGTTTGATTTAAAAAGGGTTTTCCATCTAAAGGCAGTAAAACAATCTTTTAAGTATATTAGTGTATTCCATGCATAAGATTGTATTTATTTTCATATTAAGCCTCAAAAACACTATCTTAATCATTAATATACATAGATAAAAAATATATATTATTCATTACTTACTTGGGATGTTACATCCTTCCCCCCTTTTGAAAATTGCATCCCCGCAATTTATTTACTTATCGAATAAATGGGGGTACTTATCCCTCATTGCATTTTCAGATTCCCATGTAGCCTCTTCCATCATGTTGTTTTTTCATAAAACCATTACCTGATTAATCACCTTATTCCGTAACACTTTCTCCCTGTGGTCAAGAATCTGGACCGGTTGTTCCTCAAAAAATAGGTTCTCTTCCAGCTGAACTACCTCTGGACTCAAAACATGAGATGGATCTGGCATATACTTTCTCAACATCGAAACATGAAAAACATTTTGTACCTAAGATAAACTCGGAGGTAAAGCCACCCTGTATTAAACTGATCCAACTCTCTCCAGAATTTCATATGGTCCAATAAACCTTGGACTCAACTTTCATTTCTTACCAAATCTCATCACACTTTTCCAAGGAGAAACCTTGAGAAAAACATGATCAACTACCTCGAAAGATAGATCCTTCCTCCTGTTGTCTGCATAACTCTTCTACCTACTCTGAGCTGTTCTCATGTGTTTCTGAATCAGCTGAACTTTTTCTACCATATCTTCTACCAATTCTGGTCCCATCAACTTCATTTCACCCACATCATCCCAGAAAGCTGGAGTTCGACACCGCTTCCCATATAACGCCTCAAATGGTGCCATATGTATACTGGAATGAAAATTGTTATTATATGAAAATACAACCAAAGAAAGATGTCAGTCCCAACTTCCCTAATAATCCATCAAACAAGCTCGTAGCATATCCTCCATGGTCTGAATTGTTCGTTCTGACTGCCCATCTGATTGAGGATGAAATGATGTACTAAAATTTAATTCAGTACCCAACGACTTCTGAAGGCCTTTACAAAAGATAGAAGTGAACCTGGGATCACGATCAGATACAATGGAGAGGGTAACTCCATGTAACCTGAATATCTCTTTAAGATACAAACGGGAAAGTTGATCTTGGGAAAAATTATATCGTATAGAAAGGAAATGATCATATTTATTCAAGCGATCAATAATAACCCAGATTGCATTATTACCTCGAGATGTCTTTGGTAATCCCACAACAAAGTCCATGGATATATTCTCCCATTTCCACTCTGGCACTGGTAATGGCTGAAGCATCCCTTTCAGTAACTGCCGCTCTGCTTTAACCTACTGACAAGTCAAACACTTCACAGTAAAATCAGCAATATCTCTTTTCATTCCATGCCACTAGTAATACTCCCACAGATCTCTGTACATCTTAGTACTACCAGGATGAACTGAAAATGGAGAACTATGAGATTAACATAACAACTATCTCTTCAACTGTGAATCACAAGGCACACACAATCTCTTCCGAAATCTCAAAACACAATCACTATCAATGTTTAATTCATTCAACTTACCTTTCTGAACCAGCTCCACCTTTTTCTGCAACTCACTGTCTTGCTTCTGTGCTTGCTTGATTCTGTCTGATAGAGAAGATCTCACTGATACCTAAAACAAAACAGAAGGACATCCTCCACCAACAACTTCTATGCCAAAGTTCATCAAATCCTTAACCAAAGGATCAAGTTCCAAACACAACATCGTTAATGAAGCATTACTTTTTTGACTCAAAGCATCAGCAAATTTATTGGATTTTCCCGGATGGTACTGAATTGTACAATCATAATCCTTGATTAATTCCAGCCATCTCCTCTGTCGCATGTTCAATTCTTTCTGAGCGAATATATACTTTAAACTTTAGTGATCAGTATATATTTCACACTTTACTCCATACAAATTATGCCTCCGAATTTTTAAAGTGAAAACAATAGCAGCTAATTCCAAATCATGTGTAAGGTAATTTACATCATGAGTTTTCAACTATCGTGAAGCATAAGCAATTACCTGATCATTCTAAATTAGGACGCAACCAAGTCCTTTCAATGAAGCATCAATGTAGATAACAAACTCACCATTCCTGGAAGGTAGTGCCAAAACTGGAGCATTCACCAATCTTCTTTTCAAGTCCTGAAAACAATCATCACATTCTTTTGTCCAGATAAACTTAACACCCTTCCGAGTTAGCTTAGTCATTGGACTAGATAACCGTGAAAAATATCTAACAAACATTCGGTAATAGCCTTCCAAACCAAGAAAACTACGGATCTCGGTTACATTTGTGGGTCTTGGCTATTCTTCAACCACCTTTGTTTTTGCAGGATCAATAGTTATCCCATCTTTGGAAAGAATATGACCAAGGAAAGAAATTTGTTTCAACCAAAACTCACACTTGCTTAATTTTCCATACAGTTTCTTTTCTTTTAAGGTTTTCAAGATAACCCTTAAATGTCTTTCATGCTCCTCTTTACTTTTAGAAAACACCAAAATATCATCAATGAAAACCAACACAAACTTATCCAAGAACTCATGGAAAATTCTATTCATTAAGTCCATGAATATAGCAGGTTCATTGGTTAGCCCAAAAGGCATTACTACAAATTCATAATGGCCATATCTTGTACAGAACGCGGTCTTTGGAACATCTTCTTCCTTTACCATCAGCTGATGGTACCCCGATCTCAAGTCAATCTTTGAAAAATACTGAGCTCCCTGGAGATGATCAAACAAATCATCGATATTGAGGCAAAGGATATTTGTTCTTAACAGTAATGTTATTCAAGGCTCTATAATCAATGCAAAGTCTCATTGAACCATCATTCTTTTTAACAAATAAAACAGGAGAACCCCATGGTGATGTGCTAGGTCGAATTAAACCTTTCTCTAATAAATCTTGAAATTTCTCCTTCAACTCTAAAAGTTCAATTTGAGTCATTCGATAAGGGGGTTTTGAAATTGGATTAGCATCAGGAACTAAGTCAACAGTAAAATCAACTTCCCGATCTGGTATTATTCCAGGCAACTCATCAGGAAAAACATCAGGATACTCATTTACCACTGTCACATCATTAATCTGAACAGTTCCTTTATTTTCAACGATGTGTGTATGGTAACATTCATTTCCATCTTATACAAGTTTCTTGTCCTCTTGATAAGTTATCAACAGTAAGGGATAATTCTTGTACACAAACTGAATGTCTTTCTAAAAAGAAACTTCTTTATCTCTACAGTCAATCTCTGCATGGTAAATAGAGAGCCAATCCATACCCAGGATGACATCAAACTCTACTAGAGGTAGAAAAATAAGGTTTGAAACTAGGTTCTTTCCACAGATAAGGATAGGAATATTCTTATAAATTATTTTTGCCTCAAGATTTCCCCCAGGTGTTTTTACCAAAAGTTCAGGAGTCATTTCTTACGATGGTATTCCCATTTTACTATAAAATGTTTCAGAGATGAAAGAATGTGTAGACCCCGAATCGAACAACACACTGGCATAATCTGAAAAAAAACAAAGTACCTGATACAACTTCATTTGATGGCCTGACATCTGCTGAAGTAGTTGCAAAGGATTTCACCACCCCTTTCTGCTTATATTCTAACTGATTCCCATCACCCAAGCTCTTTGTCGGACACTCGTTTGCATAGTGACCCATCTCATTGCACTTATAACATTTCACTAACTGTAAATAAAATTTGGTCTTACCATCACCATGATCTTTTCCAGTGCAATCATGAGTCTTATGTCCCATCTTACCACGTCAGTAGCACTTTCCAGAATTCAAAAGACATTCCCCAGCATGCCTTTTTCTACATTTATCACAAACTGGAAACGTAGTTTTCTTACCGTCAGACTTTTTTGAGGAATTCTTACCTTTCTCCTGCCACCTTGGTCTCTTCTTCTGTTGGTTGTTAAAGAACACTTGATAATCGGAAAACCCCATTTCCACCTTCTCAGCACATCGAACAATCTTTTCATAACTTTTAAACTCACGAGAAGCTAATGCCCTTCGATATTTTGTCTTTAATCGTGAGTAAAAACGATTGATTTTACTATCAAGGTCTCAGATAAAATTTGGATCATACCTTGCCAATCGAGTGAACCTCTCTTCATAGGCTGCCACTGAGTCTTCCTCTTGCCTCAGTTCCAAGAATTGTTTTTCCATTCTATGTCGAACAACCTTAGGAAAATACTTTTCATGAAACATACCTTTGATTTCATCCCAGTCGAGAGCATCAATCTCATCAGCGTCCCTGATATTTTTAACCATCGACCACCACTGATCTGTTTCACCCTCCAAACGGTAAATAGAAAGACTAACCTTTTGATTGTCTGAACACCCCATGACATCAAAAATCTTCTCTAGTGCTTTAATCCACCCATCATCTAGCACAGGGACATATGATCCTCTGAATGACGGGGGATGTTGCCTCATGAAATGTTCCAACACTGACATGTTCCTCTGCGGTTGATCTGGCTGATCTCGTGTATGGATACAACCTCCATTTATCACTTGAGTCAACTGCGCCATTACTGCAACAAACTGTTCAGTTCCAATTCTGACCATCTCAGAATGCTGATTCGGAAGGTTATTTCCTTCTACATGCCTTCCTAGCACTGCTTCCCTGTTTCCTCTACAGAAAACCATTCTGAACAAACATGTCTTAGATGAAGCAACATGGTAATCTTCAAATACTATATCACTTCAATTTGACCATAAAAAAATATTTTTGGATAATCATTTAATAGAATTATAACTCCTAAAGTTATCTAAACCGACCTATGATACCAACTATAAGGCCCCAGCATTAAACCATACTTGATCTTGAGTTATTACAAGATTACACATTAAGGATCTTTTCAGGTTTATAGTTTTAGAGAATTAGATCATAAAACCTGCATTACATTCCACATATAAACAAAGTGGTTACATAAAGATAGTATTCTTCTTTCCCATCAATGGAAACATATTTAAAATAAAACATGGATTCTTTCATGACACTTCCTTGACACTATCATCATATCATGTACCATTCCCTTGACCTGTGAAAAACATTTCAAAAAATGTGGGATGAGCATAAAAAGCTCAGTAAGGGATATAAAAATATGGAAAGGAAACATGGGTACATATATACATTAGAATGAAATCATACTTTACCCATAAAACATAAGCACTTTAACCTACCTCATCAAATCATGAATAAATAATAGAAATCATAAGTCATAAAGGTAACTTGAGGCATTCATAACATTCTTACGTAGGGAGTAACCCTCTTGGTTAAATTTGGAATACCCATCACAGTATATTCCCTAAATCTCTTCGTAGAAACCTTAACATTTCACTCCTTCGCGTTACCCAATGCATTGGAGAGCTATATCGGGCTCACCCGCCCTTAGTTTATCACAGAACCACCCGTCTTCATAACAATGCCCAAGAACCATAATATAATCGTATCACATGAAGCATATATAAAGGAAACATAACATTTCCACATTTCAATCATAAGATATCAATAAAACACATTGATATAAAAACATTATGAAAACCATTTTCAATACCAAAATAAAAGAAAATAAAAACATGGTATTTATTTTTCTTTTAAAATTAAGGTATTGCTTGTAGAGGAAGCCGAAACTCAAATAATGGTCACGGTGGCGGAGAAGTCGTTGTCGCCGCATACGTTTGACAAAAACATTCCCTTTTGTCATTTATTAAAACGCTTTGTATAAAAAAGATTCTTTTTGGATAAACGTAAAAGTCAAAGTGGTTTATACACCGTATAATAGAAGGTTGCACATAAAACAAAATATGCCTCAATGAAAGGAGATTGAGACAAAGTCCCATACCTCGGGTCCGACATGACTCGGTCGTTCTTTAATCTCCTAAATAATAAACATGAGTTAATTTATACTTGTTTAAGAACCTTTTTCAAGTTCATTATTCCTTTTATATCACTTATTTCCATGTCATGAATACTATGTAATTATTTAAGATAATAACGGTCGTTTTAACGATCATTGGTACTTGAGTCAAAAATAAACCCTTTATAATTACATGTTGTTCATGTATCCATTATATCCAGAATTATAATCATTATGTATATATCATATATATCTAGTATATACATTCATTTATAATATTACATAATCTTTTAAAGGTAATAAATGAAATGTACAATTCATGGAGACGGTAAGTCGTACGTACGCATGAACGCTACTTTCATTTATATTTCGTATTTTATAGAATAGAATCATAATGATTTAAAGGTATATTATAATTCCTGTTTAATATCATATATAATATCATAACTCCATCATTTATACTTCCCACATATGTTATTTAACGAATCAAATCACTTTGAGGGGGCGGTAGTCCGCACTTCCTTAAATGATGATATCGCGTTTACCCATAATGGAAACCATAAAGGTATGCAAAAAATGAAAAATACATAAGCTTAAGGAAAACTTAAACATATTATATATAATATATAAATATAGTGACATCTTAATGACCACCTTTGATGGTGTTAAAATAATGTTGAACAATCATCGTTTTGGGAGGCATAAATTTACCATCCACGGAAACAGTATGTCCTTTAACCATTAGATGTAGGGGTGTGTATGTGTAGCTCAAATCCTTTTTATAATAACATCCTAGTATATTGATGATACTGGAGTTGTTACAAAAGAAAATAATAAAAAGAGTTTAGGGGGTTGGAGAAGAAAAATCAAACAAAAGGACTCAAAAGAAGACTTTACCTTAAAATCGGGTAACTCTCTTAGATTTGAGCTCAAAGGCTTCCTTGGGAAGAATTCTGCCCAATGTGAGGCTTCAAGGAGTAAGAGAGGGATTTGGAGATACAAAATGAGTAGGGGTTGTCCGAGCCAAAGGCTTTCAGAGTGTGGGTAAGGAGGTAGAGGTAGGGGCCTTTTATAAGAGGAGAGGAGGGGCACTCCTGGAAGGTAAAGAAAAGTCACTTTATTTTAAAATGTTATTCGGATTTAAGAGGTCCCACATTGATGTTTTTGGAGGATATGGTGATAAGGGTTAGAAATACACTCATCCAATAAATTTTGGCTATGTGTAGGTCTTTGATTTTACATTATCATTCCATTTTATTTAAATCGTTAAATAATGAGGTCATCCCTGCATCATCATGATGTCATAAATAATTTAATTTATTTAAAGTATAAAAATTATAAAAAAATACTATGATGTAGGAAATATTTTTTGATTTCCAATGACTATTTATAATAAAAAATTTGATCTTTATAACCCCAGTTAAAATTTTTTTAGTAAAACATCTCATGTTTGTGTCATTTTTACTTTTACATTAAATAAAACGTTATTTATGTCATTTCCCAACCAAAGTGGCTCCATGGGGTCCCCAAGTTGACCCATGGATTTTCTTGGTCGGCCATGACATATCCAATGAGGGTAGAACATGTGTCAAGCTCATATCATTTTATTAAAGCATTATTTTTACCATAAACAACACTAATTACCTCTAATCGCGATTAAGAACTTAAGAGTTACTATTCACCAAAAAAATTATTTTAATCTCATTGAACCACATTTTACATCTTAATGACAACCATGTATGTAGGATTTTTGAAATTCAAAACACAGAAGTGGTAAAATTTCATTTAAATGAAAAATCAGTTTTTATAAGTACCACCTAGTGGTTTCACTATTCATCAAAAATTGAAGTTTTTCAGAAAAATACCAAAAATTCACCCTAAGATATATTTGATATTCCGAATTCAATGATGAAGTCTATTTTAAAAAATTCAAAACATATAAGTCACATTAATACATTTAATAATTAATTCCCGCTATCATGACAAATAGCGTGTTTTTATAAAACAATAAGTATCAAAAGATTGACACCAGTTTAAGTCCAATTTCAAAGTGAAATTGATTCCAATGACCACCATTGGATTAAATGGTAAAAATATATTTAGATTATACTTTGAGACCAATTAAAAGGATAGTCTAACCATATAATTAAATTAAATGAAAAAGCAGTTTTGATGTAAAATGCAGTATTTTTTCACTATTCATTAAAAAACGAACATTGTCAGAAAAATACCAAAAATTTATCCAATGTAAATTTAAATGTCCCAATAATAATGAATATGTTTATTTTGACAAATATAGATTATAAAATTGTCAAAAGATTGATTTAAAAAGGGTTTTCCATCAAAAGGCAGTAAAACAATCTTTTAAGAATATTAGTGTATTCCATCCATAAGATTATATTTATTTTCATTTTAAGCCTCTAAAACAGTATATTAATCATTATTAGACATAGATAAAAATATCTATTATTAATTACTTACTTGTTATGTTACATAGAAATCCATTCTATGCATATGATAACATCTAATTCAACCTGATAAAGATTTTCATGATTTTTAGGAACACATTCCCATAAACATCAACTCTGGAAAAATTATATTGTTAATATGTGATCATATTAACATTATGGGTTTTCTATTATAATTAAACATCTACTAATTACAGTGGAATCGAGATACACTTATAAAATCCTTTAGATATAAAATAATTTTTAGATCCAAAATCAAATAATAGAGTAGCAGTTCTATAGTAAATGATAATTAAATACTTCGCAATATTATTATTGTATACCTCATTGAAAATTTTTATCACATAAAATTACACTTTTCTTCATTACTTAATAGGTTTCCGGAATTGATCATTGACATTGACTATCCAATTTGTGCACTATTTATCATAAAATCCAAACTCCATGAATTTAAAACACTAGAGTGTGGGAGTTTCATTATATGGATATTTCACTATATTTTCATCATTATCTGACTTCTACCCATCAAATATGAAATAAAATTATTTATGACTTTCTATTCCACACATAAATCAATTATTAGTACCATTATGATTATTTTACATCTATTATCTTCCACACATTGAGAATAAAGAATATCTCATACTATTTTCTCGATTGTTTTTAGAACTCCCCATAAATTAAATCATTATTTTCTTCTAAAATAAATTATATTGATGGGTAACTATAATCTCCAATTTTATATTGATATCACATTAAATTATATCATTATTTTACCAATGCCCCTTACAGATAACAACATTTGGTGATTTTTTTAATTAACTAAAAAATTTATCAAAATAAAATTAAATATATATGATAATATAAGAAGCATATCTCTCATGTATCTTAAAACATTACAAATATGATCCAATATAATCATTATACTTCTATTTTAAATCGTGAAATTTATTATCCATTTACATAATGAAAATTGTGGAATGATATTTTTTAAAAATATTCTCATAAAATCACCCCACTCCATGGATTTTAATCTGTCATGATACTAAATACTCCTAATAATATTCTATCATTATTCCATTTTACTTTATAAATGTTTTAGAAACTAAATTAATTATTATTTATATATTAACTATAGATTGGAAAATATATATATTTTGGTATTGATCCATTTCTAAGTAACTAATGGATCAGAAGAACCAATAAAAGAGTGTAGATTTTTGTCAGGAATGATGTAAAAAAATTTGGTTTCCCCAATTTAACATTCATATTCTAATCATGATTCATGTGTTGTGGAACATGTGTTAACATAGAAATGGTATTCTTCTTTCTAGCTCTAATAATTTTTGGTTAATCGTGAGGATAATATTTATTTTCCAGCACCCTCTTCATCAAAATAGTTCATTCATGTCACATCCCTTCACTAAAAACAAAAAATATATATTAAAAAACAATAATCATTAGAGGGACCACATGATCATGAAAAATAACTTCTAGATATCCTAATCATGGAAAAATATATTCAATTTATAAAACCTTTGTCTCATCCCAAGAAAGTCATGGTCATTTATTATATAATTTAAAATGGTTTATAAATATTTTGTTATTTTCCAAAACATACCCCCAATAGAGAACTAGTCTTGACATGCATGAATATTACATCATTTTATTTTAATATTCAGTACTTTACAAAAACATATGCATCAAGACCTTGATAAATTAGTGTATTCAGAATCATGTGAAACACATGTAATATCCTAGTGAATTATCTTTAACATATCCCATAAATATCTCCCCCTTTAGTAGTTCTATGAAAAAATATCATTATAACATAGGGAATGGAAAAATAAGAAGGGTAATCTTAGATGCTCAATAATGGAAAACAAAGTAAAAGTAAAATAGTATCATTAAAAAAAGGGTATTTAACATGAGCATAAATTTTATGATCATATCCTATATATTATTTATCATAATAAAGATTGATAGTTTATCTGAAATTAATTATAAGGAAAAAATAAACATTATCCAAGGAAGCATAACATATGAATAAAACAAGGGACTATGTAAAAACCAAAGAATGTAATATGATTTCCACTATAGCTACGACATAGATTCCAAGAACATATTAGTTGTTTGGGTTCAATCCCCATACCTTCATAGTATTCATGGTTCACTCCCACGACCATTTTAGTAGCATTTGATCACAACTCATACATTCATGGTAGCCAGAATTCACACAAATTACTATATGAGTTGTCATGGTTCATTTCCAAGACTATCATAGTCTATCTCATAAGATATAAATCTTTACCCCTTGAATTGGAGGGGGATATAGGTCCCACCCATATCATAAATAAATTATACATACATGCTTTCCAGCATCATAAGTAATAATATCATAACCCATGCAATGAAATTGGTATTATATTCATGTAAAAATATCATAACTTCTGTAAAAAGATATCGATTTAATAATAATTTCATCAAACGCGTATCCCATGATTGAGAATTAGATTTCATAACCTATAAACCATGAATGATAAATAGGTTTAATAAAGACCATGATATTATGAATAACCCATTTAAATAATGAATATTAAAAGAATATTTAGATAATTTCATAGGACATAAGTGTCATCAACAGATCTCTTTATAGATGGAAATAAATTTTGAAATAAATTTTAAAAATGTTTCTTGGGTAAAATATATATTTTTTTAAAAAGACTTTTTAATACATAAAACTATTTGAAAATAATTTTCATAGAAAACACCATGAAAACATAAAAATACCACTTGAAAATTTTGAAAATCATTTTCCATGAAAACATATACAAAAAGATTAAAAATATAAAAAACAATTTTATTTGAAAAAAAATTGAAAACAAATAAATAAACCTTGCATTCATTTTCTGACCCATTTCATTGATACTATCTTTTAAAACAAATAATTTAAACCTAAAAAAATTTTGAAAATCAATTTCAAAGAAAAATTTTAAAAGATTCTTAAAAAAGATTTGAAACCCGTTTATTTGTTTATACTGTCAAAAAGTTATTATAAATTATCTTTTGATAGATGCATATGAATCTTCATATAAATTATGGTGAGTAAATCCATACATTTTGTATATGGTAAAAATAACATTCCTTTTGCATGATAAAACTGGTAGAGAAATGACATGTTATGAAAGAGATATGAATATTCATTAACAAATATTTGTAGATGAAAAAAAGGGTAAAAATTCCTTTTAAATATTATATGATAATATTATGTTATTCTTTGAAACCATTTTTAAAAAACATTTTTTTAAGGAATATATATTTTTGACTGAGGTGAGGGTAATGCCAAGATTTCAAAAAAACATTTTCTTAAAAATATAATTACCAAAGAGTATAAATATGGTTCCAACAAATAAATATATCATGAATAACAAGAGTGTAATAAATTTCTTGAGTTATGTTGTGGTATGCATAATACTAATTTATCAAAGTATGCTTATACATATAAAATCTTAGAATATGATGAGATAGTGTCTCCAAAATATTAAAACATTGTAAATTGGGATATTACTCTTCATGTTTTAAAATAAAATTTAATGAAGATTAAAATATCAAGATAATAATTAATTTCATGATATAACATATAAAATTTATGTATATACACCTCTAGAATGAATTTGGGAGCATAACATAACTTGAGTCTCAGAGAAAAAAATTTTAGGGAAAACTATTTTTACGATTTTGTAACTTTTAAAACATAATAACCATGAATGGAATATCATTAAATTGATATGTTAATCCTCAAGAATTTATGTATAATATAAAATGAATAAAATTATGGTAATTACATACACCACAAAAAAGGATAGATTTGTGAATATAACATATATCTCAATGAAATAGAAGGGGAGATAAAATCTCCTTACCTTGTGTCATTACTCTTGTCGTACATGTTCAAAACTACTATATAATAAACATAAATTTATTATAAAAAAATTAAATAAAAATATTATTTGTGAAATATCATATATGTATTGATAATTACCTTCCTTAACCCCTTTTTAACAATCTTACATTAAGGTTTCACTTCAGGTAATATTCTCTTTGTTCATCACATGGGTCTTAATCTGTTATATCTTCTGTCCTTATACTGATATCATGATCCTATAATGTGTTAAAAGGTATAAATATAAATTATATAAATTATATTTTTATTATAATATTTTATATAATACATAATTACAAAAATTAATACAAAATTCATGGAGAAGATAAGTTTTTTATACGCATGAATGTTTTTTTGGTTTTTAATATCGCATTGAAAGATTAAAAACAATATATATATAAATATGTTTATAATATAATTATTGTATAATTTTAATTTTATAAATATATATATCATATATATTCAATAATTCTATCCTTAACACATTACATGTATTATGTGAACGGATCATATTGCTTTGAGGGGGCGGTTGTCCACACCTCCTCAAATGAAATTACTGTATTTACACCAAATCAAAATTATAAGAGATATTAGATGTAAAAGGAACAAAGAATATTAAAGACATAATAAATATAAAAAAATAATATTTAAATATATTTTTCATCATAATGTCCACCATGATAGATAGTCAAAAAATGAATATCCATCATTTAGTGTGGCGGTAGCTCACCTTACATGTAAATAGTTTGTCCATTACCCATTAGATTGAGGTATCTATAAGTGTTTGTTTAACCCTTTGAAAAAATCATAGTATATTTAGGATATGTTTTTTCATAAAATAATGTAATAAATAGGTTTTAGGGGGTTGAGAGTGAAAATAAATGAATGGATATTGAGAGATGGACTTACCTTTTTATCAGGTAACACATTTTAGGTCTGTGGAAACAGGATTCCTTCGAAGAAATTA
This sequence comes from Viscum album, assembly GCA_963277665.1. NCBI lineage: Eukaryota > Viridiplantae > Streptophyta > Magnoliopsida > Santalales > Viscaceae > Viscum > Viscum album. Next base: position 918,109,442 of record OY728143.1, on the reverse strand, counting down.
TGCTAAAAGGATGTATTGAAGAAGAAATATAGGTATTATTGGATGTTTATTGGGTATATTTTTTCCAATACTAAGTTTTTTTAGTGGTTTGAGGATGAGGGACATGTGGTGGCCTTTTATACGGAAGGAAAATGACTCACTGGGGTGTTTTCTAAACATGTTAGGTGTACACATGTTCATAACAAAAAGAAGTCTAAAAAACCAAAACATATAAAAATAATGTAATATATATGGCTGAAATATAGATATAAAATGATTTTTAACAAATTTATAGGTCATTTGGGTTCCTATGATTATGGTTTAGTCCCAAATTACGTTTAATTTTACCTTAATTGTTGTTATTAATTTTAATCATTGTTGATAAAAAAAATTATTAAAAAATAAAACGATATAATTAGACAATAAAATATACAATAATTACAATGGATTAGGTATATTTTTGTAAAATTTACTTCATAGAAGTGGGAAATTTATGATTAATAATAATCTCTAGAAGGGATAAAATAACGGGTTGTTAAAGTTAAAAATGATCAAATTTTTCTTAAGTTTGTATGTTCAATTTGAATGTGAAGTTTATTATAATGATCTATATGTTATTAATATATATATAACTAAAATAATTTTAACTAATAAAATAGATAAATTATAATGTATCATTAATAATTATTTAAATGGAAATGCAGTTATTAAATAAAATGTAGTATTTTTCAATATTCGTCCAGAAAATGAAGTTTCTCAAAAAATCCCAAAAATTAACTGTAGTTTAAAAACATAATTATAAATTTAAAAATCTATTTTTTGAAAGAAAATAAATTTCTCTATCTATCTAAAATTTATTTTTTCCACCATATAAGGACATGAAAAGTAGTTTATTCGTGAAAAGCTGTTCATTGGAGAAAAAAGTTTTTTTAAATGTATAAAGAATTTACAAAAAAAATATAATTTTGATTATTAATTTGATTTTTGCATATAAAGAATTAAAAAAATATTAAATGTATGAAATTATATTCCTATTACTATGTTTTAAGGGCTAGGTCATAAATAACTCATTTAAATATTTATAACAATAAAATAATGCTTCATAGAAACATAGTATTGTATGTAATGTACACAAATAAATTATTGATTGTAGTGAATGGAAAGTCATTGTTATGTGTACCACATTCCAAGTCGGATTTTCATGTAGCAAGATCTCAGTTGGAGTCATGTGAATGGAATGTTTGACTTAGTTTTTTAAACTTTTTATAAAATAACGATTTCCATTGTCATGTCCAATGAAATATATAAAAAGGAAAATTTAATTAGAAAAAAATATTTCAAAAAATCACATGGTTTTACATTCTACCACCACCCTCTAAATTTTTCTAGTTTATTATTGTTTTAATACATGAAAGATCATTTTATAAAGACCAACATAATAAAAATGAATACTAAATCTTCCATTAAAAATAGAAAGCTGGAACCATAATGGTTACCCAAAGTAACATATAACTCAATTTCTATATAAGGGAACATATGTGGGATGTGAAAACATGGAAATTGAAGGAAAATATAACTATCAGGTTCTGATAGGGAGTGATAGAGAAACATTATAGTGTAAGTTTTACAATTAGAAATCCATAAATCCATGATGAAGTAAGGGTCAACTAATTCATCAGAAATGGAGGTAATGATATATTATTTTTGGTTACATGATCTTTTTACCTAGAGGTAATGAATATTCAGGGAATGATATTATTTTAGGATTACATGAAAACCTCACCCTTTTTTATTTCTTGACCCACATCACCTCTTTATTCCAAAAGGAAGGTGAATTTTTCATTCTCGAAGTTTTAATATATCATGATATTCATGATATTCTATCATTTATGTCATCAGTTATGATTAACACAATGTTTTTATAGAAGTTTATATAATATAATAAATTCCTCATAAGGTAAGATAATATATTATTCTCCCAAGATTAATCCAAAGGCTAACATAATCTTTCCATAAATTATTAAGCTCAATCCTATTTAGAAATATTAAAATTCACAGCATTAGAAAGAAATTCATGAAATCATATTAACATTAATCCCCCATATATCACAAAGTACCACTTGGTTGTCACATTCAAATCACATGTATATCCTCATATTATATTTCTTTAAGACATCATAAAAAACTTAATTACCATAAATAATTTTGGAATACATTAATGAATCCTTACTATAATTATTAGTCGATATATTCATAAAATCCCTAATTTTTTAACTTCATCCTTGATAACATAGACCAGTTTTTCAATGATATGTTATCAGGTAATCCATACCATCTGATTTACATACTCATATCCAACATATCATTTTATAATTATCATTATCTCAATTTCATGCATTAATTAAGTGATTCCTTCACTTAATAAGTATATCACTGTTCCAAAAAATCACATTTATTTGTATTCATAACCATTGAACATGTTCTTTTCAATCCTTACTAAAAACTAATATTAAAATAATTATAAATTATATTATTTATAAAACATAATCATTTATTTCCAAAACAATAATACTTCATTAATCCATCATTATTATTAAAATAATACTTATGTTTCATCAACATATTCCTCAATATCACATTCCTATAATATGAAATATTAATCATCTCTTTTGGTTCCTTAACTTTAGTATAATCGTTCTTCTTATGATGAATGTAAAAAAATATTGTAAGAACTTCACATACATTTCACAAGCTATTTTTGGTCTTTATTTCATAAGAATAATAACCAATATTCATGCCACATTCCGGATTCTATTTATGATAATTCATATTTGGAAATTAAATTTCCGAATTCCCAAACTTTATCCATTAAAAACATTGAATGTTAAACATGTTCCATATTGTTATCTAAACTGATTAACATCAAAAAGCATGGGGTGAGAAACACATATCATATAATAAATCCACATAATCATGATGGTTTACTTATATGATGTCTAAATCATGAAACCCACCTTTTAATCAATTAAAACTTTTTATTATCCTATTCTATTCATAGTAATCTAATATATAAATCCCCCATAATGGTTCATGAAGCGTACGTGTATTTCCAAAATATATCCCTGAGGAATGTCAATCCAGGAGTACCGCAAGGTCTTTTGTTGTGTAAGAGATTTATCTGATTTCGTTCTGGACATATTTTCATATTTGTTACCCATAAGTACATCTATCCTAGATCCACATCCACATGTTTTATCAAGAAAGGTAATTATTTCAAGGAAACCACTCACTCTATCCTTTACCCATATTATGGTAAATTTTCCTAAACGTTAACTAATCCTTGTAATTATCCTTAGAGACATCCATAGACATATCCATTGAAATATACATTGGGATATAACTAATATTTTATCATCCTATTATCATATTCTTGAATAAAACATTTTATTTATACCAACCATAATGACATAGGATTGAAGTAAATGGATATAAAATAATATTTTATGAATTATTAGTAAATTTCAAAAACACATACCTAAGGACTGTTGTAATTTAGTATCTATGGAAAAGAAGAAATAAAATATTCTATCATTGTGAAATATCATCAAAGTATCCAATAAAGATCTCCATATTTAGTACTTAATTCTAAAACCATTTGTCAAAATTAAGGAAAAGTAAACATAAGAAAGGGGTTATCTAATATGCTCAGTAAGGGTAAATAAAGGAAATTTGAAAGCATAACATGAAAAAAATGGTATATAACATGAGAATAACATTTTAAAATCCTACCATACACATTATTGATCTTAAAAAATATTTGCATCTTATCATAGAGGAAGAACAATGAAATAAAGAAAATAATCCATAAAAGAATTACATTAGAATAAAACATGGGAATATGGAAAACACATAATCAAATAGTATAATTTTCACAGTATCCATGGAAATTCATCCAATAATGTATTTATTTAATGGGTCCACTCCACATACCATTTTGGTAGTAATTTTTCACTACCATGGACATCTTAAAAGCATGAATTTACTTATCATACCATATTGGTAGTCACCATTCACCCCCATGACCATCTTAGAAGTCAAGGATCATTCCCAAGACTATCATAGTTTATCTCATGTAATATAAATCATTACCCAATGAATTTGAAGGATATTTTTCCCTTTTATCTGATACTAAAATCACACATACTTTTTCCACATGATCATAAGTAATCGAATCACAACCCAAGAAATTAAATGGGTATTATAAGCATGTAAACATAACATAAGACATTGAAACTGATATAGGTTTTATAATCATTTCATTAAAATCATAACCTATGAAAGTGAAAAATATTTCATAATCATATAACTCATGATATAAAAATTGGTTTCCTAATTAACATGAAATTAATAATAACCCATTCATAAATATAATATGAATTTAACCATTAGATCATTTCCACAAAGTGTATGATTAACAAAAATATAGGTCATCATATATGGAGAATAATTTTGAAATATCATAAAAATATTCTTTAGGAAAATAACATTTTTACTTTGTAAAATATTTTTTCAATACATAAAATCATTTAAAAATAATTTACGTATAAAATACATTAAAAACATAAAAATATTACATGAAATCATTATGAAAATATATTTAAATGAAAACATATTATATAATATTAAAAAAAGTTAATACATTTTTCTTCAAAAACACATTTAAAACTAATAAGGAAATCTGAAAAACATTTTGTATACCATATCTTTGAAAATACCATTTGAAAAATACAAATAATGCTTGAAAAATTTGAAAACAATTTTCCATGAAAAATGGTCAAATAATATTGAAAAAAATTTGAAACCAATTTCATTGAACTTATTTTTAAAATATATTTTATAAAAATTGTCCTTATAATCCTGAAAAGGATGCTTCACAAAATATGAAGGTAGGTAAATTCGTACATGCTGTATGAGGAAAAAAACATTTTTTGGCAAAGTAATTATTGTAAAAAATGACTTCTTAAAAATGGGATAGGAAGATTACATTGAAAACCTTGGTGAAATACAAAAGGGTAAAAAAAATATTATTGGATAATAGAATAATATTCTTGGAACCCGTGTTTATAAAATACGGTTTTGAAGGAACACAGATTATCGACTGAAGAGATGGTAAATTTAACATTTCTTCAAAACACATTCTTAACTATTAGATGTACAAAGGATTATAAAAATGGTAACAAAACATTATTATATCATTAATAACTACATGGTAAGAATCTTCATGAGTTATCTATAGGTATGGATCATAATATTTCATCAAAATAGTCATAAACATAAAAAATAAAAAAACAATGAGATTGTCTCAATAAACTCTTAATTTGCAAACATGGTATTATACCCTCAATATATGAAAATGAAATCAAATAGACCAGAAATATTTCATTAAAATAAGTAATTTCATAATATAACATGTAAAATAGAAGTATATGCACCTAGAAAAACAATTTCGGTGCATAACAAAACACCAGCCTCAATGAATGAAAATTGAGACAATAATATTTTACTAATTTAGTTTATTTTGAAACATAAACCCCTTGATAGAAGGGAAATAAAATGGAAATATTAATTACCATAATATTATGTATAATATACAAAGAATAAAATTATGTACAATGCATAAACCACAAAAAGTTAAAGAGTGGAAAACGTAGCTTGTATGTGACTGAAATAAAATTTGAGATGAAATCTGCTTTCCTTGTGTCATTACTGACGTTGTAATCATTAAAAACTATTTTATAATAAATAAAAATTCATTATAAATATTTTAAATATTCATGTTATTATATCTAATACCATATATGATTTGATGATGACCTTATATTACCCTTTTGTTAGCAATACTGTGTTATGGTTTCAATTCTGGTAATATTTTTTAATTCCTCACATATGTCTTAACTTGTTATATTGATTTTAATTATACATATATAATCAAATTATATTGTAAAACATGATATAAATATATTTAGTATTCATTATATTTTTATTATAATAATATATAGAATATATATGTATGAAATATAATTCACTATTCATGAAGACAATAAGTCGTGTGAAAGCGTGATTGTTGTTTCTGTTTTAATTATCGTATTGAAAGAAGTAGATAAAATTAAATATATATATATATATATAATATCATTGAAGTATATTTGTAATGTTATATATGTCATATAAGTCCACTAAACCCATCCTTAATACATTCTATGTAGTGTGTGAATGAATCATATCGCATTGAGGGTGCGGTAGTCCACACATCCTCAAACGAAATTATTATATTGACAAAAAATGGTAGTAAAAAATAATATGTGATATAAAAGGAATACTTACGATTAAATAAATCATAAATATAACATGTCACATATATAATTATATTCTCCACCATAATTTTCACCATGAGATGTCGTAATGGAATGATGAGTAATCATTATTTACTGAGGTGGTAGTTCTTCATACAGATAAATAATATGTTTGATACCCATTATATAGACGGTTCCTTATATTTAGGTTGAAACCTTATAATAACAACATACTATAATATTTATGATAAATTTTTTATAAAATTAATTAATTAATATACTATAGGGGTAGAGAAGGAAAATAAAATAATGGATATTGAGAGATGGTGTTACCTCGGAATCATGTATATCTATTGGGTTGGTGAAAAATGGATTCCATGGAAGAAATTATTCTCATATGGAGGAGTCATTGTGATGTAGAGGTATGTTGGAGTGTTTCTAGGAATATATTGGACTATCATAAGAGGATATACATATGTGAATAAAAGGTATAGTTGGTGTCCATTTGAAGAGAAGGAAAAGGAATCACTCGGATTTTTTAAAATAAGTTAGTTGTATACGTGTCATTATATAAAAAAAGTCATAAAAAACCAACATAAGTAAATAATTTTAGGGTTCTATATGAATTAGTGACATATAATTTGTGTATTACAATTTTTTAGGCCACATGGGCCCCCCATATTATGGTTTAGTCCCTGATTAAGATTAATTTGACCTTAATTGTTGTGGATTAATTTTAATCACTATTACTAATCTTTTTGGTCAAAAATTAATCTGATCTAATTACACTCTTAAAATTATACTAATTACAATGGTGTATTTATATTTTTAAAAATTCAATTTACATAAGCTGAAATAAAACTCATCCCGTAGACGGGATGAAATAACAAGTTGTTAATATATAAAAATATCCCCAAGATCGTCATGTTTTTATATTAAATTTAAAATTAAAATTGATTAAAATGACTTAATTATATTAATTGATGTATAATTGATAATATTGTCTCTAAATCAAATTAAATATATAGTTTAACATTAATATTTATATATATGAATTGGAAGTTATTAACCAAAATGCAAGAATTTTTATTATTCATCAAAAAATGACGTATCTCATAAAAATTACTTAAATTCACCCTAAAATAATTAAAGGATTATAAAATCAAAAATCATGTTTATTTTTGTAAAATTAAATTTCTACATGACTCTAAAATTTATTTTTCACCCATCACAGAAGGGAAAGAAATGAATTTCATTAAAAAATAATTTTTTTAATCATATAAATACTATTCAAAAAATATTATACATTTCATTATCAATATTTTTAAATTATGTAAATATATAATATAAATATTTGATAAATAGTAATTACTATACATATTAAAATGTTTTAACAGCTACCTAATATGTCCCGACCCGTCCCTCGGGGATCATGTTGTGACTACCCCTAGCCTACCTTCTATATGCTTAAGTGTCACGAACCAGGCCGGGTCGCCATCCGACCCGGCGCCCGACCCGGTCCGCGGCAAGGCCCGAAGGGCGTTCCCGATCCCCACGGGCTGGCACAAGTGCCCAGGTATCAAAACTAGCACGTGGGAACAATTTACCCGAAATAATAAAGAAAAAAAACTGATAAGATAAAGAAACTGAAACTGAAAATAGACAACCAAACAAGGCCTTAAACTTAAAACAAATTCAGGGGTTTACAAATTTAACCCATAACAAAAATAAAAAAACCACAAAAAAAAATAAAAACTCAAACTCAAACCTCCAAGAAATCAGAGGGGCACAGCATCCACACGTCACAACACCAACCTGCACCAGAGGGCCATCAACGACCAGAACCACCATCGTTGAGCTCAACGCTTCGACCTGAAATATAAAAGAAACAGAATCTACATACACCCAAAGGTGTATGTAGGGTGTGAGCCAAAAGGCCCATTAGGACGTCACCGAATAAAAAGGTTCCACAAAAAAAATTATTAAAAGAAAAATACATTTGCAATCTTAAATCAAAGAGAGAAAGTAAATGCCGGAACAGTTTTAACAAAAATAAAGGGTTTAAGGGAAACAGTTTCACATAGAACCACATAAATTAAAACGCACACACCCTTACTTTAAAAAAAATATCCAAAGTGTCACACCGACGAGCATAAAGTAACCAATGAGCACTAACATGGGAGAGGCCGCATGGGTGATTGCTAGCTTGGGTCCCTAGATCTTCGTGTCTCGGTGAAACGTGGCTTAGAAGGCCACGACCCTCATAAAACGTGGATTAGAAGGCCACGACCCTCAGAAAACGTGCCTTAGAAGGCCACGACCCTCAGAAAAGCATATGTTTAGTTAGTGTTGCAATCGTCAGTCATGCCAGTGAAACCGGGTCGAGTCACCTCTGGAACACTAGGCCACTAGTCTAGTCTACCCTCCTAGCTACCCGGGCTTCCCGGTTTGTGCTCAAACAAGTTTCAAGTTCCTGTAAACTGTCACAATAACTCATAAAAGCCAAACAGGGTACTTACACATGCAAAAACACAATTTCCATACTCAACCCTGATTTTAAAACCACACGCACACCAAAAATCATTTTTTTAAAAAACATAATCTATACTGCTTACACATTAAATTAAACTAGATGCATAATTTAACAAAACACTTTGATGATTAAGAAAACCCCTAAAAGTGTTTTGTAAAGAGTTTTCAAACATGTCGCAAAACTCTTAAAGGGGAAAAAAAGACATTTAGAACCCCTTTTTAAAATAAAACATATTTTGACACATGCCAAAACATAAACCACGTCATTCTTACTCCCTAACTCACACACTGCACAAATTACAAAAACAATAATAAACAATCCGAAGGTGAAATCTTATAAAACATATTACAATAAAAAACTTGAAGTTACCCACTAAACCCACGCCAACCCCTCTTTTACGACTTACACACCCGACATCATGACACAAATACAATTTGCATCACTTGCAGAACATAACAAGATAACCGCACAATTCAAAATCACTAACAGAGTTCTTAGAAGAAAAACACACTCCTAATATAACCAACCTACTAAGTAATTTCCAATGCAAATCAAACATCAAATAAATCCAACTTCCCACAACAAAAATTAATTGAATAATATGTCAAAGAAATTAAGCATTGCAAATTAATTCGTCAAATAATAAATTGGACGTGGAACCACCTACCTCGGTGTGGTAGACTTCACAAAATTCAGTGCGTGACTCCAAATATCCATCAACGCAGCACAACAAAATCAAGATGAACCTTACAACATGAATCAGACCAAGGAAAACATCAGAACCGAACCAAAACCACATAAAGCCTCACCAGTTAATCTACCAAAGGAAGAAACCAACCAAATTGAATAAAACGAACCTATGGTGTGGATATTGGAGGCTGGCCGAAGCGTAAAGGGGACCGCCGGAGGTACGCTGTGCTGGAAAAAATAAATAAATAAAGTATCGAAAGGGATGGAGGTCATCTTCCATGGGGGAAAGCAGTGCAAGCAAGATGGGTGGGCAAAGGAGGTCGATGGTTCGGCATGGGAGAGATGCAAGGCATCAGTTGGGATGAAGACAACGAATGGGGAGGCGTTGTGCGCTGGGGGAAAGTTTCTGCTAGGGCGAAGGTGTGACGGGCCGAGGGGAGGCCAGACGGGAGCGGAGGCGACGACGTGAAGAGGTAGGCCGGCGGCTGGTATATGGAGGCGGTGCGGGCTTGCGGCGGGTGCAACGGGGAGCCGGCAGGGAGCGGCTGTCCGGGACTGGGCGACGACGAGGGGTTCCAGCGGGAGGCGGGGTGCGACAGGCCAAGGGGCCGGGAGGAGGCCGTGACGGCGTGCGGCGTGCGGCTTGAGAGAAGACCGAGGCAGGGAACAGGACATGGAGCAGGCGGCTAGGGTTAGAGGGGAGGGTTGAGCCGCGAAGAGGAGGGGATAGCAGGGGGGAACCGACGGGATTGTGAGGCGAAAAAACGGAGGGAGGAAAAGAAAAGAAGGGGGAAAAAAGAAAGAAAAAATAAATCAATAAATAAATAAATAAATAAATAAAATAAAAATAAATAAAAATAAAATAAGATAAAAAGAAATTAAAATAAAAAGAAATTAAAATTAAATAAAAAGGAAATAAGACCTAAATTTAGTATTATTAATAATAATAATAACACCTCAAATTATAATATATTTATTGTTATCATTAAAACAAACTATTAATCCTTATTAGTTTTATTATTATTTCTATTATTATTATTATTATTATTATTATTATTATTATTAAGAGTAATATTAATAATGACAAAAGAAAAATTATATTCTTAACACCATTAATATTATTGTTTTATTATACTGATCCATTTCATTTAATTAATTAACCATCAAGCAGGGTGTGCGGTGAAACGGGCGGGGCCGCGCGGCGACCCAGGTGAGGCCACGCAGCTTCGGTCGCGTTGCGCTGGACGCAAACTAGTCAAAACACAAAGAACTCGAAATCTTAAGTTCAGGTTTTGACCCGAACTACCCGACGAAAATAAAATTAATAAAATAAGTAAATTTTTTGAAAAAGAGGGTGTGACAATTCTCCCCACCATAAAGCTTTCCGCCCCCGGAAATCCACAACTAGAACCTAACCCCCAAGCATAAAACAACACTCCCTTAAAGTTCAAAGGTAATCACTACAAACATCAAGTAAGGAGAGGCAAAAATATCGTGCTCAGAGAAAGTGACTCAAATGACAACCTCATGAAACGCATAAAAAGACATTCTGATAAGTGTCGTCCACCCCAAAGAACTAAAAATCCTCCAGTTTACTGATCAAGGAAGGAATCTCTCGCACCCAGTGAAACCAACCTCAGAAGACGAAACAACTCAAGCACTATTAGACCGGAACCACACCATATAGATAGAATGAACAAATAAGGTCAACCCACATCCACGGAACATTCTTACCACTTATCACCAAACTATATTTAAAAACAGAAGCAAAAGATAAACATGGGGAGGCCCGAGGGGCTCCCCACCATTCGGAAGTCACTGACACTCGAAACGAGACTAGAAAACTGGCACGGAAAGCTTCGAGCAGACTCCCTGCCAGTAAAGAAAAGTCCAGCACTGATTCATTCTAGAGACATTCGTGTGAGACCCACTGTGGGTCTCCCCACCATTAGAACTAACAGCAGATACAAAACTTTAGAAATTTCTTGATGGGGGGCTAGGCACCCCACCACAAGGGGCGGGGAGGGTCGGGCCCAACTACCGGGCGTCAAACCCACAACCCAAGATGAACCAACATCTTCACATCCCTAGATGAGTTCCATTCCAATTTGATACCAACTTACCCAACACATCCCATAGGGATAACTAAAAACGATTACCATTGATGGAACGCAACCCTCAAGACCTTAAGATAATGAGACGACCGCGCCACCTTATAGCCACATGGAGCCTCACGCACTCAATCGGGTCGTTCGAATTGGAACCACATAAAAAAACTTTAAATTGCCTTCACCTTTATTACCGACGACAGAGATTACACTGGGGTCTCATACAATCCTGGGGTTCCTGACTACGCGCCAGCTTCACTCCGAGGCCTATGGATGGAGCCCTGATGTTTGAAGCATCTCCTGCCTCGCAGTCAGGAATTGAAGATTCCAGAATGGAGCTTCTCCTTTTGGTGTCACACGCAACCACACTACAACCAAGGAAACACCAGCAACCACAACACATTACGACATCCAACTGATCATACACAGAACATTCACCAACACAAGAGCTGAAATGGTGCATGCGCAACAACCTTTGTCTCACTGGATTAAAACAAAAAACCACAAATAGTCACTTGAACATGACCATTTCTGTTGAGAGAAACATTATAGGGAGAGGGACTTCAAACTGAGTCTTACACAACACGTGATTCCTACAATTGACCGTAGCATCCCCATGTGACTGGGTCCTCTACACTAGTGGCCTAACGGAGACCCTTTCTTAAACGAAACCAACAAAAGACCAAAGGTTATTTAGAATATTGGCCCGCACCGACCACCTCATGATGCTTCCAAATCTCCCCACTGGAATCTAATTTACCACTTCCAAACCACCGTTGACTATCAAAGGGACCTCACATAGCAAGACATCACTAACATGACCCTTGTAGCTGATGTAAATACTACAGATTCCTTCAAGACACTGGTCAACACTGAAAATTTTGAACCGCCTTCACCCTTCCCTGCTGGATTTCCTTTCGCCGTTTCTAGGGGAAACCTTCAAGCGCAACTACGTCAAATTTCATACCCGACGACTCAGACAACTCAAAGAAACCAAAACTCTATTCAACTCTCCTTGCATCTGTCATCCCGCTGTGAGAGGATCCGCTTAGTTGCAAAAAGGAGACGTGAGTTCAATTCTAGAATTCAAGAAGAGATTCCTCTGATCAACTGGAGGGTCAGCCAATTGAGAATTACTCATGGCCGCACTTTAATCACATTTTAACGCTTTATGGGAGGGCATACACTAGTCACGAAAGAAAACTATGGACCCAACCAAACTGGTCCAACGGTCAAGACATACCACAAGAAAACACCAACATGCAGGGGAAACCACTGCATGGCTCCCCGATGCACTTTTCAAAAGAACTAACTAGGTACATGCTTACATACCAACCTACAAATAAGAACTCAAACTCGGGACACAAACCATTTAGAAAGAATACTCAGCTCAAAAGGCCACACATCCAACACCTCAAAAACACAAGGACGTGCCACACAAACACCATTTACTAAAACACCAATCTTTTTTCCTTTAACAAAACATTTTGAAAATAAGAAAACCCAGCGGGTTGCACAAACACCAATGTTGTCCCATGAGCCTCGCACATGCATGTTCTCATGCCGCACCGGCACACACCTTATGTCCATCCAGGTACTCATCCGCTCGTGCCATTAACCATTTCTCTTTTCGCATACACCCATGCATGTGGTTGCCCATGAGAGCGCCAAGGATTAAAATCAAACCATTCAATTTTTCAGAACCAAAACATCCAACCCACACCTTCCAAACCTCACACACCATTTCATTTTTAAAGCGCTTCATTTGAAAACATTTTTCCAAGACCAAAACATTTTTACTTAAAAACCAAATTTCCACGAATCCAAAACAAAGAGACGAGAAACAATACAGGAGGAAACTAGTGTCAGCGGGAGATTGGAGCATATGGTTGGCGACCATACGCCAGTCACACCGTTGGCCACAAAGAGTATTTTAGGACAGTGTCCCCGACTCCACAAGGCTTGCCAGACCCTGCGAGCTCACTAAGACCACTGACCTTACTCCATTTTCATTTCCCTTAGACACGATCATCCACACGGACCAAAAACTCAGACAAACCTCCACATACTTTGGAAACATGAGTCCCGCCACGAGTTGTGCTGGCCAGGCACCTTACTCGTAGCCAGGACGTTGAGTCCCGAAAAATTTAACTCAAGTCTACCGTGACTCTATCCCAAAAGAAACCGACCCAAGAGAGCAAACCTCCCTTTGATACCATTTTGTCACGAACCAGGCCGGGTCGCCATCCGACCCGGCGCCCGACCCGGTCCGCGACAAGGCCTGAAGGGCATTCCCGATCCCCACGGGCTGGCACAAGTGTCCGGGTATCAAAACTAGCACGTGGGAACGATTTACCCAAAATAATAAAGACAAAAAAACTGATAAGATAAAGAAACTGAAACTGAAAATAGACAACCAAACAAGGCCTTAAACTTAAAACAAATTCAGGGGTTTAAAAATTTAACCCATAACCAAAATAAAAAAAACCACAAAAAGAAAAATAAAAACTCAAACTGAAACCTCCAAGAAATCAGAGGGGCACAACATCCACATGTCACAACACCAACCTGCACCAGAAGGCCATCAACGACCAGAACCACCATCGTTGAGCTCAACGCTTCGACCTGAAATATAAAAGAAATAGAATCTACAAACACCCAAAGGTGTATATAGGGTGTGAGCCAAAAGGCCCAGTAGGACGTCACCGAATAAAAAGGTTCCACGAAAAAAATTATTAAAAGACAAATACATTTTCAATCTTAAATCAAAGCGAGAAAGTAAATGCTGGAACAGTTTTAACAAAAATAAAGGGTTTAAGGGAAACAGTTTCACATAGAACCACATAAATTAAAATGCACACACCCTTACTTTAAAAAAAATATCCAAAGTGTCACACCGACGAGCATAAAGTAACCAATGAGCACTAACATGGGAGAGGCCGCATGGGTGATTGCTAGCTTGGGTCCCTAGATCTTCGTGTCTCGGTGAAACGTGGCTTAGAAGGCCACGACCCTCAGAAAACGTGTCTTAGAAGGCCACGACCCGCAGAAAACGTGGCTTAGAAGGCCACGACCCTCAGAAAAGCATATGTTTAGTTAGTGTTGCAATCGTCAGTCCTGCCAGTGAAACCGGGTCGAGTCACCTCCGGAACACTAGGCCACTAGTCTAGTCTACCCTCCTAGCTACCCGGGCTTCCCGGTTTGTGCTCAAACAAGTTTCAAGTTCCTGTCAACTGTCACAATAACTCATAAAAGCCAAACAAGGTACTTACACATGCAAAAACACAATTTCCATACTCAACCCTGATTTTAAAACCACACGCACACCAAAAATCCTTTTTTTTAAACTTAATCTGCACTTCTTACACATTAAATTAAACTAGATGCATAATTTAACAAAACACTTTGATGATTAAGAAAAACCCTAAAAGTGTTTCATAATGAGTTTTCAAACATGTCGCAAAACTCTTAAAGGGTAAAAAAAGACATTTTGAACCCCTTTTTAAAATAAAACATATTTTGACACATGCCAAAACATAAACCACGTCATTCTCACTCCCTAACTCACACACTGCACAAATTACAAAAACAATAATAAACAATCCGAAGGTAAAATCTTATAAAACATATTACAATAAATAACTTGAAGTTACCCACTAAACCCACACCAACACCTCTTTTACGACTTACACACCCGACATCATGACACAAATACAATTTTCATCACTTGCAGAACATAACAAGATAACCGCACAATTCAAAATCACTAACAGAGTTCTTAGAAGAAAAACACACTCCTAATATAACCAACCTACTATGTAATTTCCAATGCAAATCAAACATCAAATAAATCCAACTTCGCACAACAAAAATTAATTGAATAATATGTCAAAGAAATTAAGCATTGCAAATTAATTCGTCAAATAATAAATTGGACGTGGAACCACCTACCTCGGTGTGGTAGACTTCACAAAATTCAGTGCGTGACTCCAAATATCCATCAACGCAGCACAAAAAAATCAAGATGAACCTTAAAACATGAATCCGACCAAGGAAAACATCAGAACCGAACCAAAACCACATAAAGCCTCACCAGTTAATCTACCAATGGAAGAAACCAACCAAATTGAATAAAACGAACCTACGGCGGTGATATTGGAGGCTGGCCGAAGCGTAAAGGGGACCGCCGGAGGTACACTGTGCTGAAAAAAAAAATAAATAAATAATGGATTGAAAGGGATGGAGGTCAGCAGCAATGGGGGAAAGCAGTGCAAGCTAGATGGGTGGGAAAAGGAGGTCGATGGTTCGGCATGGGAGAGATGCAAGGCATCGGTTAGGATGAAGACAACGAGTGGGGAGGCGTTGTGCGCTGGGGGAAAGTTTCGGCTAGGGCGAAGGTGTGACGGGCAGAGGGGAGGCCAGACGGGAGCGGAGGCGACGACGTGAAGAGGTAGGCCGGCGGCTGGTATAAGGAGGCGGTGCGGGCTTGCGGCGGGTGCAACGGGGAGCCGGCAGGGAGCGGCTGTCCGGGACTGGGCGACAACGAGGGGTTCCAGCAGGAGGCGGGGTGCGACGGGCCAAGGGGCCGGGAGGAGGCTGTGACGGCGTGCGGCGTGCGGCTTGAGAGAAGACCGAGGCGGGGAACAGGACAGGGAGCAGGCGGCTAGGGTTAGAGGGGAGGGGTGAGCCGCGAAGAGGAGGGGATAGCAGGGGGGATCCGACGGGATTGTGAGGAGAAAAAACGAAGGGAGGAAAAGAAAAGAAGGGGAAAAAATAAAGAAAAAATAAATAAATAAATAAATAAATAAATAAATAAAATAAAAAGAAATTAAAATAAAAGAAGATAAAATGAAATTAAAATAAAAAGCAATTAAAATAAAATAAAAAGGAAGTAAGACCTAAATTTAGTATTATTAATAATAATAATAACACCTCAAATTATAATATATTTATTGTTATCATTAAAACAAACTATTAATCCTTATTAGTTTTATTATTATTGCTATTATTATTATTATTATTATTATTAAGAGTAATATTAATAATGACACAAGACAAATTATATTCTTAACACCGTTAATATTATTGTTTTATTATACTGATCCATTTCATTTAATTAATTAACCATCAAGCAGGGTGTGCGGTGAAACGGGCGGGGCCGCGCGGCGACCCAGGTGAGGCCATGCAGCTTCGGTCGCGTTGCGCTGGACGCAAACTAGTCAAAACACAAAGAACTAAAAATCTTAAGTTCAGGTTTTGACCCGAACTACCCGACGCAAATAAAATTAATAAAATAAATATATTTTTTGAAAAAGAGGGTGTGACATTAAGGATGACAACTACCACTGATAAGGAATATCACAAAATGGGAATGAATTTTCATTAATACGTGTACACATACACAAAGCTCAAACTTAGAAATGGTTAACACTATATAAACCACAAGTATCACTGAGACAACTACTAGAATTATCGCACAAACTGAAAAGGAAAAGGGGCTAGAATATAAGAAAAAAACCATAAAGGAAACTACAACTATGAAGTTACATCTACTCCAACCCAAATTAAAGGGTAGGTGGCAGGTAGTAGTCTATATCCCTAGAAGTACGCCACATCTATCTTATATCACTAAGCACCAACTAGTCCAGGAAACAAGGTCTTCGTCGAAGCGTAGATCACCTGCACGAGACATGACATGTGCGGTCAAAGCCCGTGCAGGGCTGAGTTACACAATTCTTAGTATGGACCCAAACCATAATGGAAGTATCACAAAGAAATACCAGACATCAGATTACAACGAAAAGAAAGCTCAAAGAAGGTATAACTCAATGTATTGGAAGTTTATTTATTAGTAGTAAATCAAAAAAATTGTACTAGTGAGGGATTAATTATCTTCCCCTGCTCATCACATGGGCTTACATGATCATTGTGACCCACCTGAATATGGGGCCATCAACTTCACTTAAACCCACTCATCACTGGGCCAGCAGAATCACATAGACCCGCTGGTCTCTGGGCCAGCTAGATCACTTAGACACACTTATCTCTAGGTTAGATGGATCTCATAGTCCTACTCGTCTCTAGGCCAACTGGATGACTTAGACCCATCGTCTTTGAGCCAACTAGATCACTAAGACCAACTAACCTCTTGGCCAACTGAATCACTAATACCAAATTGTCTCTAGGCCCACTAGCTCACTTATATCTGCTCATCTCTAAGCAATATGGATCTCTAAGACTTGCTCATCATGTCATTCAAATCACAGCCAGCAGTATGATTCATGCTTGTAGGATGCCTGATTCCACGAGAATCTACTTTTTATAACAATGGTCGCATCTCAATTCCCACAAAATCACTCATAGAGTATGCCCAAAGGAATGTATCATCGTAAGGGTCCCAATGTCATAGACGACACCTAAATCAAATGCCTAGTCTGAATGAAATTGGTGTTTTAGTAAACCTGTACTGGTTGTGTCTGGGCCCAGTCCAACCAAGTCGGGCCGACCTGCCTAACCCAGGATGGGGGTCCTGCATGACCTGACCCCGTTTTGCCAACCCGAGCTGACCTATTTGGGATTGGTCCTGCCAGGCCTTGCCTGGCCACTATAGCTTTCCCCTTGGACCTTCCTAGACCTGGTCTGGTGGGTCATGGGTCCATCCCACTAAGTCCCCCAGCACCTCAGTTCCATCCAGCCTGGCCCGCACTGATGAGCCAATTCTACCTATAGTTCATGCTGCTCAATGTGCCGGTCCACCCCATCAACTCGCCCAAAAATGGTATCGATTACTTCCATCCCAGGCCTCCGAACGGCCTGGTTTGCACCACTGACCAGGCATGATGTCGGGTCTGGCCTAAAGCACAAGCATGGTCCCCTAGGCATGCCAGTTTGACCCACCAGGGACACGACGGGCGCCCCCGTCCCTATTCCGCCGATGTGGCTTGATGGAGTTGCATCCCTCCTCACTTCGGCAGCCTCAAGACACGGCCTATAGAAGTCACATTGCCATCATAGAATTGGGTGTGTCCCCGGAATGCAATCCCACATGGACCACATGTTGTTGGCCGCTCCTCCAACGCTGTGCCCAAATGGCGCCACCCTGCCGCACCGATGGGACCAGCAGGGGCCACGACATTTTCCAGCACATGAGCGGTATCATCCACAGACCACTGGGTCCGCTCCGGTGGTCCGATTCATGAACCATATGAAACCTTGAGCTTGATGGATGATTTTCATCCTTACTACATTCTAAAGGACATCACTCCATAATTTCTGGGGTTTGCTCACAAATGACACACGAACAAAAAAATTGAAAAAACTAGCATTTTTTCGTGTCGGCTCAGATTTTTTCCTATTAGGTGAAATAGTAAGCATACCCAATTATAAATCACTAATATTTAATAGCCCATTTTTATCCCACATATTTAAACATCACACATGACTGATCGAACCATGGTTTATATTGTTTTTGAGTTAACATGTGTTCGTCCTCTAAAAAAGAGAACGAGGAAAAGGGAAAATTCCATTAGAATAAAACCACATACCTGGGATATAATTATTATTCAAGGTAGAATGGGATCACACACCTCTATTCCTCATTCTTTTTCTCCAGCCCACAATTACTAGAGATTTTCCAAATGGCGGAAGAAAGGGCATTCTTCATTCGTCACCGTGACCCCCCAAATCCTCAATGTAATTCCATGATTTTTCCAACAATCATACATTTCTTGTTAGTATATTAATTGATAACAAGAATCGGTGTTTCTGTTATACTACATTGGAGCATCATTATGCAAGATTAATAACGAGGTTCATTAATGATATTTATTAATGAGATTCGTCTTCATCTCATCGCCGGACTGCAACACTGATGTTCCACTTCTCAATAATGAAGAAAACAAGTAAAATAACTTTTTATGTTATATTATTTTATTTTTAAAATTCCATAAATGTGTAGGATAAAATATTATAATGAGATGCTCAAATGAAAGAGGGGGTGAATTGTATACTTTAAACAAAATTGGTAACCTTTAATGTTGGTATAGAACATTCTTAAAGAATGTTTCTTAACCATTAGGAAATATGTTTATTATGGATAGATTTTAACTTTAAGAAAGCCTATTTTAACAACGTTTAACAAAAATCATAAATCCTCTTAAATAAATTTTTTCATAAACATTACAAATTTAATATAAAAACATAGTAAATATTTTCTTAAATGTAAGATTCTACCTTAGAGTGTATAAAATCATTAATATAATCAGAGTAACAAAATTAGAAATTATAAGAATTTTATACAATTTAACATTAATAACGTTTAGATTTAAGTGGAATAAAAATTACATTATATAGAAAACATGTAACAATAAGATTTTTTTTAACACAAATAAAAGTGTATCCAATAATCGTGGATAAAGGTTCCTTGATTTATACTTTCAAGAAAGTCTGTCTTACGAGAACCCTGGTAAGTCCTCAATATAAAGATCGGTATCAGTCTTTCTATCCACGTAAGCCCTCGATTTAGAAGGAAATAAGAATCTCTGTCTTTCATACCTGGAATCCAATGATTTGTATGATCCAAGTCATTACAAAGCATGTATGAACATGTAGTTCACAACTAAACAAGTTGTACACGACATCCGCATGAGGAACTAAGAGTTGTAAGGGCCCCTCACTCTAGAAGTCACTTCTGTTCTTTTTTGAAAACATCAAAATAATCCACAATGAAAACATTTTCATCTCATATGGCTCATTAATATAAACTCGTATTTTTAGGAAAAATTTATCAATGGTTGGTTCCACTCCAGTGGTCATATTTTTATTAAATTTCAGAGGTACCAGGACAAATGTCAAATATACAACAGTTATGTTATAACAATTTGTATGACATCAATTCTTGTTTAAGATATGTTATAAGCATATGAAATATTAGAATCCGATAATATTGGAATGATGCATTAAACAACACTAACATTATCACAAAAATGCATTCTTAAGAAAATTAAAATCAGATCGAGAAAACAGTATCACTATTTGGGGGAACTGGAATTATAAAATTTGTTTGACTTTTTTATAGAAATTTGTATCCGGAAAAACGATAAGAAATTTGTACCAGAATCTATATCATGGAAAACAGAATGACATTTGTAATGGAATTAGTATCATGAAAAATAGAATGAGATTTGTACCAGAATCGATTTCATGAAAAATGGTATGACATTTTTAATTAAATGTAATTGTATATTAATAAGTATAAAAGAATGAGATTTAAGTAGGAAAACGTAATGATAATTCTGTAAGTATAATATAATGACCAGTTCGGAACATAACAAATTTTTTTATTTTCAAAACATAAAACCATAAAAATTGTAGAATTCATAAGAGAAACTTTTTAAATCAACAATTTATCCCTTTTTGGAAATCACAAATAATTTTTTAAGGAATAATATCATGACATTGATAAAAAAGTACATAAAAAACTTATCTCCCCATTGAATGATATTTAGGATTATTACAACTACCCCCCCCCCTTAGATTAAATTACCCATGGATCACATTCTTTAACATTGGTATCCGGTTTTCTTTCATAATAAAATATATATTACTTAGACAAACATATATTCTTAAAATAAAATAACCCATAATATATTCTCCATATTTGGAGTCTTCATTAAATTCTTCCATCAAATAAATTATCCCCCTTTGTGATTTTCAAAAAAAATTGAGAAGTGTAGAGACCCTTAGCTTATCGTACATGGACATTACATTACTTTTGCGGAATACTTAGTACATAACAAAAACACACACACAAGGATCGTAATAGTTTAGTGTCTTTGGAAACTCGGAACGTAATCTTCTAATCGTGGTGAAAGATCTTCAATATCTCCCATAAAGATCTTCCCTTTTTTTTACCTAAAAACCTTTCTTTATAACCTGGGGAAAAGAAAACATAAAAGGGTGAGCTCAAATGCTCAGTAAGGGTAAACAAAAGAAATATCAGTCACATCATATACATAAGAACATAGCTTTTGGAAATCTTCACATGCAAAAGAGCTCATAATATCATAACATGGGATAAATCATAGAAGTGAAAATGAGATCCACATAATCATAACATGAAACTTGAAACTTTGTGTCATGCACACATAATCATGGAAAATCATTTCTTGTTAGTCATGACCCATTGCCAAGACTATCTTAGTGGACAAAGTCCCTTTCTGAATCGAGTAACCCTCGTTTCAGTCCTGTTTCACTGAACCGGTATAACCTACCGTTCCAGCCCTGTCTATCTCATGAGATATAAAATCTTTACCCAATGCATTGGAGGGAGATATAGGTCCCACCCATCTTATAATGAATCCTTTCTTATGTGTGCCACATAATCATCATAGCATAACCCATGTAATAAAAATGCTATTCTTAAACGACATGACATCATAAAAAAACTCATATAAGATAAAGGAATTCATAAAAATAATTCCATCACAACATGATCAAATCAATTTAATAACAGGGATAAAAACAGAACCCTTTATTATCTTAGATGGAAAATAATTTTGATAAAACACTTGAACTCCATTCTTGAGGAAAATATCCTTTCTTCTTCAAAAACATTTTTCCTTTCATAACATGCCATACAACATTAAAATAAAAGAAGTTGATTAAAAATAAACATGAAAATTTGTAAAGGAAGATTCTTGGAATTTTTTTTAAAAAATCCATTCATGCCGTATAAGTTAAAAAAAACATTCTTCGTACTTTTGTCGGAAAAGTCAAAAAGTACCTCGTACGAAAAACGACAAAAGATTCCTTTCGTACATATTACTAAAAACTCACCGAAGGGTAAAAATGGATTTAAACAATTGTAGGTGGATGGAAATAATATTACATATTGATTAAACATGGATGTGGATGATAAAATACACCCCAGTAAATACTTACGAATAAACAATCTCGGATAAAAATGAGATTGTGATATTTCCCTTACCTTAGGTCCGATTTGCTTTGTTCGTGTCCGAAGCTCCTGTATAATGGTTTAAATAATGTTATTGACTTATTCCAGAATCATAAATATTGATATTAGATCATATATGGTCATATTATTAGCTTCTTGTTAGTAATATTTCATTGTTACTTGTTACTCGGGTCTTTATAACTTTTTGTTCTTATGCGTGTTTTGTCGAATAAATCCTTATTCTTATCTTTAGGTTATAGATAATTCATTTACATAATGGTATTAGTGCAGTATATTCCATATTAATTCATTCAATTCATTTATATAATCATTATGAAATGAAGATCATGTAGAACGAGTCGCATCACATCGTGGAGACGGTATTCCGTACGTACGCACGAGTGATGATATCGTTCCTATGATCGTGGAATTGTATTGGAGTATATATATATTATTTCAGTATCAATATTACTTCATAATAATCATATATAGTTACTCATTACACCATTATACCCATCCTTGTAAGGTGATGGTGGAAAATAGATCACACCACGGCGTGGAGACGGTATTCCGTACGTACGCACGTGCGGTGATTTCATTTTTCCGTAGGATGGATAGAAGGTGAATTAGGGTTGTTTCATATTTATAATAACATATCAGTATGTAATTAATACTGAAGTTATTACTTTATCATGAAACAACTAAAGAAGAAGAAGTTGAAGAAGAAAGAAATTGAAAAGATCGGTAATGGATATTACCTATTCTTTGGAATGCCTCTTTGAATCCTCCACTTAAGGAACTAAGATTGGTCTTTGGAGAAGACCAGGACCTCTAGGATTATTCTAGGGAAGTGGAGAGGAGAAAATGTCAGGGGTTGGCCGAGCTTGAGTGCTCAAATTGGTGTGAGGAGGAGGGGGAGGAGGTGCCCTTTTATAAGGGAGGAGAGGGGCACCTTAGGAATATCTCAAAATATTATTTCATATTAAAGTCAAAATCGGTTTATAATGGTTCCAAAGGATCTTATTTCGAGGGTAAAGTGGGGAAGGGTCGAAATACTATCAACCAAAAGGATTTAGACAAGTTTAGGGTATTATTTTAACCTTATCAATTAGATTTAACTCTAAGTTAAATAATTTAACTTTTACCATGTCTTTTTGTTTTCTTTCACTATATGGTTAATACACTTACTATAACATGCCAAAAGAACCCCAAATTGTTTATTATTAATATATATATCCTTATCTAAGTCATTTGGCCGAACCTTAGATTTTTAGGAATAAAATAACAATTAATAATATAATATTTGATTTAAAAACTATTTTGTGTCAATTTTGACACTATTTGATATATGATTTTTGTGAAAGTCATAACAGAATTATATGTTCGAACCAAGTTGATTAAATCAACACTAATATATCATAGTGACCTAGAAAATTAGTGGAATTCATAAAAAGTCTTAAATTACATTTATTGTGGTATTTATATTATCAATTATGTCAATATTTCATTAATAAGATAATTATTGCATCATCTTTGTGTCATAAATAAATTACATTATTTGATGTCTAAAAATTACAAATAAAATACCATCATGTAGTAAATCTTTTTAGATTTCTAATTAATATTTAAAATCGAATTTATCTTATGTATAACCCCATATTAAAAATTATTTACTTATTAAACTTTGATTTTAACTATTTTAACCTTTCTTTAAATAAATTAATAATAAATGTCCTAATCTAATCCATGTGGGCCTAAATGGTCATATGTTATTCCTAAGTTTGTTTTTGGTCGAATTACACTTGTCCAATACAATTAGGACATGTGTTAGGGTAATATTAATATCATATTTACCCTTAGTTACCCTATTTACTATTAACCGCGGTAAAAAAAGTAAAAAGTTACTATTCACCAAAAATTATTTTCATCTCATTGAACCACATTTTACTTACTGACATCAACCGTGTCTCTCAGATTTTTTGAAATTCCATTCATAGAAGCGGTAAAATTAAGTTTTATGAAAAATTCAGTTTTTTAACTACCACTTAGTAGTTTCACTATTCATCAAAAATTGATGTTTTTCAGAACAGTGCCAAAATTTCATCCCAAGCTATATTTCATATTCCGAATTCAAAAATGAAGTCTATTTTACCAAATTCATTACATAAAAGTTGCATTAATTTTATAATTAAATCCCGCTGTTAAAACAAATAGCGTGTTTTTAAGAAACAATATCTATCAAAAGATTGACACTTGTTTATGTCT
Organism: Viscum album; assembly: GCA_963277665.1. Taxonomy (NCBI): domain Eukaryota; kingdom Viridiplantae; phylum Streptophyta; class Magnoliopsida; order Santalales; family Viscaceae; genus Viscum; species Viscum album. The sequence goes on along the minus strand of OY728143.1, from coordinate 918,084,560 downwards.
AGTTTAAATGTGAAATTACATCCAATGACCAACATTGTATTAAATTGTAAAAATATATTCTAAATATACTTTAAAACCACTCAAATTAATGATTTATCACTATTAATTATTTCGATTAAAAAAGTTGTTTTTAATTATAATTTAGTAATTTTCACTATTCATCAGAATATGAAAGTTATCCGAAAAGTACCAAAATTTCACCTTAGGCTAAATTCGATACTCCGAATCCAAAAATGAAGTCCATTTTAAAATTTCTAAAATTTAAAAAGTGGTTATTACTATTCATAACGGCTAGTTTTAATAATATTTTAATAGTATATCATTGTTTCGTGAAACTCAGTATTACGTACCACACACGCTATCGAGGAAGGTTGTGATTGCATGTAATGCAAGGCAAGTCAAGGATGCGTGTTGTGCAAGCTCCTTTTGGTGTAGCGTACAACACAAGACATTAATAAAAAAGAATATTTTTCATAAAATCTCGGGTTGTTACATTCTACCCCCCTTAAAATGAATTTCGCCCTCGAAATTCGTCGGGGTTATAAATGGTTTACTATTCGAAATTTTCTTTAATAGAAACCCACATCGTAAAAAGGAATACCAAAACATGGCTTTAAAAACTAAAGTATGAAATGTAACGATTACCCAAATAAACTAATCACTGGGTTTCCACATAGGTGAAAATATGGATATGGAAGAGAAATCTAACCATCATGTTCTGATGGAGAGTGGTAGAGAACATGGCTATGGAAAAGCCAGTAATCACAAATCCATAAATTTGTGACGATCTAAGGTACCATCTGATTCATCAGGTATAAGAGAACTAGGACAACATTTTTGGTTTTCAAGATCATTTCCCTAAAGTTAAAGAATTTGAATTAGAATAAATACTTACTTTATTTTGGTACAATCTCACTGTTGTTCGTGCCTTTAACAATTTCCACTTCATCTCTTAAATAAATGAAGTTGAATTTGTTATTCGTGAAGTGTTAGCAGATCATGTGATAGAATGACGGATCATTCCATCTGTCTCAAAAGGTTAGAAAAATTTATATACATAAGTCGATCTATAGTTGGATTAATCATATATGGTTCCTAAAATGGGCTTATACTTCATATATCATACTTCTTAATATAATAACACTAGTTTCTACTAAACAGGGACTTCCTGTAGGTCAGTGGTAGGCGATAAAGGCCAGTCGCACTTCGGTTGTGGGTTCTATTCCTACAGCCTTGTCCGAAGCGATGGGCTGTCGCCCGTCCTGTAGGTTGTCCTTTTTCTAAAACTACGTTACTATAACATCCCATCAATAATATCGAAAATCTTCTATCCTTAAACAATACTAACTTATGTCCAACATAATCCAGTCTAATCTTTAGTCTTATACATAATACTGCATTCCACTCTCATAAAGATTACTAGAGATTTAATACTGTCGTTGATCCCCACATATCATAAGATATGTCTTGTTGGTCACATTCCAAACATTCAAAGTCCTTAATCGTGTATTCTCTTGAATACCTTAGTGAAAACATGAGTGCAGTTAAAAGTTAACACTTTCCACATACAAAAATCCTCAAAATTCTATATACTCAAACCATGATATCACTTAGTCCTTATATCAATCATGAGCTCATGAATACTATTAAACATTTCATTTTCTCGTCTTCATTATGCACATATCATCTTATTTCCAAAAAATATCTCAATCACTTTGAATACCACATCAATAAATATTGCAATACTCAATGATACAACATTATTTTGGAATCCCATTACATAAACACTTAATCATTCCACCACATCGTTGTCATATTCAACATTGCCAATAGTGATCGCATGTGATTTCCCTTTGTCCTTTGCCTTCAGTGGTTGCTCATGTTGATCATCACTAACCCTTGGATTAGGGAAATTATTAGCATAATGCCCCATTTCCTTGCACTTGAAGCATTGAAGTGTTGGTGGTGCGTTCTCTGCAGTGTTTTATTTATTCACATCATTAGAAACCCTTTTTCCATTACTTCGACACTCAGCTGCTCGATGACCTTCTTTTCCACACTTAAAACATTTTCTAGTCCCTTTAAGACAATCTCCACCATGCTTCTTTCCACACTTTGTGCATAAGGAAACATTCATCTTCTTTTCACCATTATTCTGAGATTTCTCCTTGAACTCCATCTTTCGTTTCTTGTCAAAACCAAGAGATGGATATGTAACACCAACTTCCATTTCTACCTTGATAGCACAACGCACAATTTCTTCATAGCTACTGAAGTCTCTTATAGATAATGCCCTTCGAAGACTTGGTTTTAAGCCACTGAAAAATCGATCAACTTTACTTTCAGGTTGGATGATAATTCCAGAAGCATACCTTGCAATTCTTGTAAAATTTGCTTCATAGGTACCAACAGATTCATCATCCCTTTGCTTCAGTTCAAGAAACTCTTTCTCCATCTTTGTTCGAAGAATACGAGGGAATTACTTACTGAAAAATAAGTTCTTGAACTCGTCCCATTCCATGGACTCAATTTCATCTCTTGGCCTCGTATTCTTGATAAGATTCCACCATTGATCAGCTTCACCTTCCAAACGATATACTGCTAAGATGACTTTATCATGTTCAGAACATTGAAGAACTGAAAATATCTTTTCAGTAGTACTGATCCATTGTTCAGCCACAAGTGGATCAGAAGACCCACTGAAAGAAGGTGGACGTTGCCTCATGAAGGACTCAATAGAATATTGTTCCCTTCTCTGCTCATTTGGAAGTCCAGAATGATTCATAGCTTGTGTAACTATAGCAATAATATTTTGCACTCCATCTCCCATAACATTTGTTTGTTCAGGAGGGCAATCATTGCATTGTCCATTGCATTGATCAACACGGTTCCTTCGGGTTCCAGCCATCGTCTAAAACCCAAAAAGAATAGTGTGAGAGGCAAAAATCATGCTAGGGAAAACAACATAATAAAGGGGGAGTACCTTCAATATCCAACATCTTAGGTTTAATTCTATGATCGTTAGCGTAATTCTATTACTATAACCTATACGTATACTTATCCCTAGGGACATCCCTAGACATACCTTAGAAATATCTCTAGGGATCTCACTAACGTTTTCGCATCCTAGTTTCCAAAGGTTTACTAAACCTTTCCTCTGATACCAACTGTAGAGACCCTAAGCTTATCGTACATGGACATTACATTACTTTTGCGGAATACTTAGTACATAACAAAAACACACACACAAGGATCGTAATAGTTTAGTGTCTTTGGAAACTCGGAACGTAATCTTCTAATCGTGGTGAAAGAGCTTCAATATCTCCCATAAAGATCTTCCCTTTTTTTACCTAAAAACCTTTCTTTATATCCTGGGGAAAAGAAAACATAAAAGGGTGAGCTCAAATGCTCAGTAAGGGTAAACAAAAGAAATATCAATCACATCATATACATAAGAACATAGCTTTTGGAAATCTTCACCTGCAAAAGAGCTCATAATATCATAACATGGGATAAATCATATAAGTGAAAATGAGATCCCCATAATCATAACATGAAACTTGAAACTTTGTGTCATGCACACATAATCATGGAAAATCATTTCTTGTTAGTCATGACTCATTGCCAAGAATATCTTAGTGGACAATGTCCCTTTCTGAATCGAGTAACCCTCGTTTCAGTCCTGTTTCACTGAACCGGTATAACCTACCGTTCCAGCCCTGTCTATCTCATGAGATATAAAATCTTTACCCAATGCATTGGAGGGAGATATAGGTCCCACCCATCTTATAATGAATCCTTTCTTATGTGTGCCACATAATCATCATAGCATAACCCATGTAATAAAAATGGGATTCTTAAACGACATGACATCATAAAACAACTCATATAAGATAAAGGAATTCATAAAAATAATTCCATCACAACATGATCAAATCAATTTAATAATAGGGATAAAAACAGAACCCTTTATTATCTTAGATGGAAAATAATTTTGATAAAACACTTGAACTCCATTCTTGAGGAAAATATCCTTTCTTCTTCAAAAACATTTTTCCTTTCATAACATGCCATACAACTTTAAAATAAAAGAAGTTGATTAAAAATAAACTTGAAAACTTTTAAAGGAAGATTCTTTGAAATTTTGTTTTAAAAATCCATTCATGCCGTATAAGTTAAAAAAAACATTCTTCGTACTTTTGTCGGAAAAGTCAAAAAGTACCTCGTACGAAAAACGACAAAAGATTCCTTTCGTACATATTACTAAAAACTCACCGAAGGGTAAAAATGGATTTAAACAATTGTAGGTGGATGGAAATAATATTACATATTGATGAAACATGGATGTGGATGATAAAATACACCCCAGTAAATACTTACGAATAAACAATCTCGGATAAAAATGAGATTGTGATATTTCCCTTACCTTAGGTCCGATTTGCTTTGTTCGTGTCCGAAGCTCCTGTATAATGGTTTAAATAATGTTATTGACTTATTCCAGAATCATACATATTGATATGAGATCATATATGGTCATATTATTAGCTTCTTGTTAGTAATATTTCATTGTTACTTGTTACTCGGGTCTTTATAACTTTTTGTTCTTATGCGTGTTTTGTCGAATAAATCCTTATTCTTATCTTTAGGTTATAGATAATTCATTTCCAGAATGGTATTAGTGTAGTATATTCCATATTCATTCATTCAATTCATTTATATAATCATTATGAAATGAAGATCATGTAGAACGAGTCGCATCACATCGTGGAGACGGTATTCCGTACGTACGCACGAGTGATGATATCGTTCCTATGATCGTGGAATTGTATTGGAGTATATATATATTATTTCAGTATCAATATTACTTCATAATAATCATATATAGTTACTCATTACACCATTATACCCATCCTTGTAAGGTGATGGTGGAAAATAGATTACACCACGGCGTGGAGACGGTATTCCGTACGTACGCACGCGCGGTGATTTCATTTTTTCCGTAGGATGGATAGAAGGTGAATTAGGGTTGTTTAATATTTATAATAACATATCAGTATGTAAGTAATACTGATGTTATTACTTTATCATGAAACAACTAAAGAAGAAGATGTTGAAGAAGAAAGAAATTGAAAAGATCGGTAATGGATATTACCTCTTCTTTGGAACGCCTCTTTGAATCCTCCACTTAAGGAACTAAGATTGGTATTTGGAGAAGACCAGGACCTCTAGGATTATTCTAGGGAAGTGGAGAGGAGAAAATGGCAGGGGTTGGCCGAGCTTGAGTGCTCAAATTGGTGTGAGGAGGAGGGGGAGGAGGTGCCCTTTTATAAGGGAGGAGAGGGGCACCTTAGGAATATCTCAAAATATTATTTTATATTAAAGTCAAAATCGGTTTATAATGGTTCCAAAGGGTCTTATTTCGAATATAAAGTGGGGAAGGGTCGAAATCCTATCAACCAATAGGATTTAGACAAGTTTAGGGTATTATTTTAACCTTATCAATTAGATTTAACTCTAAGTTAAATAATTTAACTTTTACCATGTCTTTTTGTTTTCTTTCACTATATGGTTAATACACTTACTATAACATGCCAAAAGAACCCCAAATTGTTTATTATTAATATATATATCCTTATCTAAGTCATTTTGCCGAACCTTATATTTTTAGGAATAAAATAACAATTAATAATATAATATTTGATTTAAAAACTATTTTGTGTCAATTTTGACACTATTTGATATATGATTTTTGTGAAAATCATAACAGAATTATATGTTCGAACCAAGTTGATTAAATCAACAATAATATATCATAGTGACCTATAAAATTATTGGAATTCATAAAAAGTCTTAAATTACATTTATTTTGGTATTTATATTATCAATTATGTCAATATTTCATTAATAAGATAATTACTGCATCATCTTTGTGTCATAAATAAATTATATTATTTGATGTCTAAAAATTACAAATAAAATAACATCATGTAGGAAATCTTTTTAGATTTCTAATGAATATTTACAATAGAATTTATCTTCTGTATAACCCCATATTAAAAATTATTTACTTATTAAACGTTGATTTTAACTATTTTAACCCTTCTTTAAATAAATTAATAATAAATGTCCTAATCTAATCCAAGTGGGCCTAAATGGTCATATTTTATTCCTAAGTTTGTTTTTGGTCGAATTACACTTGTCCAATAGAATTAGGACATGTGTTAGGGTAATATTAATATCATATTTACCCTTAGTTACCCTATTTACTATTAACCGCGGTAAAAAAAGTAAAAAGTTACTATTCACCAAAAATTATTTTCATCTCATTGAACCACATTTTACTTACTGACATCAACCGTGTCTCTTGGATTTTTGAAATTCCATTCACAGAAGTGGTAAAATTAAGTTTTATGAAAAATTCAGTTTTTTTAACTACCACTTAGTAGTTTCACTATTCATCAAAAATTGATGTTTTTCAGAACAGTGCCAAAATTTCATCCCAAGCTATATTTCATATTCCGAATTCAAAAATGAAGTCTATTTTACCAAATTCATTACATAAAAGTTGCATTAATTTTATAATTAAATTCCGCTGTTAAAACAAATAGCGTGTTTTTAAGAAACAATATCTATCAAAAGATTGACACTTGTTTATGTCTAGTTTAAATGTGAAATTACATCCAATGACCAACATTGTATTAAATTGTAAAAATATATTCTAAATATACTTTAAAACCACTAAAATTAATGATTTATCACTATTAATTATTTCGATTAAAAAAGTTGTTTTTAATTATAATTTAGTAATTTTCACTATTCATCAGAATATGAAAGTTATCCGAAAAGTACCAAAATTTCACCTTAGGCTAAATTCGATACTCCGAATCCAAAAATGAAGTCCATTTTAAAATTTCTAAAATTTAAAAAGTGGTTATTACTATTCATAACGGCTAGTTTTAATAATATTTTAATAGCATATCATTGTTTCGTGAAACTCAGTATTACGTACCACACACGCTATCGAGGAAGGTTGCGATTGCGTGTAATGCAAGGCAAGTCAAGGATGCGTGTTGTGAAAGCTCCTTTTGGTGTAGCATAAAACACAAGACATTCATAAAAAAGAATATTTTTCATAAAATCTCGGGCTGTTACAAGAAGTATAAGACATACCTATAAGGTTTAGGAAATGTATAAGAGAAAAAAAATCGGGATATGCAAGAAACATCTTATGGAAAATTTTAAAATAATGTTTAGATTACATCAAATCATCAAAATGTGAAAAAATCATCCATCCTTCTTTTGCTGAGACTACATTTTCTTTATCAGAGAAATAAGATTCATCACTTCCTTATGATATACTTGAAGCTTCTTCACCAAGATATCCTAGTCCTGGTTCATGTTTTTTAATGAAAATATAATTTCTTCTTGAGCTTTGATTCTATAATCTTGATTCTTAATGAGCACTTCTTGCGCATCCACCATTTTCACTAATTGGGATCTGTCTTCTTTTTTACTGTTTATAGACTGGTAAATAGAATTGAGTCAGCTAAATTTCTCAGAAATGGATGCGTTGACCTTGTCAAACTCGGATTCACAATTATTGAAAGCTCTATTTTTTGAATCCATGAAGTCATGAACCTGTCTAAGCTCTTCATTGATGGTTTTGGTGCGGTTAAAGACTTCATTAAAAGTAACCCTGTGAGATTTTTAATCAATAAAATTATTACTGAAGCCCTCTTCTTTCTTAAACACCATTTTCATAATCATATTGGTAGATTCTGTCTTTTGATTTAGTGGTTGTTGTGTCATTTGACTCTAGAAAACTATATATGCATGAACGAGAAGAGTGTTGACCAACTTTCTTAGTGACAACAAGATAATTTCATGCTCAACCGTGGATGAGGACTCAGGATCTGAATCATCATTTCCTTTTTCAAATACTCTAGGATTTAGGGTATCCAATTTCTCTATCCTTTTGGAAGAATTATGAGGAGTTTAATTTTTGAATGAGGCAACCAAAACACTCTTGCCTTTGATAGGATTTTGAACTCAGGTTTGTTCAGGTGGTACTTGGATAACATTAAGATCTCCCCGGTTATCTTCTTCTCCATGAAGTTCTTCTTCATGAGTTCCTCCTTGTCATTCTTCATCATGGATCTATTACCCCTTCATCATCTTTTTTTCCACCCCATGTTTCTCTTCTTCTTCCAATTCACCTTCAACGTGTTCTTCAACTTCAACATCAACTTATCCTTCAATATATTTTTCTTCAAAAATGGTGGTAGAAGTTGATCTCTAAGGAGTTCAAATGTAATCATAAACATCTCTTAAAACACCATAATTGTCTTCTTGAATGATCTGATCTTCCATTTCATGAATAGGTTCTAATAGTTTTATTTCTTTCTTTGATTTATGGGTAACCGAAGTGACAACAAGTTTCTTATGAATAACATGAGATTGCAGTAATTTTTAGGATTTATTCTCTACCACATTTAGTAAAGACTAACAAACTTGAGATTTCAAGGATTACTTATTCAATATCTTCTCCTTATTTCTTTATAATTATTTTTAGCTTTCTTGATTTTTAAGTACTTAGCCTCAACAAGATTTTTGCAACTAGAAGGATCACATTTCTTTCTAGAAGATTCCATTTCCCTACACTTTAGAATCATTACATCAGAATAGGTTTTTGGTTTCTTTATAGGCGGAGGTGCTAAAACCAGAACATCAGGAACTAGTACTGGTAAGCATTGTTATTCATGTTTCTTTTTCTCAGGTACAGATTTTGATGATTACGAAACTTCAACCATGTTCTGGAAAACCATTTCTTCAAATGTTTTGGATTTCGGTAAAAACACTCCCTTCATTATCCTAAGAGTATCATCACCAAGAAAAAAAATATATAATGCCTTTGAGACTGATCGGAAAGGGACATTCGTCTCTTAAAAGCACATAACAAATATCTTAGAGATAGATGCCATATACATTAGTATCTATGATCTGATGGATCTAACTTTTACAGGATGGATGGAGAGAAATATGTACTTAATATAGTTGATCTTCATAATATTGACAAGAAATTCTAAAATAATAATATCACATATCTTTAGAGAGTCCTAATCTCATTTTTATAGAATAAGGAAATCTTGCATCCGGAGAGCTACCGGCTTGTGATTAGTTTTATGATTTGAAATATTTGGATTCTTGACATACTTAGGAATAAGGTAATCTAGAGCATTTCCTTTTTCAAAAGAACCTTCCTTTGTGGGATGTCTGTGATAGAATAAAATAGTCTCTCCTTCATACGGTATCTTGATAACATTTTCTTCCTTCTTATAAGGAATAGTATAATCCTTGTCATAACATTTGAACTTGAACATATCATTTCCATCTTTATGAAAAAATTAACATATTCGATGAATTGTGTGACTAGATCATGGTAAACAAGATCGTTATATTTCTCCTTAGCTGTACAAACACATTATCATCCATTAGTTCTTATCACCTTAGAGATAAGAGATTCATACATTGAAATGAAATTAGGTCATACCAGTATTTCCCTAATGATCACCCAATCCTTTATTTCCTTGCTAATGGGAATCTGATCTGCTGAGGATTCAAGAGTCATTTATAGTGTAAGAAATAGAGGAATCTGAATGTGGATTTTAAAAACACCAGATCATTTCCATAGAAATCAATGAAGATGGTGTAGTTCTGATAAAAAAATCACCCCTTATATAGACATATCAATGACCTTTCGTCTTCCATTAGATGATAAATTAGATGAATATAATCTATTATTATCTAATAGTTGAGGATTATTGTATAAAATATTAATTTCGATCTTTTGAGGTAAGGTAACCAATTAGTTGAAAATTTTGAGATACCAATAATTGAAACATTAACAAATATAAATAAAAGAGTAAGAAAATGTACCTTTTGTAAAACTCTGATGAAATTATCAGTATTAATAGAATCATCTTTGAATGTTTCAGAATCTGTGAATATCTGTTATGAAAATTTACATTCCTAGAATTTACATTGCGAGAATTTCAATTCCGATCATTAATATAATATGGAGTTTTTTAGGGAAAAAAATTTAAAGACAGATAAATTTCTTAAAAATTTAAAATACAGATAAATTTTCATTAAGAAAGAATATTTTTATTATAGAAAGAGAAAGAAAGAAAATAATGAAGCATCTGTACTCCCCATGAAATAATAAGTATCTTATTATTAGAAGGTGATTTAAACATGAAGATGATATGAATTATTACATTACAGTGATCATTAACAGCTTTTATTTAATATTTTCAAATCTATTAGAAGGTAATGGTTTTGTAAAAATATCAGAATGTTGTTCATGTGTTCCGATGAATTGAAGAATAATATCACTTTTATGTGTGTGATCTCTAATAATGTTATTTCTAATATCTATGTGCTCTGAATGGGAGTGATGTTAATGTTTTTTACATTGAGAAATTGATCTTTTGATATCACACATTATTGGCATATTAGTAAAACTCATATTATTGTCTGTGAGTGTGTGTTGCATCCACAACACTTGAGCACAACAACTTCCAGCTTTTAAATATTAAGATTCTGCAGTAAAAAGTTCTATAGAATGTTTTTTCATGAATGACCATGAATCTATGGAATCCCTTAAGAAATGAAAAGGTCATGATGTACTATTCCTATACATTTTTCAACCTTTAAAGTCAGCATCTAAAAAAAATTTATGTTCAAAATAATTTATAATGAATAAAATAGTCCCAAATCTAATGTTCCTTTTAAATATAGAAAAAACTTTTTATAGTATTTTAATGGGATTCATTAGGGTTTTCATGATATCTTGCACATAAGTATTCTAAAAACATTATGTCAGGTTGACTAGATATTAATTAAATTAATCATCTATCATTCCTCTATAAGATGTTTGATCCACTGGTTTCTCTGCTTCATCAGTTATGAATTGTTGTGTTGATCCGAAGATAATGTCATCAAAATAAATTTTTAACAATCAAAATATATTTAATAGCTTTCTTAATGAAAAGGGTAAGATTAGTGTTTCCCTTAACATGGTTATTTTGAATCAAAAATCATGTAATTCAATCATACCAAGCTCTATGGGCTTGTTTATATCTATATAAAGATTCGGTATGATTTTAAACATGATTAGGATATTTTGAATCTTCAAAACAAGGTGGTTGATCTACATAGACATCCTAATATACATAACCATTGATTAAATCACACATCACATACATTTGATAATTTTTGAAGTTAAAGAATGCTACAAAGGTTAAAATAATATGGATAGATTCATGTCTTGATACATGAGTACAAGTTTCTTCATTGTCTATGCCTTCTTGTTGATTATATACTTTAACAACTAGTGTTGCATTATTTCTAACAATAATCCCATTTTCATCACATTGGTTTCTAAAAACCGATTTTACTCTAATAACAAATGATTCCTTAGGTTTTTGAACGAAGGTCCAAACATGATTCCTTAAAAATTCGTTGAGTTCATCTTGCATGGCCTTTATCCAATCTTCATCACCCAAGGCATCATCCTGAGTCTTAAGTTCAAATTAGAAATGAAAAGCGACATGTTCAACTTCATTCCTTGAAGAACTTCTAGTTCTTACTAGTGGATTAAAATTACCAATGATATAATCACTGGAATGATTCTTAAATAACAACTGACTTGGAATTTGAAAAAATTGTTCATCAACATTGGGTAGAAAATAATCAGGAGTAAATGTCTCAGAAATATATTTTTGAACACGATCCTTAACTGAAGGATCTTCTATAAAGTGTGGGTGATCTTTTTTAAAAAATATACCTGAAATATGATTAGGGTGTTTGAAAACAAAAGGATCAGTTTCATTGAATTTAACTTGTACTGTTTCGTCCACCTTACAGGTGTTTTTATTAAAAACAATATAAGCCTTAGAGTTAGTAGAGTTTCTTAAGAAAACTCCTCCATCAAATTTGGGTGAACATTTATGTATGTTATCTTTATTATTATATATTAATACCATTCAACAAAAAACATTGAAGTGATAAACTATTTTCCTTTATCCATTCAATAACTCGTAAGGCGTTTTATTCAGAAATGGTTTTTTTAAACTCAATTTATAGTATCACAAGAAATACATTCCGCTTCATCCTAAAAAAGTTTAGCTATATAATATTCACTCAACATGGTCCCAGTTATCTCTTGATGAATATTGTTTCTTCTCTCAAAAAAACCAATTTTTTGTGGAGTTCATGGAGTAGAAAAGCATTGAGTAATACCTTCCTTACTATAAAAATTTTTTAAGTTAGAATTTTCAAATTCTCCACAATGAGCATTGTGAATAGTTATCATAAATATGTTTTTATCATTTTTAACTTGATCTATGAAGAGTTTGTATTAAATAAAGCATCATATTTCTTTTCAGGAAAATAGACCCAGGTAAATATAGTTTATTCATCATCTAAGATAAACACATTGCATTTTCCTCCAATAATTCCAGTTTGTGTGGGACCAAATATATCCATGTGCACCAAAAATAAGGCATTAGAAGTTGTAACTTCACTTATAGATATAAAGATTTATTTATGATGCTTTCAATGTTGATAAGGATTAGAAACATTTGAAGAATCAAACCTATGACCTTTTATATCCTTAAAAAGTTCTTTCGTGGAAAGATTATTAAGATTCATTAAGGTAATGTGTCATAGTATTCTATGCCATAGGAAATATTTATCATCAAATGCACTAAGTCATGGAATATATTGACTTCTATGGTAAAATATGATTAATTATATACATTCTCATGGTGAAGGGAAGAGAGAATAAACTCATATATGGAATTGTGAACTAAGAGTTCATCATTTCTAAAATTCACAAGGTAACCTTCATCACATAATTGACTTATACTAATGAAGTTGTGATGAAGGCATAATACAAAAAGAAATTTTTCAATAATAGCATTACCAAGAAGAAAAATGTTACCTATAATGACAATTTCTCGTTGAGAGTTTTCCCCAAAAGTTACTTTTCCACCGTTATTATTTAAAATATTTTTGAAATATTTTGTGTAACCTGTCATATGCTGGGAACATCCTTTATCCATATACCAGATATTCTTTGTAATTTCATCATTATCCTAAAAAATAAAGTGTTGGGTTTTTGGAATCCAAACATGCTTGGATCTGGAATTGCTAGATAATAAAATCATGGGTATCCACATTTGTTTAGAAATGTATGATTTATGAAACCCAAACTATTGAACATTATTTTATGAAAATTTCTTCTTCCAATGGCCACCACATTGAAATTTAGTTATAAAGGGAGCTCTTGAAGCTACAAAATAATTGTTCCTAAAAATGGTTTTTAGGAGAATAACCTAATCCTTGATTATTACAATGAGGTAAAATTTGAGAATACATCTTGTCAAAATTTTCATTAACGAAATTAAAATTTGCAAGAAGTTTCTTCAAGGAAAATATTTCAGATTTTAGTCCTATGACTAAATTTTTATCCTCTAGAATAATAGATTTAGGGATAAGTTTATCCTCTAAAGAGAATTTTTTTAAAGCATATTTTTATGATCTTTATAATTTTTATCCTTCTCAGAACTTACTTCTTTCAGGCTTCATAGTAATTTTTTCTAAAACATCATTTTTCTTATCAAGATCTTTGGTATTATCCGAAATTTATTTTGTTAAAATAAATTCTCTAGAATTTTCTTTTTCACGTTTATTAGAAACATTATACTTATTCATTTCAAGCTGCATAGAAAATCTAGAAACATCCTCATTTAAAGGAAAATAATTATCACTGCCTAATAAAGTAGATTCTTCATTTGATGAAAAACCTTTATCAGGAAAATTTTCAATTTATGAAATATTGGTTATGGGTTTTATTTGATGGAGAGGATACTCAATAGGGGGGATTAAGAGCCTACTTAAAATTTTTACTAAAACATTAGGATAAAGATCCACCAATTTTGAAACAACCCACATTATTAAGGTTGTAGAGATATAGTTGTTTAGTTGGTCAACTGCATTCTCAACGTGTGATTAGTACTTTTTTGAATCAGTGTAAAACACTTCTTAAACATTTAAAACAAGATTGCTCAATTAAACACCTACACACACTTTCCATAACTAACTATCAATGTATCTATAAAAAAATTAAAATAAATAGCAGCGTAATATAGAAAAACCGAGTATAACTAAATATAGTGCACATAAAAGTTAAACAAGAGGTTTTACCTCAAAATGAGACTTAATTCTATCCAGTTGGTGATTACCTACAACCAAGAATTTTATATTAAAAATAAACATGATACATAGCATGTATCAGGATTTACAACATTTTTCACAAACTGTCCCGGGATCCCACACTCTACTGGAGTTCTTAATAGGAAAAACAAACTATGCAGACCACACATGGTCTCTTCCAAAATAATGTGTGGTAAAATGAGTAAGGGAAGTATGATGTGAGGATTTTCTATATCCTCCTTTTAAACACATGAGAGAGAGTGTGTGTAATAAAACACACACATCTATGAATTTTCAAATAAAAGAACACAATAGGGAAAATAGTATATGATTGAGTTTATAAAGATCTATGTGTTTGCATTCCCTCCCTTGTCACCTTGGTGTGCAGAATTTACAGTTCGTGTATTTCTTAGAAAGTTGTCTTTGAAATAGAGTGTCTCAACTCGAGGTTCTAGGTGTTATTCTTCTTGATTAGAAAAAGAGTTGGTAATTAGAGAATATGTAAACTTGATCTCGGAAATGATCTTCTACATGATCCCGAGTTCACAATGTTAATGATGAATGGTTCTTTGTTGATCTCATGCATAAGTTCATTTTAGTATATTTTTCTTCTTCGCACATGTATGCATCTGCACCACCACACTTTTTTTCATCCTCAGTCTTATATTCTATATTTGTGGTCTGACAATATGAATGAGTGATTCTCGTGCGGTCCTCCTAATACCTCGTACTATCCCGAGATACGATCTCTTGATATGTCTACAATCATAATTAATTAATCTCAGAAGCATTAACGTTACCAAACATGACTGTTATAATAATTTTCTGAATTAGACAAAGTATGGAATGGTATGAATCAATAGACTAGACATAGTAGCCTTCACAATGTTAGGATTCAATAGTAGGTGTGCCTTGGTTTCCTTCATTAGTGACCTTATCAACTATATCCTTCAACGGTGGCCTAGTAATGGTGACCTTGCATCAGTGACCTTGCACTGCTTACCTTGCCTCGGTGACCTGGCATCGGTTACCTTGAATCGGTGACCTTGCTTCCATGACCATGCATCAGTGACCTTAGAATCGGTTACCTTGAAACAATGACCTTGCATCAGTGAAGTTTCATTAGTGATCTTGCATCACTTATATTTTCATTGGTGACCTTGCATCACTGACCTTCGCATCGGTGACCTTTGCATTGGTGAACTTCCATCAGTGACCATTGTTACTTAGAGAAATTTTTCACTGTAAGCTTAAACAAGAGTGTAGTGAGATTAAAATTACATAGATGTTACTTGAATATAAACATGATTTTCACATAAATGATTATCAAATTTGAGAAACATAATTATCAAATAAATGAAACAATATTTGGGATTATCAAAACATGATTTGGGATTATCAAAACATGGTTTGGGATTATCGAAAAAGGTGATTCCAAAAATATCCCCTTTTGATAATCACAAATTATGTCATAATTTTTGAATCAGTGTTAAACATATTAGATAAATATCTTCAAAGGTGTGTATAAGTAAAATTAAACCCTAGTTATTATAGATAGTATATATAAGAAATGATTCTAGTTAACTAAATCACTTACTCCCCTTTAAGAAACCTATATACTCTCCACCATTGTGGTTAAATAAAATACAAGAAGACCAAGGAAATGTAAAAAGTGGATTTTATTGACTAGGAAGAAAGATTATGTTATACAAAAAGTGTAAAAAAGATCACTATCAGCTACGAAATCCCACCTTCAATTCACATTAGATATGTCCAAGGTATCATTGTCTTTGGATGCTAAGGAGTCAGGTTCTGATGATGGAGGGATAGACCGAGGGATAGTAGTCGGCATGGTTGGAGGAGCTGCAGTAGAACAATCAGTATAGATGTAGTGAGGATATCGATGAGGAATGGTGTATTACGAGCTTCTGATGGCTAGTTTAGGAGTCATCAATGTAGCAGCACTGGCAGATCCTGAGGCTGCAGATGAAGAAGATAAAGCTGGAGGAACAATGATAGGAGTGCAGTCCACACAGAGGAAGAGAAAAAGAATATTTCTAAAAACCATAATGATACTTCTTCCTCTCTACATTGCTGAGATTAAATCATCTTTATTCTCATTAAATATATCTAAGGATGGGGTCAACACTCTATGCATGCTAACCTGATCTTTAAATGCTTGAGTGACAGGTGGAATCCTCATGTTTTCCAAATGCAGCTTTAAGTGGCCATCCAACTGATGCTTAGTATAAACCCTTTTGTTATATAATTCAACTTTCTCTTTGAGGGTCTTTTGATATAAATCATCTTACAATAAATAATTTCCCAAGTGGTTATGAATTTCTTTGGTTTTAGAAATGGCGTATGTCATAGACTTAGGGTCTCAGGTACATACTCCAGAGAACTTCTCTACTTCTTCTCTAACAACTGATCTGAAGGATTATAGTTCTACCAGGATAGTAGCTGAAGATGAAGCATATGAACATAGAGGTTCCATAGAGAAAGCCAATATCTCCTTAAAGGATTTTGTCAGAAGACTGACCAAATGTTTTACATCATTATCCTGGCCACTCACATGTGTCTTTATAGACTTCATAAAGTCCTAAAACATAGTGACCATTTTTTGTACCACACATTTAACATATCTATGATCTCTATCCACCAGTACTCTTGAAGACATATAGGATTCTAAACTGGTAGTAGACTGCTTCATAGTTTCTATATGATATGTCAATCCACTGACTTGATTTTTACATTCCTTGACTTCATGTATCACCGTTGAGTGAGAGGTAGGAACTTGTATTTCTACTGTAGATGCAATAAGAACATTGTTGTGAGCTATTCTTCTCATTATTTCAGTATTTTTATCATCAAGGTGCCTCTTTAGATTCAACATTAATAAATCCAAATCATCATTCATTACATAGTCTTGAGGCTAAAGCACTACAGGTTGTACAATAGATGTCACTGTAACTGATAAAATAAGAGTACTTATGAAAGATTTGTCATCATTAGAACCCCCATAGTATAATCCCCAAAAACACAAATCCTAGGTCTTCTGACCAGTATTCTACATCATGAGTGACCGAAACTGATCCTAGGGAAATAGGTTCCTCCCCCTCACATGGATCATTTTGCTGAGCAACCACATCCATCTCTGTCATACCTCCTTGAGCAACTTCATCAACCAGAGGGTGCACTGCCACTTCCTCTACAGAATATTCAACAATATCCAAGGCAATTCAAGCTTCAACAGAATTTGAAACCTCTTAATCTACATTTTATACCATTTCTGTATGTCTTATCAGAGGACTGAGACTTAGAAATTCCTCTTCACTTGCATCCGCAGCTATCTCAATGTCATCAGGACTAGATTATTTGACATTATCCTCATCTGAGGTATAATTAATGAAACTTAAGACATTTTATGCATCTTCTTCTTCACTATTTTTTTAATCCTCACAGTCCCTTTGGACAGTCTCCTTTCATGGATGTCTTTTTAGTGGGATAGGCTCACCAAAATGAAAAAATTTTATCACGAGGATTTGAGGGAAGGTCAGGATCACTCCTGTCAGCTGTTGGAGAATCCTCTCATTCTTAGATAGCAGCATCCTCTTCGTCTTCATCTGAATAAGAATTCTTCACTTCATTAAGAATTATAGTAGGGTCTCTCTTATCCTTAGTCCTTGTAGTATTGGTAACATGGTTTAATTCCTCATATAGCTTAGCCTTTTCATGCACCCATCGTCTTCGCCAGGGGTTCTAGTATGTCTTCATTAACTTGCAAATCATCTTAGTAATGTAGAAGTTTTCCCTTACTAAAATTTTTTCCTCCTTGTTTCCAGCAACCCCCTTCACCTTCAACATCAAGTATATTAATCTAGAATGAAAAAATGTGTTGGACTTGGAAATCTGCTTTTTCATATCCTCTAATTGAATCATCATAAGCCTATACAAATGTATCTTCTGTCCATTATTCAAAAGTAACAAGATAAATACATCTTGACAATTTAGGGAAACAAAGTCCCCTCTCTAGGGAATTAAGACATGCTAAAAAAATTTAATCAGCAAAGTGTCTTCTCCTACCATTTCAGCAGAAATGACATTCCTATGGATCTCATTCCCTATCACATTATCTAGAGCTTATTCATAAGAAAATAACTCCCTAGTGGGAGGCACCACACCTATGTAGTAGTCAATAATCCATTCATGTGGTACTCTCAAACACTCATCCCATTCAATAGAGGAGAAGATAATACTTACTCTTTTTATATTTGAAGACAATCTATTCTCAGTCTCCTCAAATGTTTTGATACTTGTAGAACTCGTTCACTAGCTTCGTGTAATAGGGCCCATTTTTGTTTGCAAAGCACTCATCCCAACCTTGAGATTCAAATTCCTTCCACACTAAATACATACCTGGCATCATCCTTTCCGAGCTCATCTCCTTCTCAACCATGATTTCCCTCTTCAACAAATGAGGGTTGATTAGATTTTCCACTTCTTAGCTTTCACTACTCGACTCAGCTCAAAGGCTTTTTGGATTTCATGCATCTCGTTCATCATTGACCAAAAATTTCTTCGACCTTGAAATTTTAATATGGATTGGTTCGAGGGTTTGGGAAAATGTGATGTTATTAGGTTAGGGATCAAGAGATTTGGAAGAGAGTAGATGTGGATCGAAATGTGGGGTGTTGTTTATTTTTATCATTTAGGGATCAAAAACAAATCTGATAAAATAATTAATAAATACAGAAAACATTTCAGATTCTGATAGAGAAAGCGCTATGTCCCAAGAACAACAACTATCGGTATGGTAACAATGGTGAGGTCTATCTGTTAGGTTTTATTGGTGAGGTTTTTAATGGTGAGGTCTATCAGTGTGGTCTATCGGTGATGTCTATTAGTGAGGTATATTGGTGAGGTCCTTTGGTGAGGTTCTAACAGTGATGTCCAACAGTGAGGTTTCTAATGGTGAGTTCCAATGATGAGGTTTATAACTTTGAGGTCCAATGGTGAGGCGTCTAACTATAAGGTCCAAAGGTGAGGTTTCTAACTGTGAGGTCCAATTGTGATGTTTCTAACTGTGAGGTCCAATGGTGGGGGTTGTAACTATGAGTTCCAATGGTGAGGCTTCTAACTGTGAGGTCCAAAAGTGAGGCTTCTAACTGTGAGGTACAAAGGAGAATGTTTCTTAATCCGAGGTCCAACAGTGAGGTTTCAAATTGTGAGGTCCAACCTTAGTAGTTTATCATACCTAACTCATGTTTGATGTAATTTAACCTCTGAGAATTTAAAGGCATTGTGAATATATCAGCCAATTGATGTTCTATGTCAATGAATTCATGATTGATATCACCACTTTGATAATGATCTCTCAAGAAGTGATGTCTCGCATAAATGTGGTTTTTCCTAGCATGAGATATTGTAATTTTAGAGTTTTTAATAGCACTTGTATTATCACACATTATACAGACATGTTTGAATTGATATCGATAGTCTAGTAAAGTGCGTTTCATACATTGAATTTGAGAAAAACAACTACAAGAAACTATATATTCAACTTCAAAAGGTGATAATGAAAAGGAATTATATTTCATACTACCCCATGATTCTAGTGACTTTCCCAAAACGTGACATGTACCATAGTTGATATTTCTGTCTAACATGCAACCAGAAAAGTCATCATCCAAATAACTCATCAAATCAAATGACAGTCCTCATGGATAAAGCAGTCCTAATTTTGTAGTATATTTTATATATTTAAAATAGTTTTTAATAGTAGTTAATTGAGACTCTTTGGGATTGGATTGAAAATGAGCACACATTCATACACTGAACATAATATTAGGTCTGCTAGCAGTAAGATAGAACATGCTCCCAATCATACCTTGGTAATTAGTTTGATCCACTGATTTACCAGTTTCATCAGCAACCAACTTACAAGTGCTACTCATAGGAGTATCACTACCTTTATTGCTATCCAAACCAATAATTTTGAAAATATACTTAGAATATTTAAATTTATTTAAAACAATACCGTTTTTGTTTTGAAATTTTGGAAATCCAAGGAAAATTTTCAGTTCCCCCATTAAACTCATTTCTAATTCATCTTGCATCATTTTTGGAAAATTGGTACAAAAGTATTTCTAAGAGGATTGAAAAATAATATCATCTACAAAGATTTTTACTATTAAAACTTTTTTGGAAATCCTTTTAATAAAAATAGTAGGATCAAATATTCCATTAGTAAAACCTTTTAAAAATAAAAGAACTAAGTCTATCATACCACGCTCTTGGATCTTGTTTTAGACCATATAGAGCTTTAGAGAGTTTCAAAACATGATTTGAAAAAATGAGGATTTGTAAAACCAGGGGGTTGATCAATAAATACATCTTCAGCTGTGTACCCATTTAGAAATGAACTTTTTTCATCCATTTGATAATGTCTGAAATTCATAAGAGCTGCATAAGCAATTAGTATTTTAATGGATTCTAGTCTGGCTACAGGAAAAAAGGTTTCTTTATAGTCTATTCTTCCACTTGACTATATCATTGTGCAACTATTCTACCATTATTTATAACCATTTTACTAGATTCATAAACTTTATTTATAAACAACCATTTAGTGCCTATGGTTAATGTGTCTTTAGGTCTTTCTACTAATTCACAAACCTTGTTTCTTTCAATCTAATTTATTTCTTCTTGCATAACTATCACCAAAATTTCATCATTGATTGCATCATCTATATTTTTCGGTTCATGATGGGAATGAAAGGATTGATGATCAACCTGGTTTCTCAGAGAAGCTCTAGTTTGTGTTCCATTATCTAGATCACCTACTAAAACATATAAATGATGTTTCATGAGAGCTCTACCACCTCTAGAAAGAGTTGAACTTGACTCCTTAGGGTTGTCTATAATTTTATATTGATTGTTCCTAGATTCTGGAAAATATTCAGAGCTAGTGTTTATCACTACAGTTTCACCGTCATTATCATTAAGGTCCAGAATTGACATATCTTTCTCAATTTGTTCAATGGGATTTTCTGGTACTTTATGATTTAAATGAACTGACTCTTCCACACAATTAGATATCTTCTTGAAAACTCTATAAGCTTTACAAGAGATTGAGTAACATAGGAAAATTAAATTATCTCTCTTGGAAACTTACTTATCATGGTTATCCTTAGTATTAAGGTTAATGACTTTGCATCCAAAACCTCTAATGTAATTTACCTTAGGCTTACTATTATTCTAGATCTCGTAAGGCGTTATCTTAAAAACCGGTCTAATTAAGACTATATTGATAATTTAACAATCTATATTAACAGATTTAGCCCAAAAATAGATAGGTAGATTATACTCATTAAGCATAGTCGGGGAAATATTTTTTAATGTCCTACTTCTTATTTATTCAACTCCATTTGATTGAGGTGTTCTAGGAGAAAAGAAATTCATGAGTATAGATAGTATGTGAGCAAAAAGATTCAAATTCATGATTTTCAAACTCACGACCATGATCACATCTCTAGGTCTTCATTCTATGTCCACTGAGTTTTTCTACAAACATGGAATATTTGATCAAGTAAGAACTTGATTTACTTTTGTGATCTAGAAGGTATACCAAATTATATCTAGAAAAATATTTTATGAGAACATAAAAAATGTGCTTCCCAATTAGACATGAATCTCTAGATGGTCCAAACAAATCCATGTGATCCAACTCAAGTGGTTGAGAAGTAGAAACTTATTTCTTTGATTTGAAGGAATATTTATGTTTTTTCCATTTTGAAAAGGATTTCCAACTTTGTTATGTGTGAATACGAATTTTGGTAAGACTCTATGTAATCCTTTCCCAGTTAGTTTCCTATGGTAGTGCACATTGTAGTGTCCTATGCTTCTGTGCCATATCCAGGATTCCTTATGAAACACATTTAAACAAGTAACAATTTTTAATGCTAATGAATTTAATTCAATAACATATGAATTTTCATTTCTTCAAGTAGTGAATATTAAACCATTTTTAGAGTTAAAAACATAGCATGAGTCATTTTCGAACATAACACTGAAACCATCATCACACAACTGAGAAATACTAAGAAGATTATATTTTAAGCAATCAATAAAAAAATCATTTGAAATTTATATTTGATAGGGTTTCCAATCTAGCCTAAGACGATGATCTTCCCTTTGGAATTATCACCAAATGTGAAATATCCATCATAAACATTAATTAATCTATTGAAGCATGAATATTCTACCGTCATATGTCTTGAACATCCACTATCCAAGTACCATAGAGTTCTAAAGGAACACTTCTGACAATTATCCTGCACAACCGATTAAGTGTAGGGTATCTTTGGTACCCAAATTTTCATGGGTCCATATTTTTTAGCAAGTAAATTTGGGAAACCAATACTTATCTCACAGGTTTCCTAAAATCAACAGATAAATTTTGAGACAAAATCACTTTGTTAGGTCTTTTATAAAATTCAAAAGATGGTCCGGAACTTGAACTTGTAGTGAACTGTCCAGATTTTGGAACAAATTTATTTTTAATAATCCTTCTCTGTAACGGATAATATCCTAGACCAGTTGTTTCTTTTGGAGGGATTTGTTTTCCCATAAAATGAGTCAACATATCTCTACCTTTAATATATTTCCCAAGATCCTTTTTTTATTTCTCATTTTATAATTTATGATCAGTATTTTCTTTTACCAACTGAGTACATTTTTCATTCTCAATATCTTGATCAGACATATAATTAGCATTCAAAGATTGTTGTCTTTTTAATAATTTATATTTATCCTTGATTTAACTTAAGGTATCCTCATTAATTCCACAGTATTCAAATAGTTCATCCTTAGTCATATTAGAACCATTATTTGATTCACTTTCAATCCAAGAATAATAATCATTATGTATATGAGAATTGGGTGTTACCTCATATGTTCCTATCATGAAACCCGGGTTTGCATGTTTATTCTTCTCAATATCAGAAGTGTTAGATCCACAAGATCTATCTTCTGATGCACTCCAAGTATGTTTCATAACCTTTTAATATTCCTTTCTATTGTCTTCATATGTATTTTTAAATTTCAGCTTGGGGAAATTAGAATTCACATAACCTTTTAGTTTACACTCATATCAGAGTATCTCATTTGAATTGTCATTACATTTTCTGTACTTTTTTTGTTGTCCATTATAATAATAATTTCCTTTATTGTTTGAAATTATAAATAACATATTTTTATGATTGATGTTTTTAATATCTTAGAAAGATGTTCCATCCCATCATCACTATCAGAGTCAGAGTCTTCACTGGCGGACGTGTCTACCAGAGCTTGAACATTTTCTTTTTCCTTGTTCTTTGAGGTAGCAGTCTTGAATGCTACATATGTCTTTCTTGGTTATTCATCTACTTCTTTATTTACCTCGATCTCTTCTTTTTTACATCATAATCTTTCCCATTAGTTCCTTCACTAGGAACATGCCAAAGTCACATGATTATCTGATGGAAACAGATGTTCCTCTCTATCTGTCAAGTAGGAATCAAAGAAAACTCATAATCTAATCCATGTTGTCCACCTATTTCCGAAGAAGACTCATAGTATTTACTATTTCATTAAACCTGAAATACATTTCAGATATAAGTTCATCATGTTTCATTTTAATATTATCATATTTAATAGTATATGTATTTAATCTCATTTCTTTAACGTTGGTTGTTCCCTCATCGGAAACAGCCAAAGTATCCCAAATTTCATATGCAGTTTTACAAGCATATATTCTATTTAATTCTTCATCACCTAGAAAACAATTCAAATCATTCATTTCATTAAAAATTTTGTAATATGTAGCTTTAGTCAACTAAGACCATGTGTACCTAGTAATAACATGTAATACATGTTGTTCATCTATTATGTCCCAGATCTCAGGACCCATGCTCTCTAGAAACATTTTCATTCTTAGTTTCCACTGAGCATAGTTATTTCTATTAAATAAAGGTGGCATGTTAGTAGCAGTACCCTCAACTTTGTTATCCATTGTTAATTAGAATTTTAAAGAACTGAAAAATTAGATATGACAAAAAAATTATGTTCTTTATGATAAAAATAAAGTTACAGTCAAAAAGACAGTGAAAACATGAAAAATAGTTTATATAATAGCAATAAAACAAACAATTTATGGATACCAAATGTTGTTTAGAGTGAATAATCAAGAGGGGTTAATTGAGTTCCAACATAAAATTTCTGCTAAAACATTAGGATAATGATCCCCCAATATTGAAAATGGCTAGTTAATTTTGGTAGTAGAGTTATATAGGATTGGTTGGTTAATAGTTTTGTAAAAAGGGTGATTAGTCCTTAGTTGAATCAGTTTAAAACACTTCTTCATATTTTGAAACAAATTTACTGAATTAAACACCTAAAAACACTAACTGTAACAAACTATCATAGTTTAAAAACATTTTTCTATTTCTAAAATAATGAGCAGCAGAATATAGAAAATCAGAGTATAACAAAATATAGTACACAGAAAAGTTAAACAATAGGTACAATGCCAAGCTGAGACATAATCCTCTCCAATTGGTGATGACATACCACCAAGAAGTTTATATTGAAAATAAACATTATACACAGCCTATATTGGTCATTACAATAGTTTTCACAAACATTGAAGGGTTCCCACACTCTACCACAGGTTTTCGTGAAAAAAACCAACAATACAGACCACGAATGATCTCTACCACTATTATGCGTGGGAAACAAGGTGTAATTGAATTATGATGTGAGGATTTTTAGTATCCTCTATTTAAGAACAGGAGACAGTGTGTTAAAAAAAACACAAACATTTTAGAAGTGGAAAATAGAAAAACATAGTAGTGAAAATATTATAAGATTGAGTTTAGAAGGCTCTATGGGTTTTCAGTTCAACTCTTGACTCATTGGAGTAATGAAATTACAATTCGAGTCTTTATCTGAAAGTTGTCCTCAAAAAAAGTGTCGTAACTCCAGGTTCTAGGTTTTCCTCTTCATGGTTAGATAGAGTGTTGATAATGACAGATGATGTAAATTTGATCTCCCAAAAGATCTTCGAGATTCTCCTGAGTTCACAGTGAGAATTCTGGATGGTTCTTCATTGTTCCCGCACATATGTTCTTTCGTATATATTTTTCTTCTTCGCACATGCATGCATTCACGCCATAAAACTACTTTTAATCATCGGTATTCTCTTTTATATTTGAGATATGACATTAGGAATGATTAAACCATGTTCGGTCCTCCTCGTATTTTGTATTGTCCCCAAATAACATCTCTTGATATGTCTACATTCATCATTAATTAATATTAGAAGCATTAATGTCACCAAATATAACCGTTATTTTTTTAAGAATTTGACAAAGTATGGAAGGGTAGACATTGGTAGACTTGTAATGATAGCATTCACAACGGTAGGATTAAATAGTAGGTCTGCATCGCTAGCCTTCATCGGTGACCTTCTCAACGTTAACCTTCAGCGGTGGCCTTGTATCTATGACCTTGTATTAGTGAACTTTCAATAGTGAACTTTCATCGGTGACCTTGCAATGGGGACCTTACATCGGGAACCTTGCATCTAGGACCTTGCATCGGTGACCATGCATTGGTGAAATTCACACATTGACATTTGCATCAATGACCTTGCGTTGGTGACCTTGCATCGGTGATCTTGCATCACAGACCATTGCATTAGTGACCATTGCATTGGTGACCATTTCATCGGTGACCATGCATCAGTGACCTTTGGTACATAGTGAAATCTTGCATTGTAAGTATAAACAATAGAGCAATGATATTAAATATACATAGATCATACTTTTATATAAACATGATTTTCACATAAATGATTATCCTGTAATAGAAACATAATTATAACATAAATGAAACACGATTTGGGGTTATTAAAACATTATTTGGGATTATCCAAATAGGTGAGTCGAATACATTTAGCGGTTCATACCTTAACCCTAAGACAATGATTTTTCAGTGGGACTCGGTCTATTAAACCAATATTTTTTTCTCCGAAGATTCATATTTGAAAGAATCATCAAAAGAGTCTCCACCACTTGCACTCCAAGTGTTATTGGATTTGAATACATTCTTATGCTTTGATCTATAGAACTTAATCTTGTTCCTTTCATAATTCTAATCTTTCTTCTCTCTCTTCTTAAGAAAGAGACATTTTGGTCGAAGATGACTAATTCTTCTACATTCATAGAAAGTTACTTCTCTATATTTCTTTTCTTTTCAATCATTCTTCTTGTATCTATAATGATAGTTCTTCTATCCAACAATCTAGTTCATTCTTCTATCCATATTAGATAACTTATTTTCTTAAGCTTCACTTTCACTAGATTCATATTGAATAACATCCGTCTTATATTTAGATCTTATAACTCTCTTAAGAGTGTTCATATTCATATGATTTGATGTAGTTGAAAAAGAAACACCTCTATTTCCATTCTTTTTCATAATATTATCTGCATCTTTCTTCATTCTAGTTTCGTGTTGGGGAAGAGTTCCAAACAATTCATCAAGATAAATCAGAGTAACATTTCTATTATCATCTATACGTATCCTCTTGGAATTACATTCATTAGGCATGATGTCTATAATATTTTTTACAATGATCTCACCATATAAACCTTTATCACCCATAGACTGTATGTTGTTGACAATAGCAATGAATATTTATTGTACCTTACATATGGGCTCTTAATAAGTAAAACAGAAACCATGATACTCACCTCTGATCATGCCTCTTCTAATTTCAATGAATTTGGATGTTCCTAAGTGAGTTACATCAATCGTCTTCAAAATGCTATTTGCAACCTCACAAGATGAAATTTGGCTATAAATGTTTCTATTCAAGGAAGAATGGAATGTATTTCATCCCATAAAGTTAAGCTGGTATTCCACCTTTTCTGGATTAGTGAATGTTCTATGTTCCTTATCAAAAATCATAAAATCTATAGTTAATATAATATAGTTTTCTACACCTATGTTTTTCAAAACGGTCTTCATTCTATCTCTCCAGTACTCAAATTCATTTCCATTCAAGATCGGTGGTCTATTAGTATTGAGATTGTCCATAGATCCAACATTAATGCATTCCGTACTAAAAGAAAATTTCATTCCACAATACTTGTTAGCAGTAAAAGTTTGTAAACAAGGATAAAAAAATAAAGAGTAAAGAACAAGGAAATACTGTGAAAAAAACTTATATATGAATAAAAGTATTTCAGATACCTCTTATGATACCAATTGTAGGACTGAATATTAAAATGATATGCTCAAATACAAGATGGGGGTGGGGTGAATTGTATACATAAAAACTCCTTTGAAACCATTAAATTTTATATAAACCATTTGTAAAGAACAATTCATAACCATAAGGATATATGTTTCTTATGGTTAACTATTAACTAGTATCAGTGCTGGAGTCAATATCCATTTCAACATTTTAAATGATGAATCACTGGAATTTGTCAGCATGTACTTTGTACCATTATTAGTTAGGGTTGTCGGTGGCACTACTATGTTTGAAAATTCTGGTAAAAAGCACTTATAGTAACCATCCTGCCCCGAAAAACATCATACCTTAATGTGGTTCTTTGGCTTCTCTCAAGAAACTAATTCTCTCGCTTTATTTGGGTCTACATATACTCATGTCTATGAGGTAACATGACCCATGAAGTGAATCTGATCCATCCAAAAGTGGAATTTTGAGAGCGTTACATATAATTGATTCTCTCTCAGTGTACTCAAAATGATCTCATAATTGGTGGCATGGTCATATTTAGTGTGAGAGTACACCAAGATATTGTCCATTAAGACTACCTCAAAAGATTCCATGTAAGGATGTCACACTCAGTTCATCAATTCCATTAAATCTATATGCATTTTCTTGAGACCAAATGGCATAACCACATAATCGTATAGACCATACCTTCTCTGAATGGCTATAAGATGTATATGTGATGGTCTAAAATGAAACTAATGATAATGGGATCTCATGTAAATAATCAAGAACACCAAATCTACTCAAATATGATCAAATGGACTATCAATCCATGGTAAGAGATATCAGTTCTTGACCTTAAGTTGTTTAATCTTCTGATAATCCATGCAATGTCTGAGGGTACCGTCCAACTTCTATGAAAAAGCATAGGGGAACCACATAGATAAGTATAAGGTCAGATGAAACCCTTTTCCTACAACTCCTCTAATTGCATATTGAGATCATGTAACTCTATTTTAGCCATCTGATTTAGAGGAAAGGACAATACAGTTTCACCTAGAACAAGCACAAAAGATAAATATACCACTATATATATGGAGGTAAATGTAAAAATACGTTTGGAAAGACATATCTGAAATGATCAAGCACTAGAGAAAAGTCTATCATTGATGTTCCCAATTCATCAAGATATATACTAGCAAACTGGGCAGCAGTTCCTCCCAACCCAAAATGATCATGTCCAGCTCTACTATCTTGGACATCACATTCACACTTTTATATAAAATAACCTCCCTCGGCTGATGTGAAACTCACTCTCAAGTGATTGGATTCAACAAAGTCAGGAAATGAGGCCATCCAACCCATTACAATAATGACATCATAACTTGTCATATCTATGACATAGATTTCCCATAAGGAGTGGCACCCAGAAACCTCAAAAAAGGAACTCCTTGCACAGATGTATAGTAGAAGTTATAATCCCCAACCTAGTTTCTAGAATCATAACATCATCAGACATAATGATAAGGAGAGCAAGGATCTCCACCACATCAACATATATATAACTATGGGCATCCACAAAATCAGAAAGTGCAAAATCTAAAATTGAGGAAACACGAATCTTACCTGTAACAATAGAGAGTCAGGGATCCTACTCTTACTGGATCTGCTCCACTAGAATGTTCTGACCTATACTGCAGCCCAACGACCCTGCCTGACTACCTTGAACTGATCCATGCTAATTTTTTTGAAATCCTGTAGTCTGACTACCATGACCTCAACCAAAACCTCTCCCTAAATGGCCTGACGAACTCTAGTCCCTGACTGATGAGAAACTGTTGGTACTTCCATTAAATGTTTGAGAATTTACTTCAAAATAACAAAAGATGACCCATATTTCTCCATGATTGACACATGACTGGGTCCTTCGGTCAATGTGGTCTCATATGTCACACTCTTTCGACACTTGTAGCAAACCACTATGCTACATAGAGAAACGTCACTTGAGATATCTCTGTGGAATTTACTACTATATAATGAAGGATTACTAGCCCTGGATGTTGAATTTCCATAGATCATAGCTCCCAACTCCCTCCGATTATGCTCAGTAATCATCACCTAACTTACTATAGACATCAATATATTCAACATAAATACCTTAACCTATGATCATATGGTATAAGTAATACCATCCTCAAATTTCCTAGCCAATGACAACTCATCACCTCCCCGAATATGTGTGAAGTGCTGAAGATTTGTGAAACAATAAGAGTAATCCATCACAAAAAGAGCGCCTTTCTCTGAATCCATGATCTATTAGGAACGATCATCCATCAATGTCTCAGGTTTGATGTAATCATATTAGGTCCTCTATAACTATTCCCAAGGCATATCCAGATTATGGACCACATCTAACATAAATTTCAACGATCTATTGGTGGAATTGTGTATCATGTACATAAAAAGATTCACCATCGTCAATGGAGGTGTCTCCATATCATCAAAGATAGAAATCTTTCCCTCCCAATATGATTCTGCATCTTATGGTCCTCCATCCCTAGAAAAAAGTGGGAGGACACACCTAGTGGAAGAATCTCATAAACAATACCATAGATGGGGAAGGATGTGGTGCTCGTTGAAAATATTGTAACATCCTCAAAAAGCCTTCATGGAACTATTCATCATCACTTGTGTCTTGTATAATAGATGGTTCCAAGGCAGTCACAACAAGAAGATTTTCTTGTAGTCCCTAATTTACCATTTTCAGTGTCTTGTAATCACCCTACACATGGCGTACAGTTAGAGGATGTCATTGTGGCATGAACCTTCAAGGTCAATCAGACACCTCATTTTAAGGTTATCAATCTTAGAAACTCAAAAGTTATTTAAAGGAATAAGTGAATAAAACATTCACGTGTTACAAAACATTGTTACAGGTAATGTACAACAACCACATGGCATGTTCCATTATGATTTAACATGGGAATGTACCTATTCCAATCATGGTCATGTAACACCCCTACACACAGCATGGTCCTCATGACACACATCATGTACTAGAATTTTCCCCTTCCCATGTTCATCAATACGACTATAAATACATGGTTCTCTCATAGGTACCACTACACAGTGGGTTCTCCGTAGGCCTGGCTTATACATGTTATGTCCCTTGGACTCAGGTAGTTGGTCACATGACCGGACCCATAGTCGTTGAAAAAAAGGGGTTTAGAAGAGGGAAATGTCATGTACTTCTCCAAACTCTTCCACACATATCATTAGTCATACATCAAAATAAAATGTCCTTCCCAACATGGTGTGTACAATCCAGACACGACGTTTTCTACCAAAAGTTTTCCAACCCCGTGTATCTGCTCACACAGTCAGCCACATGGTCAAGAACTATACAGAATTTACTCCCAATACACGATGTGTACTTATGAATAGTAGTTTCTTCTAGAATGGATGGACACATGGCATGTGTTCAGGACACCACGTGTTGTGTTGTCTAGGTTTTTCTATTGGAAGCCT
Organism: Viscum album; assembly: GCA_963277665.1. Classification (NCBI taxonomy): domain Eukaryota; kingdom Viridiplantae; phylum Streptophyta; class Magnoliopsida; order Santalales; family Viscaceae; genus Viscum; species Viscum album. The sequence goes on along the minus strand of OY728143.1, from coordinate 918,053,464 downwards.
CTGAAACATCTCAAGAACTAATAAATCGGAAACATTTTTCCATGTAATTAAAAATTCTGACCCGTGAGAGCCCATACTCCCACGAATCAATGTTTTTCATCCATATTCATATAATAACATTATATAAATTTCAATTAAAGTTCAAATATAATACGCTAAATTCTTATCCATGTTGTCCCATAACTTATCATGGACTTATTTTTGGCATCTATAAAAATGAAACATTATATATTACTATACCATATCAAAATTTCAGGTAATATATCTGAACAGTATGAATATATTTCACAACATCTATCAAAATTGAATGCAATCAGTAATGCACCTTAAATGGCATGACAAAAATGAATGACATGTGATCTCTATCAAGTGCCAATATGATTCCTGAGATGGCACTCCCTCATCTCAACAGGTTAAAAATGATTTATAACCTAAGTGATATTAATAATAATAGGAAAAAAAATTGTGTCACCCAACGGTGAAATCAAATCAACATTTACTATTTCAAAACGAGAAAAATTTCAATATTCAAGTTAATTTGGATTTTCCATCTACATATGTTAGATACTCCCAGGATCAACTTCTCAAAGACAAACCATTTCTTCTTATCCCTGTCTATATGATAAATATAGTAAAATGAAGTAGAAATGAACCTCCTTTGATACCTCTTTGTAATGTACATGTTTGGGGTGCCGACCCGAGGTTCCCTGTACCTAGTTGGTCATAAGGCCTCAAGTGCATTTCCCCGAATGCTAGAGGATGTTGACTTGTAGTGAAGGCCTTGGCTATGAAAATGTTGAAACTATGCCCTCATTAACATAGTAACATAGTAGAAAAAACAACATACTGTGGTGGAAGTAGTAATACCATACAAATAAAGTAAATAGCAGAAGACTGAGAATATAAAAAAATGCATCATATATAACTAAGTGTTGTATTTCACAAGTATCTAGAAAACATCCAAAAAAGTAACAATACTAGAAATATTGTACTGAAACCATAGTAAAAAATACATTAACTCCAACATCATCACAAGCCTTATCTTGGTCCCCATGCTCTCCCGCTCCAATACAAATCAAGTACCAGATGGAGAAGGGTCCTTTCCCTTATCTATACTTGTCAGCATATAATCTATTTGGGCCAAAATCATGACCCAATCTGGGTTTGAGATGAATCCCAGCAGGTGACCACCAAAATATTTTTGCCTAATAGTCAGTGAATATATATATATATATATAGAATTTTATATGCAATGAAAAGCAATAAACAAAGAAGTTCTCACAAGGAAACAATCCTATAGTTTCCAATGACATTAATTTATTTTTATTATTAATTCATTCCATTGAATAATGTATCCTTTGGATCTATCCTATTTTCATTTTCCCCCTGTATAATCTAAAAAACAGACGTCTCAGAAGACCATTTAAACAGACTAATAAGACTGAGTCCAAGCTTTTTAATTGTCTTAGAAGACTCATCATAATAATTATAATATTCACAAGCAACACTCTGGAATTGTTTTCACAATCTAACCACTCTAGTTCTACATATTTTCAATTCAATAAACAATGATGACCCTGTTGGAAAGCACACATAGTCTATCCCCTCTGGTCCCACAATGTATTAATCAATTACAAACATAAATCTCAGTAGCACTCATGGTCAATACCCCTTGGTATTCATTGTAATAAAAAATTATTATATCTCTATAACATCTATCACAATCAATGAATTAGGATCCAACATTCATATAATAACAACCCTCTCAGTTTCTCTCACAGTCTAACCCTTCTGGTCTATTACCACACAGAATATCTCACATTCAAATTTCTATGGGACAAAATAACAACAAATATAAATAATGTCCCTTTATCGGGAAGCTCTCACAGTAAATTTCCCCTCGGTCAAACATTCACAATGCGAAACACATGCATCTCATATAATCTGCAACTCCATCCTAACAAAAAGAGGCGTGAAAAACAAGAAACCATAACATGAATCCCAGACTGAATAACCATAATCAATCAAACATAGAAAACACATCCACACGTAAGGTGCAAAACCATATGAATAATCAAATAACCCTTTCTCAATAAAACACACCATATCAGACATTAAATAGGGTTAAATTTTAAAACACGCAATACCCAAAACATGGGTTCTCATCAATTTTATCATATATAATTGAAACAGAATCAATAAAAGGCACAAACCACATACCTTGATGTTTTATGACAAACACTCTTGAATGATGGCCCTGAATCATCCTAGAATTACATAGATCTATGAGAAGGGTAAAAAATATCAATCCTCAATAACTCATGAGAGAGGAGTGTTGGAACCATGGTCTTCTATGCATGATTTGGAGTATGGTTTGTGTTTGTTGTCAATCCTTAGTGGAAGTTCAAAATGTGTACCGGCAACGAGATCATACAGTTCAAGCAGACAACAGTATTGAAGGTGGCGCTGCTTTCTAGTGTTTGCCAAGTTTTTGGGCCTAAAAATCGACAAATGGAGAAAAGTGTTTTTGGAAAGGAGACCTGTGCGCCGTGTACTTTAATGAGAGAAAACTTGTGCGCCATATGTTTTTCAAGATCAGAACATGGGAAAATGGAAAAGGGATAAGGGCCACTCATGTTTTGGGCTGGTTGCGCAAGTGACCTGTGCACCATGAAGAGACTTGCACGCCGATGCCTAGGAGGATTGGAAGCCTGTGCGTCTATTTTTTTCAAGATTATAACTTCAATATATGGAAAAGGAAAGAAGGTTGCACAGGTATTTGTGTGTTATCTCAAGTGATTAGTGTGACAGAGGCTAGGGAGAATAAGCTGCACGCCGGAACCTGCGCACTGAGGGAAGACTAGCGCGCCACAGCACAGGGGGTCCAGTTTTCCTATAAAAAGAGGACCACACCTCCTCATTTGTAACGAAGTTCGAGACATAGAGTTTTTTTGAGCTCTCTTTGCACAAGTGGTTGAGTCACGCAAGTATTTGTTGGGTCACGCAAGTAGAGGTCGCGCAACAGCTGTTGGCTGCGCGTCCAAAGTGGTTTGGGATTTAGAGGCGTTGAGTCGCGCAAGTTTGGAGTTCAAAGATGCAGTGTCGCGCAGGTTGTTTAGAGTCACCTGCGCACCGAGTTTGTGACCCACAAGTGACTTGTGCGCCATTCCTAAAACTTGTGCGTCGGAGCTTGGAGAATCGCACTAGGGTTGTTAAAGTACATATATCCTTTTGAAGCTGCACAAAAGGTGGAGGATCATCCGGTACCCTCAGCGCAATGTGAGATTCTTCTTCAGGTGAGAGATGGACTTCAATAGAGAATCTACATACAAAAGAGGATGCATTCTTATGAAATGATGAAGAGACATTCACGTCTATAATCCGAGTTTGGCTTCACCAAGGGCAGTGAGCCAGGGGGAGTCAACTGGAGTGACCCGAGGGAAGCAGTGAGCTATCCCTTAACCTTTGTTAAGGCAGTGAGCCTAGGACAGAGTGATTGTGCCCAAACCGTTGTAATCCGCATCTAGTGAAGATTAGTGGAATTTGGTATGACCGACAACTTGTCGGCATATTCTCCGTGGACGTAGCCCTTAGTGGTGAACCATGTAAAAAGTGATGTGTCTTTTCTTTGCACGTGAATGTTTTCTTTCTGATTATATTTATCATACAGGTTCAACAAGTTTTTACCAACGTGGGAACAAGATCCATCACATTAAAAGAAAAAGTTTTCACCCTGATTCACCCCTCCCCTCTCAGGGTGTCTCGGGGTACTTCAAGGAGAAATAAGGGAGAGAGGGTCTAGTCGAAGAGAGAACACGCTGGTGGGGATCCAATGCACCTAGTGGCATCTCAATCAGATATTAGATAGAGGAAAGGGTGGATATCAAAGATATTTGGTTGTTTGCCACTCTCCTGTATTAACCAAGGGTAGAAGAAGAGAATTTTGGAGATGAGATGTGACCCAGAGACGATTAATCAAAAAAAAAGTAGACATTGTGTTCATATAATGTACATGTCTTGTACTAGCGTCAACTAGCTCCCGCTTTAGGTGGTCTACCAGGACACCTATACGACCATGTACTCAGCGGTTACACTACCAGAAAATGGCTATGAGTAGCAACTAGGTACACGACATGTACTCAATTATACATGGTGTGTACTAAGAAAATTTCAAAAAATTTCATTTTTCCTTAAAAAAACCTAAATTAAAGATCCATACATGAAATAATGATATTGGTTCTTAAATTAATCTTTTTAAATTTTTTCACTTCACACAACCCTGAATATGGGATTTGCTATAAAAAGAAATATTTTTTTCTTATGTTACATAAACATTATATTTTTCTTATGCTACATGTAATAATAATATTAAATTGTGGTAAAAAAACATTGATTTTTACAAAACAATAATATATTATTGGTATTATAATTAATATATTATTATAGTTACCATGTTCCCATTCAAAATGAAATTAAAAAAATATTAACTAAATTATAAAAATATTATTTAACATGAATATAAAATGTATTGTTTTTTTATAAATCAGCTACAAATGAAATAAATAACTATTTGAAAATAAACAATTTCATTTTCTAAGAGAACTATTTTTCTATGTGCAAACACCATTTTATGTCAATAAATTTAACAAAACACAATTAATGAGATTTTTTTAATAATACTTATATATATTAAGTTCAAAAAAATGATACTTTTCCAATGTTATTGTATGGATTAGATATGAATAAATCCTTTTTAATGAATAAAAAGATATTTTTTTTAAAGTGTAATTTTTAATCCTTTTAATAGAGAACCCATTTTAAATCTAATTTTTTTACAGTTTTTTATTTTTTATATGAATAATTGATATTCCTATCTTAGATATGGATATAAGAATATTGTTTTGTTGAATATTAAGAATTTTTTTATTATGTTTCAAATTTTTATTAATAGAAAAAATATTTAATTTTAATTAAAAACTTCATTTTCATCTAACATGTTAATATAGATAAATTATGTTTTTAATTTTCTAAAATATTAACTAGATTAGATTATTATCATCAAATCCGATGTACTAAATTTTAACCAATTTCATATTTAATTTAGGTATGAAAACATTTCAATATTTTCAATGATTTCAATTTAAAAACATGTTTTCTCATTCTATAAAAATGATTAATATTAAATTAATTCAAAGAAATTATGTGTTTTGATTTTTAAAAAATGGATTAAATATTTTTAATCAGAAGGTAAAAAATTTATAAATAGTTCACTTTTATTTTTGGATAATATGTATAGTTAAATTTTTAATTTTTAATACCATGGTAAATGTAAATATGGTACTTATGGTTAAAATTTTTTATAAATATTATATAACAACTCTAAAATGGGAAAAATATTATTTAATGAAGTTAATTATAACCTTAAAACATAAGGTTTTAAATTTAATATTCTAATGGTCACTAGATTAACAATACGATATATATATATTATTATAATCAAAGTAATTGGAAAAATGTCACACAATAACTTTCATTAAGTATTGTTTTTATGGGGTTAAATAGAACATTTTCTCAACTATATATATTATTATTAAATATAAATGTATTATCTACATACTATAATATTATCTTTTATTTTTACTATATAAATAATTATCAAAACCAATAAAACAATTATGATGAAATAATTATTGAATTAACGAAAAACTCAATTTAGTGATATTCAAATTATTAAAATAAATATAAAATAAATTACATAATGTTATACAAAAATTCCATATATTAAAATGAAAAATTAGGGGTTTATTAAGTTAATTGTTTAAATCATCGATGGATTTATTCATTTTTATAAATTCAATTTAATGAATATTATGAAAATTGACACTAATGATATTTTATTAAAAAAATTATTTTATTAAAATTTATTAGAATAATAAAAATATTAAAATAAAGAATTATGGAACAAATTTTGGTCAAAAATATTATTTATTGAAATTTTATTGTTCAAGTTTTACATTATAAGAAAAGATATACACCTTTTAGTATTGAAAATGTTGTTACAGTAATTAAAATTAAAACATCTAAACTGAGAGTTAATCAAATAAATAAGGTTTATAATTACATTGAAAATTGAAGAAAATATATTTAATAATGGGGTTTCCACCCTATATATTATTATCTTTGATTACCATGTCATTTTGAGGTATTTATTTTGATATTTCAAATATTATAAATTTCTATTTTGAGAAATTTTAAAAGTGTGTGTCACCATCATTTTATATGGAAACCACCTTACTCATTTACATTAGTCTTATATATAGACCATATTCTTACCAATTATCTTATCCACTTCCTTATAAAAATTATAGAGGTGTTGGTATTTCCATAATACCAATAATTATTTACTTTAATGGAGATTTAAATGATTCGTTTCAAGGAAGTGGTATTCATTCAAACTGATAACTCTATTTTTATAAAATTGTATAACTCTTATAAATTAATTATACATATACTAAAAATTTAAATTAATAAGACTCAATATTTTTAAATGTTTTAATGATTATTAAATCATGATGATACTGACCATTTCCCATCGAACAATAAGTGAAAGTATCGCTTGAGTGTACGTACGACACACAATCTCCACACACCGATACAATTTATTCTCCATAACATTATTTTATGAGTGAGGATTATGATGTTTTCTATGTTTATATATAATATTTATGAATTTATTATAATTATTTAATTAAAATATCATATATGTATATCTTTTTTACAATCTAATCATTTTGGAAATTTTAATGTCGCTTGTGCATATGTATGGCTTACCATCTACATGATGTGATGTGATTTTTTTTCATCTATATTTCATATGGATTATAAGAAGGATGCTTTTTATGAAAATATATGATATATATAACATAATTGGGATTCAATAATTAAATTATATCATATATGTTTCATTGTTTTAATTTTAAATGAATATGAATATAGCGTTCACTGGAACGAATGGCCTACCACCTCAATAGTCGTTGTGTTTTATTTTATACCTCTATATTTTATGAACCACAATTAATAAATATATAATTAATATATATTTGAAAATTATATAATTTTTATCAATTTGGATATTTTTAAATCATTATCTTTTTAAGAGTACCACCGGATGAAAGTCAAAAGATGTATGAAAAACAAGGAGGATATTACATGAAACATAACATTACCATGGTATTGTTAATAAGTGGGTAATACAAAGTCATATATAAATAATATGTTGTATTATATATTTCATTATGGTTCTTGGATATATTTTTAGTGAACTTATAAGTATTATACATTACTTTTGATGATATAAAAATGAAGTCAAGACATATGTTAAATGATTTTTTTATCACTTTTATTCTTATGGGACACATGCATTATATACTACCTGTTGGTTTTGTTTTGTTTATATAATGATCATAAATTACTATTTTAAGTATTATTATAAATATTTTGTTTATTTTCACATCAATATATTTTTATTTCATTCATGTGGAATATTATTCTATATATTATATATAGATAAGTCTTTATTTTTCACTCTCATTAATAATCGGGATTGTTTCATTTTAAATCATCATTGTGGAATATTTATCTTCAAAATCCCAATTTTAATAAAATGTTTTGAAAATTGAAATTATTATTCTCCTATGAATATTTAATTTTTTTCCATGTTCATTATTATATGAATTTTTTTAACGGAATATTTTTGGATGTTTTCTTAAAAATTCTGTTTGTGACATTACTGAAAAAAATCATACAGAAGGAATTTTTATAATTATATGACATGAATGGAATCTTCATCCATGGTGACACATTAATTATTTTAAAATCCATTTACATGAATAAAATTTTATTTTCGAATATAATATTTTTACTAAATGTTGAATGACATGTAAAAAAGTATTTAATTGAGAGATTATATTTTCCTCAAGATTAATTTTCATGTGATCTCTCTAATGTATTTCATATCTATGATAATATATTAAAATTTTATTTATTTCATGCTGTTTATGTTTTTATTAGATACTATACCTATTATTCATATGGATTGATTATGTTTATGGTAAAATTATATTTATGAAACCCATTTCATTTCCCTAGGTTATGTTATGATTGAATGATGTTTATGAAACATAATTCATTCCAAAAGTTCTAATATGATGAATGATTTCTATTTTTGTGACACACATATGTATGGTACTAAATGTTTTATGGGCGGGACATATATCTCCATTCAATTCATTGGGATGAGATTTATATATCATTAGATAATGTTGGTAATCAAGCTAATGGAAATGATCCACTGTGGGTAGATGGGGAAAGAAGATCCACTATTGATGATCTGAAAACCAGATCCCCTATAAGGGATGTAATATTAGTTGGGATGGGGCTATGTCCTGCCCAGTAGGTGTTGTCCCCATGAAGTGATATGATATGATTTGGAAATGCAACTTCACATATAGGGAATAATATTATGTGTTTAGTTTTCTACCACAATTACTTATCTTATTTCTATGTTATGATTTCATATTTTATTCATTTTAATACATTATGATTCATGTATAATAGAATTTCCAAAATTATTTGATAAATTGTGATTATATTTCATGAATGGTTTGGTATAATCATTGAATATTATGCTCATGATTACATATCTATATTTTTATTTTATTATTTTACATGTTAATAAATTGATATCTTCCATGTTTACCATTAACGAGTATCTAAGATCACCATTTTCTCATGATTACCACCCACATGTTATCAGGAAATGGTTTTGGTAGGTGTATTAATAGTTAAATTTTTTTGTGTTTAACATTGATGATCTTTTACAGAACTATAAGATTGTGTTCCATGTTTCCAAAGGGACTAAACTATTATGGTTATTAGTTATGTTTTCTAATAATGTAATGAATATTCATATAAAAAGTCTAAATAACCATATATTAATATATTGGAGTATTATAGTTAGTATCAGATCCAAGGGATTAGTCAACATTTTTTAGTTGCAGATGCGAAAACATTAGTCAGATACCTAAGAATATTTATAAAGATATGTATAGGGATTTATCTTTGGATAATCAAATGGTGTCATATGATAAAAAAGATGATATAATATAAACATATTATAAGTTATTTTTCATAATGATTTGGTTTTATTCTATGATATTTTTCTCACACAATTCTTTCGGGTTTCAATCAATGGCGGGAATCAGAAGGAACTGGGTTCATGTTGAATGTGACAACAAATTGTATAATAAGAAACCAAATGGGATAATGACTAGAATGAAGGAAGGTGTGACTGTGACAAAACATACGTGTCATATTAGGATAAAAAATATCAACTTCAGTTAGATTCCCAAAATTTTGACTAATAGTAATATGGATTTTAATGAAATTTTATTAGGTTTTGGTTATTGAGGGAAGAAGATTTGGATTTTGACATGTCAAGGCTGTGGGGAAAAGAACATGGAGAAAACATATAAAATAGAAGAAAATATGTAATATATGTGGAAAAAAGTTCATAGAGTAAAAAATTTTCATGTAGTTCAATGTATTCTATTTTTAGAACATGAGAACTATCCTATTAAGTGCCCTAACCCAAGAATAAAATTATAGAAAAAGAAAAGATATATTACATGCCTATTGTTTAAGTGGAAATATTTATTTATTTATGTATTTGGTTTAAAGAATAATATTGTAGAAGTACATATATGATATTATGGAATAATTGATCTTCTACATATTAGACAACTAAAGTTTTTCATTAACGATTTAAATGCATATAATGAGTGGTACTGGAAACCATGAAATGTGGTTGAGGTGGTAATGATATATTAATATAAAAAAAATGATTAAGGTAAGGAAAACCCTTAATATGTGAATTTTATGGGGAAATAAAATACTGTGATGTATGGTTTTGATAAAATAAATGGGATAGTATTGGTAGATTTTCAACTGATAATATGACAAAAAGGTTTATGATATCTTGGATTGGGTTTATAAATTTTTTTGTAAATATGGTATGAGGAATGAGTTAATTTTTGAAAGCATGCATGCTATCACTAAAGATTTATGGAAATTCAGCTTATTAAAATTATTCAAGATGATACATGATAAAGAAATTCACATGTTTGGAATATGAGAACTAAGTGCTACTTTATCATATAATGTGATCAATGTTATACTTATTTTGATAAATTTTGTGACCTTCCATCTAATGTTTTTGAATTTCATATTTTAAAAGGGATACAAGTTTAAAAAATTTCTGTTATTTTTTATGCAAAACAAAAAATTAGGTTTTAAATATTAATGTATTATTTCTCCATATGATGGTATTTTCATATTGGAAAACTTTTTCTGACAATTTTCTTTTGATAAAAATAGGTGGAATGTCATTTCATAATATTTAAGGATATCTTGATCTACTAATACTTCAGAAATTTAAAATCCACCATCATTTATATAAATAATTTATGAAGTGGGAATTTATCAAGGCACAAGTGAGTCATATTATTCTGAAATCAAGTATTTATATCTTCTCATGAAAATTTATCAGAATTTTAAAAAGTTTATTTAAATAAAATTGTGTCTTTTATCATTATTTTTATGATATCATTTTCCTTTTTCAAGACTCTATGGGTTAGGTATTATTGATTATTAACTTTCTCCTAACTATATACTCTATCACACTCCATCAAAATTTGACTGTTATATTTCTCTTCCATGTCAATGTTTTCACATTCCACATATTCCCTCTTATTTGGAATCCTAGTGATGAGTATCTTTTGGAAACTATTGTGGTTCTAAAATTCCATTTTTAAAGAGTGTTTTGGTATTAATTTATATGATATGTGTTTTAATGAAAGTAACTTTTAATTAATAAAATTTTGATAACATAGATGAATTTTGAAGGATAAATTCATTTTCTGGGGGTGGAATGTAACACCCTGGGATATTGTGAAATATTTGTTTTCTAATTAATTTAATTTTATTGGATTTTTTTAATTTCACAGAACAAAAAAAATATATTTTTTATATTAAATCACTTTTTTTGGATTACGCTATATGCACCACCATGTTATGCTTTCACTACACACAATACTTATATAGATTGTAGTACACAGATGGATAAATCTAAAAGAACTACAATGTACTATTAATATTGTAATAAAAATATTATTACAGTTACCAAGAAGCCATTAGAATTGAAATTAAAGACAATATTAAATAAGTTTTAAAAATATTTTTTTAAAATGTATTTAAAATTAATCTATTTTTATATATTATATATAAATGAAATTAAAATCTTTTAGAAAATATAGAATTCTTTTTCTATGAATTTTTTTTATATAAAAACACAATTTTATCACAATATATTAAAAAACAAATATTAATGAATGTTTTCAAAAAATCAGTTAAGTTACATATTAATTAATTTTTTTGGAACTCATCCAATATATTTGATATATATTTGGTAAGATTCAATTCATTTTAATGAATAATTAATTATATTTATTAAAAAAGGTAATTTTATAGGTTTTTAATGGTGAACCCATTTTAAAAATAATTTTTGACACAGTCCTAATTTTTATTAGAAAAAATTAAAAACAACTTCAATTTAGGATATAAAAACATTATTTTTGGAATTTTATGTCTTTTTTGATAAGTTTCATGTATTCATCAATAGTGAATCATAACAATTTTTAATTGAAAAATAGTTTTTCATCTAACTAACTTATACTAATAAATTATAGTATTTATTGGTTTTAAAGAATATTTAGATTAATTATTTATCCATTAATCTAATTTTATTTAGTGTAATCAATTTCATATTGAATTTGGATATGAAAACAATTCAGTCATTTAAATGTTTTCACATTAAAACTCTTTTTATCATTCCATTAACAAGATTTATTTTAAATTTATGTTAGAAAATTATATTTCTCTGATCTTGAAAAAGGAATTCCATTCATGGAATCATAAGTTAAATATTTAGTAAATACATCCCTTTTATTATTAGGATAATTTGAATGGTGACTTTATTAATTATTAATTCCATGGTTCTGGTAATTAAGTGTACAAATAATATTATAAATTCTAAATAACTTCCCTAAAAGTTCACTAAATATAAATAGATGTATTTATTTATGGCCTTGTTACATATGTTTCTTAAATGGATATTTTAATGGGAACATTTCTGGTAAAATGACTTAAATATTACAAAATTCAAAGAGAGTGAAAAAATGTCACACTCTTATTTTTAATAAGTATAATATTTTTGATATGGGGTTAAATATAATTTATAATATACTTTATATATTATTATAAGATCTGAATTTTTTTCTAAATCATGGAAAATTATTCTAATTTTTATTAAAGATATTATTAAAATAAAATAAGACATAGTGATGATGAATTAATTATTCAATTAATAAAAAACAAAAATAACCGGTATGAAAATTATTAAATAAATATAATTTTAATTGGATAAGTTTATCCACGGAATTTAACTGTTATTTTGAAAAATTATTCTTTTTTAAATGGATTTGATCAGTTTTATATTTCATTATTGATTTTCATAAATTCAATGTAATGAATAGTTTCATAATTAACACTCTAATATTTAATTAAAATAATATTTTTTTAAATTTTATAAAAATCATAAAAATCAAAACCAATGATAGAAGAGATAAAATATTGTCTAAATTTTTAAATTGACCATTTCTGGTTTAATTAGCACATTATATGTAAAACATCTCCAACATTTGGTATTGAAAATGTTTCTACCATCATATCCAACATTATATTCTAATATAATGAAATTTTTAGGAATTTGGTTTGAGAATTAATTGTTAATAAATTAATCATTTAAGAAATTCCAAAAGTGCGCCTCACCATCATTATAAAAGTACACCTCATCCCCCATATTAATTATCCTCATTCAGTCATCATGATCATAAAAAATATTCATATTTATCAAATAAAGTTTCCTAAAACCATTCTACATTTTTTGGTCTTCCCAAAAGACCAACGATGGTGTCTTTTATTGGTGATCGATAGGAGACATTTTGAAGAATATTTATTTTTTCTAACAGATCACTATCTTTTTCTAATTTATATACTTATACTAAATCTATCATATACATAATAACATAATATCTTCCTAATTATAAAAATTCTAAAATTTTATTTTGATTATAAACACACCATTATGCATCCCCATTTCTATCAAATAAGAAGTCCAACTATCGTCCTTGCATTTTTACAAATTACCATCTCTACCTAGAGATACAATTAGTTTTCCACTACCGTCATTTATGAATGGGGGTTATGATGGGTTTAATTTTTATATATGAAATTTATGAAATAATTATACTTATTTAATGATAATATCATATCTACCTTTTTACCATCTATTATTTTAAAAATTGATAATTTCGCTCATCCGTACATATGACTTACCATATCTATGATGTGATGCAACTCATTATTCATCTATATTTCTTATAGATGGTAATAAAGATGAATTTTAATAATATATATAATATATATAGAATAAGTATTATTCTATTTTGATAATATATTATATACTTATCTCCCTTAAAATATGAAAATAAAATGGGAATTACATTTATGTTATAAAATCATTATCTATGTTATAGGTCCAAGGATACCAAGTCGAAACTTGTATGGATAAAAAAGCGGTTATTACACAAGCTTTAACATTGAATTGTAAATAAGATAGTAATATAAAGTCAAAAGTTAATAATATATGATGTTATATATATGAATATTTTTATATGATATATTTATAATAAAATTATTTTTAATATACACGAGTTATGTATGTAAACGATGGATTTAAAGACTTAAAGTAATATTTTTTTTACTTTTATTTCTACATGGAACATATATTATACACTATGTAATGCCCAGACCCTAGTTACCCATAGTCAGTGCATTATTACGTAACATTGGCATGATCACAAGAAGGATCAAATCTTGAAAGAACGATTGCTTTAGTAGCCTTGGAAATACTAGATATATTCATAAGTATTACATTACATCATAAAAATGAAAACTACAACAACATATTTTCTTCATATTCCACACTCATATCCCCACATACTATCCCTACAGGTCCTTCATAATTCACTTCTCCATACCCTGGGAAAAATAAAACATAGAAAAGGGGTGAGCTCAAATGCCCAATAAGGATAACAATATAGCAGAATCTTTCATAAATAAGCATAAACATTTAAGGAAATTTATAACTAAAACAAAATCCTTTTAAACATGAACTTCAACATAGTACGGCAAATGTAAAATGAAATAATTCCATTTACTTATTCACACGGATATTCTACTAATAGAATAATCACATGCAATATCAATAACCACTTTCATAATGATGGAATGCATAATTCCTGACTATCATAACCACATAGCCAAGGCCTCGTTCCAAGAATACAAATAATTTTTTCCCAAGGCCATGTGCCAAGACACTAGTTTGTCTCATGAGACCTATCGATGCATCGAGGAGCTATAGCGGGCTCCACCCGTCATATATTAAGTCCAATGCATTCCCATATGAAAAGGGTTAAACATAACATAAACATTCGTATTAAAAATAGCATACAAAATGTAAATACTTAATCCATAAAGAATGAAAATAACATATCCCTAGTAAAACATATCACAAAACCTTCAACACAATATGGAAGTTTTGTTTCATAATAAATCATCTCCAAATAAGCTTAAAATCCATCAAAGGATGTTGACATAGATGAAATCAAAGCTCTTTTTAGATAAATATCTCTTTTTATTTTGAAATCATTTAAGAGTCATATAAAATGAAAAATTTTCTTTGAAAGTATTCTTATAAGCTTGTAAGGGAAGCTTCAACGATTTTATAACGGCAGAAAATAGCTGCACCCACCGTATAAGTTAAAAAAACATTCTTACTTTAATTCTGTCGAAAAGGTTAAAAGAAACTTGTTTGGAAAACGACAGAAAGATTCATTTATAAAACTCTTATAAAAAGTAAAACAAGGGTATAAATGACTTTAACCCATATTCTTTTAAATAGTACAAATGTTTTGAAATAAATTTTTAAGAAACATGGATGTGGATGATAAAGAGATCTCAGTAGATTATTACGTATAAACAACCTCGGATAATGAAGAGATTGTGAAATAACCCTTACCTTGTACTTTTCCTTGGTTGTGGTAGGTTAACATCCTATATAATGGTTAAATAATTGTTATTAAATTATAAAAGAATCGTATATAGTAATATGATATCATATATGATCTTTTAACATTGCTTTGTTAATAATATCTTAGTATTATCGTCGTTTTGGGTGTTAACTTACTCGTTTTCTTTTATCTATTTTTTTATGTTAGCCATGTTTTTCATGGATAGGTTGTATCTTATTAATATCCATAATGATATCAAGTCCTGAAAAATTATTTTTAAATCATAAATTGATAATTATACTTGAATGGATACTATGGAGAATGAATCTCATCGCGTTCGTGGAGACGGTAGTCCGTACGTACGCACGAGCGACAATATAATTCTTTTTATATTAAAATAATATATAATTGGATAGTATATCATATATACAGAATAATTATCATTTTATATTTATTATTTACATGAGTTACACATCATTATTATACCCATCCAAATAATAATATATTGAATAACAATTACACCACGGCATGGAGACGATAAGTCGTACGTACGCACGTATGGTGACATGTTATTCAAAGGGTTGATAGAATACTGAATATGGTTGTACCATATTTATAATAATATCACAGTATTTATAAGATACTGGATTTATTATTTTAGAATGGTAATAACAAAGAAATAAGAAGTGGAAGAAAAAATGAATTTGAAAAAGGGTGGTGAAAACATCACCTCTTCTTCTGGTTCTTCCTTTCGATTTGATCAAAAGGGCTACTTAGGCTGGCTTTCTGATCAAACTAAGGCTTCTAGGTTGTACTGATGGAAGTTGAGAGAGTATTTGGTTAGGGTTTGGACGAACAAAAAGGCTTTTAAGGTGTGAAGTAATGAGAAGGAGGAGTGACCTTTTATAAGAGGGGTGAGGGGCACCTTTGGAAAAGCTAGAAATATTAATTTATAATAAATTTATATTCGGTTTCTAATGGCTCCAAAGTGTATTATTTAAATTTTAAGGTGGTTATGGGTCGAAAACCAGTCAACCAATGGAATTTAGATAGGTTTGGGTACTTATATTAACCTTATCTTTAATTATTAACTCTAAGTTAATTAGTTTCACTTTTACAATGTCTCTTTGTATTTTTATATTATATGGTTAATAAACTTACTATATAAATCCAAGAGACCCCCAAGTGGTCCATTAATGATACACCTATCATGATATGTCTCTTGGACGTAACTTAAATTTTTAGGAATTGAATATCAATTAATAATATAATATATGTTTTAAAAACTCTTTTATGTCAATTTTGAAACTATTCAATAGTTGTTTTTTGTGAAACTCATAAGAGAATGATTACTTCGATAAATTTTATTAAATCATTCCTAACATGTAATATTTACTTATAAAATTAGTTTAATTCATAAAAAGTCTCAAATTATATTTATTTGTGTATTTATAATATCAATTATTTTAATTTTTCACTATTATGGTAATTACTACATAATAATTGTGTCATAAATAAATTAAATTATTTAAAGTATAAAAATTATAAATAAAATATCATTGTTTAGGAAATATTTTTATCTTTCTAATAAATATTTATAATTGAACATCCAACATATATAACCCTATGTAAAAAAAATATATCTAAAAGATATATGCTTATGTCATTTTTGTACATATTTTAACTTAATTAAAATTAAGTGTCCCTATCACCTACAAGTGGCTCCATGGGGTCCCAAAATCAACCCAAAGATTCCTATGGTCGAACCTATATCAACCAATAAGGATACGACACGTTTTAGGGTAATTTACTATTATTATAATATTATTTTTTAACCCTTATTTACCGGATTTACCCTTAACCATGGTAAATAAAATATTTACCGAAATAATTATTCAAAATGTATAAAAATAAAAGTTACCTATTTACACAATTTGAAAATCATGATTCTAAATAGGGAATTCATTTTTCCAAATTCGAAACACAGAAGTGTCAGAAATTAATTTAAAATTAATTCCTGTTGTTAAAACAAAAAGCGTGTTTTTAAGAGATAATAACTATCAAAAGATTGGCACTTGTTTATGTCTGGTTTAATTGTAAAATTATGTCCAATTACCAACATTGTATTAAATGGTAAAAATATATTCTAAATATACTTTAAAACCACTCAAATTCATAATTTATAACTATTAATTATTTTAATTAAAAAAGTTGTTTTTAATTAAAATTTAGTAATTTTCACTATTCATCAAAAAATTAAAGTTATCCGAAAAGTACCAAAATTTTACCGTAGGATAAATTCAATATTCCGAATCCAAAAATGAAGTCCATTTTGAAATATAATATATATATAATTTCAAAATGTAGGAATTAATATTCATAATGACTAGTTTGATTGGTTAGGGTGTGTTAGAACTCGGTGTTGCATACAACACAAGCTATCACATTATTCAAAGAGAAGCGTACCGTAGAAGCTTGGTGGGGTTACATTCTCCCCTCCTTCAAAGAATTTCTTCCTCGAAATTTCTAGAATAATTATCACATGAAAAGACTCGGGTGGTTCTTCATCACAAGTTCCTTGGGTTCCCATGTTGCCTCTTCAATCTTATGGTTTCTCCACAAAACGTTTACCAGACGCGTCGTCCGGTTTCTCAGTACTTGTTCTCTCGTATCAAGAATCCTGACGGGCTCTTCACAATAAGACAGATTGGGTTCCAATTCTAATTCTTCATAGGTGAGTACATGCATTGGTTCAGGCATGTATTTCCTCAACAGAGATACGTGGAACACATCGTGAACTTTGGAGAGACTTGGCGGCATTGCCAATCGGTAAGATACAGCCCCAATTCGTTCTAGAATTTCGAAAGGTCCGATGTACCTGGGACTCAATTTTCCTTTCTTACCAAAATGTATGACTCCCTTCCATGGAGATACCTTCAGGAAAACATGATCACCGACTTGAAATTCCAAATCCTTCCTTCGATTATCGGCATAGCTCTTCTGCCTACTTTGAGCTACTTTGATGTGATTTTGGATTACCTTCACCTTTTACATCGTTTCCTCCACCAGTTCTAGACCTAAAAGTTTTCTTTCACCAACGTCATCCCAAAAATGTTGGTGTGCGACATCTCTTTCCATATAATGCTTCATATGGTTCCATCTGAATACTCGAATGGAAGCTATTGTTATTGGAAAATTCTACCAGAGGTAAATACTGATCCCACATACCCAAAAAGTCAAGTTATCAGGATCTCAACATGTCTTCTAAGGTTTGAATAGTCCGTTCTAATTGTCTGTCTGTCTGAGGGTGGTAGGAAGTGCTCAAATGAAGTTCAGTATCAAGGGATTTCTGAAGACTCTTCTAGAATCTTGAAGAAAAATGGGGATCACGATCAGAAACAATCGATAGGGGTACTCCATGAAGTCTCACAAATTCATTAATATATAGTCTTGCTAGATGTTCCTGTGGTAGATCTTCTCTTATAGAATGAAAATGTGCTGACTTTGTAAGATGATCAACAATAACCCATATTGCATCATTCCTTCTAGGAGTCTTTGATAGCCCCATGACAAAGTCCATCATAATATTGTCCCATTTACACTCCGGTATGGGAAGAGGTTGCATGACTCTTCCAGGGTGTTTTTCTTCCATCTTTCACTTTTTGAAAAACCATACATCTTCACACAAAATCAGAAATCTCCCTCTTTATATTGTCCCAACAAAAATTTTCCTTCAAATCTCTATACATTTTGGTGCTCCCATGGTGTATAGAAAAATTGGAAGTATGAGCATCATCCAACAATTCCCTTTTTAGATCAGGTATATCGGGAACACAAAGTCTCTTCCCGAATTTCAAAATTCCATCTTCATACACAAAGTCTCTCAGTCTCCCATCATTCACAGCTTTAATAATCTTTTGAAATTCTTCATCATCGGTTTGAGAACTCTTAGTCCTTTCTAGTAAAGATGGTTTGGCAACCATTTGAAAAAAGAATTGATGTTTCTCCTTCCCTGGTTATTCCCATGTCCATCTTCACTAGATCCATGAAAATTGGATCCCTTTCAATTCTCATATTGTTCAAAACTCCATGATCTTTTCTGATCAAAGCATCTGCCACCTTGTTTTCCTTCCCCGGATGGTAGTGTATCGTGCAATCAGAATCCTTGAGTAATTCAAGAAATCTCCTTTGCCTCATGTTGAGTTCTTTTTGTGAGAAAATATACTTCAAACTCTTGTGATCAGTATAAATCTCACATTTTTCACCATAGAGGTAGTGCCTCTATATCTTCAAAGAAAAGATCACAACTGCTAACTCAAGATCATGAGTAGGATAGTTTTGTTCATGAATTTTCAATTGTCGTGATGCATAGGCAATAACCCTATTATTATGCATAAGGACACAACCAAGTCCTTTCTTCGATGCATCACTATAAATAACACACCCACCATTCCCCGATGGTAGAGTCAATATAGGAGAATTGACTAATCTTCTCTTTAGTTCTTTGAAAAAATCTTCACACTCTTTTGTCCAATCAAATTTAACCCCTTTACGTGTGAGCTTCGTTAATGGGTTACCCAATCGGGCAAAATTCTGGACGAAACGCCGATAATAACCTGCCAAACCAATAAAACTACGTACCTCAGTTATACTCATAGGTGCTGGCCATTCTTGGATTTCCTTGGTCTTATAAGGATCAATAGAGATTCCATATTTAGAGACAATATGGTCAGGAAATGAAATCTCATGAATCCATATTTCACACTTGCTAAACTTCCCATATAATTCATGCCTTCTCAGAGTCTTCAAGATAATGCGCAAGTGATTTTCATGATCTTCGTAGGTTTTTGAGTATACCAATATATCATCAATAAATACCACCACAAATTCTTTGAGATACTCCTCGAAAACTCTATTCATCAGATCCAGGAATACAGAGGGTTCATTAGTCAATCCAAAAGGCATTACAGTAAACTCGTAATGCCCGTACCTGGTTCAAAATGATGTCTTCAGAATGTCTTCCTTCTTCACACACAACTGATGGCATCCAGATCGAAGGTCAATATTTGAAAAGTATTGAGCTCCATGCAGTTGGTCAAATAAATCATCAATGTGTGGTAGGGGATACTTCTTCTTTATTGTTATAGAATTGATCTCCCTGTAGTCGATACATAACATCATAGATCCATCTTTCTTTTTAACAAAAAGAACAGGGGCTACCCTTGGAGAAACACTAGGGAGAATAAATCCCTTACTACTTAATTCCTCTAGTTGATTCATTAGACCAACTAATTCTACAGTGGCCATTCTATAAGGGGTCTTTGATTTAGGCCTTGATCCAAGAAATAAATCAATGGAAAACTCAACTTCTCGTTCTGGAGGATGTCCAGGTAAACCTTCCCGAAATACATCTACAAATTATTTCACAACTGGTACATCCTCTATTTGAACATTCCTTTCCTCAGGCAAAGTTATTTCATTCTCTTCCTCCCCAATAATTGAATTTAGTTGAGCTAATGGGGGTAGATATAAATAAGAATTAGGTGGTGACAATTTTGCTCTAAAGATAAGGTGTTCCTTATCATTATCATCAAGAATCATAACCTCATTCTTCTTACAATAAATCTTCGCATCATATTCTGAAAGCATGTCCATACCGAGGATTATATCAAACTCAATCATAGGTATGACGATGAGATCAGTAGATAAAGAACATTTATGTGCTCTAATGGGGACTAATTCACAAAACATTGTTGCAATGATACTTCCCTTAAGAGTTTTAACTGACAACTCCCTTGTTAAATCAAATTGGAAATATCTAATTTTCTTCACAAACTGGGAAAATATGAAATAATGCGATGATCTAGAATCAAATAATGAATTTTCTAAATTAGAGGAAACCATTAAATTACCTTCCACCACATCTTTCGGAACTTCTACCTCAGCAGTAGTGACAGCATAAGCTTGGCCTTGATCCCTTGGCCTTTTCTGAGGTAAGTTCCCCTGACGCTTAGGACATTCATTTGCATAATGCCCCATCTCCCTGCAATTGTAGCACTGAACATTGGTAGCTTCCTTCTTCCCTTTGCAATTACGAGCTTGGTGGCCTTTTTCACCACACTTGTAACAGACTCCCGTTTCCTTCAAGCAAGTACTGGGGTGTTTCTTCCCACATTTACCATAGGATGGATATTCAAAATTTCCCTTCTTCCGATTATTTCCATTCCCAGATTGATCAGCATATCTCTTCTTCTATTTCTTTTCTTTAAAGTCATAAGACTTATATAATACCTTTTTGATCTTGATAGCACATGAGATAATGTCTTCATATGATGAGAAGGATTGTGAGACTAATGCTCGATGAAGAAATGGTTTTAACCCATCAAAGAAATGATAAATCTTACTTCTTGGGTTATGTATATAATCTCCAGCATACCTTTCTAACCTTGTAATGTTAGCCTCATACTTTGTGACATTCTCATCCTCCTTTTGTCTCAGTCTCAGAAATTGCCTTTCCATATCTGCTCGATGGTCGCGAGGAAAGTATTTTTCTAAAAACAGATCTTTGAACACCCTCCATTCCATATTTGATACTTCATCATCTTCCTTCGTGTTTTGAATCAATGACCACCATTGACCAGCATCTCCAGTGAGTCGGTAAACTGCCATGATAACTTTTTCCCTTTCACTACAACCCAAAGACTGAAATATTTTCTCTAGGGAATTTATCCATTTCTCAGCTACTAAGGGATTTGTAGTCCCATTTAAAGTTGGTGGTTGTTGCCTCATGAATTGATCTAACATTGATCCTCCACACTGCGGATCAGGGTGCTCCATACGCGTAAGGTTATTATTCATAACCTGAGTGAGTTGTCCCAGTATGGTGATTAGCTGATCGGCACCAGTTGCACCACCAACTCCACTATAATTATCTTGAGCAGGAGGGAAATCCCTACATGGAGTGCATGCATTGATATGGTTTCCATTTCTTCCACTAGTTGCCATTTCTAAACAATGGCATAAACAAGATCAGTTTATGAATCAAAATACATAATCCCATACTTATAAAACACTTAACATAAATTGAACTATTTATGGATATAATCCATAATCATAAAAATGTTTTCTTTGAGGAAGTATATACTCATAAACCCTTCATAATAATTTGTAAATAAAATGAGAGTTATCCTAAGCATATCCCCCGGGAGTTTCGTAACCAAGAGTGCAGCAAGGCCCATTGTCGTGCACCAGTTTCTGTTCGAGTCTAGCTCAAAGCGGTGTTTTTGGGTTTTAAACCTAGGTACATCTGTGCCAGAGCCACCTCTACCTGCTTGTATCAAGACAGAGATGTATTGCTCGGAAAACTCACAAAATATCTACAATACCAAAATTCTAGGAAGTTCTTATATACTACTCCTCAAAGTTCATCTTAGGTCTACATGCTCTAATCATAGTTTATCTAAATCTAGCTTCCAAGGTTTGTACTAAATTTCTTCTGATACCAACTATAATGCCCCGACCCCAGTTACCCAGAGTCGGTGCATTATTACATAACATTTGAATGATCACAAGAAGGATCAAATCTTGAAAGACTGATTGGTTTAGTTGCCTTGGAAATACTAGATATATTCATAAGTCTTACATTACATCATAAAAATGAAAACTACAACAACATCTTTTCTTCATATTCCACACTCATATACCCACATGTTATCCCTGTAGGTCATTCATAATTTACTTCTTCATACCCTGGGAAAAATAAAACATAGAAAAGGGGTGAGCTCAAATGCCCAGTAAGGATAACAATATAGCAGAAAATTTCATAAATAAGCTTAAACATTTAAGGAAATGTATAACTAAAACAAAAGCATTTCAAAATTGAACTTCAACATAGTATGGAAAAAGTAAAATGAAATAATACCATTTACTTATTCACATGAATATTCTACTAATCGAATAATCACATGCAATATCAATAACCATATTCATAATGATGGAATGCATAAATCCAGACTATCATAACTACATAGCCAAGGCCTCGTGCCAAGACAAAAAATAATATTTTTCCAAGGCCTTGTGCCAAGACACTAGTTTGTCTCATGAGACCTACTGATGCATCGAGGAGCTATAGTGGGCTCCACCCATCACATATTAAGTCCAATGCATTCCCATATGAAAAGGTTTAAACATAACATAAACATTCATATTAAAACTACCATAAAAAATGTAAATACTTCATCCATAAACCATGAAAATAATATATCCATAGTCAAACATATCACAAATCCTTCAATATAATATGGATGTTTTTTTTCATAATAAATCATCTCCAAATAAGCTTAAAATCCATCAAAGGATGTTGACATAGATGAAATCAAAACTCTTTTTAGAGAAATATATCTTTTTAATTTGAAATAATTTAATATTAATATAAAATGAATCATTTTATTTGAAATTATTCTTATAAGCCTATAAGGGAAGCTTCGATGATTTTATAACGGCAGAAAATATCTGCACCCACCATATAAGTTAAAAAAACATTCTTACCTTAATTATGTCGAAAAGGTTAAAAGCACCTTGTTTGGAAAATGAAGGAAAGATTCCATTATAAAACTCTTATAAAAAGTCAAACAAGGGTATAAATGACTTTAACCCATATTCATTTAAATATTAAAAATGTTTTGAAATAAATTTTTAAGAAACATGGATGTGGATGATAAAGAGACCCCAGTAGATTATTACGTATAAACAACCTCGGATAATGAAGAGATTGTGAAATAACCCTTACCTTGTAATTTTCCTTGGTTGGGGTAGGTTAACCTCCTGTATAATTGTGAAATAATTGTTATTAAATTATACAAGAATCATATATATTAATATGATATCATATATGATCTTTTTACATTGCTTTGTTAATAATAGCATAGTATTATCATCGTTTCGGGTGTTAACTTACTCGTTTTCTTTTATATGTTTTGTTACGTAAGCCATGTTTGTCATGGATAGGTTTTATCTTATTTATATACAGAATGATATCAAGTCCTTAAACATTATTTTTAAATAATAAAATGATAATTATACTTGAATGGATATGATGGAGAATGAATCTCATCGTGTTCGTGGAGACGGTAGTCCGTACGTACGCACGAGCAACAATATCATTCTTTTGACATTAAATTAATATATAATTGGATAGTATATCATATATAAAGAATCATTATCATGTTATATTTATTATTTACATGAGTTACACATCATTATTATATCCATCCAAATAATAATATATTGAATAACAATTACACCACGACGTGGAGACGGTAAGCCGTACGTACGCACGTATGGTGACATGTTATTCAAAGGGATGATAGAATACTGAATATGGTTGTACCATATTTATAATAACATCATATTATATATATGATAATGTAGTTATTATTTTAGAGTGGTAATAACAAATAAAGAAGAAGTGGAAGAAGAAATGAATTTGAAAAAGGGTGGTGAAAGCATTACCTCTTCTTCTGGTTCTTCCTTTTGATTTGATCAAAAGGGCTCCGTAGGCTGGCTTTATGATCAAACTAAGGCCTCTAGGATGTATTGAGGGAAGTTGATAGAATATTTGGGTAGGGTTTGGCCAAACCAAAAGTCTTTGAAGGTGTGAAGTAATGAGAAGGAGGAGTGCCCTTTTATAAGAGGGGTGAGGGGCACCTTTGGAAAAGCTAGAAATATTAATTTATAATAAATTTATATTCAGTTTATAATGGCTCCAAAGTGTATTATTTAAATTTTAAGGTGGGTATGGATCTAAAACCACTAAAACAGTAGAATCTAGACAGGTTTGGGTACTTATATTAACGTTATCTTTAAGTATTAACTCTAAGTTAATTAGTTTCACTTTTATAATGTCTCTTTGTATTTTTATATTATATGGTTAATAAACTTACTATATACATCCAATAGACCCCGAAGTGGTCCATTAATGATAAACCTATCATGATATAAGTCTCTTTGCCGATCCTTAGATTTTTAGGAATTTAATTTCAATTAATAATATAATATTTGTTTTAAAAACACTTATTTGTCAATTTTGACACTATTCAATAGTTTCTTTTTGTGAAACTCATAACATAATGATTACTACGAAAACATTTAATTAAATCATTCCTAACATGTCATATTAACTTAGAAAAGTATTTTAATTCATAAAAAGTCTCAAATTCTATTTATTTATGTATTTATAATATCAATTATTTTAATTTTTCACTATTATAGTAATTACTGTATCATAATTGTGTCATAAATAAATTAAATTATATAAAGTCTAAAAATTATAAATAAAATATCATTATGTAGGAAATCCTTTTAGATTTCTAATGAATATTTATAGTCTAAAATCCAACACATATAACCCTATGTAAAAATTGTTTTTCTAAAAGATATATGCTTATGTCATTTTTGTAGTTATTTTAACTTAATTAAAATGAAGTGTCCCTATCACCTACAAGTGGCTCCATGGGGTCCCACAATAGACCCCAAGATGACTATGGTCGAACATGTATCAACCAATAAGGCTAGCACACTTTTTAGTGTAATTTAGTATTATTATAATATTATTTTTAACCCTTATTTACCGGATTTACCCATAACCATGGTAAATAAAATATTTACCGAAGTAATTATTCAAAATGTCTAAAAACAAAAGTTATCTATCTACACAATTTGAACATCCTGATTCCAAATATTTAATCCATTTTTCAAATTTCAAAACACATAAGTGGCAGAAATTAATTTAAAATTAATTCCCGTTGTTAAAATAAAAAGCGTGTTTTTAAGAGATAATAACTATCAAAAGATTGACATTTGTTTATATCTGGTTTAATTGTAAAATTATGTCCAATGACCAACATTGTATTAAATGGTAAAAATATATTTTAAATATAATTTAAAACCACTCAAATTCATAATTTATCACTATTAATTATTTTGATTAAAAAATTTGTTTGTAATTAAAATTTAGTAATTTTCACTATTCATCAAAATATTAAAGTTATCCGAAAAGTACCAAAATTTCCCCTTAGGCTAAATTCAATATTCCGAATCCAAAAATGAAGTCCATTTGGAAATATAAAATATATATAATTTCAAAAAGTAGGTATTACTATTCATAACGTCTAGTTTGATTAGTTATGGTGTGTTAGAACTCGGTGTTGCGTACAACACACGCTATCACATTATTCAAAGAGAAGCGTACCGTAGAAGCTTGGGGTGTTACACACTACAAGTTTATTTTTTGTGATGTATATAAGGATCATAAATTTCTTTTATGTGTATTTTTTTGATCAATATATAACTTTAATATACAAATAATTTTCTTGCATTCATGGGTCATATGATTATACTAATTGTAAAGTTATAAGTGATTATTTCACAATCTGATTAATAATTTGTATTGTTTCGTTTTAAAGAAAAGTTCTGAAATATTTAGATTTTTTTCGTGATTTATAATTTAAAATAAATATTTATTATAATCCTATCTATAATTCATGTTATTTTTACCAATATATTAATTCTTATGAAATTTATTTAGAAGATTGTTTTTTTCTTCTTCTAAAAAAGGATCTTTATGACTTTTCCAAAAACAATATTTGGAAAAAAATTAAAACTTATATGGAATAAATAGAATCTAATTCCATCATGAAAACTTATTTAATTTAATATTCCATTAAAATACTATAATTTAATTTTCAAAGAAATGATATCCATTTAAAATTTTTCAGAATTTAAAAAATGAAAACATTTTCAAATTAGAAATGATATTTTTCTCAAAAATTTAATTTAAGTAATACCAAAAAATTATTTTCATTCTAAGAAATCATTCATTAATTTTACTTATTCTTTTACTGAGATATTTTTCTTCAATACAATCTTTATTATTTTTATGGTTTTTTTACGTTTATTAAGGAATAATATTTATGAAACCCATTTTCATTACATGGGATATGATTTGTTTGAATGATGTTTAAGAAACCCATTTCATTCCATGGGTTCTGATATGATTAGTAAATTATGTTCCTATGGAACACATATGTATGTTTTTCATTATCTGATTAGTAGGTCCTACATCTCCCCTCAATTCGTTATGTAGTTGATTACATCTTATGACATAATTATAGGAAACAAGTCAATAGTCTTGATCTACAATGATAAGATGGGAAAACCAGATCCATTATATGAAGATGGGGGAATCTAATTCCCAAAAAAGCAGATGATTTTTGGGGATGGTGGAATGTACCATCCATTAGGTTTAATACCCTTGAATTTCCAAGATAAATTTTGGAAATACACCTTCAATTATAGGGAATGATATTACATGTTTATGTTTCTTCCCCAATTCAATGTATTATTTCAATGATATTCTTTATAGGTACATTCTTTTGACTCCCTTCTGATTTATGTCTACTGAACTGCTAACTTTGGGCCATAACTCATTTTTATGATCCATGATAGGTTGGGTATTAACTATGTATGTCATGATTATAATCACATTTCTATATTTATCGTCTTATGATTTCATAACATAATATATTGGTATCTTCCATGACATCCATTATAGAGCATATAAGTTCACCATTTTCTTATGTTTCTCTTTCCTATGTTATAAAAGAATGATTTATGTAGGTTTACTACTTTGGAAGCTCTTTCTAGGGAACATGGAAGATCATTCACCAGAACTGATGTTTATTTTCCATGTTCCCAAAGGCACAAAACTATTAAGATCCTATGGTGTGTGTCTATGTATTGTAATGAATATTCACTTAAAAATATATAATATCCTTATATGAAAATTATGGTTCATTATAGTTTTACATCTTGGTTTTGGATGGATTTATAACTAGAATTTTATAAACAGTTATAGTTTTGAAAAAAAGTCCACCCTCATATACTTATTTAATCTGAATAGACTATTTATATAATATAGGAAATTCCATGGTCATATATTATAGTTTTAATTTTTTCATGGTAATATCATCCCTTTTTGGAGTTATTATATAAAATTGTTCATTTTATAATAATTATAGTGGCTCCCTTGGAGATAATATATAGGAGGAAATCACATTTTACATTAGTGGTAGAAGCATACTTGTTGTGCTTGAGCATAGTTTATGATATAATAGAAAATAATCCCTTAATTTATAAGCAGACATAAATGGATCAAATTGATGAAAATTCATATACAAATTTCTGATGATGACCATTGGTGTTCTTCATAGCCAATCATGGGTTTCTAAGGGTGTCACCAATGTTGGGATATCAAATTATTAGTAATCTTGGGAAGATGAGATCGTTATATTCCATGTCATTAGATATTATTTATAATATAGGTGTTTGTGGAATATTTTCTGGAATTACCTAAGTGATATAGTATTTCTCATTATGTATTCATTGTATCACTATTGTATAAATTCACTCCATACCCTTCGTATAATCTTAATTTGGACTAAGATTAATTTAACAAAAATGATTGAATTATATAGGATCCTATTTGTATTTACAATATTGTAAGGGAAACTGCCCAATGGTTGATCTACCATGTTTCCATGTGTTCTATGATAACATATTTCTATGCATGTTGATACATAAAAGAAAAAAATAATTATTTTATTATCAATTCCTTGAGATTTTGTTTAACAACAATTCACTATAAATTCTTGAGGATGGGAAGTTAAAATTTTCAGAGTATTATAAAGTCCTATTGGTGTTTATCTAAAAACTAAAAATTAGCAGCTTCATTTGTGAAATTTAAAAATGTTTTAATGTATTTATTAATAATTATAAATTATAGTAGAAAATGTCACCGAAATTACCAATTATTCTAAAAAATGTTAATGATTTTTTTTGATATCCATATTTTTTTCAAAATTCATACTTTTTTTAAAATGTATTTATTAATTCCCTAATTTTGACACCTAGTGGAACCCTCGACCTCCTCCTGCCTCTTCCCTAGCCCAACGCCCATACAATCTAACTTCCATGCAGACCCCTTGACTCCCTCGTGTCTACTACAAAGGTCTCTGAACCCATCACAACCACCCCCCCCCCCCCCCCGCATGATGCACCCTTTGCCTCCACCCCCTCCTTGTGCACTTGGGCTCCTACCATGCTGCACCCACCCCCTGCCAATAACCCCTACTCTATTACCACAATATCTATCCTTCCTACACCCCCTCCTCACTGTATCTACACCCACCCTCCTCCTATATCCCTCCCTGAGGCCACTAGCTCTAACCACCCAACACCCTGAAAACCTGCCTCTTCCCCACCCTACACCCTCAATTTCTAACTGTATGAAACCCCTACCACCTCCACACCCCCTTTCACTCTCCCTCATCTTCCACCCACCACCTCTCCCACCATACTCCATCCATATCTAACATTCATGTATCACCCTCATCCTCCCCCCCTGAAGCTGTTCCTCCTACCTCCAACCACAATGCTCCCCCACCCCCACAATTATGTACCCTTAGCCTCCACCTACCCTACGCACCACCCAAAACCCTCAGCCACTACCCCACCCCTCTCTACCTCAAGCATATTTGTACACACCTCTCTCGTGCCCCAAATTTGAAGCCGACCATTTTTGGACCCTACACATTGGCACTACAATAAAACAACTGGACCGCTCAGGTAAAACAATTTGTGTTTATAGATATATATAACACTATATATATGTATAATTAATTGATTTTGGTGTTAAAAAAAATATTATATATATATATATATAATTTTTATACTAATTTACATATATAAATATACAATTGTTTATATATATGTTCATATCATATATATATCTGTGTGTGTATGTGTGTTTAAATTATATATATGCATGTGTGTGATTATATATATGTGTGTGTTTTTGTGGATATATATATATATATATTGATATATATATATATATGATTATTTTTGTGTGTGTTTCAATTACTATATTTAAATATATCTAAATGTCATCGTATGTGAATATAAATTTATATATAAAAATATATTTGAATATAATTATAAATATATATTTATATTTATATTTATATTCAAATATATTTTTATATGTATATATAGATACATACAAAAATATATATATATATATATATATTTGTGTGTGTGTGTTTATATTAATATGTGTGTGTGTGTGTGGTTATATAATTTAATGGAATTATAAATGTGTATATATATATATATATGAATATGTGTGTGTGTTTCTACAAAAATATAATTACTATTATAAATTTATGATTTTACATATATGTAATTTAATAAAATTATAATTATAGTTATATATATATATAATTTTTCATGTTTTAAAACACTAATAAACATGTGACTAAATGATGACATCATATATTGTCATAAGGTTGAAAATGATACAAAGGGAAATTTATTAGGAAAATGAGATGGAAATGAGTTGAAAGGGTCTTGTTTTGAAAGGGTCTGAAAGGATGTTTGTGCAAGACCATCTATAGTACAACTGGTGAACATGGAACCTGTGCTGCTCCCTACACGATCAACCAGGGGGGTCGACCTATGTGCAACACCTGTGTGAGATTTATCCTTCACCTAGGGTCCTTTATAACCCTATAAATAGGACCTTGGGGTTCTTCATTTTAATGGAATGAATTACTTGAATGACTACTAATTCTCTAATATCCCTAGTGCTTCCATCAGGCCCCATGTAACCTTCATGCTAGTTCTCTAACCCCTAATGAAGAGGGCATTAAAGTGGAATAGTGGCACTAAATTCCTCCCATGATATTAAATAAATGAAACCCATACGTGGAATTATACTAATCCCTAATTCACGAAGAACTGTGAGAGGTAACCTTCCTCAAATAGGGATATATAGAAATTACATTAGGGAATACCTCTAGACACCACTGATGGATCAAGAAAGGATTCCCCCAAGTGTAGTCATCTAGGTTTACTATCACCCATGGTACCATCAATCCCCTGCGACTTGCCTATATAAAGAACCCCTTATGCGAGACTATTATATCACCCTACCCTCCCATATATGCAAGCCACTCATCAAGCCTTCTTAAATGAAATCTAGGGTAATACATATCCTCATTTTGATCCCTCATCAGAGAAGGATCAAATCAAAACCTCCACCAACACATCCAAACATTCACAACCATAATGAGTGGCACACTAGTGTTCCATACATTTGGGATTTCTTTCTTATGATCAAAGTATTTACTTAATTTTCTAGTTGGTTGGTCAGGTTTCATGATGTTCATGTGGGTTTGTATCCCCATAGTCACGATTACCCCCACCCCAAGGATTGTGTTGAGGAATTCCCAGTCAAATGTATTAGATTTTGGACCACATCCTTACCTTATATTCTCTAAGAACTAGAGCCTCTAATACCCTGTTGGGAGGGTGAGGATTACACTTAATCCGTCTTTCACTATAGAGTTAGATCCTCATCTTAATGTGGAACCAATTTGGGGGAATCCCACATATTGTAATCCCATAGCCTACCATGTCACATGTTCTAATCTATCTCCTCTCTACCGTAATTTTCTTCACCATCATCCATTTCCATGGTGAAGTTAAGATATAGAATTATCACATCTTTAGCCTCTTCCACCCTCATCCAACCTCTTCCACTAGTGAAGGATGAAATATGTGTGGTCAGTTGATTCTTTTACTTCTTCAAGTTTCTCACACCGATCATGAATCAGATGTTCTTAGATTATAGTGGTAATCATTACACAAATACGATATTTGCGACCTATTGAACAACAAGAACAATGATTCCAGGTTACAATCAATTTAGGATTTGTAGGAATACCACTTAGGGATAGATATCAATGGGTATCCTCCCCTGGAGTAAACCCCAACCATAATTCACTTAATGTGGGAGTCCTCCATATGTGTGAGGCCCGAGTTAAGACCCAAACATCCCTGATTCAAAAAAACCCCCAATTCATTCCTTTAATAAGGTTATCCTCATCATGAATAATCCCTTACATAATCCTCCCAAAGGGTTATAACCCTATACAAGACAAACCTTCTTGAAGAACTTCCATTGGTGGGGTTCCTCATTGTCATACTATGTGGGATTTTATTCCCTTCCAAATGGGAAATTTAAGAATTCCATTTGAGGTCCAGACCGAACACTTCAAATCAACCATGTTCCGTCCGGGACCACATTCCTAGCTGGGTCTAATTCAACCCAAGAATTCATATCTCTCTATTTTTTCATGGGTATCTTCAACATAAGTCATACACCATGCTTTGAATATGAACCTTCCACCTAGATGTCATTACCACATGATGTTAAAATGTATGGTTAGGTCCTACTCACATGAACATAAAATTTATATTTTTATTTATTATGTGGCACCGAATTACGTGGGTTCTGATTCATTTCAAAGGGTATGTAGAAATATCATATATGGTTTTGATAACAACATCAAATTAAATCCAATATCCATTGATGATGATAATCTCTTGAGTTACCTCAGTGTCCTTCGAAGAAAATAATCTATTATGTTACCCACTATGTGGCTATAAAACCATCAATATCATAATATTGACCAAAGAATGTCTAATTAGCACATAAGAGGATACCATTGATGTATAATGGAAGATACATATAGATATATCCATTGATGAAGAACCTCAGATACATAAAAATGATTCAATTATCAATACATACTAATAAATCATGGGTATTCTTGGTTTGAACACCATCATACATTGGAATTATTGAAAGATTCAGGAACATATCATAAATTTATAGGAGAATCCAAGTGTAGCTAGTAATCCCCCCCAATGGTATGATGTTCTCGACCTTGCATCCTCCTGAACAATGTTTGTTGTTAAAAATAATTGGTCAAAACACCTAATGAGGGATTCTATTTGGAAAGCAGGACCATTTTGATATAAAACCATTAGGTGTTTTTGGTTCTATGAAAAAACTCATTAGAAAATCTTCATAAATATAGTTTCCCTAAAAGATTCCATGTTTTCATTAATAAAAAGGTGTACCTTATGTGAATCCTTAACAAAGATGATGATGTAACCCAACTATCAAGGCTCATTAACTAGAAAAAAAAGATATCTATACAAGTAAATCAATCAAATATGTGTTTTTAAAAAAAATTCTTCACTATTAGGGTTCTCTTGATAATAAGTCTACCATATATTTTAGGAACTTCCATATAAGAACTTGGTTGGATAAAATGGAGTCCTTCATGTTGTCACCATTGAACTCCCTGATAGCTGTTCATACCCGATCTCTATTTTCATGAAGGATGTCGTCACCAACCCAAAATCTTCAATGATGGGTCTCAACCTCTCTAGTTTTGGAGTACCATCATCATCGTACAATCCTAACATTGGATTCCACCTGATATGGCCTCTAGCTCCCCAAGGCACACAAATAATCCACTCAAGGATTTACCTTTGGTCCTGTAGAAAATGTCACAAAACACCATCTTCAACCATTTTGAAAGACAATACACGATAAAATATAACTAGTACCTCTTGTATCTCAGGGAGGTGGATCCCGAGCCTACATATGGCCTAGATCAGAAGACATGGGAGTCCTTTCTAAGATATACTTCCAACAATCACTACCTCGAAAATCATGAAATGGTTACCCATCAACAAGATGAGGGCACTGTCCTCTCTTGTCTGGAATATTACCATTATACACAGGAACAGAAGAGGGCCCTTTAGGGATGAAAACCAGCCAACAAAGTGTAGGATCACACCATTACCACTCAAGATAATCCCACCATCCTAGGTTGGTAGAAAATAGAATGGGGGCCCATTCACCCATCCAAATTCATTAAGGTACACAACAGACTCTTTCAGTGGAATTGAATCAATCCTGCCAACCAAATATAGTGGAAACCATAAATAAGAAACATACACCAACCAACACCCATCAATCCTACCTAATGAATTATCATACAGTACTAAATGATGTTTGTCTACTAGGTTTTGCTGCAAGTAGTGAGCATGTGAACACAGATTCCCACAGTAATCAAGCATACCAGTAGACTCATCAAACATCACCAGGAGCAGTCAATCAGAAAGTCCAAATTAAAAGACTAGGGAAGACTCAACTCTCTACCCCCACACATGAGTATAGTCAGTTTCTACTAATAGGAAAGGGAGGGTAGGATTAGAAACATACACCTACTATAGATACAGAATGAACTTATATCTACTTTCCAATCGCTAAAATCCCCAAAAAATCATGGAAATGGGTAAATGGAAGGCGCACATTTCTTCCCACATCTTACAGGCTTTACAAGACATCATCATGGTGATGAAAGTACTTCTCATGTTATATAAAAATAACTATATCCCCACTAATGGAGTGGCTTATCATCATATAATGCCAGATTAGACAAAAACCTCTTCTCTCGTCTTAGAGGGTCAGGGGGGAAACTCCCCAATATTATATGGAAAAACATATTAATAACCTATCATAGCTATAATCAGATGTAATCAAATTATTTCAATGGTCACTCTACAATTTGGAACAAACACCTACCCATGAAAAAAAATTCTCCCAGAATGTGGCCCCAATCACTCAAAATAAGGCATCTAAAAAGATTCCTCATCAAACATGATTGGAAAATCTAGAGAGAATCTAGGATCAAGACTCTCTTAATGATGGATTTCCTGAAGAACATAGAAATTTACCTATGGTATCTCAAGATCTTATCAACCCATTACCAAATTAGGGGAGCAGTATCATTAATTATGAAGGTACTCATCATAAACGTCATCATGAATGATTTCATCAGGATGACAATTCGGTCAATATCAAGATGAGATCTCTTTTTGAGAGCCACGAAAACACTCCTTGTGGCCAGATTACCTAGTATCAAGAGGATCTTCCCCTTTTGTTAACCCAAAAATAGTGGCCCTTCCCATGATGGAATTCACATAGAAATTTCTCTCTGTAGTTGGGATTCACATTGTCAAAATAAATTTGTAATTAAAAATTTAGTTATGACATAGCCCTTGAATCATGAGGTACCTAACAACACAATGCTAGTCATGCATAATTCATTATATCTAGTAGGTGAAATCCTTTCTAAACCAGAATAAAACCCTACAATATAGTCATTACCCAAACCACCCATGAGTAACTTTCATTCCACTATAGTAGAGTAAATCATAACCAACCCAACTTTTATGGAAAAACATTCGAGAAGCATCAACTCTGGTCAGACAATGTAGAGGATCCTCTAGTGAATGATGAATAGGATCCTCTAAAAATTATGAAGCATCTACCAGGAGACAAAATACCATTCATATTATGTTATTAATCCACCCCACTATACAACATTCGTAATGTATTGTCCAATGATTTTATGCACGAAATCTGCCTCAATATATGGAAAATAGTCCTCCACTTAAATAAAAAAGTATTAACCTATGACAAATATCAAAATCATGTCATGGTAATTGAAGGGTTGAAAATCCAAATTTACTTGGCATCACTACTAGCTTAATGTCACCCAATGATTGATAAATAATAGGGATTCGTCCAATATGCAAGCCTTGACATGATAATGAGGATGCGAAAAATGATTGTAGGCACCCCATATGGTGTTCATACTAGAGAATGGGGTGCACATAGAGAATTTAATTTCACTTAACTCCCTAATATGTAAATCCCACTAAAGGTGGTATCATGAAATGTCATTTCCCTAATACAGCAAAAATAAATGGATTTTTTTCATGACCGAGGATTCATTGAATAAGAGTATACCCTAACTAACACTACCCAACATCAGGAAATATGAGATAATGTTTTTAAATACTATTGAATCATGAATATGAGAATATTTATTTGGAATCCAAATTAGAGTATTTCATCCATTAGATTGAAAAAATGTCATAAATATCACGACGATCTTCAGAAACTAGAGATTCAAGTTCATTCCAGAGGATGCACCAAGATCAATTTTGAACACAAATATGTAAAATAAGAAAATAATATATGGTATTATCAATAATAGTAGTTCAATAGGATCTTCATCCCATATGGATGGGGGTTTTTTTAACCCAACCCATTAGGTCATCCAATCACACCTTAAGGGTTGTGAATAATGAACAGGAATATCCACATCCCTCATAGATGGGGGATTTCTCACCATAACAATACACTCCATGGTGGGACTCAATTTTCACATGATTATGGAGGATTCCATGGAATAAATCCTCCCATATCATCACATCTCATGATATAATACCTTCAATGGGTACATGTACTACTGAACCATCAGAATATTCCCTTTAGGATACTGTCCATGAAATAGATCCCAGGCAGCAGAAAAAGAGGAATACAATGTATTATGGAGGGAAAGGAGAAGGACATCTCCCAAAGATTCCAATATATTTCTTGTGATGCATTTCAAATTTGTGAACTTCTTCAACGCTATCATTGAATAATCTTCAGAAAATAATTTTACCTCAGATGGTTCATAAGATAATGTTCTATTCTAGAATGTTTTTTACACTGAAACAAATGAAGAAGGTGCGCATACCTAAAACTAGAGGATCACCTTATATAAAGACTATCCCTCGAACCAACTCCCTTTACCTCCTCTATCGGTAACCAATAGTTAAAAAGGATTCTATCAGACTAAGTATCACCTCCATCACAAGGAGGGTCATTCCCTTTCATTAGAGAAAATTTTTTCTTAATAAAAGGAAGAGATGTAATAGTTGAGAATAGTAAATGAAGAGTTTCTCTATGGAAACCATTATTCTAGAAATGATCAACATTAAGATAGTCAACTATAACATCTAGTTGGTGCACCTGATCAAGGATGGTTCTCTAAAATGAATATGAATATTGATATTTCCCTTCATTGAGTACACAACTAGAACATGGTCAAGAACATCATTACTGGCCTACCCTAATTAGAAACCCGTGAAAGATACTGATAGTTTGGCCACCTATGGTCCAACCGGTTGCTCCACCCATTTGGGATCAAGATGACACACCATGAGAATACTTTGGGGATCCTAATTTTCATATCTTCAATGGCTCAGGAGACCGAGAGCATCACCAATAGAAATTCATCTCTTGTTGAGATCCTATGATGGGTAAACCTGAATAGCATGAGGCGATGAAGCTTAGGTGTTTTGCACAATCACTACAAGGACCAACCTTCATGGGGTACCCGTTTTTTTAGTCTCAATTGATCAAGGGATGGTAATATTTCTGTTAGAAGTTCTTCTTCTACTACAGTTCAATGCTATATAAAAAAAATTGTCTTGGACCTCACTTATATCAAAAAAATAGATGAATTAATGGTTTTATGATTTTATTTCTCCGTGTAAATTGAAAAAATATTCCTTAAAAATAACACTCCCTAAAGAAGAGTTTATTCTAATCTGTGTATAATATTTTCTCAACGAGTATCATATACTGTTTATTCCACTGAAATACATTGTCGGGTTGTGTGATCTGGCCTCAATCACTCAACAGGTGGAAAACTATATCTTATAGTCCAAATACAAGTCAGGAATATTTCCATTGACTCATGGAATGAGGATATGAAATGTATAGGATATTACATTTACACTTATATAGGCCCATGCACCCTATCCCATCTAAATTCATGTGCCATACCGTATAGAACAACCTCTCAAGTGCTAGTAGCAATGACCACCTCGTCAAGATGGTCAACGAGATTAGAGGTGGATAATGTTTGAGGAGATGAAAACTATGGTTCATTATTTTCCAAATTGACATGTCCCTAAGAACATCATCTTGACGTTGGAAATCAACATAGTTAGATTTAAAAAACCAAGAAATCATGATAATGGTTATGTGTAGGATCTCCCAAACTATTTCCCATTTCAACAGATGTTGCGGCACCCCATCCATAATTGATTTTTTCCAAATAATTACTAATAAATGTGGTGGGTTCAGGGTATGTGAAACTGAAAATTTATCCTACTCAGGTAGTATATATTTCATCCACTAATAATTGTGTAAAATGAATGGAAAGTAGTCAAACCCAAGAATAGATAGAATCTATATGACTGGATGGTCATAAATATGATCAACAAAACATACACTCTTCTCATAGTTAATTTGAAACCGCTAACTGCACCCTCAACTTCATCTAATATAGAAAAACTGGCTTTGTCAAAATCAGAGTCCTCTGAATTCTAATTGTTTAAAAAGGGACATAGTTGGAAGGATATTGAGTAAATAGATGAATATGATCCAGTATCAATTCCATAGATTTCCATGACTTTATCAAACATCATGACATCCATCCCAAAATTATGGGAACCACCCCACCAAATGGTATAATAAAATTTGACGTAATAAGCATAATCTCCAATATATATTGTGTTGATATGTGTTCCCAATATTGTTATTAACCTATTGGATCCTTTTATATTAGTTGATTCTGATTATAAACATGTTTCCCCTATACTATAATATGGATATGGGGGAAGAGGTCACAGAGGATGGGGACACATGAGAAGAAGTGGTCGTTCTTGGGGCCACCTCATCAACCAAACTCCTGCTCAAACTTTCTTTGTAGTTAAAACTCAGGGGAATGATCTAAAATGATCTCATCACAAACAACTATGTTCTTCCACCACACGTGACTCTCTCATACCTAACATGATCATCTTGGAAGATTGGTTTAAGGATATACCATCACCACGTCGGTGAGTTAGTAGACCTAGACAACCTAATCCACCATGAACAAAAGCACTTCCATATCCTACCCAATGGTATATCCCAACAACATTAAGAAATGTTATTCCAAAGTTGCCTAAAAAAGAGGTTACCAATATTGGGTATCAGAGACATATTGATCAGAAATATTATGTACTGAATAAGTTAGAGAAAGTGTCATCTAAATTAACAAACATGGATTCCCTTATTTTATTTGAGGACCTCGTAGAAGGAATTGTTGAATCATTTTCAATCTTGCAGGTGTTTGAAGTATACGTTACTTCTACTGAGAGAGATCATGCAAAAACATTCCCTACATAAGGTCATATAATAATTTATTTCATAGACCAAGGTGAAGATGCAATCATTAAGGTAAATGATAGGCCCTTTTATATATCTATAAAAATCAATGACATTTATGAATGAAGAACCTTCATTGACAATGGCTTTAGAGTCAACCTCATTCCAATCCAGACACATTTCCAACTGTGTATCAAAGAATCACAAATGTCTCCCTCAACTTTGATGTTATAGGTTTATGAAAAGAATGAGAAAGAGCCTCTTAGTAATATCACACTGAGAACATATTTTGGGGATCTTGTGTCTGAGTCGAAGGTTATAGTTGTTCGGTAGGATACAATTTTCAATGTTCATCTTGGATGACCCTAGCTACATCAACTTGTGTCCATTACTTCAGCATAACACCTATGCCTGAAATATTGTGTCAATGGATATATTGGGACATTTAATAGTGAAAAAAACTTCATAAAATCATGTGATTCACAATACATTGTCATAGGATTCTATCACAAATGTGGAAAACATTCCATGATGGATGCTATTCCTTGAATCAATTCACCAAATGGCTTGGAGATGATTCCAGAGAGCCCATTCAAGTAGCTCTATGCAGATTTTGTGATGCACATTAATCAAAATGAATGGATATTCCTAAACTATATCAATTGTTCAGATACATATGTAATGTTAGTCATAACATTAGAACCTAAATGGATAATATAATTCATGTACTCTATGAGTATAAATGAAAGCCTGGACGAAAATGCCTCCATTCCCTCGACAAATTTTCAACAATGTCCAGTTCATTCAACTACGCTAGAAGAATATGTCATGAAGATAGGATAAATTGAATAGACTCCGAATTAGTCTTTTGGTTAACTATTTGGACTCCATGATGTCTTAATAATTCAAGTGATCCAGAAACAATTTTTTCATCCTCTTGATGTCTAAATGGTGACTCCCCTCTTTTCCCCAAGGAAAATGATTCATCAGCACCACCTTAGATAGATTTGAATGAAGTTAAGAATGAGAAAGAGTAAGAAGAGAAAGATCCTAAGGACTTATCTTCTACTTTTGATGAAGGTGTCTCCACAACTATGGATGAACACATAGGGATAAATGTGGGTATAAAAATGATCCACATACAAAATTGATTAGTGAAGCTATAAATTAGGAAGAGCATGAGTTATATAATTAAATATTAAAAAAACTGACAAGATGTGTTCACCTATAACTACACAAGGATTTTTCACCTTGACCATGAGGTAGCCCCACCCATCATTTGGATTTTACAAAAGATCATTGGGGAATCAAACAAGAAGACATCTGAACGCACCCAAATCAACACTAAACAATTAATGCTGAAGTGGATAATCTCGTCAAGGATGGTTTTTTCCAATATGTATAGTATACAAAAGGGATGGAAAAATTTGTCCCAGTAAATAATAATAATGGGAATGTCAGGGCTTATATTTATTTTAGATATATCATCCAACATTTTCTTAAATATGAATTCCTAATTACAGCCACATAACTCTTAATTGATGGAAAGGCTTGTTATTAATCCCTCTTCATCAGGTATGGATACTCACGGTAAAAATAACTTAATAGCCATAGAATATGAAGAAGTCATCGATTTCAGATCCTATTTTAGAGTATTCTTCTATCATGTAATTAACTTTTAATGAAGAAGGTCAGTTCAAAATAGCAATGTTCCATGAATCACATCTTCAAACATTTCCTGGTAAATTTTGTAGAATGATGTGCTAATGATCTCATGTTGAATTCATGGAAACATTCTGACCTATTTGCTGACATAGAGACCTTATTAAGTAATATTTGACATCAAAATATAAATATTAACCCCTTTAAATATGATTCCACATTAACATCATGCAAATTTCTGAGCTTCATTGTGTGGCATCATGATGCTAGTCTGGAGAAATGTATCACTATCCATTGAATTTCACACCATAGAATCCTCAAATAGTTGAGGGGAATTCGAGGAAATGTGTCCTACATCCAGTTATTAATAGCCAACCTTTCAAAAAAATGTCTAACCTTATAAAATTTGATGTAGAATTGGTTCATATATAAGTGTACCAATGGTAGAAAATTTTCTTCTGGAACCCTCAAGAATATTCTCTTGAGGCCATTAGTATGGATACCACTAGTTAAAGGAAATACTATCATTCTATATGTGATGTCCCTAGAAAAATCACTAGGAGCCTTTGTCAGAAAAAATGTTGGTAATGGGAATGAAAGTAACCTTTATTATCACATTCAAACCATGATCGATGAAGATAATAGATACTCATTTATCGAGAAAAGCTGCATTCCATTAATCTGTGTAGTTCATAAGTTGAGGAACTATCTTCAACATCCCAATATCCACTTTTTGTAACACATTATACCACCAAAATTTATCCATAGTCTTCTTATGATGAAAGGACATCTGAAACAATGGAAAGTTTTTCTATAGCAGTTCGACATATAGTTATTTGCCTCAAAATGCAGTGAACGTCTAGGCCTTGGATGATTTCCTCACCGATAACTCATCTGTAGAGGTGAATTTATTATATAAAGAATTTCCTGATTAATAGGTGTTATCTACTTAGGAAATCACCCAAATAAGAGAAATAAATTTTGACGGTGCATCTAGAAGTCCAATAGGAAAAAAATTGAAGAATCCAAAGTAAATAAAGATGGGTATGTAATCATATATATCTCCCTGAAAAGTTAGTATTTCAATAATCATTCCTGTAATCAGAATGTGGTACCAATAATGAGGTATAATATCAGGCTCTCATCACATGCATGGAATTGAAACTCCTTGTAATAGTTGAACAGATATAGGTGAAGGTTGACTCATTGCTGGTAATTAAGTAGATAAGTGAGGATTACACCATTAGAAAAGAGGAGCTAATACCCCTATGTGATTATGTCCAAGGGTTAATGGATGAGTTCACCTCAAATACAACATTGAATCACAATGATATATCATAGAATTTCTAGGAAGATGCATTGGAAAATACTAAATCATTATTTTTAAATCCAAATTATGATGAAACCATAATTTTTATCAACACACTATCACATGATCTCACATTTTCATCAAATCATAACAGTGAAGATTAATTAGATCATCTCCATTCATGATACATATGTTCCTATAATGTAACAGATGACACTAACCATAGAATACCTCCAGGATAGACTACTTCCACTAGATTGAGTGGGGAGAGAAAAGATATGATGATGAGTGGTCAATATTACTCTTTATGATGGACCAAATTACCGGAAGGTCCTCTGCAAATGAGGATTGGATGGAATCCATTTTAGATGAATCGATGGAGAATAGAATATGAATATCATCGAAGATGTACAAAAAAATGAGATTTTGGTTCCTACTAGTTAGGGAACATACTTTATGATCAAATATAATGGATAGGATACTTATGGCCTTCAATGATACAAAGTTTCACATGATTCACATATAAATATAATTCCTACCATGTTTATACCAACTTAATCCATTGTGACCCTATGTTTTTATATACGTCCACATAATCTTGGAAATTTTATACATGGGGAATAGATGTAATATGGCCATATCTTCATGCAACGACCAAGTAGTTGAAATACATATTGACTTCAAGAAAATTATTCATCAATAAGGATGAGGCAATACCCCTAAAATAATTTGGTTCTAAAAGAATTATTATCCCAATAAAAGCTTCAATAGTTGTAATATTTGGTGTCCCTCATACCATATTGATGGAAAATGTTACTGATTTATGTTATGTCGATGTGGAAAAGCATTACTAAGAGTTTAATGTCAAATCCAACCATTATTCCCATTATCATGCAGTGGATAATGGACGGATAAAGGATTTCAACAAGATGCTATCAAACATACTCAAGAATATGGTGGGTAAAGATAATAAATATTAGCCTAAAAATATGTTTCTTTCTTTAGGGGCTTACTAAAATAAAATTAGTACAACCACAAGGTCAACCCCGTATGCATTTTTAAATAGGATAGAAGGAGTTCTTCCTATTGAGTTTTAGTGACCATCGTTTCAAGTGTCCATTTATGTTCATCTATCTGCATATGAGTAATCTCATAAAACAATTGATGAGTTGGATTGAATGGAAAAATATAGATTGAATCCCATGCATCACTCCAAGGTCCATCATAAATAGATAGAACTTGATTTCAATATGAGGGTATGCATATGATATTTTCCCTAATGATAAATAATATTGGTCCTTTGGATTCTGATGATACTAAGAAATAAACCACTAATGCCTGAACCAAAGTTAGAGGGACCATGGTCTACAAACAAAGTCAACTAAAACAGATCTTATTTCATTATCTCAATAGATAAATAGCTCATTAATTCTCTAACCTATTTTAGGATCTTGATAAATTGCTTTTTGTAATAACATAGAGTTCATATTTTCTAAATTACATTAAACTGAATAGAACCATATATGTCCTTGCTAAATGATGTTAAACATTGTAGCATCATAGTCATTGTCGTACGATGGTAAACTTCAAAACATGAGGTCTTAGTCAAATGACCTGAAATTGTAAAACACCAATTGTCCTCACCCCAATACATTCAAATATATGAATAATTTCTCGACCATTTTTTGTTTATAGATCCCCAAAAATAACACTTGTAGGAACTCTTAATGGTCTCTAAAAATAAGGGAATCTCCCATATGTTAATCTCATTATCATTAGTGCCACTACATAGTAGCACATGGTCCCCTTTCATTGGTATAAGTCCCAAAATTATAATGTCGCCATCATATGATGGCAAACCACAAGATTTTTTCATGTACATTGTGTGGCATGATTCTTATCATATTTAGATTCGTTGAGACACTCGTCTCTCCTATTTCGGGTCCAGCGACAATAAAAAAAAGTAAAATCCCCATCACCCTTATGTGTATTAATCAAACCCACACAGGGAAAATTTCAACAAATATATGTGGATTTATTCTCATTTCAATGAGATATGTAGTGACACGTAGATCTCTAATCCGAGGTCCGCACATTATTTTGTAAAAGAAAACTCACTATCCTTTTCCATGTGCATGAGTCATATTGTCATACAGAACCTTCTTAGGACTTATAGCTTGATTATCATTACAATGAAATTTATGGAGTTATCTAGAAATAATGACTTTGGCCCAACTATCAATCTATAAATTATCAAATGTCTCCTCCCCACGTCAAAGCATTATTGGTGTACGGAAAAATTTTTATGTACTACGTGTGTGTTTATTATCTATATAAAGAGATATGTAGTGATGCCCATGTCTCTTATTTTGGGACAATCTGCCATTAAAACATAAATTATCTTTACTCCATTTTTATATTTACAAATCTTAATAGGGGTTCAAATCTTAAAAACTATTCATGGATTTATTGTTTCCCGAGCAGGATACGTAGTGATGCCCAGTTACTATAACATTAGCCAGAACTAATATTGTCTTCCTTCTATGTTTGTTCATCATTGTCCTTACTGGATGAAGTTGAAATTTAGGAGATAATCAATAACTAAATATGTCTTGATTATCACCTCAATGAGATATGTAGAGGTTCTTGGATTCTATCTTTAGGACCAACCACCACATAATAGA
The DNA here is from genome assembly GCA_963277665.1 of Viscum album. NCBI lineage: Eukaryota > Viridiplantae > Streptophyta > Magnoliopsida > Santalales > Viscaceae > Viscum > Viscum album. The sequence goes on along the minus strand of OY728143.1, from coordinate 918,008,524 downwards.
AATTCACATTTCCTTCACTTATGTTTCCCTTGTGTTGTCGTAGAGGACATTACGATTCCTTTTTTCGCACACTAAGGATACCTCATGTGGGATTTTGAGTTTGGTAAAGGAGATACCCACATAGATAAGGTTTATCAAATCGAATTGTGGATATCACATTCCTAGTTGAAATAGCCAAATAATCCACACAAAATATACTCATTACATGATTATAAACTGCATGATTTGTTTAAAAAATATATAGGGATTGATTCATTCTATAAAAATTTAAATAGTGATGTTCATGCATTATACCTTATCTCATCCATGATATTCCTTTTAATGCCAGAATCACCGACATCCATATCACATGATGGAAATGAAAACAGTCCCTAAAAAACTACATGTTGATTTATTCTCCCCCATATGAGATATGTAGTGACATCCATGTTTTCAATCTGGGGCCCAACAGCAACAAAAAACAGAAAATCATCTACCCTTGCAGATATGATTCAGATATATGAACATGATTGTAAACTCATGATCAATATCAGTCATGATGCATCCTTCATGCTCAATCACAATTCTCCCATTAGTCATACTCTTAATGTAGGAAACTATAAGATCTTCATAATCATTCTTCAGTTCATGGTGACAGAATTTCTAATACCTGAAGGATCCATTGTGAAACTATGCAGTACAAACCACAACTGGCCTTTCATATATCACCCACATAATGTGACTACAATACACATAATTCCTATATATGACTTTTTGTTATGTTTCATAGTTTTCCGTCCATAAAATAACAATCATAATGGGTCTGTCAACCAGTGATAACATTTCCCTTGGGAGATTACTTTTCTATCCTTGTGATCACTAATGGCAATGTTTCAAAGCCCAAGATTTAAAAACCCCATGGTTATCATACATACCTATGTCATTTTGTCTCTCCCAATCTAAGAACCCCCAATACTATAGTTTACAGTTTCCTCCTCAATGTGTTGGTGGAATATTGTTATAATATTCATCTGAAAGGCAACACATCTCTCTAGTTTCCATGGAGTGATTGTGCTAGATATGTGACATAAAACTATAGTCACCATACATACTATGATTGGTTCATTCCATCATATAGTTCCCATTTACCTGATTCGTTGGAAATTATAACATGGTGTGAACTTTCAATATTAATGTACCATCCTTTCACATGCCAAACTATGTACATAGGGAGATCTGAATCCCCATATAATTTCATCTGATTTCAATGAAATAATGTCATAATTCCAGAGATCTTTTTCTCATAACTAGGAAGTGCGTTCTATAGCTAGACCTGAATAATATTTCCCCCACAATAGGGTTCCCAACCAAAGGATATCATTATTTCACTATATATTATGTTCCCTAGTCGGTCATGCATAAAACAGACCTCATAACAGGTTTGGAAACCAATGGTGACATCATTATCCGGATAGATCTCCTTTAATTCTATAAGACCCTTTTCCCCATAAAACTCATTACATCCTAATACACATAGGTTATAGCATACAACATTTCTCCTTCTATACATGAATATAGTATCACATGTTCATACTGATTACAATGAATTTTAAAACCATAAAACATTCACTCAATGATATTCAACCTAAATTATGTCCCCCACAATGTCCTTGATGCATGAATTTAAACTACACACCATGATGTCCTTACTAAATTAATTTAAACTTCCCTGCATGATTTCCTCAGGGCATGATGTCAAACTACATACTAAATGTCTTAGTCACATGAAATTAAAAGGCATGATGACTTCATTCTTTTCAAAAAAAGGGATGTTCACTCCGGACATTATTTATCTAACAGAGTGTACCCTCCTTCACCAACCATATTCATGTCGGAGAGACTTCAAATTCACAACCAATGATGATACAAATGTTTCCCTTCATGCATAGATATTTTACATTGGAAAAACATGCATTGTGGTCGTGATAAATCTAAATCTTAACTATTGAAAATTAATAGTAGTATTTTAGATTTCCTGGGAACCCCTTTACCTGACTATTCTATAAATGCCCAAATTGGCCTTGCATAAGCCTCCCACATGATGGTCATGTCAGCATAAGCATGTCATTATTTTAATTTTTAGTAGACCTCTTGTTTTACTTGCATAATCCATCCACATAATATGAATTTCAACCAATGGAAACTTGATTCTCATGAGAGAACTACTCGGTTATTAAATATCAAGTTTTTTATTTGGTAAACAAAAAATAGTGGCTCAAGATTATCCTTAAAAGTATCTGAATGATGTTAGGACGTTCATGGCTAGCCTACATTGTTTGGGTCATTATTTCACAATGTATATTCTTATATATTAGAATGAAAACCGTAGTTTCAGTATTCATTTTTGCATGCCATTGAACTACCAACTAATATTGGAGTTGGAAATATTGTTAGGAAGAAAACCTACAAATGGATGCCATAGAAAACGCCAAGTCTCACCCACTAAGTCTTAACTATATTGCTCATAGGTAAAAATTCGTTTGATGAAAAAAAATATACAATGTTTATAGGGTTTTCAACATCACCTTATAAACAATCAAACTATGCTCGCTATGCCTCTGGATTATTCAAAAATTAGAGAATTTCATAATCACATCATGGTGGTTTCCATCATTTGATACAGTATTTTATAAAAATTGTTCTCATTATTACCTTATGATCACAAGGAGTATGTATAGAAGAAGGCATAGATGACTTGAAAGAAAATTCATTTCATTTATAACAATTGGATGACCCCCCCCATATGAAAGTCCCGAAGATGGATTCTCTCTATCATACATTACAAATGGCTTTCAATATAACTCTTCATATTTTAAATGGCCTCCTAAAACCCATCAAATTATTATTTATGTTTAGTAAGTCACCTAGATTAACTCTCCTCATCCTAATGAAGTGCTTCTATTACAGTCATAATGGTAGTTGAATATTCTTTTTGGGATTCTCATAATGAATAGTTGATTTTTTAAAGTCCCCCTATCTAGTATTGAATTCTTGATGACAGTGTGAAACATGAATAATATTCTTCTTGATCTTATGATTGAATCTTGTTAGCTTGTGGTAATTTTTGGTCATTGTTTTGGATAACGTATCTCAAACATCATTAAGGTTTCCATGTAGTTTTACCCTCATTGGGTCTTCCCAGAGCATATGTTCTTGTTCCTGCCAATGAATAGTTTCATTCACAGTAGCACGGATTATAAGATAATAAAAATCACTAAATCCCAACTATCGAAACATAATAGAAAGTCATTGGATTGATGAAGGAATTTCCTCAAGGATAGACTTAGAGATTTTATTTAATAGATCCTTCTTGTCCTTACAACGCATAATTCAAAGAGAATTATTCAACTCTAGATCTAATTCAAAATCATTGTTAGATGGAAATATGTACATTAGGATCAGTGCACTGAATCATCTGCCCTGCTCTGTTCCCTCCCAAACAATGGTTATATTGACTTCTCTTCATGTTTGATTTGATATAGATGCTTCACATTATGGCCTATCCATGGAATATAATAATACTATACGATGAATTAGGATCATTGTTATCATAAAGAAGAATAGATATAATGTGGAACAATGATACTAGTTGGAGACCCTTACCCAATAGTAGGTCAGTAACCTAGGAGGATTCCTATTTAGATTAGAAAAAATAGAAGTGTCATTTAAAACCTGTTGATGAAGGGAAATCCCTAGAGTCCACCCTAGATCCACAAGAGGATGCTTAGGAAGACTTCCAGTTTCAAGGTCCACATAAGCTAGAACCCCACAATAATGGGATTGATATTGAATGAGATGTCTTATACATGAACCATCACATTGATAGTATTTGTGGATGGGGCTTCACATTCCAACTAGTCTTGATGAGGTTGTCATCCCAAAAAAATGTTGATTAGAAGTAAAATAAAGAATCCTGCCAATTTTATTGTTTATATAGTTCCTCCAAACCCTCTAATGTAGTAATAATATAAAAATATTCTTGTATTTAATCAAATGGAATGCCAATATCTATCAAGGATTGTAATGAAATTTCATTCCCCATGTTAATCTCACAAGTGGGAACCCCTAGATCATTTGATTCATGACCCTCCTCTGATGACATGAGACCCTGAACATTCTCATTACTGATAGTCGTAGGGTCCGTATCAGTCATCGTAGGATTCTGTGGTACATGAGAGGAACCTAAAATATTACCAAAGTGGAAATCATTCATTAAAATGAGACATCTTATGAAATACCTCTAGAATACCAGATTCCTCCATCCCATCTATAGAAGTGACAAGAAAGGTGGTGGGAGAAATTCCATCAGAAGATGATGTATCCTATACCCTGGATAGCTATTCAGGTAAAAGAACTAACCAAACATTAGAGATCGATGCAATGTTTATTGCACCATCCTCTGTTCTTGGAGGCTCATTTCCATGTCCCTTGAGAGAGAAAATAGAAGGAGTTCTTAAAATCTAAGGTTGTTTTTATATTTGTCTTGGGAAAAAATGAATCAAATGAATATAACAAACCACTACTTCCACAATGTTTAGCCTATGACTTCACCTGAGGCTTTCTTTCTTCTTAATTTCCATCAAAGGATATTTAACATAAACCTTCCCAAAAATAATTATTATAGGTGAAAATTATCCCACCATCTCATTCTCCATTACAAGTCATCCTGGATATACATTTTTTGATTTAGGGTGTGACCTAGTTACCCCAATCAGAGAACCAATAGGGCTATACCATGGTAATGGAACGTAATTTTATATTCCCTCGGCCCACTGAAAATTAGTATGGAATTCCTTCTAATAAATAATTATTTTGAAAAAATATAAAAGAAAAGGATAAAATAGTATAAGAAGAAGAAATCTTATATATTCATGATTGAAAAAGTCACAACATTTCTCAGAAGAGGAATGATTAATCACATCAAATTCACCTCATTTCATTACATCCCCCACTTCACCTGTGGTTGGGATATAATTTTTGGATTCATAAGTGGGAATATCTTGACCAGGATATGAATTTACTATTTAGAAGGATTATCTTCAATGTGAATACCATGGGGGCATGAAGATCTCCTATCCCAAGAATCTGCAACCCCACATGTAAGAGCACCCATATAATTTTAGCATTATAAGATAGGTCCTGCCATATTTGGGCTTCTTCTAGTCATACTTATTCTGAATACATTCAATCCTATTTTGAGTACAATCCAAAAACCCCATATATTATTTGTATCCCAACCATTTCTATTGGAAATGAAGGATGATGAAATAGAACCCGTGACTCCACATGGAAGTTATGACTATACCTCCATTGTAAAACCTCAATTTGTGCGACCCTTTTTATTTAGGATAAATGGTTATAGCTTACACAGGTTCATTTTGAAGAGCTAGTAATATTTTCATCCTCCATATCTAAAAAAGACAATCCAGCTCTTGAAGAAGTAGAATCACCTTTCAAATGAGGGGATCCCTTCCTGATCCAACACTTCCTCCCAAACCAAGGTTAATCATATGACATCAACCACTTCTAAGTACAGTGGAATCCAAACCTCATAATTCTAGGAGGTCAACCAACTGGTTTCACCCATTTGAGGTAGGTTTATAACCTCCAGCGTCAACCCCACGACCATGATAATCCATAGCTCTCGAGCTACCATTAGATGCTTCTCTAGTAAAATTAGTACTAGGGGGGATACTATTATTTATTGCAAGCAGATGATTTTGTATGAAAATATTTATGGAGAATAATACTCACATATGATCTCATAACTAATCATAGTCACCCTCACACTATTCTTGAAGGTCATCAGGTATGACATGTGCTCAATGTTTCCCTTGTCACTATCAATAAATCATATTATAGGAATATTATTATTTTAAAAGAAGTTTAACTACATAAATAAACTCAACATTTTTTGGATTTAATGGGGCTTCAAAGACTGCTGTGGAATTACAGATACAACCTAGGTATATGGCCAAAACACTCCCTCATGGACCTCGATTCCAATTTTCACAGATTAAGTTTTAAATTGGGGTGCAATATATACCTAAAAACCCTAGAACAAACTTAAAATTATTAATGGATATTTACCTATATAAATATGTTTCATACTTCTCTTGATTTTTCCAAAAAGGGTAAGGTTAATCCCAAAAACATATTCTCTTTAAACCTGGATAATCTATTTAATGTTCATGGCCTTATTCCACCCATGGAATCATTGAAATTCATTATTTAGACACCTAGACACAGGGCTAGAATGCCCACATGATGTGTCTTGGCTGTAACTTTATACTTTGTGTAATATCCCCACTATTAAATCACTTTCTTTTCCTACATCGACCTAAAGGTACCAAGAAAAATTTTCTTCACCTAGACGGGCAAACTTATAACGACCCAAAATTTTGAATAAATCTTGTTTCCTAATTTTGTGTGTTATTTTTTTATACTCAATAAAACTGTTTCATTTAATAAAACGAGTATAATTAAAATGAGACTGTTGGGTGTTGAATATTATATGACTGTTAGTCTGTATGACCTTTGGAAAATATATGTTGCGATTATTGTCTCTAAATACAAGTGATCATGGTTAATTAATATAGAAAGAAGATTTGATGGCCCCATCCAGTAGTCTTGGGCCAATCGAAGCCCATCTAACAGAACTTGGGAAGGAGGTAGCACCACTTGGCTTTGCTCTGGAACAAACCCAAGCCGAACTTCATCGTGTGAAGCTAGAATGGAATTGCCATCAAAAGAAGATCAAACTAATAGAGATTACTACTCGTGTAATGTTGGCTGAGACGCCCTCAGATTCTCTCACCTTACAAAACTTACACTTAGGTCTTATGCTGGGGTTACAAGGGGATATGTAAGGAGACCATAGCTACGTTGTTTAATCCATTGTTATAAATAAAATTTTGTATTCGTCTTATCATAATGTTTGTGAGTTTTCAAATGTTATAATGAATATAAGATGTATTTTATTGATTTATTTTGAAACAAAGATATCTTAAGTTTTCATGTAAACCTTAAATAATTAATGATGTGTAATGATTTTGAAAAAATTGTCTTCTATAGAGGTGTTTAGTAAGAAATTTAGAGTCTAATAAGATCAACTTAATTTTTGATGAATAGTAAATTATGAATAGTGATTTTATGCATAGGATTAGTAATGTGACCAAATGGATTAGTAATATCACTTAAATAAATTATTAATATAATTTAGGCACCATGATTAAGTAATGTGAATAAATAAAATAGGTAAATAACTGTTTCATTAATTATTAGTCAAGTATTAGTTTTTTCGGTTGAATAGTGTTTTTTAATTATAAATTAAATTTTAAATATTTAGAAAATTGTTTTTATAAAATGGAGTTAAATTTTGAACTCAGAGCATCGATATTATGTTAAGGTAATTTTTGGGTATTTTTCTGAAAAAAATGAATTTTCAGTGATTAGTTTTTAAAATTAAAAATTAAATTAAAAATATTTAGAAAATTATTTTTATAAAATGGAGTTCTTTTTTTAAATCAGAGCATCGATATTGGTTAAGGTAAAATTTTGGGATTTTTCTGAGAAAGTTGAATTTTCGGTGAATCGTGAATTTTCAGTTTAGAGTTTCGGGTGTTTAATGACATCATTAAGGATGTGATAATTATGTAATCAATATGGTCGACTTATGAATAGTACGATAAGTTATTAGGTGTCACAAGTGGCCAATAACATGGGAAAATCCCATGGGCATGCCCATAGTTTTTCCAATTCCACCAATGAGGTGTCCCTTGGCCATTAATGCCTTATCCCCTCACTTTTCCTATAAATACCAAGCCATTCTCTCATCCTTTCAACTCCAAAATCATCCTTAACGAAGTTCTGATATCCTTACCTTCCAAAGAGTCCTCCCTAGGTTCCCCCAATCCCTTATGGTCCCAACCATTGAGTTTTAAGAGTTACGTTTTAAGGTAAGGGATCCTACCTCTCTTTTTCTTTCCAAGTACTCTCTTTTATGTCATATCTTTTATGATCCATGCTCTTATGTTTGGGATGTTCTTTTATATTCATCCTACTTTCCTTTTAATTTCTATATGATGAGAGACCACATATTTCTCTCATCAATTCATTTTAAGAATTTTTAAGTGGTGCTGTTTGGCTGCTGAATTTTTAAGGGATTCTTTCACCCTTCTCATTTTCAAGTTCTATTTTCATGTCAAGTCATTGAAGTTCATTTTATTATGTTGGGATATTATCTCAATATCTATAATACTTATCTTTTATGTTCATATTATGAGAGAACCTATTTTATCTCATCAATTCATTTTTTTGAAGTTTTAGTGGCGTTGTTAGGCTGCTGAATTTTTAATAGATTATTTCACCCTTCTAATTTTCAACTTCTATTTTCATGTCAAGTCTTTAAAGATTATTTTATTATGTTGGTTTATGATCTCTATATATATAATACTTATCTTTTATTTTCATATGATGATAGAACTTTTTTGATCTCGTCAATTCTTTTTTTTTTGATGTTTTAAGTGACGTCGTTAGGCTGCCAAATTTTCATAAGAGAAATCTTATTTTTTTGTCTCCCTTCCATGTTTTTTTTCATATGGTATGTATTTAAAATTTCATTACCATGTTCTTATATCCTTTATATTCAATCCCTCTACTGTTTTATGGATCATTTATGAATGGGTTACCCATGTCCCCTCTATTTTCAATATTTTCTAAAACCCTATAACATAGCTGTTATGCTGCAGAATTTTCGTCTCAAAATGTCTCTCTCTTTTTCTAAAATTATTTTATTAAGTGAATACTCAAAGAACATTCTTATATATGGGTATTCACATATATATCAAAATTTTCTATTTCAATTCTGTTATTTAGAGACATGAATACCTCTTTCCTTTTCTGTGGGATTAAAGTGACATAAAGATCGCGTCTTTAAAGCAGTTCCTAAAATGTTATGACTATGAAATGAAAACCATTTCTTTTATGCAATTTGGGTTATTTATGTAATGATTGAGGATGATATATGTGTATCACATGATAATAAGGAAAAATTAAGGGTGCTCCCTGATAGCTCTCTAATGCATTGGTTAATGACTTAATCTCTTGATATGACCATTTTTACTAATACCATGGTGAATAACCATGGTAATTTTTAATTACACCTTGGGGATGGACCTTGGTGAAATGGAAATGATTGTCTATGTTAATTGTTATAGCCATATATTCAAGTTAGGAAACACGTTATTTTTATTATGATATGCCTCATGCTCTCTTTATCATGCCTTAATGTTATTTTTCATTACTTTCGATGTATCTTAAGTTCACATGTAAAATGTTTCCTTTGTTTCCCTTACTCGGCCTTCTACTCACCCTTTCTTTTGATGTATGTCCCCAGGTTATGAGATGCAGTAATGAACATAGGATGAACATAAGGAGAAGCCTTTCAAGTTTTTATGAATAATGTTTTATGTTTTCATGTATTAAGTTCCTTGTTTCCAAGACACTGAACCTTAAATATCATTGGTTTTGTATTTTGTAATGAGAGTTTATGTTATAAAAAGGCGGGATTCTATAGTTTGTATCAAAGGATGGTTTAGTTATTTGTGGAAATTATGATATAAAAACATTAGGAAGAACCCTATAGAAAAGTTTAAATATAGGAAATCTTCCATGTTTTATGGTGTGTATTGATTATGTTGTTTATCTAGAAAATACATCCATGTCTGGATACGAGTAGGTAGAGGTGGCTCTGGCACATATGTACATAGGGGTAAAACCCGAAAACACCGCTTTAGATAGACTCAAACAGGAACTGGTACACGACAATGGGAATTTGTACACTCTTTGTTATGACACTCCCAGGGTATATGCTTTAGTAAATTCATAAGCATAGTATGAACCATTATTAAAGGAACAAAGATAAAATAAAATAAATATTCACATAAGAATATACGATCATGGATAACCTAGATTGGTACCTAGGGGATCACAAGTTAGGATAAACTTTTCTTCTACAAGTATATCCTTCTATGAATAAAGTTTGATTTTCATGATTATTGGCTAAGTATTTAATCCCCCAAATTATAATTTCTTTTCATAGTTAATGGCGGGAAATGGAAGAACACGTCCCAATAACCAATGTGATAGGAAATGATACTATTTCCCTATTAATATGACAAGAGATGACGAGATATCAAGTTGAACATATTGTGATTATTCCAAACCAGCTATCAAAAATCACAATTAATAATTGGTACCTAGTTTAATGCCCAAATTCATCAAGGTAGAAGAAGATGAAGTCTCAAGTATGTTCATCTGATAATGTTGATTAGGGGATTAAAAGACGATTATTATTTTAGGAGACGTTCACTATTTTGGGAACCCTATATGACCGAGGTAAATATAATACTACGGTATTTTATTTAAGCAGTAAAGGTAGACTTATATTTTGAATAATTGAAGATTTAAGGTGAACTTATAGTAATATAGGTTACTTATGGAAATGATTGACATTTCTTGGGGAAAATATGTTTAGGTTAGTTACTTTTTTTATAAGATGTTAGGAGTGGTTGATGTTGTTTGGAGACCAATGATAAAATTTATCTTGGAAAACTATGTTATCAAATCCTTCGTATATTTGGGTTTCAATATTAGTATGGTTTATTTCAATGAATTTTAAGGATAGTTATTTTTGGAATGGTCTATGATGGACTTTGGGTAGTGCCATGGAACGTTTCATATTTAAAGTAGATTCCCTTCATATGGGGTTCATTCTTTTTGAAGAGATGTCTTATCTTACCCTTTCTGTTTTCAGGATAAATTTTTAAAGATAGATAGTTATTATTTTGTGGATTATGTGATTATCTAGAAGATGATTCTTGTTCTTTGATGAGACCCAGTAGTTTTTAATGCTATTTTTTTGGAGAAAAGATTAGTCTTAGTGAAACTTATTAAAGGATGAAACTCTACTTGGAGGTAAATATATTTCCCTATATTCTTATTCTAAGTAGTAAATTAATTCCTCAAAATTATGAAAAGGAATGTAAAACAAAAACATTGTTGGTTTATGTTTCCTACTGGATGATCAAATATCATTTACACATATCATAAAATTGTGATTTTCTTGTTTTTAACTTTCTCCTAATCATGTTTTCTAGCACTCCCCCTCAGAACGTGACCCTTTTTCTTCTCTTGCATGTCCATTGTTCATACATCGAATCCTAGTATGGGTTAACTCAGGTGACCTTGGTACTTCCTTTTCTTTCTTTTGATGTAATAGTGTTCTTGACTCTTTTTCGATGTGGGACTTTCAATTAAATTTCCAAGACCAATTTTAAAAATTGCAAGGACGCAATTTCTTAAGGGGGGAAGATTTTAACGACCCGAAATTTTGAATAAATCTTGTTTCTTAATTTTGTGTGTTATTTTATTTTTATACTCAATAAAACTGTTTCATTTAATAAAATGAGTATAATTAAAATGAGATTGTTCGGTGTTGACTATTATATGACCATTAGTGAGTATGACCTTTGGAAACTAAATGTTGCGATTATTGTCTCTAAATACAAGTGATGTTAGTTAATTAATATAGAAAGATGATTTGATGGCCTCATACAGTAGTCTCGGGCCAATCTAAGCCCATCTAAAAGAACTTGGGAAGGAGGTAGCACCACTGGGCTTTGCTCTAGACTAAACCCAGGCTGAACTTCATTGTGTGAAGATAGAATAGAATCACCTTCGCATGAAGTTGAAACTAACAGAGATTACTACTCGTGCAATGTGGGTCGAGCTACCCTCGGATTCTCTCACCTTAGCACACCTTACACATAGGTCCTATGCTGGGGTTATAAGGGGCTATGTAAGGAGACCATAGCTACGTTGTGTAATCCTTTGTTATAAATAAAATTGTGTTTTCTTCTTATGGTAATGTTTGTGAGTTTTCAAATGTTTGAATGAATATAGAATGTATTTTATTGATTTATTTTGAAAAAAGGATATTTTAAATATTTATGTAAACCTTTAATAATTAATGATGTGTAATTATTTTCAAAAAATTCTCTTCTACCAATGTGTTCTGTAAGAAATTTACCGTCTAATAAGATCACCTTAATTTTTGATGAATAGTAAATTATGAATAGTGATTTTATGCTTAGGATTAGTAATGTGACCAAATGTATTAGTAATCTCACTTAAATAAAGTATTAATATAATTTAGGCACATTGATTAAGTAGTGTCATTCAATAAAATATGTAAATAACTGTTTCATTAATTATTAGTCAAGTATTAGTTTTTTCGTGTGAGTAGTATTTTTTAATTAAAAAGTATATTAAATATATTTAAAAAATTATTTTTATAAAATGGAGTTAGTTTTTGAAATCAGAGAGTTGATATTTGGTTACGGTGAAATTATTGGATTTTTCTGAGAAAGATGAATTTTCGGTGAATTGTGATTTGTCAGTTTAGTGATTTGGGTGTTTAATGAAATCATTTAGGATGTAAAACATATGTAATCAATACGGTAGAGTTATGAATAGTATGATATGGTATTAGGTGTCACAATTGTACAATACCAATGGAACATACCATGGGAGAGCCCATGGTTTTTCCAATACCACCAATGAGGTGTCCCTTGGCCATTAATGCCTTGTCCCCTCACTTTCCCTATAAATATCATGCCATTATCTCATCCTTTCGACTCCAAAATCATCCTCAACTATGTTTCGGTCTCCTTACCTCCCAAAGAGTCCTCCCAAGGTTCCATAAAGTCCTCAAGGTCCCAACCTTTGTGATCTAATAGTTACGTTTTAAGATAAGGGATCATACCTCTCTCTTTCTTTCCAAGTACTCTATTTTATGTCATTTCTTTTATGCTCCATGTTCTTATGTTGGGGATGTTATTTTATATTCATCCTACTGTCCTTTTAATTTTAATATGATGAGAGAACCCCTCTTTATCTCATCAATTCATTTTAAGAATTTTTATGTGGTGTCGTTAGGCTACCGAATTTTTAAGGGATTCTTTCACCCTTCTCATTTTCAAGTTCTATTTTCATGTCAAGTCTTTAGAGTTAATTTTATTATGTTGGGGTATGATATCTATATATATCATACTGATATTATATCTTCATATGATGAGAGACCCTATTTGATCTCATCAATTCATTTTTTGAAGTTTTAGTGGCGCCGTTAGGCTGCCGAATTTTTAAGGGATTCTTTCACCCTTCTCATTTTCAAGTTCTATTTTCATGTCAAGTCTTTCAAATTCATTTTATTATGCTCGGGAATGATATATATATCTATCATATTTATATTTTATGTTCATATTATTAGATACCATTTTTTATCTCTTCAATTCTTTTTTTATGTTTTATGTGATGTCGTTAGGCTGCCGAATTTACATAAGAGAAATCTTATTTTTTTGTCTCCTTTCCATGTTTTTTAATTCATATGGTATGTCTTTAAAATTTCATTACCATGTTCTGATATCCTTTATATTCTCTGCCTCTACTATTTTATGGATCATTTATGAGTTGGTGACCCATGTCCCCTCTCTTTTCAATATTATCTAAAACCCTATAACATCGCCGTTATGCTGCAGAATTTTTGTCTGAAAATGTCTCTGTCTTTTTCTCAAGTTATTTTATTAAGTGAATACTCAAATATCATTCTTATATATGGGTATTAAAATATATATCAAAACGTTATATTTTAATTCTGGTATTTATATACATGAAACCCGATTTCCTTTTCCGTGGGTTTAAAGTGACATAAAGATCACCTCTTTAAATAAATTTTTAACATGTTATGACTATGAAATGAAACTCATTTCATTTATTATATATGGGTTGTTTATGAAATTATTGTAATGATATATGTGTCTCACATGACTACAAAGGAAAATTAATGGTGCATCCTGATAGCGCTCCAATCCATTCGGTAAAGACTTAATCTCTAGATATGCCCATTTTTACTGATTCCTTGGTAAATAACCTTGGTAATTTTTAATGACACCTTGGTGATGGACCTTGCTGAAACCGAAATGATTTTCTATGTTAAATGTTGTAGCCAAATCTTTATGTTATTAAACACGTTATTTTTATTATGATATGCCTCATGATCACTTTCTCATGCCATAAAGTTATTTTTCGTGGCTTTTGATGTATCTTAAGTTCACATGTAAAATGTTTCCTTTGTTTCCCTTATTGGGCCTTCTACTCACTCTTTCATTTGATGTATGTCCCCAGGTTATGGGATGCAGTAATGAACCTAGGATGAACATAAGGAGAAGCCTTTCAAGTGTTTACAAAGAATGTTATATGTTTTTATGCATTAAGTTCTTGGTTTCGAAGACACTAATCCTTATTGATCCTTGGATTTTTATTTTATAATGAGAGTTAATGTTATAAAAAGGTGGGATGTTATACAACTTTTCATGCACATGAAATAAAGACTTTACCCCTCCTTCTTAAAGAAAATGGTCATCGATGTATCTAGATGAACATCCCCATTTACGTGTGGGATTTCTTTCTTAATATCATGAGATATTATTTGTAACTCACGTGCTAATGCGGGTTTTCTATTGGTGTCACGACATGATTCCCTCAGATGTATCAATTCATCATACATATATTTGAGGATCGGAGCAATGGAGATAATGTGAACATCCCAATAGCGGATGTCATCTCCTTCATGACTCATAAATATAGAATATGTCTGTAGACTCCACCAACTAAAAAGATCATGACCAAACTAATCATTCATATATACATAGGTGTTACCTCCTCACAAGGTATGATAATGTCCTATTTATTGTAGTTCATTTTTTATCACTATATTGGTTTTCCACAACCAGTACTCCCACATCGAGGAAGTCATAACACCGCCTCCTTGGCGAAATTCCCAACTGTCCATTCAGACCATTGATTTGTCTGTCTTTGAATCTTGAATGGTGGATGATTAGAGTACACCAATATTTCAACTGAGTGTGGTTTCATATCCAGGGTACATGAGCTATGATGCATAAAACAGAACAAGGATGCTTATTTATCACAATTTATACACCCATACTAGAAATTTTTACAGTTGAAAATGCATTATGGTCTTGAAATGAAGAGACACATAGGTTGGTCATTGGATCTAGTGTAAGGACCTCCCAGATATGTAAATGATCATAAAGGGAAGGATATTTACTCTATGGAAAATAATGGTAAAATTTCTTAAAGGACCCTTCTAGATTGGTGATAGTACTATAAAAATCATCTTAGTAGTCTTTCCTGACAACATTCATCATATACTCAATGTCTTTTTTAGAATTTTCATCAAAAACTAAAATAAATCTAGTGTCCATTGGACTTATAATTAATAATAAATTTTATTTTATAATAGGTTTAATTTGAAGAAAAATATTAATATATGTAAATTTGGTAGTGAATCGAGTTCATGAACACAGATCACTCAAATGCATCATGAAAGTTCCTCACGCGAGAACCACATACGTGATTCTTGTGAAAGTAACTCACCAAAACCTGTTAATGGAGATGCTAGATACAAAACATATAGTTTTGAACCAATCCTTCAAAAAATAAAGTTTCAGATCTTTGTAGAAGACTACTGTGGGTGACTAGAGTGGGGAGATCATAAATTTCTAATTCTCTAGAGTTGTTCACTAAAATGAGGGAACTATTTATCAATGAGGATGCCTCCTGGTGTTACCCATGAATATGCTTTTCCAACACAAAAAACATGAGTTAGGTACTAGTGTGGGAGTCCTATGTTATTAATTTCATCCTTTCCATCCATTTACTATGGGATGGGACCCTCCACATTCATATTAGATCAAATCATGAGGGGGGGGGGGTTTGAAACTTGCATTTTTCACATTGATGAAAAGGTGACAATAAGAAATACCATATATAAAATAATAATAAATAAGTGGAAATGGTCATGGATTGAAATTGTCCCAAATTCAATTTGTGCTGGCCCATCTATAGCGTTGTTGGTGTGCACGGTACCCATTTGAATCTCCTTAATGTGACTACTCCTTCACCCAGGATCCAATATTTTCGTTAAATAAGACCTTGAGGGAATTGCTTTATAAGTATGGTAATCACTGAATCCCAACTGATGATCTTATAACCCTAGTTCTTTTCTCAAGACCTTTGTAATTATCTAGTTAGTTATATAACACCTATACAAGAAGGAATTAAAGGGGAATAGTGAAACTAAATCCCTTCATGTGTTTTTAATAAACAACACATAATTCAGGCATTCTCCCAACCCCTAATTAATTAATACTATCATGAGGTCCCCTTCCAAAAAAAGGACTTGTGGAAATTATATCTAAGAATACATCTATATACCATTGAATCATTGAGAGAATCGTCACCCATGTATACTCATCTAGGCTATCTATCTCCCAAGGTGCCACAAGTTCCCCAAAAAATGATTACATGAAACACACATTATGTGAGCCCCTTGTATTTTCATACACTGCAACCCATATGATCCATTCATAAATCCTTCTTCAATGTCATCCATTGTTTTCCCTCTCATCCAGTAACCCCTATTTTGAGAGAGGGTTCAAATAAAATCCTCCACCAAGACCTCAATACATGCCCAAATATAGTTAGTGGAACAATACTATTCCCTCAATTTGGGTTTGTATTCATATGATCAAAGGGATCTCAAAGATTTCAGGTTGGCTGGTCAGGGTCTATGGGGTGCAATTGGGTTTGTATCCCAATGGTCAATAGGACCCCTATTCTAAGGGAAGGTGTTCATGAATTCCCATTCTAGAGGATTAGGGTTTGGACCATATCCTTCCCTTCTCATCTCTATGACTTGGAGTCACCATTTCCAAGTTGGAATGCTGAGTATTATTCTTTATTTTCCCTTCAACGTGGAATCAGTCTCTTATCCCACCGCGGAACCAATTTTACCACTACCACCTTGATTAAGGCCTTATATTTTCATGTTGATGATTATTGTCTCTCTACCCTCTACCATTGTATCAATCAACTTCATTATGTTAGGGGTGAAGTGAAGATACATTTTTTTTTATCTAAGCAATCTTCCACCATCGCCCTGTCCTCTTCCACCAGAAAAGGATAATAAGTGTGTGCTTTGTGAGATCTACTCCTTTTACTTGATTATCTCACCCAAAATAACACATGTGGAATGAGTGGTTTGTGGTGATAATCACACCCATACAATCTACGGGACAAAGTTAACTATGTGAACATTGATTCAATGTTATACTCAAATAAGGATATATAGGAAGACCACATGGGGCCCAAGATCAATGGGAATCCTCCTAAGGAGTAATACTCAGTCATAATTAATTTAATATGTACATTTACCCTAGAAGTGAGCCCATATTTAATCCACTAAACTATCATGAGTTAAAACATCCCTCATGTTCTCATTTTATAAGGATATACTCTTAAAGAATATGTCCTAACTTAATCCTCTCAAATGATCATGGCCCCTTAAATGATAATCCTTTTTTGAAAAACCTAAATTGGTGGGGTAATTAATTGTAGAAAAATGTGGGCTTTGTTTCACATCCAAATGGGATACGTAGGAATCCACTCTGAGGACCAAAACCAAAACCACAAGTAAACCATGTTCTTTCATGGTCCACATTTTGAGAAGGGTAAAATTCAACATGAGAATCCATATCTATCTCAATTTCCTAGGGATGCTTCAGCAAAAGTCCCACACCAAGCTATGACTAATAACCTTCTGCCTAGATGTCCTTACCATGTGACATTAAACTGCACGGTTAGGTCCTTATGACAAAACTGTAATAGTTATGATGTTCCATGTTAAATGGAACCAAACTATATTTGTCATAGTTCCATTCATAAGGATATATATGAATCCCATCTAAATGTTTGATCCCAACATCAAAATAAATCTCATCGCTCTGAATAATGACAATCTCTTAAGAGATCTCAGTCTCCCTATATCACAATAAACTCCAAAGTTCCCCATTAAGTTTCTATAAAACCAATGTCATCATAAAAATTGACAAAGAATCTCTATGTAGTACATTATATGATACCACTGATGGAGACCCTGTGTTAGACCCCATTATTATGTGAATTATTTTTTTGAATAAATTTATCTTTTTGAATTTTTTTAAACATCATGTTAAACTATAAATAATAATTTTTAAATATATATATATATATTAAAAATCCAATTAAAACATTTTTCAACCATGGAATTGACACTTCATGCACTACATGCAATACCCACATTTCTTGCGCTACCCGTAACACTGACTTTTCATACATTACCAACAATATCGGGTTTCTAAAAAGCATCATTTAATTGTTATAATTATAAAAACGAGTTATTTATAACATAGATGGTAAAACAATGTTATATGAATAGTAATAACAACTTTTAAAGTTTCGTATAATGGATTTTTATAAATAAAATTTATTCATAATGATTAAAATCTTCTCTTAAGGAGTTACCCAATAAAGAAGTAGTATATTCTCTATATATTTAATATGATAAAATAAAATTCATTTTGAAATTCATTTTTACTAAATTTTCGTAGGTTTAATTTTCGGATTTTTTCTCAGAAACATCAATTTGTTATGATTAATGAAATATAGTGGTCTTTAGTTAAAACAGAATTTACATTTATATATTTAATAAATAGAAATTATATAAATTTTTTTTAAGTTCATATTAGATTAATTATAAATATAATATTAAAAGATAGGTCACTATAATAAAATTTTCATTAAAATTGATTATATATACTTAATAAACTTATAAACATCGTTTTACTTTAAAAACCTATAATTTCCTCCCATCTGTAGGATTAGCCTTAATGATAATTTTTTCATTTCTGGGGATTGAATTTTTAAAAAATTACATACACCATTTTAATCAGTATAATATTTTTAGTATAATTATACCATATTTATTTTTGATCAAAATGTTTAGTAGAAGTGATTAACATTAATCTCATCGATTAAGGTCAAATTAAGCATAGTTAGGGACGAAACCATAATCATAGGGGTCCAAATGACCTAAAGAATTGTCCAAAACGAATTTTATGGACATATTAAGTAAATAGACCTTAGATTATATATTTTGGATAGAATATTATGTATTTTTTTATGTAATAACATGTATACAAATAATTTGTTTCAAAAATTCAATGTTAGTCAATTTCATTCAATAAAAAAGGCCACCACCTCTCTCTCTTACGTAAACCTCACAAACCTATTAGTAAGGGACAATATAATCCACATAAACTTCCTAACATATCTTAATTCTTCTTGTAATCCTAAACTAGTCAGAAGTTAGTATACAGAATCCTTATGGCATAAACTTATAGGAGTTACCCAAAAAAATAGTAACATCTTCTCTTAAGTCCCCCCTTTTATTTTCATTCACCTCCCCATCAACATTCTTTTTTCCATGATATTATAAAAATAAAATTCAACAATAAATAATAGGATGTTTATGCTAATTTTTCAAATTAAACACACATAGACATCCATCAAATGGATAATGAACATACTATTTATGTGTACGGTGAACAACTACCTCAGCAAAGGTTGATTATTCAATTTTCTTACAAACTCTCATTGGGAAATTAAGATAAGAACTCTATTTATATATTATTAGTATTATATTTTTGATTTATTTTATATTATCTATTAATTTTATAACATATATATCGTTATACTTTCTATTTGGTGTTAATGCAATTATTTCATTTTTGGAAGTGTGGGTTATCGTCCCCTCAATAGAATGTGATTCATTGACACACTACATGGAAAATATTATGGATATGTTTAGTAAAATTAAATGATGTATATTATATAATAATTATAATGGAATAATGATATATATATAGACATATTTCATTTAAAATATTTCTTTTAATATGAATATAAACACAGAAATAGCATTCTTGCATACGTTCGACTTACGATCTACATGAACAGTGTACTCCATTCCATACATCTATATTATATAGATTATCATAATAGATATATATTTAATATGAATTATATTTATATCATGTTTTATAATAATAATTCATTAAATAATTATATTGAAAAAAAAATCATATTAAGTCACATAAGAAGAACTAAACGAATATTGCTAGATATAAATAATTAAACATAGTATGGTTAAAAAGATGGTAATATATAGTATTAATAAAACCATATATGGTATTTGATATAATAATATGATTCTGTAAAATATTTATAATAAATTTATATTTATTATATAGGTGTTGTGAATGACTACGACGTGAGTCAAGACACAATGTAATGGTATTTCATCTCACTTTTTATTTCTGTGATATACATGATTTATTCACTAGTAATTACATTTGGGGGGAGTGTATACTTCCCATTTATGTTTTAATTATTCATATAATTATATTTTTGGGTATTTACTTATACATTATATGATTTTTATTTCATGTGGTTTATGTTTCAAATGATACCAAATTGGAATCAAAATTTTGTCTCAATTTTCATTTAATGAGACTTGTCTTTCACTCTACAGAAAAATTATTTTCAAAGGTGTATATAGTTCCATTTTACAAAAAAAATTATGAATATAATTATTTCTATTATATTTTAAGAATAATTTACTATTAATTTTTTCATGGGTATTATGGTTCAATGTTTCCAAGTTTTAATTGTTTATTGAAAAAGTATCATTGTTTTTTGAGATTGTTTTTTTTATTCTTACTTTTTGGAAATCTTATGATCCATATATCAAGAAAACACAGGTATGTACTTATTATAATTTTATTCATGATATATTAATGTATTGAAAACATTTTTCTAATATTTGGTACATAATATTGATAAGAATGTGTTTTTAATATATCTTGACTCTACCCCCTATTTGTTCGGATATATATGTTCCTTCAAAACCATGTTTTATAAAAAGGGTTACTAATAATATTTTACAAATATCCTAAAACAATTAAAATATTTTTTTTCATTTTTTTCTTTTACCAATATCTTTAGTGTAATATTTTTTTATTTTTGATTAAGGAAATTTTCTATCCTTTTTATCATGAATAAAGGAATATTCTTTTTTACCTTAAATGACATGTAAAAATTTACCCTCCCTCATTCCCTTTAAAATTAATTTTAATTTTTTTGAAAGTATACTTTTTTATGATTTTTTTTCAATATTATTTTCATGAATTTTTTTTTAGAATTTATTTCAGTATTGTGTTATAATTTTTCAAGTAAAATTTTTTTCAAAATTTTTTCAAGATTATTTTATATGTTTTCAAGAATAATTGTTTTCAAAATGTCTTCAATACTTATTCATAAAATTTTATAGTATTTTCAAATAACTTTTTTAAAAAAAAACAAAAATTCTTCTTTCCTATGTTTTCAAGTAAAAATGATTTCGAAAATATTTAATGGTTTATATTTATTATTTCAAAGAAATCATTTTTTAATATATTTTGAAGTATGTTTTATATATTTTCAAGGAAAAAAATTTTGAAACAAATTTTATGTATTTTTTTCTATTTTCAGTTAATTTTTAGTAAAAATTATTTTTAGGTTTATGTTTTAAAAAATATTTTCCAAAAAAAGGGATATTTTCCCCAAAAAAAATTGCTAAAAAAACTTGAAAATTATTTTCAATATAAGATTACATTAGTTGATGTTACTATTTCTCTATTATGAACTTTCTTAAATAATCCACTATTATTATTTCCATGAAATAATTATAGTTAATGTCATGGTATTTTTGAAGATACTTTCTCTCTCATTGATTATATGTTTAAAAAATAATGTTTTCTTTCTTGGTCTATGTTTTTGATGAAATGGTTTGGAAACCTGAATCTTTTTCCATAGTTCTTGACATGATTACATATTTATGATATCGATTTTATTTTATGGGTTTGGATATGATTATTTAGGATCTTTTGGATTATATATATATATGAATTGATTATCAGGGTTGTGGGACCTATATCTCCCTCTATTTCATTGGATAACAATTTATATCTCCGGAGATAAACATTTCTAGAATGAGAAATATACTCGGTTTAGCAATATATGGTTATAATATGAAATGAACTTGATTCAATAATTCAGGGAAAGAATGAAAAGTGAACTCAGTTCAATAATAATAGGATGGAATGATGTATGAACCCAGTTCAGAAAAGGAATTTTTCCACGAAGATGGTATCTATTGTAATACCTTGGCTACCAAGTAAATAATTAAATATTCTTATATGTCTTCCACAATTCCATGTTTTATTCCTAAATTATGTTGTCATGACTTATGTTCTTTATTTCATCAAGATTCATGTATTATGAACTTCTAATATTTATTATGGTCCAAAATATGCTAGTTATGGTTTTCAAATGTTATACTCATGTTCCATACCATTTTATGTTTGTTATGCTTACACATTTAATTTATTTACTTAATTAAGAATCAGAGCTCGCCTCTTTCATGTGTTTCCTTTACCCATGTTATGATGAATGGTTTTATGTATAATCACTAAAGGTGGTGATCTTTATAAGATATCTTGAAGATTATTCTATAGGATAAAATACTTCTTTCCCATGTTTCCGAAGCCAATCAACTATTATGGTCCTTAGGAATGTATTTTTTTATGAAATATGTATTTATATAAAATTATGTAATATCTTTGTATGTTAACCCAATGTCACAAAAATTTGTTTCTATGGAAATAATTAGTAAGCCTTTATAATATAGGAGGAGATATATTTAGTGATATCCCTTTGTATATTTATAATGACATGTTTATGGATATCACTAAAGATATGTAGAAGGATGCGTTGAAATTTTAGAAAATGTTCTAGATATTTTGTAATGGATAGGGTGAGTAGTTACCTAGAAATAAATCCCTATTTGGGTACTATAAGTGGATGTGGATTTTCAATTGATGTAACTAAGGGTAACATCATCGATAAAATGTTTCAAGACTGACTCGTGGTAATCTCCTACACAGCGACCGACCTTATGAATCATAAGGTTTGACACTCCTGGGTGAAATTCTTTGTAATTTAAAAAACAATAGATGAAACACCATGAATGATTTAAATATAATTTGGCTACGAATAACCTAGGATGAAACTGGGGTGTCTTATATTTAGGAAGGTTTCCTGATTTATACATCATATAAGTAATTTCTTTCATGAATGTGTGGTTTTCTAATATGAGTAGTAATGCTCACACTATGCTTATTTTTTTAGACCCTTATGGGAATAGAAAATAATTGTATTAATGTTGAATGTGATGTTTTATTTTCTAATGAGATGTTATGTTTGTTGATCACTAGAGTAATGGATATTGTGATCATCACTAATCATTTTTTCATAGAACATGACTAATAATGTGTGCCTTAAGAAACTCTCAAACTAAATAAGGATGATAAAGAATGATATCATTAGGTTTTTGAGTAATGGAATACTTAGAGGAATAAAATTTTCAGTTTCCATTATGTCAAGAATGTAGAAAGAATCACAAAGGTAAATGTCTTTGAGGAATAAGAATATTGTTTACTATAGTAAAGAAGGAAACAAAAAATAGTCTACTTTGGGAAAATTAAGAGTTTGATTAATGAAATGGATGATAATATTGTCATCCCTAAGGAATAATTGAATTCTAAGTGTTTTATGTTTAGAATAAATGTTCATTATGGAACTCAATTTCTAAGGAGAAAATCTCATGATGTGGATCAGTAAGATGGTGTAGGTAAAGGTTACAATGCTGATGATGAAGAAACTGCATATGAAATGTCCATGAAAAGTACATGATTAATAGATTGATAAACCTTTATATGTTACTTACTTTATGATAATATTAATGGGATAAAGATATATTGGATATGAATAAGTAAGTTGGAAGATACTAATTATCAAGGATCCAATTAAGGCCTTGTTGTCAAGTAGGTTATGGTATCCTGGATGAATTTTAAACCTTCATGGATTTATGGAATATATTTGATAATAAAAGTAATATGTGAGTATGATTTTTTTTCCTATATTATTTATTGAAACTATGGTTATTCAAATGATTCGTTAGAATATATGATGTGGGTATTCACATATATGGAATATGAAAACCAATAGCTACATTGTGATATATGGAAGATCAAATTGTACCTAATTTTGTGAATTTCCTTCTAATGATTTGGATTTTCATTTTTAGAAGGGGTGATAAGGTTTTTCATTCAGGAAATGACGATTTTAAACTTTAGAGGAAGTATTTATGTTTTGATATTGGGCTGAAAACATTGATTAAATGTATATTAATCTTTTAACCTTATTTCGAGGATGTCTATAATAGTTTTTAAATTATATTAGTGCAGTTTAAGAAAATAAAATCTTGTATATTGGGTGAGAGCCAATATAGTCTAGAAAGGTTGTGTTTCATGAACCCCTGATCTAAGGATGATAAGTGTTTCATGCCTAAAAATTCCCCACACATCATCCTTGTTATGTATAATTTTTTTAATGTATAATTATTTTTTATGAAATAGTAGTGTTACATTTGACGTTTAAATATTAATAATATTGATTTTTTAGAATAGTCATAGATAAATAGTAAGACTTATCATTAATTAACGATCCTTAATATCTATGAAAATTGTAGTTTAGAGTTTCGAAATATCAATGTCAATTTCTGGATATCCATCTCTCAATGAAATGGACAAATTAGAAATTGAAAAAATTACAACTAAATAATAAAATTTTATTTTTAGAAATATATCATCTAAGTAAATTTCATTATACTTTTGATTTATAAATTAATTACTCAATTATAGGATAATGATCAAGAAATATTATTCTCCTAATACCTTAAATTTTGATGTACTAAAGACCTAATAAATCATCACAGATTTATGAATTTTAGGCCCTCAACATTTATTGGATCAGTCACTTTTTTTGTGATTTATGACCTCAATCAATAATTGTTAATCTTTACACATTTCTTCAATATCTAATCTTCACTCCCAGCATATGTTCCCTTATGTGGAAACCCATTTATATGTTTCAATAGGTTACCATTATGGTCTTAATCTTCCATTTTAGGGGATGTTTTATTATTAATTTCTATGATGTTTTTTTTTATGAATGATACTTTCAAGTATTGAAACATTGATAACACATATTAATTTAGAGGGTGAAATTTCTTTTCATGATGGTAGAACATAACAGCCCAATATTTTGTTAAATGATTTTTTTCAAATAAATTTTTCTTCTTGATATTTTACATTTCTAGTGACAATATAAATAGTTTATATATATTTATATATATTAAAAATAATAATTAAAACATTATTTAATATGAAACATATTATTCTTGTTCTATATACTATACCAACATTAATTTCAATACCTGAAACACCGACTTGGAGTATATTACACACAATACTGGGTTTCTACAAAACCTCATTTTATATTTATAATTATGAAAATGACTTATTTTTAACCTAGATGTTAAAACATAGTTATATTAATTGTATTAAATAATTTTTTATTTAATGGTTTTATATAAATAAAATATATTAATAACTAAAAATATATGTTTTTGTTAAATACTATATATGTTTAGAAATAATATAAACTACACTTCATTCCCTTCTATTAAATATAATAAAAAAAATTATAAAAATATAAAAATTTAATTACATAAAATAAAACGAATTTTTTTTAATTTATTATGATAAAATTAAATTAGAAAAATTTTGGGTACTTTTCTGATAAAATTTATTTTCTAATGAATACTAATAAAAACTCATTTTTACTTAAAATATACTTTTTTAAATAATTATTAGTGATAAATTTTATATAATAGTTGTTTTAAGTTAAAATTATATCATTTATGAATATATTAATACAATTTAGTTCATTATAAACAATTTCAATTTGAAATTTCTTATTTTTACATAATAATCTTTTGAACATGTTTCTATTTTAAAAACATGTAATTTTATCTCGTCTATGGGATTTTCATTAATATTAATTTTTTCACATCAGTGAATTTAATTTCAAGTAAACAACAAACCCTATTTTAATAATTATAATATTTATACAACAATTCAATCATGGTGATTTTTTATAAAAATTATTACTAAATGTCAATCAAATTAATCACAACGATTAAGGTAAAATTAAGCTTAATTATGGACTAAACCTTTATATTAGGGCCCAAATGAACTTTACACATGTAAAAAACCAATTTTCTAGACATATGTTTTCCATAAAAATTCCATTTATTATTTATTTTGTTTCATTGTTACTTTTTTATTTAATAAAATGTTTGCAGGTAACTTGTATTCAAAAATTCCGTGAGAATCATTTTACCTACAAATAAAAGGCCAACACCTATCCCACATACTTACACCTCAAAAACATGTTAGTTTAGTCCAATACCTACCCAAAAAACGTCCCAAAATCCCTAACTTCTCCTAGAATACTTCCTTTTGTTATAATGAAATCCAAGGAAGTATTTTTAAACAAACTAAAAGGAGTTACCCGATTAAGAGGTGACAACATCCCACAAGTCCATTATTTTACATTCATTAAAATTCTTTCCAATTTATTTTCTCTTTAATTTTATAAAAAACCAGTATCCTAAACATACTGGGATTTTGTTATGCTAATCTTCCAACCAACATATACTCACACCTCTATCTATTGTTTAACGAACACACTATTTATGTGCATTATAGAATAATGCCTCACTAAACAACGATTGTTCCATTTTCATTAATTCCTCTCATGGTGGAAATTATGATGCATAATATGTTTATAAATGTCATATATTATATTTATTATTTATTTAACCTTATTTATACCTTTAACAAAAAATATGTTTATACTTTTCATTTTTTTTAATACGATAATTGTTTTTGAGGAAGTGTGGTCTACCGCCCCCTCAATGAAAAGTGAGTATTTCACACAATACATAGAATGTGTTGAGGATAGGGTTTAGTGAACTTATAGGATATATATGATATAATAATTATAGTCTAAATAATATAAATATATAAATATATCCTTTATCATTTTCTTTCAATACAAAAATAAAAACACCAGCATCATTTATGTGTACGTACGACTTATTGTCTCCAAGAACTGTGTATTCCATTTCATTCTTATATATTCTATAAATATTATAGTAAAAATATATTCTATATAAATAAAATTTATATCATGATTTAAATTCTTTAATCTTTATATAAGTGTTAGTACCCACAATATAACACATTAAGATACAAATGAATAACACAATAAATATAACCCGAAATGGAACCTTAACATATGGTAGTTAACAATCAGGTAATATAATGTTGTAATCATACCATATATGGTATTAAAAATAAATATATGGTTTTTAAAATTATTTATAATAAAATTATATTTATTATTCAGGTGTTTCGAATTAGAATGACGATAGTCCGAACACCAGTTAGGGGGATTTCATATCACTATTTATTTCTAAGAGATATATACTTTATTCACCTAGAATTATTTTTGTGTGGTGTGTGTAATACCCATTGATGTATTCAATGATACTTATAATTATATTTATGGTTATTTAAATATCCATTATGTGAACCTTATTTCAAGGGTTTTATGCTTCAAAAGGAACATAATTGATAAAACCGTGTTCTCTCAATTTTCCTTCTTTGAGACACATGTTTTGTTATGCACATAAATTCATTTTACAAGTGTATATATTTCCATTTTACGTAATATGTAGTAAATCTAATAAATCCTATTATATTTTATGCTTTATAAAATTTCAAATTATTAAAAAAATATTATAGTTTAAAGATATTATTTATAAGAGTTTATTGAAACAATCTCATCACTTCTTGAGATTGTTTATGTTTATGATTCTTTGACAAAATATTTTGATCCATATATCAAGAACACTCATGATTTTATTTATCAAATATTTATTGATGATATATTAATGTATTGGTACCATATTCATACTCATTATTTAATAAGTTAGATAAGAATTATTTTAGGAAATCTTGACTTTACCCCCTATTCGATGGGATATCTATGTTCCTTTAAATCCTTCATTCCTAGAAAGGGATTAAAATAATATTATACCATTATCCTATAATGTTTATAAGAAACTTTTTACTCTATTATTTTTTACCAATCTATTCAAGGTAATATTTTTTTCTATTTCCAATTAAGGTATTTTTATATCCCTGTAACCGTCAAAATAGTATATTCTTTTTACCTTATATGACATGAACAGAATTACCCGCTATCATTTCATAGAAGGTTTATTTAAAAAAATTTAAATGATTATTTTTATAAAAATTTTTTGAAATATTATTTTCATGGAAAATTGTATTAAATTTTTTTTTCAAGATCTTTTTCTATGATACCATGATAATTGTTTTGAATATGCTTTTAAGCTTCCTTTATATGTTTTCATGGAAAATTATTTGAAAAATGTTTTCAAAACTTATTTATAGGTTTTCAACGTATCATAAAAGAAATGGTTTTTAAAAAACAATTCAATGTTCTATCATATATTTTCTGGTAAAATTGATTCCAAAACAATTTTTATATTTCTTTATAAGTTTAAACGGGGTTTTCAATGAAAATGGATTTAATTTGTTTTATTCTTATTTTAAAAGATTTCAAGGAAAATAGTTTTCAAAATAATTTCTAGTATAATTTATATTATTTCAACATATTTCATAAGAAAATGACATTAGAATGGTTTTATGTTTTAAAAATAAATCTTTAAATAAGAATGTATATTTTCCTCAGGACTTATTTTCAATTATATTTCAAAATTATTTTCCCTCTAAGATGAAATTCCTTGAAGTTAATCACGGCCTTAGAGAAAATGTTATAAATGATCTATTAATATTCTTTTTATGAATGGGTTAAGGATAATATAATTGGCTTCATGAAATGAGCTCCCATTTCATAGGTTATAAGTTTATGAAATCAATTTTTAAAATGGGAAATTATTTTGATGAAATGTTTATGAAACCTATATCTTTTACATGGTTTATGATATGTATAATTTTTTATTATTACCATTTAATTTCAGGGGTTTTGATATGGTTATTTATTATATATTAGAACATATTTTTATTATTTCACTATGAGATGTAAGAGACCAATATCTTCGGCCTATGCATTTGTTATGATTTATATCCCATAATATAAACATGGATGGGAAAAAGAAATGAAATCAGTTCAGTAATTAATGGTTGGAACATGAAATGACATCGGTTCAATAATATAGGGAGGGAACGAGTGGTGAAATCAGTTTTGAAATTTTGGTCTGGAATGGGTTGTGAACCAAATTTCATAAAGTAAATTGTCCACTAATATTGTCATGACATCAATTCCTTGAATACTATAAAATTAATTATATATTCTAATTTGTCTTCCACAATGTCATGACCCGACCCTACCCGGGCTCGAGCCGCAACTACCCCAAGACTGCCTCCATAGGCCAGGGGCTGGCGATCAGCGCCGAAGGCAGAACATCTCGGGGAGGCCTTTGCCTAAGCTCCTGTACACACGCACATGCAGCAAACTCAATGCAAAAGTGCAGAGTAAAGAATGAACAAGCAGAGTAAAAAAAGAACAACTGCTATATATATAAACCACAGATGTGCATCGACCTCTAAACAGTACAGAGTACAAGCTGAAAAGAAAAGGGGAAAAACACGTGCCCAACCAAAAGTGCCACAACCCGGCAACAGGTAAAAAAAAAGAAATAGCTAACGGGTCTCCCACATGGAACCCGACCACGACCACCGCACGCGGTCCAAGCTCCCAAGCTCCTACTCTCTACTGAAGCCACGCTCCACCTGTCCGTCGTCTTCAAGGGCACACCAAGTGCGGGCAAAGCCCAAGTAGGGGTGAGTATAAAAATACTCAGTAGGATACCCTGAAGGCTTGAGGGAGCAACAAATGAGGTACCCAAGGGTGAGCGGTAGAGAGAACTGAAAAGTAGAGGGGTACAACCGATGGTGCAGTATAGATTCCAGCTCAACCCAACAAAAGAAAGTAAGTAGACTCACCCAGGCACAAGGAGCTAGAAACGGTGAGAAGATGAACTTTTCGTCGAGTCTTCGCTGCCTATAGCAGGAGAATAGACTCGTCCAACCACGAGAAGCTAGACACGGAAAGCACGTGGCATACCCCGTGCGTCTTCGCCTCACCTGGAAGGAGAGTAAGAAAACCCAAGAAGTGGGTACCAGAAACAAGGTATATACATATCGGTATGCTCAACAAGAAACCCGAACGACATCGTAAGGGGATCCCCGTCCCGTAGCTCAGCCCCAGAAAAAGTAGCCAACAGTCCCAAAAGTAACCTCCATCATCGATACCCAGCAACCTTCACGTCTGCCCTGAACCGAAAGCCAAGGGTATCAGTCACCGCACCTTGATACTATCCGCTTTGGGAGGCACTAACTCACCCGCACGGTTTTAGATCACATCGCAAGAACGCATCTCGGTGGGGAAAGCGCCCCTTCAACTTGAGAGGTCTAGGGAAAGTAAAACCACACCTTGTCACTGCCCCGTAGTCGAGAGGTCTCCTCAGAGTCAAGCTGTCACAACCCCAAACCATACAACCAAGGGTCCCGCTTCGGTAATCACGGAGGTAAGCCACAGACTAGCCTAGCTGAGATGACTGAGTCTGGAATGCTAACAGGTGTCCCCACTTCCCAGCCCTGTTGGAGGGTAATTCGTAACCAGATATAGGGTGACTCACTACCCAGCCCTGCTGGAGGGTAAACCTTAATACATCGTCAGGCGACCCACTACCCAGCCCCACTGGAGGGTAAACCATAATCAGATATCCGGTGACCCACTGCCCAGCCCTGTTGGAGGGTAAACCCTAATACATCATCAGGCGACCCACTGCCCAGCTGTGTTGGAGGGTAAACCATAACACATCATCAGGCGACCCACTGCCCAGCGGTGCTGGAGGGTAGACCTGCAATAAGTCGACAGACGACCCACTGCCCAGCCTTGCTGGAGGGTAGTCCTAGAATAGACGACGGGTGACCCACTGCCCAGCCCTGTTGGAGGGTAAACCCCAAGAGGTCGTCTGGTGACCCACTACCCAGTCTCTGCTAGAGGGTAGACCCTAATAGCGTCGGGTGACCCACTACCCAGTCTCTGCTAGAGGGTAGACTCTAATAGCGTCCGGTGACCCACTGCCCAGTCTCTGCTGGAGGGTAAACCCTAATAGTGTCGGGTGACCCACTGCCCAGTCTCTGCTGGAGGGTAAACCCTAAAAGTCAGTGAGCGACCCACTGCCCAGCCCTGCTAGAGGGTAAGCCCGAGGAAGTCGATGAGTAACCCACTGCTCATCCCCGCTAGAGGGTAAAACTCAGAACTGCTCTAGACATCTCTACAGGAGGGTGAAACACTGGCCAATCGAACACGGAGTGGGTATCGCGCAGCCACCCAACTCCATAACAACTCTCCCAAAAGAGTTTCAGCGCCTGCTCCAACACGGGGTGCCACTAGCACCGCTACTGGCCGATCCATCGAGAACGAAACTAGGGGAGACCACTCAACCCCGCTGGTCAACAAACGAGCACCGAGCTATGGGAAAAACTCCACCCTACTGGTCAAACAATCACACGGAGGGACCCTCTACGCCGCGAGAGGTCCAAGTACGCAAAGTAGAACCCGACACGCACGTGGGGCCCACACAACGTGTGGCCCCATCTCAACCCCAACTGAGCGCACAACCAACCTCAGGTACGAACCACACGTACCTCCAAGCGCTCCCGTATACTCCCAGAGCATACCTCGTCTCCAGCCCAAGGGCTATCGTGCACACGACACCCAACATCAACGCGAAGTCGTGACGTAACATCTCCAACTCAAAGGCCCGGGCACGACCAACCACATCTTGTGAACCACTTACTTCACTCTCCCAAGAGTGCGCGATCACACGCCATGGGCCCGCTACAAACAAGGTAGGGCGAACCACCACTGGAGCACCTTTCATGCTTCCACATTTCTCAAGTTCACGCAAGAGGCACCGTACAGCCAAACGGTTCAAAACATTGTAATCCTTGCGAAAAAACACACAAGTTAGACTACTCACTCAACCAAAATGGTCAACAGGTAGCAAAGGTACTATTCACCATGACCAACCCATGTGGGGACCACCCCAGAATCCCGAAACTGAACAAACGGAGCACACCACTGCGTTCCCTAAAAAAATCACGGGATTGTCTACTCAACCACCCAAAACGGCCACCCGGTGAAAAAGATACTATTCACCAGAGCCCGGTCGGGTGGGACCCACACCACATCTCCGAAAGAGTTCGGGCGGACTGCGCCATCGCGATGCTCTCAGAAAAACACGTCGAAAGCACTACTCACTTGAGTAGAATAGGTATCCAGAAAAAACGATGCGTTCTGGCACACCGCACACGAGCGGCGCCACGTGGGACCCGCATCCCCGGACCTGAAACTCAACAAACGGATCGCACCGCCGCGATCCTCTCGAAAAAGTACACGAAATGGACTACTCACTTGTCCAAAACAGTCGCCTGGTGATAAAGCTGGAAATCACCATCAACTCCCGAAACGGCCCTTGCGGGGCCTGCACCATCGTTCGGAATTATAGCGGGCAGTCTACGCCAACGCGTTGCCCTCGGAAAAACACCCAACAGCGACTGCTCGCACGCCCCGTACGGTCGTCCGAGGAAAAAGCTGCTAAAAGCTACACGCAGCTCAAATGACCTGTCGTGGGGTCCACGCCTGAACTCCGGCTTCAACGCCCGGAACTGCTCTGGAAACCTCTGCCTCAGTGCCAGGGTCACAACGCCGCTGACGGCGCTCAAATCGGGCGTCGCAAGCATCCGCGCCGTCCAAAACAAGAAACTCGGGGAAAACGCTCGCCCACTTAAGGACACGTCGCGCCTCCGCGACCCCTTGTTTCGAGAATTAAAATTTTCCAAAACCATCTCAAAACATTCCCCTCGACGCAAGCTCCGCGCTGCCGTAGACGGCGTGCAGAACGGACACTTGTAGCCCGAAATACGGGCGTCCGAAGTCCGAGGGGAAAACCCCCCTTGGGCCGGACCGGCCCGGGCCGGCCGGTCCGCCCCGCTCCGGCCGGCCCGCTGGACC
Source organism: Viscum album (assembly GCA_963277665.1). Taxonomy (NCBI): domain Eukaryota; kingdom Viridiplantae; phylum Streptophyta; class Magnoliopsida; order Santalales; family Viscaceae; genus Viscum; species Viscum album. Next base: position 917,975,317 of record OY728143.1, on the reverse strand, counting down.
GCGGCCCAGCCTCTAGGCCCGGTCCAGCCAAGCCGCGGTCCGCCGCTCCGCGACCCGCCTCCCTTTGACACCCGCGCGCTACGTGGGTTCTCCATCGACTGGCCAACTGGCCGGTCGTGATTTCCAACAGCGACCCGCTTATCGCGGGTCGCGGTCTGCCGCACGGGGCTGCGAGCCGCACGGCCCCCTCCGCCTGGTGCCCTACGCCGGCTCCGCGGACGGATGCCGACAGCCGGCTCACGAAACCGCCGCCGCCGCCCTATGCTCCAGAGCCACCGCCGCCAGCCGCCTTCCTCCGAATCCCACGGCCGCCGCCTCTCCTCGCGCCGGCGCCACCGTCCGCCTTCCCGGACCGCCACTGGGAAGCCGCCGCCGCCGCGGGTTCTCGCCGGAAAACACCAAAAGCCTCTGAAACTTCGTCGGATCCCTATGAACACCTCAGGTCTCGGAATTTTGATCCGAGAAGTGCAACGGAAACCTCAGATCGAATCCTACGCCACTACGGGCTTCGCTCGAAGATCGGGCAGCAATTAGACACTAAAATTCGAATTCAAAGAGGGGTTCGAGATTTAAAACGAAAACGAACACCGCCTACCTCGTTGGGCTTCGCCCGGCGCTTCCCACGCGATCCGCCGCGCGCCATGGTCTCGTCGGAGCCACCTCGCTGGAGCTCGCCTCGCCGGAGGTGAAGGAGGGGGAAGACGGTTTGAGGGAGAAGAGGAAGAAGAAGGGGGGGGGTGCGTGTTTAAATAAAAACACTTAAACACCCCGCCCTGCACGCCCCCGACTCCGCTCCCGAAGAAGAAAAAAAGGGGGCGTCCCTGGGGTAAACACGATGCTTCGAGCACAACGGCGGTCTCAGAATTAAAATCCGAGACCCCGTTCAAAATTTATTATACTTAGCACCCGAGGCCGCTAAATTACGAAAACGCCCCTGTGGCTATTTTTCACAAACGGCCCGCGCCCATGAAACTTACAGCCCGTCTAGGGTAAACGGCATACTCCGAACTCAACGGTGCTCTCGGTTTTCTGATCCGAGCCACCGTTTAAGAGATAATAGCGTTTCTCCCATAAATGAATAAATTAATTAATTTATTTATCTATTTAACGTTCCGGGAGCGGGTGAGGGGTCCAAACATCCCGCGCCGACAAGTTTTATGTCGTTCCAAGGGTAAACACCCCATTCCGGACCCATCCGTACACTTGGATCCCTGATCCGGAACTCCATTTAGGATTTATCCCATTTATTTAGCATTTCTATTGTGAACGCACTGAAAATTTAATTCCGGCCACTCCGAGGCTCGGAATCGCACGCCGTCTGAAGGCGCTGCTCTGGAATATCATCAAGAATATTCCAAAGTCTTTCACAGAAAAACCGGGTTCTTACATCATTCACTCCTTCAAGATTTTCATCCCAGAAAAGCAAAACTAGGGAGAAACACAGGGTACTAAGCCCACACCTGGCTTTCCCATACCCTGAAGAACCCACACACAGCTCTGCGTCACCGCACACAGACCAAAGGATTGATCTGTTCATGCGAGGTCGGCCCTTTCCGATGTCATGCACCCACTCCAGACTTTGGGGATATGGAAAGGCGGTAGACAACCTCGCCATCCCTCTGCACGGGCTCAAATGACCCAAAGGCTCTCTGGGGTAGCTCACCTTCCCGGTAAAACCTCTACATCTCACGTCACGACTGGAATCACCGTCCACACCTGAAACAAGGCCCGGTGATTCCCTCCTTCAAAATACCCATATGGTGAAACACCCAAGGATATATGGTAAGGCTAGAGGTTCCACAGTCGATGCTCTCTTACACGCTCAAAAGGCGAAGGAGTCAACACCACCAACTAAAGGAAAAGGTCTTGCGCCTTTCTCCTTACCACCACAGGGTTACACCTGACGCCCTGTGTCACCCTGGTAACACCTCAAACAAGGATCCGGGAGAGAAGCATTTCACACGCAAAGCCTAAAAATTCTACTGCAGGCAGTAGGAGGGTCGCAAGGGGTACCTCTCACCATCCCGTGCTCTGCAGGATCGTAGACATCCAAAGCTCGCGGCTACCATCGGTCCCAACCGTCAGCTCCCGGAGCCTGACGTGGACTACCTAGTGGTGATGGGGAGATCTCGTAATGGCATCCCCCACCTCCAGCTCCTCCCCCTCCTCTGCTAGAACCTCCTCTCTGGGTACGAATCCGATCACGGTGCTGCCTCTGCCGTGGCGGTGCCCCTGCTGCCTACCCGAAACTCTCAGCAACTCGGGTCGGGCAGCCTCGTGCCAAGTGACCTCGCCCATCACAATCATAGCACCGGTGCTCTCTGGGCTGCCCCAGTGCCCTCTGGTGCCACTGTGGTGTATGACCACGACCCGAGATCCACTCACGGAAGGGCATCCTTGGCTGAGGCCCTGCGCCCTTTTCGCCACAGTGGTATATGACCACATCTCCAAAACCGACAGTGGGAAGGCCACCTGAATCGAGGTCCGGTCCACATGACAGGAATCCCTCTGTCACCAGCGCCTGCTCTAGCACCCCGGCATATGTGGAAATTCCCAAGGGTACTATGACAACACGAATCTCTTGGCGGAGACCCTGCTCAAACTTCCGCGCTCGGAAGTTGTCATCACGGACCAAGTCCGGGTAATAGCATGCACGGTCTACAAAACTAGCCATATACTCAGCCACCGTCATCCCTCCCTGCTGAAACTGCAGGAGCTCCTGAATCTGAACGGAGCGCAAGCAGGAGGGGAAAACTCCTCACGGAGCAACAACTGAAAGTCGTCCAACGAAAATGACGACTCGTCATGAAATTGAGTCACCAGACTCCACCAAAGCCACTCTCTGATCTGTCGGTGTCTGCAGAATCCTGAAAAGGCTAATCACTATCTCGAGCCAAACCTCGGCTGCCTGAGGGTCTGGCTCACCACTAAACCTCAGCGGTCCCTGCCATTGGAACTCATGGAGCGCGCTCAACCAGCGCTCAAACTCAGCATGCTCCGCTGAAGCTGTCTACTGCTCAACAGGTGGGGGTGCTACAACCGTCCCACCCGGAGAAAGGGGCTCGCATGATGGGTCATGGAATGTGGCCTCGTAGCTCACAAGGTTGTCGTCACGTACCCAAGCTGGTATCCGGGCTGGCTGTCCTCGCGGATACATCCTGAATATTATCAAGGAGTGCCACGGTCAGATTAGCATACATGTATATACCAACAAAAACAACGATGGGGAGCTGACTCAAGAAGGATAATCAAAGAATCAATCCTATGTGATGCACAATACAATTTCCCTACAACAAGTGTCTCAGCATGCCATGTCGACAGGCGGGTTATCAAGGTCCTGGTGAATGGATACGTCAGCCGCCGCACAATCACTGGACTCCCTGGCCTGGGAGCCACTCTCGAGACACATTAACACTATTGCCCTATATCTCAACCAATTACTCTTTTAGGGAAATCCGCACAATGTCCCAAGGAACGAACCACCTCTGATACCACCTTGTCATGACCCGACCCAACCCGGGCTCGAGCCGCAACTACCCCAAGCCCGCCTCCATAGGCTAGGGGCTGGCGACCAGCGCCGAAGGCACAACATCTCGGGGAGGCCTTTGCCTAAGATCTTTTACACACGCACACGCAAGAAACTCAATGCAAAAGTGCAGAGTAAAGAAAGAACAAGCAGAGTAAAAAAGAACAACTACTATATATATATAAACCACAGATGTGCATCGACCTCTAAACAGTACAGAGTACAAGATGAAAAGAAAATGGATGAAACACGCACCCAACCAAAAGTGACACAACCCCGCAACAGGTAAACAAAAAGAAACAGCTGACGGGTCTCCCACATGAAACCCGACCACGACCACCGCACGCGGTCCAAGCTCCCAATATCATACGCTCCACTAAAGCCACGCTCCACCTGTCCGTCGTCTGCAAGGGCACACCAAGTGCGGGAAAAGCCCAAGAAGGGGTGAGTATAAAAATACTCAGTAGGATACCCCGAAGGCTCGAGGGAGAAGCAACGGAGGTACCGAAGGGTGAGCGGTAGAGCGAACAGAAAAGTAGAGGGGTACAACCGAGGGTGCAGTAGAGAGTCCAGCTCAACCCAACAAAAGAAAGGAAGTAGACTCGCCCAGGCACAAGGAGCTGGAAACGGTGAGAAGATAAACTTCTCGTCGAGTCTCCGCTTCCTATAGTAGGAGAGTAGACTCGTCCAACCACGAGAAGATAGACACAGAAAGCATGTGGCATACCCCACGCGTCTTCGTCTCACCTGGAAAGAGAGTAACCAAACACAAGAAGTGGGTACCAGAAACAAGGTATATACATATCGGTATGCTCACCAAGAAACCCAAACGACATCATAAGGGGATCCCCGTCCCGTAGATTAGCCCATGAAAAAGTAGACAGTAGTCCCAAAAGTAACCTCCATCATTGATACCCAGCAACCCACACGTCTGCCCTGAACCGCAAGCCAAGGGGCTCAGTCACCGCACCTTGATACTATCTGCTTTGGGCGGCACTAACTCGCTCGCATGGTTTTAGATCGCGTCGCAAGAACGAGTCTCGGTGGGGAAAGCGCCCCTTTAAATTGAGAGTTCTAGGGAAAGTCAAACCACACCTCATCACAGCCCCACAGTCGAGAGGTCTCCTCAAAGTCAAGCCATCACAACACCGACCCGAACAACCAAGGGTCCCCCTCCGGTAATCACGGAGGTAAGACACTGACTATCCTAGTCGAGAGGAATGAGTCTGGAATGATAAAGGTGACCCCACTGCCCAGCCCTGTTGGAGGGTAAACCTTAATACATCGTTAGGCGACCCACTACCCAGCCCCGCTCGAGGGTAAACCATAATCAGATATCGGGTGATCCACTGCCTAGCCCTGCTGGAGGGTAAACCCTAATACATCATCAGGCGACCCACTGTCCAGTCGTGCTGGAGGGTAAACCATAACACATCATCAGGCGACCCACTGCCCAGCCATGCTTGAGGGTAGACTAGGAATAAGTCAACAGGCGACCCACTGCCTAGCCTTGCTAGAGGGTAGACCTGGAATAGACAACGAGTGACCCACTGCCCAGCCCTGCTGGAGGGTAAACCCCAAGAGGTCGTCGGGAGACCCACTGCGTAGTCTCTGCTGGAGGGTAGACCCTAATAGCGTCGGGTGACCCACTTCCCAGTCTCTGCTCGAGGGTAGACCCTAATAGCGTCGGGTGACCCACGGCCCAGTCTCTGCTGGAGGGTAAACCCTAATAGCGTCGGGTGACCCACTTCCCAGTCTCTACTGGAGGGTAAACCCTAAAAGTCAGTGAGCGGCCCACTGCCCAGCCCTGCTGGAGGGTAAGCCCGAGGAAGTCGATGAGTAACCCACTGCCCAGCCCCGCTGGAGGGTAAGACTCAGAACTGCTCTGGCCATCTCTACAGGAGGGTGAAACACCGTCCAATCGAACATGGAGTGGGTATCGCGCAACCACGCAACTCCAGAACAACTCTCCCACAAGAGTTTCAGTGCCTGCTCCATCACGGGGTTCCACTAGAACCGCTACTGGCCGATCCATCGAGAATGAAACCAGGGGAGACCACTCAACCCTGCTAGTCAACAAACGAGCACCGAGCCAGGGGAAAAACTCCACCCTACTGGTCAAACAATCACACGGAGGGACCCTCTACGCCGCGAGAGGTCCAAGTACGCAAACAAGAACCTGTCACGCACCTGGGGCCCCCAAAACATGTGGCCCTATCTCAACCCCAACTGAGCGCACAACCCACCTCAGGTACGAACCACACGTACCTCCAAGCGCTCCCGTATACTCCCAGAGCATACGTCGTCTCCAGCCCAAGGGCTATCGTGCACACGTCACCCAATGTCAACGCGAAGGCGTGACGTAAAATCTCCAACTCAATGGCTAGGGCACGGCCAACCACATCTTTTGAACCACTTACATCACTCTCCCAAGAGTGCGCGATCACACGCCAAGTGCCCGCTACAAACAAGGTAGGGCGAACCACCACTGGAGCACCTTTCATGCTTCCACATTTCTCAAGTTCACGCAAGAGGCTCTGTAAAGCCAAACGGATCACGCCGTTGTAATCTTTTCGGAAAAACACACGAGTTAGACTACTCACTCGCCCAAAACGGTCAACAGGTGGAAAAGTACTATTCACCATGACCAACCCACGTGGGGCCCACCCCAGAATCCCGAATCTGAACAAACAGAGCACACAACTGCGTTCCCTCAAAAAAACACATGGGATTGACTACTTAACCACCCAAAACGGCCACCTGGTAAAAAAGATACTATTCACCGTATCCCGGTCGGGTGGGACCCACACCACATCTCCGAAAGAGGTTGGGCGGACTGCGCCATCGCGATGCTCTCGGAAAAACACGTCGAAAGCACTACTCGCTTGAGTAGAATGGGTATCCGGAGAAAACGATGCGTTCCGGCACACCGCACACGAGCGGCGCCACGTGGGACCTGCATCCCGGTCCCGAAACTAAACGAACGGATCGCACCGCTGCGATCCTCTCGAAAAAGTAAACGAAATGGACTACTCACTTGTCCAAAACGGTCGCCCGGTGATAAAGTTGGAAATCACCGTCATCTTCCGAAACGGCCCTCGTGGGGCCCGCACCATTGTGCGGAATTACAGCGGGCAGACTGCGCCAATGCGTTGCCCTCGGAAAAAACACCCAGAATCGACTGTTCGCACGCCCCGTACGGTCGTCCGAGGAAAAAGCTGCTAAAAGCTGCACACAGCTCAAAAGACGTGTCGTGGGGTCCATGCCTCAACTCCGGCATCAATGCTCAGAACCACCCTGGAAACCTCTGCCTCAGTGCCAGCGTCACAACGCCGCTGACGGCGCTCAAATCGGGCGTCGCATCCGTCCGCGCCGTCCAAAACAAGAAACTCGGGGAAAACGCTCGCCCACTTAAGGACACGTCCCGCCTCCGCGACCCCTCGTTTCGGGAATTAAAATTTCCCGAAACCATCTCAAAACATTCCCCTCGACGCAAGCTCCGCGCTGCCGAAGACGGCGTGCAAAACGGAAGCCTGTAGCCTGAAATACGGGCGTTCGAAGTCTGAGGGGAAAAACCCCCTTGGGCCGGACCGTCCCGGGCCGGCCGGTTCGCCCCGCTCCGACCGGCCCGCTGGACCGCGGCCCAGCCGCTGGGCCCGGTCCAGTCGAGCCGCGGGCCGCCGCTCCGCGGCCCGCCTCCCTTTGACAACCGCGTGCCGCGCAGGTTCTCCACCGACGGGCCAACTGGCCGGTCGTGATTTCCAACAGCGACCCACTTATCTCGGGTCGCGGTCTGCCGCACGGGGCCGCGAGCCGTGCGACCCCCTCCACCTGGTGCCCTACGCCGGCGCTGCAGCTGGATGCCGACAACCGGCTCACGAAACCGCCGCTGCCACTCTATGCTCCCAAGCCGCCGCCGCCACCCGCCTTCCACCGAATCCCACGGCCGCCGCCTCGCCTCGCGCCGGCGCCACCGTCCGCCTTCCCGGACCGCCTCTGGGAAGCCGCCGCCGCCACGGGTTCTCGCCGGAAAACACTAAAAGCCTCCGAAACTTCGTCGGATCCCTACGAACACCTCAGGTCTCGGAATCTTGATCCGCAAAGTGCGACGGAATCCTCAGATCGAATCCTACGCAACTACGGGCTTCACTCGAAGATCGGGCAGCAATTAGACACTAAAATTCGAATTCAAAGAGGGGTTCGGGATTTAAAACGCAAACGAACACTACCTACCTCATTGGGCTTCGCCCGGCGCTTCCCGCGCGATCCGCCGCCCGCCATGGTCTCGCCGGAGCCACCTCGCCGGAGTCGCCTCACCAGAGCTCGCCTCACCGGAGGTGAAGGAGGGGGAAGAGGGTTTGAGGGAGAAGAGGAAGAAGAAGAAGGGGGGTGCATGTTTAAATAAAAACACATAAACACCCCGCCCGGCACGCCCCCGACTTCGCTCCCGAAGCAGACAAAAAGGGGGGTGTCCCTGGGGTAAACACGACGCTTCGAGCTCAATGGTGGTCTCAGAATTAAAATCTGAGACCCCATTCAAAAGTTATTAAACTTAGCGCCCGAGGCCGCTAAATTACGAAAACGCCCCTGGGGCCATTTTTCACAAATGGCCCGCGCCCGCGAAACTTACACCCATACTAGGGTAAACGACATGCTCTGAACTCAATGGTGCTCTCAGTTTTCCGATCCGAGCCACTGTTTAAGAGATACTAGCGTTTCACTCATAAACGAATAAATTAATTAATTTATTTATCCGTTTAACGTTTCGGGAGCGGGCGAGGGGTCCAAATATCCCGCGCCGAAATGTTTTATGTCGTTCCTAGGGTAAAAACCCCATTCCGGACCCATCCGTACACTCGGATCCCTGATCCGGAACTCCGTTTAGGATTTATCCGATTTATTTAGCATTTCCAGTGTGAACGCACTGAAAATTTAATTCCGGCCACTCTGGGGCTCCGAATCGCACGTCGTCTGAAGGCACTGCTCTGGAATATCATCAAGAATATTCCAAATTCTTTCACAGCAAAAATCGGGTTCTTACACACAATTCCATGTATCATTCCTGTGTTATGATTTCATGGAATGTTTTATTTTTCTCTTTATGATTTTTGTCTAATAAAATTCATATATTTATTATTTTCTCTAATATGTAGTGTGTGATATTCAAATGTTATTATCAAGTTCCATAACCTTTTGATCATGTTATGAATAAAATATATATTTTTACTATATTGAGCATATGATCTCACCCCATTCTTATGTTTCCTTTCCCCAGGTTGTGACGTAATTTTTTACATAGAAGTACCAAAGGTGTTGATCATTATGATAGATGTTGAAGTTCTTTCATCCGGATAGAAGATTTTGTTTCAATTTTCTTAAAGATGCACAACAATTATGGTCCTCATATATGTATTTTTATAATATAAAGTGTATTCATCTTAAAATATGTAATATCCATCTATGCTAATCCTAGGTCTCTATAACCATGGATAAATATAAATATATCTATTGATGATGAACCATAGATACTTACATATGAATCTATGATCTATAAATGCTAATAATTTATTTCTATATCAGGTTGAGTTGTATCATACATGGGAAGGAATGGAGGATTTCTGAACATAACTTCAATCTATAATAGAGTCCTAAAGTAGGCTACAATTCCCTATAATAGGGTGTAATAAGCCTGAATTCCCATAATGTAGACTAATGTGAGTTCATAAGAATCTTTGGACAAAACACCAAATGAGAACATTCCTTTGGAATGAGGTTCCCTAGGGAGATATAACCATTGGGATTTTCTATTTCCATAATCAAACCTCTTGGAAATCATTTGAAAATAATATTTCCCTCATAACGTCCAATTATTTAAACACTAAAATAAACATGATTTTGAAAAAATTTCAGTAAAATTAAAATTTATTTTTATAATAATATATAAATATATATATATATATATTACATTATTCAAGGTCCAATTACATTCGAATACATTCAACCCACACACACAGGCATGAGTCGTAGGTCATAGCCCCAACAATAGATAACCCACCCAAGCAACTAATTTATTACAATATTTTTTTCCCTCGAAGGCCCATTGGGAATGAAGCCCATTAAATGGTCCAAAGAACAATATTTAATCAAGCATGTGTCACCTACTACACATCATGCCTGCGTCACTGACCCCTTGATGGCCTGAAGCCCCAGTGGCCCGAAAGACCATTCTGGATGAATAGTATTGTTGCTACATTACTCGTTACAATACCTCCAACAGTATTCACACTACTACAGTGTTAAAATGCCACCATAGTGGCACTACATTACTTCTATAATACCTGTAGAAATTCAATCCATCCCAGATTCGAACCTGGGTCTAATGCAAGATTACGTGGAGCCTTTACCACTTGGCTAAGCTCCCAACTTCTATATATATATGTTTATATGTAAATTTTAAAATATATAAACAAGATTATAATATATATATATATATATATTCATATTATTATATTTGAAAATTAATATAATTATATACATAATCTTTGGGGGTGAATATTAATATATTTGTTTATATAAATTTATATAATTGTAAATGTTAATATTAATATATATTTCTATTTTATATTTGATTTTTTGTTTGTGAATATATAAAATTAGTATGAATTTTTCATTTATATATATATTAATAAATTATTATAATTTTAATTTTAATTAAATCTATTTATATTTATAATTAGCCATGTATTAAAATTCTAGAAACAATGTCACTAAAATAACCAAGTCTTCATGAAAACATGTCTAAATTTAAAGCATATATTTACAAAAATATATGTTATATATATATATATGTTTATATTAATTTATATGTTAATTTGTAAATTTATATATATGTTTATACTATATATATTTTAAATTAAAACATACAGATGTTTTTAAATCTATAAATTAATTGAATTATATATATCTATGTGTGCTTATATAAATATATATTTGTTTATATATTTATGTGTGTGTCATTATGTGTACATATTCATAATTATAATGATAATTTTTAAATTTTATATATATGTAAATATATATATATATATATAATTATCCATGTCATAAAACACTAATAAAAATGTACCAAAATAATCTGAATTTTGTTATAAACATGGATATATATAAAATATATCAGTATATATATTTATGTGTGTGTCTCTCTGTGTGTGTTTATATATATATGTGTGTGGTCTCTGTGTCTGTGTGTGTTTATATATATATATATATATATATATTTCTGTGTTTCTGTCGATATCTCTATATATTTGTGTGTTCAATTCCATGAAGTCAAGGAATGAGTAATCAAGCACATGGGTTGATTAAACAATCATAAAACCCACTTGATTCGAGATATCCAAAGAATGATATTACATCACATGGTAAGTGTTCATTTGATAAGACATGTCATTATGGCATTAACTTATTTCTCTTTGGGTGCCTTGGTGTGTTTCTATATGAAAGCCATGGACTTTAGGAAGTCTCCACCTAATTCTAATGAGAAAGAGGCCTATAGGGTAACAAAATATGTGTATCCATGCATCTCTATTAAATTATCATTTATCATGATGAATAATGATTATTCAGGATTGTGGATTAATAATTATTCAAGTATTCTTGATCACATTTATTTCGAAAATTGTTATTCGAGAGAATATATTGAGAGAGAAATAATATATTTATTAAATAATAGTATAGTGATATTTAATTGAAAAATAAATAGACATTATTAATTTTATAATAAATTTGGTGGAGGAAATAAAGAAAAATTGAAAAATAGAAGTGCATTCCATGTATATTAATATATACATCATGTTGTTTTTCTAGGAATTTGTGGGAGATAATATTATTTATTTCAATTAATAATATCAAGTGTACTTCCCTGGTAATATGTATAGTAATAATAATAGTAAAATGTTATTATTAGAAATTGGGTTTACTATGAATTAAATGAAATTAATAAATTCCTTTGGCTAATTATTTCATTCATTTATTATTCAATGTAATATAAATCCCAATTACATTAGTCTCATTAGGTCTAGAAATTATTTACAGTAGTGCACAATGGATTTTGACAAAGTTATCATACCAATAGATAAATTTTTTTCCTCCAATAACACTCTCATTTTATAATAGAGAACCACTTCTACTAGATTACGGAGTGGGATTTGGATGCGGATCTCAAGTTGATCGAAGATGGACATCACATGTGAAGGCTCTTCCATGATAGCACTCAGAGATTTATTTGGTGACGTCCAGTGTCATGTGGAGAAGACGTTGATCACTGCTAGAAGAATAATGTACTTGGATTCTTTGACTAAATGAAAAATCATATAAGATTGTGACAAGAAGGGTTAACGGAGAACAAATTTCTTGAAAAGTTAATTCTTGCATTTTAATTAAATTAATAATAACCAACATATGATGATACAATTAATGGTTCTGGTACTTCCCTCATTCATTTTCTCTATTCTATCTATAATTAAGATACAACATTTTAAAATCTTGAAGGATCTTATATTTATCCTTGTTATCAGTAAAATTAAATTTGGGTATACCCATCCACAAGCTTATGTTGTGCTCGGAACCTACATAGATATCATATATAACAAATATAAGTTTTTTACATATATATTAATGATACTAACTTTTCAATATCAAAACATATATTATAAAAATATGACCATTTATTACCTTGTTATTAACAATTCCATTTAAATGTCTTCTTTGGGTAATAACAACATCATTTTACATATATCATTTGATTTTGTACTTTTGGTCCTCTTAGTTTTATCTTGGTCTAAAACTCTAAATTGTTTGAAAATGATATAAATATAATATATATTATTTTTATATTCATTTATAGTAATCAATAAAATTTATATAAAAAACATATAATACACCATTCATTGAGATCGTAGGACAATATACCCACGAATGTTTTTTCAATTTTCTCAAAGGATGAATTAAAATTAAGGTAGATAATATATAAACCATAATTATTGATTTTTACTTCACATATATAAATTTTATATGTTAAACATTTCTATAATCCCTTCAATCAATATCATATTTAAATAATGGATCACATCGCTTCCTATAGTGGTAGTCCTCTATATTGAGGAATGACATTATAGTGTTTCATTTAAATCAAAAATGAGAAGTAATATTATATATAATGAATAAATTAGTGTCATAAATTCATAAATATCATATATAAATAATTAATACATCATTATACCCATCCGTGATATGTGGGGTGGAAATTAAATAACATATGTTTGAGAGGTGGTAGTCCACCAGACATGTGAATGATGATTTTGAAACACATTTTCTTGAAATGAAGAATGATATAAGTTATTAAATTAAAATAATATAATTTAATTATATGGAACATAATTTTTATTATATTATTATGTATTAATAATTATTTTAGGTGATGGAGGTAGAATAAAAATAGAACACTCTATTATGGACTTTACCACTTCTTTAGACTGCTTCTTTCTTCTCACTAAAAGGCTTCATATGGTTGTTTTATGGAAAACATATAGCCTCTAGGATGAATGGAAATAATTACGTAATATATTTGGGATTATTTTTTATGAAAAAATTTGTTTTTATTTGTTACGATAAGATAACTAGGGTTTGTTATTTATATGTGAGGTGAGTGAAACACTTGTAATTTTAGTAATTTTAAATGTTCAAAATCATTTAGCACATAAAAAAAGGAAACACAATATAATTTTGGAGACATATACACTATAATTTATAAATAGTTCCATTAAAGTATGTTATTAATGATTGGGTTCATTTTTAACTTGTTTAATTTTAGTTTAACACTAAGGAAACTCATTTTTACATTAACAATAGAAAATAATTTTTATGATTTGTACAACTAATTTTCTTAAAAAAATATTTTTATTATAGTATATAATATATATTATTTTTATTCCAAATAGGAATTCCATTTTAAAAATTTAAAATAATTGAATACGTAAAATGAGATAATTTATTTTTGTGGATGGGAATGTAACTACCTTGTATCTTGATATATTAATTCCTTAAAATGAGATAAATGTGTTATCTATCTTTCTCCACAAGTGATAATAAGTAAAAAATTAATGAATAATATATTGAGATAAAATATAAATTCTATGTATCAAAATTAAATCCTTGTTGTTTAATTAGAGTAAATGAAAAGTAACAATGACTTATTAGAATAGTTATAGAAAGTAAATAATGTAATCATTTAATATGAATGAAATAAAACTTGATTAGATAAAACTTCTAGAATGATCATTTTATACATAAAAATATATTTTTATAAATTATTTCTTCCTACGACATATGTATTTATATTTTTGGAATAATTTTATTAACCATCAAAAAAATATTTATTATAAAAAATTAGATAATACTTATTAAATTAAAGGATGACAAGAAATATGAATGATAATGGTTAATATTCATAAAAAATTATTTTCCAACAAAATATTTTTTCATTATATCTCACCTTCTTATTTGAATGATTCATTTATAAAATATAGAATTTTAATTTAAAAAATGAAATTTTTTTTGTGATTCTACATTGTAATATCGTTTTTAATATAATACTTAAGGAATTTTCTTAAAAATGAATATTTTGTTAAAAAAATTATTTTATAGACAACATGATGTTTAAGAAATTATTACTATATAAGTAGGAATTTTAATTAAATAAAAGAAATATTAATAATAAATATTTAATATGTATGTGAACTTATATTTTTTAAAAAAATATTTAATTTCCAATCCCATATTTTATATTTTTAAAATAGTAATATCTTTTGAAAAATTATCTTTTATGATTATACATTTTAATTTTAAAATATATTTCCTTATGACATTTGAAAATTGAACAAAATTACATGGATTTAAAATTTAGAATCATTGGGTCCAAATTATCTAATGAGTATAACTTTATATTTAGGATTAAATATTAAGTTACCAAAGGTAAAAACTAGTTTCCATCAAAAAATCTAAAATCAAAAAAGTAATCATTCACGATGTAATTGTGATGGAAATGATACAAAAATAAAAATAATTTAGTTTATGAGTTTTTTATCGAGTATAATCCCTCTACCCTCTATTTTTATCAATTTTTTATGAACATGACATGAATTGACATGTCCTCCATTTATATTAAGTTGAAATATTTTAAAAATTTTCATTTTCACTACTTATATAAGAGGACGATCACAAAACCAGAATGTAATAACTAAAAATTATGTTTCATACTAAAACACTTCCATTTTACATAAAATAGAATAATATTTCAATCTCTTGATATTTCGGTTGCTATATATTAGCTTATGTTATGCATTTCTAAGGGATTTTCTAAAGAAAACTCATATTGATATGTGTGGGTAATCATTTGGAAATAAATCCATAGTTTTCAATTTTACATTGTAATGAATATTTTAAAATAGTTTAGTAATTAAATAAGTATAATTTATATTATAAAATATATAATGTTTTTTTATTAATAATCATTATTCACATGTTTCCATTTTCTAATATAAAAAATCATAGTCACACATGCATCGTATCGACTACTACCTCCACGACCCAATGAATTTCGTTTTCCTTCAACATAATACAAGTCCGATATAAAAGGGGAATATAATGAAAAATTATGTTATTTATATAATATTTATTATTCTAATAAGTTACCCAATTTAATCATTGTCTCCATTCTATAGAAAATGAAATAGTCATTCACAAGTATGTGTGGACTACCACCTATGTGGAACGATTTATATTTATTTTCATTTACATCACCATAATATATGGTTGTAATGATAATGGTTTTAATGGATAATTATTATTTTTATAATATCATAAATTTTATATTATGAAAAATTATAGAACCTATTAATGATATGATCAAAAAAATAAAATCATTAATTCAATTGTTTAAAATGCATTCAATACGAGGAAAATAATATCTTATTTAGAAGTAATGAATATATAAAATTGATATAATCATTGTAAATATTTAAAATAATGATATATTAGATTAATAATATCTGAATAAATTTATTATTCTTATGTTATAATGATACTATAAATAAACCACCATATAATTTTCCATTAGTAATTAGAGGTTCGCGTATGGGTCAGTTTAACCACCTCTAAGAACTAAACTTTGAATTTATATCATGGATTACTTTTAGAATGTATTTACTATTATATCATTATATAAATATGTTAAAAAAATTGGTTCTTTTATGTTTATATTACTATTAATAACATTAATTAAGAAAACACCTTTTATTTATAAAGATTCTCAAACCATGGAAAACACTGATTTTATTTTCATAGAGTTTACCAAAAAACAAAAATTAATGAAATTATACCTCTAAAAACATCTTTGAACATATATTCAAGTGCCTTTTATGTTCTAATAATTATGTGAATATTAAAAATAATGCATACCAATCAAATTATTTGAAACTAGATCAAATCAATAAAGATTACAAACACATTTTGTTTAAAATATATAAAAACTAACTAATATAAATGTATTCAATGATTATAAATGAGAAATATAAATACATATAATTATGAATATTGTTATAGGTTTCATTTTTGATAAAAATGAGTTAATTATGAAAAATGTTTTGTGGAAGTGTAGAATTAATTAGGACAAAGGTGAGGGTATTCGTCTCATATTCATCTCATTAAGATATGTGTGATATTAATCTCTGGTATAAATTTTTGTGTTTTATGAACTAAAAGCATAAAATAACATATCATGACATAAATTTTAATATTTTTATTTTAATTTAGTTAAAATACACCACATTGTGGCCCTTTTGGATAAAATGTATCTCAGGCTACATGGATTATTTGTCTTGGATAATAATTCTTTGTGGAGTGAATTTATTATGAAACACTTTTTTATTTTTAATAGTTTATTCAATTACTATAGATATATATTTATTATATAGGGGATATAATAATCCAAATCAATTATTTTTCATATAATGTATTTTAATTAATTTTTACTAGTTTTAATGCTTATTTGTAACTCAAATTTCACCGATTGAGTTATGATCATCCTCTTAAAAAAAGTCTAGTAAAATATACCAATTAAATAAATGATGTTATATTTTAATTTATTTATATAAATTTCTGTTGATACCAGATAAAATAACTTTTTAAAATATTTATTATGTAAATATTATATTTCTCACAGTGGATATTGATAATTCAACCATCATTTACTAGAGTTATATTGTTTCATCATAATCATATATCATTAATTTTGGGTTCTCGAAGACTAATATTTTATTAAATATTTTTTTTGAAAAAAACTATGGGGAAATGGTATTTTTATGAAAAAATTTATTTTTTACTCATATTATATGGATTTTATTTCACAAATGTTTTTTTCAAGATATTAAAAATGTGGTTACTTTTTAATTTATATGTTTTGTATTCCATCCCACATTTCTCCAAGATTAAAAAAATTTATCTTCAAGACCATATTACAATGTATTATTTTTAAGAATTATTTTTTTAAATTTTGTTCCAATTTACAATTTTTAAAATAATTTATCAGTTGGCATATACCATCCTCTTTTTTGTCTACTTCAAAAAAATTTTATAAAAGTTATTTGAAGTTTATTTTTTTTTATAAGATTCTATTTTAAAAATTATTTACTCCAATTGGGTTTCAATTTCATAGTTTATAGTCTAATTTATATTTTTATATTTTGTGTAAATGAACTCAATGTATCATGAAATACCATTCTATTTTCCTTCATGGGAGGTTTCATTCAAAAATTCTTATACAATGGAGTTTTTCATCCATATAAACATACTTCTATGTTTTTTGTTTGTCATCAGTGTTATGATCATTCTCAAATATCCACCTTATTATTCCTAAGGGGTTATGTTCATGTAATCATTTTTATTGGAAATGGGGAATGTATTGAAATATTTTATGTTTTTATTAAAAATTGGCTGATTATGTTCATGTTGATTATGTAGTGTATAACAATTCACCATTAACCTCATTTTGTGTATTGATCATGTTATCCAATTAATTAACATGGGTCTGATTATTAATGTTTTTGATTTTTCTTAACTAAAAATGGATTTTGAATATATATTCGTATTATATATTTCTCATTATATAGATAGACTTGTTTGTATTTAGATGGTCGTTCCTTAAATAATTTCATGAAATGTTTTATTAAATCCTATGATTAATTCATTGACAAAAAATGACTCTGGGTGTATGAAATTTTATAGCTTCTAAATGCATCAATGGGGTTCATTATAAATTCTTTCGGTTCAGTGTTTAACTATCCCCATATCATTATAATATCATGGAAAAAGGCCTCTCAAATATGTTTATATGTATAAAATTATCAATTCCATCTTAATGAGATCAGTAATTATTTTTACCCATATATATATTTATATTCCTTTATATCAATCTCCCTTTATTTTAATTGATTATTTTTTTTTAATGTATTAATTCCATATTTTATGTCATTCTTATTTTTTACATCTTGAGTAGATTTCTTCCCAGAAAAATCATTTGATCTCAACCATTTTTATGTATCCATTTTCCTAGGTTATAAATAAATATATTACATAGGAATTTTCTATTAGGATAACCATTGTAAAAAATGTAGGGCTGATATTGAGGACTTTTTATGGATTAATTTTCCTCTTATATAGTGAAATTAAATATATATATATATATACATTAGTTGAGAAAGTCATTGGGTTTTTAGTTTTTCTATTTTCATAATTCTCTAAATATTTAAATTGGAAAGCTATTTAGAATGTTTGTAATGCATTGTTGACCTCACTTAATGTAATTATTTAATAATAATCCCTATCAATATATAGATTGTATCAAATAATATATATATATATATATACAAAATCAAATCTTGGAGTATGGTTCCCTAAAATCTGAATAATAGAGGTATGATTCTTTGATGATATATTTATTAGGAAGGTCTTATTATCTTGTGGAATGTTATAACATCTCATTTTCAATGAGATGTGTATATATTATTTATTAATTATTTTTTAGTACATTTCATGTGGTCATATAAGAATTTATCCTGTGGTGGTTTAAAAATATGCACTTGTTGGGTTATTAACTAGTAGAAATATTTTAATATGGAATCCTAATATGTCATATGTGGGATCCTTGATGATATTCCATTGGTGTATTAAAAATATATATACCACATACTGATATTTTAGTAGACACATGGCGTAAGGATTATGGTTTAAAATATGTAAAATGTTTCTTCCTATAGTATTTAATAATCCATGAGAATTTATTTGTAGAATTTATTGATTTTACAGACAAAATGATGCCAAACTACTCTTTCATTTTGACATGGTGAGGCTAGGGGCGAAAGGTTGAGTTGGGATGTTCCACTAAATTTACCTAACTATGGGAAATAATTAATGATTTATTTCATATGATTAGTATTTTAGTTTATATAATCATGTATGAGATATAATTCATATATTTCATTGAGTAATTGATATTGGGATACCATGGTAATAAGTTTATGATACCTTACAATTGATCCTAGTATAATGATTTTGATACCTTGGTGATGAGCGTTTTTAATCGATTTCAAATACCATGGTGAAGATATCTATTTATGTTTTTATTTTATTTTTATGATAGCCCTTCATAATATTTTTTGATACCTTATTTATGAAAAGTTTTGAAACTAAGACCATTATTATGCATTACATATAGATATTTATAAAATAAGAATGCATATAATGATTAATATATTATATACATTTTATGATGAAAATTTTAAATCACAATTAATAATATTATTTCTTTATTACCTATGTATAATTAATAGTATATATGTCTCATGAAGACCCATAAATTACTATTATCATATACGGATTTTTTCAATATATATATAATTATTGTTGGGGATATTTTCCATGCCTATAATTATATCATGATATGTTCCTTATGTTTTGGACGACTCTAAATATATTTTGATTGTGCATATATAAAACCATTAAGGATAATTACATGATAATAACAAATTTTCTTATGATAATCATAGGTTATATGGATGAGTATGAATGGTAATAATGTTGGAATTATTTTATGGTTATTAGTAATTTAAAAGAATTCGAATTATTTATGAACCTGTATTATGGAATAAACTTATGCTCACTGAGCGAGAAAGGTGTGTATTTATTATATAGAATTATGTAATGGATTTTATAACCCTCATATACTGAAAAAATATTATTCTTGAGATTGTGTGAATTTTAATATTTATAAAAACAACATTTACTAATGGTATGTATCTATATGAGGATGTTATAGATTGTATAAGAATATGGTTTAGATATATTTATATGTTAGGATATGGATAGATGAGAATAATTTTAAAAATGAACTAATAATTATAGGATAACATATTGGTTTGGTAATATAATTCAAATGTGTTAGACAATCATAGGCATCTGTATAGAATTTACTGTCAAGGTCAATATTTTTATATAGGGTAATAATTAATGGATTTTTGGAAGATATGTGATCCTAATTTAAATAATTTTTTCTTTTAAAATTTTTTATATTATTTTTGATGGAGAGTTAAACAAATTATTTGAGTTTATAATATTGAAAATTATAAATGGAAAAATTAATAAGCATCCATAAAATATATTTAAAATATTATATCCTTTTTTACTAGTTACTACCATAACGTAGTTAAATTAATAGTAACTAAATTTTAATGTGAGAAGATTTTTATGAGGGTATATATAAGAATCCATATTATTTTAAATACAATTATTATTTTTTTAGGAATAATTTATTGAAAAATATTATACCAATTCATTAAAAATTTCTTATTTCCTATAAATAAGTAGTTAATTAATATAAATATTAAATATATATTGTCAGGATGATTTTTTATTTAGGACTACTTGAACAATTACTTTAGTTATTAAAATTTAAATATATAGTAAATTATATTACTTTTCAGGGATTTTATTAATATTTAGGTGACCATATCAATATTTATTTTTTTAATGAAAACCGTTGAAATAAAAAACATTAAATCCTCAAGGAGGTCAAATGTGATGGGTTTGAAGGGAATACATGTATGTAATAGACTTAAAATCTAACGATAAGGAACTAATAATCGTGTCTATTATTAGATCCCTTTCTTATTTCCCAAGGGATGCTAAAAAATATTAGTAATAGTTAACCCCATCGCATATATGTTGGATCTCCACTCCTTGTTAATGCATGATTATCCAATCCATGACGATATAAGAGATATTCTTATAAATATGTAAGGATCCCATTAATAAATCCACTACCAATGATGTATTTAATTCGATCAATGAATGAGATATATTTCTAGCATTACATAGTGGTAATATAGGTAATAAATCATTTTGTTTTCAATATAGAGTAATATATTAACCATGGAATGTAGAGAAAGTGATGATAATTGAACCTCAATGATCATAATCAAGACCACCACTATGAATTAAGCGTTCAAGAAAGAATCCATCATATTTTTTTGAGTCCATATCTTGGGTCTTTCCCCTTAACCAAGTGACCATAGTTCTCCCAAATTTTAGGTTCCCTTTGTTCTATATAGATATAGATCATATTACAAAAATAATGAGGTGGAAAAGGGTTTTTCAATGTGGGTACTGGGAGATGACCTTAGAAAACTGTTTCGAATTGATATGAAATATAATAGACCTCACTTCTATTGGATCTGAATCTACAGATTATACATAAGAGGGGGTGAATTGTGTCTTTCAGATTTTTTGGCAACTCTTTTGATTGAAAAAGTCATGTAATATTTTCTTTATCAGATTTGATCATGCAGCAGAAATAAATAAAAGAAGGGACCCAAAGATGTATAGTGGTTCAGGGAACAGAAGGCCCCTAGTCCACTCCACCAACGCTCAACTCCACAAGCTTGGCGATTTTCACTATCTGGTCCTCTTTTCCATAGACTGGTTCACAACTAAGTATAGGCAGTTTAGACCTTTACAATCTAAGGAAAAGGAAAGCCTTCTAGTTCAAACACTAACCTACACATCTTAGAACGAGAAGCTGGTTACTCAAGAATTAAAATAATTTTAGAATGAATTTTTCCAGATGATCTTCACAATTGCAACAGAATGCAATTGACATCAGATGGATTGTCGTCTCTAGAAATATGGTTTTCAAAACAAAGTAATTCTGAGTCGATCCGGTTGCAGTAGATATAGAGGTATAATTCACAACTTCAGTAGTAGTAGACCCACAGTAGATATTCGATGTAGAACAAGTGAATCTTCTATCGAGTTCTTTATTCTTAAACAAACAAATCTTTGATGCTCCATTTGAATCAGCAGAACAGGATGGTTTTTGCAGTCTATGTTTTCCACCTTTTTTATAAAATATTGATCACCACACATGCATATACCTGGTGTTTCAGAGAGAACATATATAATAATGCTGAGCATATCTCCTGCACATTTAGATCCATATAAGTCATCTTTTTATTTGCGATATTCAAAAATTTGATTTTACAGAGAAGTCATAACTTCCCATAAGACTCGACATAAAAAAGCACCTTTTAATTTGATCATAAATAAATTGATAAAATATCATTGAATCAGTCAAAGTCGTTGTTTAAAAACAACCTTAAATCCAGCTTGAAATCCACCCAAAAATCTGCTTGCTGACCGCTGCATAAAAATATCATCAATCAAAATTTCTGACGCAAAACGTAAGGTTGATGACGTGGCCTCCAAACATAGGGTTGATGACATAGTCTAAAATGTAAGGTTGACAACGTAAGGTTGAATTATAAACGTAGGGTTGAACATCCATACTTTTTCTTCAACTCTCAAACGTACTGAAAAAGATTCATACTTTTACTTGATCCATACTTTTCCAAGAACGTATGACTGTTTACAAAATTAAGGTTGATGAACCACAATTTTGAGAAAAAAACGTAACATTTAGTACACACGTACGGTTCTCCTTCTATACTTTGTTGGTCACCAAAACGTAAGGTTCCTTCCTAATGTATGGTTCTTCTTCCATAATTTTCTGAAAACGTATGGTTGTTTAACCATACTTTTCTGTTATCTCAAAAAGTATACACACTTTTCATTCTTATGCTACGTTCAACAATTAGGATATGAACAGTGATTCCAGGATGTGCTAATGTAGATTCCGTACTACATTTATCCGTGTAAGGTATGAACAGTGATTCTAGGATGCGCTAAATAAGATTCTGCGCTAGTAATAAATTCTCGTCATTTCAGGAGTAAAATAAATTAATATATTCCTGCAAAATACTAAATAAAATCATTTGAAAATAACTAAGGGTATTTTTAAGCATAAAAATTATCATAAAGAGACAGAGTATTATTTTTAATAGTCTCCCCCTTTAAAAAACATTATTATGTATTGATGAAAACAATATTTTGCTCGAAAATATCCCTCTTTTTAATGATCACAAAACCCATCAGATAATAAAATTATTTAAACGAAATTAAAATTAAAAGTTAGTTACATAATGTTTTATAATTTTGAGAGAATGAAACAATCATTAATTTTAGAAAAATAATTTTTTTAAAAAATAACTCTTGAAAAAAACGATGTTGTATGTATCCAAATTCTCCCCCTTTTGTGATATCAAAAAGAATGATAAAGTGTGGATTTGAACACATTTAATGTTGCATTGAACTATAGTTAAATTCTTATTATTAACTATTTATCAATAATTAAATCTGATAAACTGGCATATATTAACTTAAAATAGTAATAAAAAATAGAAAAAGAAACAAATAAACAATCAAGGAAATTTTCATTCAAAAACAGCAGTGTATAAAAGACAATAATATAAACTGGAATCAAGGTTTGGGTAAGATAGGAAGGTTCTATCTCTTCTAGATTGCAGACTAGATTTCTATAAACTGTTCTTGAAGTCTCTTCATCATCCCATCTCCATGTTTGATAATGAGTTCTCTGTTCTCTTGAGTCATATTAATATCCTCGATTAAATTGACTCTTAAAAACTCATGCATCCTTTCATATTTTTCAACAAACATTGACAGCTACTATGAAAACTGATTTAACAGGATTCTGATCGATGGATCACTAGATGTCAATTGATCCACTAAAAACTTCTAATTGTCTAGCAACACTGACAAAGGAGAACTGTTACATTAAAGATCTTGTAACCTGTCATTCATGTTGCTCATAACATTTGAGATATCTTGAAACATTCTGATTAAATCAGGTGATTTACCTGATCCACTAATAGCATTATTTGCAACTGATGAAAATTTGTTCTCCATAAACAACTTTAGATCTGATAAATCTGATTTCATAACCATTTTAGATTTCAATTGTGCAACTACAGTCAGCATATCCTCTTTAAACATTTCAAATTCTGGCCTTGAGACTATACACTCCTTCAGCTTTTGAAACATTAAATGTTCCAAGTATAAGGCTTTTCTCATAATAACATTATCAGATTCCAAATGAGATACTTTTCTGTTCAGTTCTTCAATTTCTTCTTTCCTTGAATTAGATGCACCCTGTGCTTGATTCATATTCACATGTTCTTGTTGATGTAGTAGTACCAATGGTATGATTCAGCATCATATTTTTCTTTTTCTCAATCCTGAGAAGGTTGGTCCACAGATTTTTTATTAGAATGTTCAAACTACTCCACATAAAAATCCTCTTGAAGTACCTCTGTGTGAACTTCAAAAGCATGCTCACCACAAACATCAGCATCATGGCCTTCCACTGGGTTTTCAAGAACAATATCTTCAGTAGTTTCCTGTGGTCTAGCCACTTCTTCACCCAGCACTGCCTCCGTCTCTTGTTCCATTTGATGTGAAACTTCAACATCAGCTAGAATTTGTTTTTGAGTCTCCCTTTGATCATTTTATGGAACTCCTGATCCCTCTACTGGTGTTGTTCTTTCAGTAACATCTTCCATGATCATATCAACAACAACCTCTCTTACAAAAGCATAATAAAATAAAGTTTATGTTGTTGTTTCCAATGCAGGGGAAGTAACTTCCTCATTAATAGGTCTCTTTATTTTTGATTGATGTACCTCCTGACTTTTGACTTCCCCAACATCTTCCACTTCAAAGTGAATACTTCTTACTACATTGTTGACTCTAGATTCAGCTTGTCCCTCCTTAGACATTGCAGGTTGAGCCTAAGCACTCTATGGGTCTTCCTTAGCTTCTACTGGCAAAGGTTTTCCTTTAAATGTTCTCCAGAAATATCCAACCTTCCTTAAAGTTCCATAATTAATCGTATTATTATGATGAAAATTCACTCAGGCATCCACTAATCACACCATGTCTTTATTAAACAATAGTTTAGAAATAAATCGATCGAAATGGTAGAAACTCATCCGGGCATCGCTTTGACAGCAGTAATTGAGATACCTTATCATGTACCTTGGGAGTTTTAACTTAATATTGCTCAACATAAGAAACATTATATACATATCAGGGTAAAAAATCTTTTCCATTTCATCCATTCTTTGAGCAATTCCAATCTGAATAAATTTGACCAAAATTTTCTGATCAGGCTCCAAATCCTTGACAAACATTTTCTTTATATTATTAGTACCAAAAAGAAAAGACATGATGTCCTCATATTTATGCACAGAATCGCCAATATTTTTCAAATCGAAATGAAAAACTCCCTCATGAGGGCAGTTGAGAATCAGACCAATCTCTACTGATGAGATTGAGAAATCCCTATCCTCTATCTTAGCCAACATACTTGCCTCAGTATCTCCCAGACTAAACTATACAGATTTAAAGAAGTATGTATGTTCTACTTCATACAAAAATTCTGTATTGTCACTATTGAACATCTGTTCAAGATTCTAAAACTATAGCACTTGCTTCAACAACAGATTTTTCTGAAATAACCATTCTAGATCAATTACCTTTCCCTGTAAGATTTTTCTTCCCTCAGAGCGTTATCTCTTGGCATTTCATGGCCTGACTTCACTGGCTCTTTTAGTTCTTACCATGTATGCCGCAATTTCTGAAGGTTTGATGGTTACGGTTTCAGAGGTTCTAAGATTAGGGTTTAGGAGCAGAAGTGCGATTTTCAGATTTCAAAAGGATTTCAATAGAAGTGAATTGGTTTAGAAGTCGAAAAGGCTCGGATATCCTTGATTCTTGTGCAATCACTAATCATTTAATATTTTTGATTGAAATTTTTATATGGCGAATGAAAAAAAATCATAAACAGTATTTAATAAACAAAACAAAATTTACAAAAATAAAAGTAAATAAAAATAAATTAAAATTAAAATTATTTAAAATTAAATAAACCTAGCCCCCCCTTAATAAAGTCAATCCTTTCATTGGGAAGTGGTGTAGTAAAAATATCTACTAATTGAATTTTAGTATTTATAAATTTTAAAAATATATCCTTTTTAATAAAATGATCTCTTAAAAAGTGATTCCTTATGTCAATGAACTTCATTCTAGAATGACTAATAAGAGTTTTTTAAATATTAATTGCACTTGTATTATCACAATAAATAGGTTTATTATTAAAATTAAATACAAAGTCCATAAGTGTGTTTTTCTTCCAGGACACTTGTGCACAACAACTGCCAGCAGACACATATTTTGCATCAGCTATTGACAGGGAAACTAAATGTTGTTTCTTACTAGACCATGATACTAAAGACTTTCCTAAAAAGTGACATGTTCCTGATGTAATTTTTTATCTTATCTACCACTTCAAAAGTCATCATCTGAATATGAAATAAAATTAAAATCAGAAGTTATAGGATAAATAAGAGATTGAAAAACAGTTCCTTCTAAATATCTAAAAATACTTTTAATAGCAGTTAGATGAGATTCGTTAGGATTTGATTGAAATCTAGCACAAAGACATACTGAATACATTATATCTGTCTTGATAGTAGTAAGATATAACAAGCTACCAATCATACCTCTATATAACTTTTTGTCAACTGATTTCCCATTTTCAGACAAATCAAGTTTTATATCTGTACACATAGGAGTTGTAAATGTCTTGATGTTTTCAAGTCCAAAATTCTTAAGTAAATTAGTAATGTATTTTCTTTGATTCAAAATGTTTCCAAAATCTTGTTGATAAATTTTAAGTCCTAACAAGAAATTTAGTTCTCCCATCATACTCATTTCAAATTCTTCTTACATTAACTTTGAAAATTCATGACAAATATTTTTATTGGTTGATCCAACGATTACATCATCAACATAAATTTGAACCAATAAAACATTATTTTTTACAGTTTTCTTAAAGAGTGTTTGATCTACCAATCCAACAGAAAAATCATTTTTCAAAAGAAAATAACTAAATCTTTCATACCAAGCTCTTGATGCTTGTTTAAGACCATAGAAAGCTTTAGTAAGTTTAAAAACAGAATCTGGTTTTTGAGAATTTTCAAAACCAGGAGGTTGCTCAACATAAACATCCTCCATTAAATAACCATTTAAAATGGAAAATTTAACATCCATCTGAAATAATTTAAAATTTATATATGATTCATAATCTAAAATTATTCTAATGGCTTCTAACCTAGCCACAGGTGCAAAAGTCTCATCATATTCAATTCCATCTTCTTGATTATATCCTTTAGCTAATAATATTGCTTTATTTCTAGTTATCGTCCCTTGGTCATATTGTTTATTTCTAAAGACCCATTTGGTTCCTATTACAGGATAATTATTAGGTCTTTCCACTAATTCCCAAACATCATTTCATTTAAACTAGTTTAATTCATCTTGCATTGATATTACCCAGCTTTCATCATCTAAATATTCTTCTATAGTCTTGGGTTCTTACTGAGATAGGAAGGTAGAGAATTCCACTAGGTTTCCTAAGTTTCATCTTATTTGTACACCAGTTTCTAGGTCACCTATTACAGTTTCTAAAGGGTGATTATTTAGTGTTCTAGACTGTCTAGGAAATATATTTAAAGGTTCTTCGGTATCATGTTCTTCTGAACTGGACTGAATTTCTTTTATATTATTTTTAAAATCAGTCTTTATGTTCTCAAGTCTCATGTTATCATTAGAGTCAAGTTCATCCATTTGATGTGTCGTTTTCTCAAAGGGATCAGATTCAACAAATTTCACATGAACTGATTCTTCAACAATCATTGAATTCATATTATAAACTCTATAAGCTTTGGAGGTTTCAGAATATCCTAAGAAAATACCTTCATCAGATTTTGGATTGAACTTACCAAGATTATCCTTGGTGTTTAAGATGTAAACCTTCCATTCAAAACCTTTAAAGTAATTTACTTTAGGTTTTTGTTATTCCATAGTTCATAGGGAGTCTTTTTCAAAAGAGGTCTAATTAAAACTCTATTAATTATATAGCAAGCTGTATTCACAGCTTCTGCCAGAAATATATAGGTAGATTATTTCATTTAACAAATTTCTATCCATTTCTTGAATTGTTCTATTCCCCCTTTCTACAATCCCATTCTGTTGAGGTGTTATGGGTGTAGAAAATGTGTGTTTAATACCCATGTTTTAGAAAAAGGAATTAAATTCATGATTCTCAAATTCTCCACCATGATCAATTCTTAATGAGATTATATTAAAACCTTTTTCATTTTGAACAGACTTGCAAAAACCTTCAAATAAGGTAAAAGCTTCAGTTTTTAATTTCAAAATGAAAATCCATGAAAATCTAGAATAGTCATCAACTAAAACATATACAGATAATTTACCAGTTAATCTTGCTACTCTTGAGGGTCCAAAAAATCTATATGAATATGTTCTAGAGTTTTATATGTAGTAACTTTTATTTGAAGGATGAATTGTGTTGCTTTCCAAGTTGACATGCCTCACAAAATCTGTCACATTCAAATTTGAGACTAGATAAATCAGAAACTAAATGTTTCTTAGATATTTTATGTAAAACATATACATTGCAATGTCCAAGTCTCCTATGCCAGATCCAGGATTCACTTACTTTAGCTTTCAAGAAGTTTACTTGTTGTTTACACAAGGAATTTAAATCCAAAGTATAGACATTATCAGTTCTTGGTGCATTAAATTTAAACAATTTATCTTTAGAAACTATATATCAATTATCAGTAAAATCAACAGTATATCCGTCATCACAAAGTTGAGAGATACTTATAAGATTATGTTTTAATCCATGTACATAAAGTACTTTGGTGATTGAGACTGTTTGTGGATCTCCAATTGTTCCAATGCCAATGATTTTTCCATTGGCATTGTCACCAAATGTGACAAGTCCTCCTTCCTTTTGAGTGCGTGACGAAAAATTCAATGAGTATCCACTCATATGTCTTGAGCAGCCACTGTCCATGTACCATATATCTTTTCTTCTCTGGTGGCATGCTATCTGCAAAGACATTCAAAAAAATTTCTTTGGTACCCATATTCTGTTGGATCTATATGTGTTAGCTAGCAATGATTTGGGTATCCATATTTGCTTTGTTCTTTTAAAATTAGCTGAATCATATAAGTATTTTAAAACATAGGCTTTCTTAATACCACAAATTCGAGGTTGTCTTAAGAAACAGTTTTTAGCTATATGTCCGTTTGTCCCACAAAAATTAAAATTAACCATTTTAGAGAAAGGAACAAAATAATTATTGTATAACTTAGGTTTTTCTCCTTTACTCCCAATTCCATATAATTCCTTTTTAATGATAGTTTTTCCAAGAATTTCATTTAAATAATTGTCTCCTTTTGTAAAAACCAATGCAGCCTCTTTGTAAGAATCTACTTCATCCTGTAGTGTTTTTATTCTTGATTCAAAATTAATATAGTTAGTGTTAATCGAATTGCATTTATCAGTTAATTATTTATATTGTTTCAGAATTGTATCCCTTTCCTCTGAAATGGCTTTATGATTGTTTTTTAGAGACTTATCTTTCTTAAATAGTGAGTCATATCTTTCTTCAAGCATATTGTTGTAGGCTACAAGTTTTTCATTTGTATAGCTTGATTTAGAATCTGATTCATTGTTTGTGTTAGAGGAGTAATATGAGTGTACCTCATCAGTTTCTGCCAAGAAACACATGTTTGCCTTTAGATTGACTTCTTCTTTTTCTAAGCTTGATTCAGGAGATCTACAGGAGTCTTCAGATACATTCGAAGTGGCTTTCATAACTTTTGTGTCTTTCTGCTCATAGTCATTTCTTTTGAAGAATTTATTCTTCTTTGCATCCTTCAATTGTGGGAAATCTGGTCTGATATGTCCCATCTTCTTGCATTCATAACATCTTACTTCCTTATCATCTCTTTTAAAATATTTTTTGAAGCCTCTTTTCTTGTTTTAGAATTTTCTAAATTTTATGGCTAACTGAGCCAGTTCTTCATCTGAATTAGATGAGTCAGAGCTTTCTGATTTAGCTTTGACTTCTCGGTTCTTCAGCTTTATATTCTTTTGTTGTGAAGTTACTTTCAACGAAGTATCTTATCTTTTGATAATCACTTTATGTCCATTAGCCTCATCTTGAATTTCAGCTTCATACATCATCAATGTACCAATCAGCTCTCTCATGGTTAGATCTTTGATAGGAGTTGATTGTCTGATTGTAGCAGAGATACCATTCCATCAAGTAGGAAGTACCCTTAGAACTTTTGACCAGCATGCTTGATAGGTTCTCCTAGAGATTTTATATTATAGTCAATTTCTGTAAATCTCCCATTCATTTACGTAATGTTTTCACCTTCAAATTTTTTGAAAGTATCAAATTTTAATTTGGCAGTTGCATATCTCATTTGTCTCACTTTATATGTTCCTTCATATGCCACGACTATTGTTTGCCACATCTCATATGTTGTGGGGCACTGAGATACTCTATTAAATTTATCTGGTCTAGGACTGCAGATAATTGCATTCATAGCCTTCGAATTCATATCGTACTCTTCCTCTATAGTAGAACTCCATGTCTCAGGATTTTCAAGAATTTCATAAGGAGTCAGAATCTTTGAATAGACTTTATATCCGAGATTTTTCAGATATATTATCATGTGCGATTTCCAACGACCATAGTTCTCTCCATTAAAATATAATGCTCTGGACATTGACATCCCTTCTCTTGTATCAGTCCTGATGCTCTATTGTATAATCTTTAAATGCTTCTTGCCTGTTAAGGCTATATCAGAAGCTCCACCTCTGATACAAATTTTTGGATCTGGATCTACAGATTATACACAAGAGGGGGGTGAATTGTGTCTTTCAGATTTTTTCGGTAACTCTTCTGATTGAACGATTCATTTCCTCTGTGCTTTATCAGATTTTATCGTGCATCAGAAATAAATAAAAGCAAGGACACAAAGATGTATAGTGGTTAAGGGAACAGAAGGACCCTAGTCCACTCCACAAATTCTCAACTCCACGAACTTGGTGATTTTAACTATTTGGTCATCTTTTCCACAGACCGGTTCAAAACTGAGTACAGGCAGTTGACACCTTTACAATCCAAGGAAAAACAAAGCCTTATGGTTCAAACACGAACCTACACAGCTTAGAACGAGAAGATGGTTACTCAAGAATAAAAAGAATTTCAGAAAGATTTTTTCCAGTTGATCTTCACAATTGCAACAGAATGCAATTGAAAGTAGATGGATCGTCATCTCTAGAAATATTGATTTTCAAAACAAAGAAATTCTGAGTCGATCCGGTTGTAGTAGATATAGATATATAGTTCAAAACTTTAGTAGTAGTAGATCCACATTAGATATTCACTGCAGAACAAGTGAATCTTCTATCGAGTTCCTTCTTAAAAAAACAGACCTTTGACACTCATTTTGAATCAGTAGAACTGGATGCTTTTTGTAGTCTCTGTTTCCAACGTTTTTTTATAAAAGATTGATCACCATACACGCTTGTACCTAGTGTTTCAAATAGAACATATATAATAAACCTGAGCATATCTCCTTCACATTTAGATCCATTAAAGTCGCCTTTTTATTCTCGATATTCAAAATTTTTAATTTACAGATAAGTCGTAACTTCCCTTAAGACTCGGCATAAAAATATCCTTTTAATTCGATCTTAAATCCATTGATAAAATGACTTTGAATTAATTAATGTTGTAGTTTAAAAACGACTTTAAATCCAACATGAAATCCGCCCAAAAATCAGCTTGCTTACCGCTGCATAAAAATATCATCTGTCAAAATTTCATATGCCAAACGTAAGGTTGATGACGTGGCCTCCAAATGTAGGGTTGATGACATAGTCTTTAGAAGTAAGGTTGACAATGTAAGGTTGAATTATAAACATAGGGTTGAACATCCATATTTTTTATTTAACTCTCAAACTTACAGAAAAAGATCCATACTTTTACTTTATCCATTCTTTTCCAAGAACGTATGGTTGTTTACAAAATTATGGTTGATGAACCATACTTTTGAGAAACAAACGTAACATTTAGTACTTACGTACGGTTCTCCTTCCATACTTTGCTGATAACCAAAATGTAATGTTCCTTCCTAACGTAAGGTTCTTCTTCCATACTTTTCTGAAAATGTATGGTTGTTTAACCATACTTTTCTCTTATCTCAAAAAGTATACACGCTTTTCATTCATACGCTACATTTATCCACGTAGGATATGAACAGTTATTCCAAGACACACTAAAGCAGATTCCGCGCTATATTTATCCATGTAAGGTATGAACAGTGATTCCAGGACGCGCTAAAGTAGATTCCATGCTAGTAATAAATTCTCGTTATTTCAGGAGTAAAATAAATTAATAAATTCCTACAAAATACTAAATAAAATCTTTAAAAAATAACTAAGGGTATTTGTGAGAATCTAAATTATCATAAAGAGACAGAGTATTATTTTCAATAATCTCCCCCTTTAAATAACATTATTATGTATTTTTGAAAACAATACTTTGCTCAACGACATCCTTTTCGTAAATCTCATTACACACCCCACATTATACCAAATTTGATAATAAGAGTTGAAATCTATTATACTGTATTTCTAAGACCATTCTGAATTTATTTGAAAACTTGTATTATGGAAGTGGATAATGGAGTTTTATTAGATATTCTCCCACATGAACCCACCAATATTGAACCATGCCACCCAAAATAATTCTCCGTAAATAGATGATGGATAGAATACATTATAGAATTCAAATGGTGATGATATTTTTGGGCCAGGGTAATGATGATATTTTACTCTGGAACTTCTATTTGAATATCCATGTTTAATTCACACCCCAAAAGACAGATAAACGTGATATGAATAAATTTATATCAAGTGTTATTTCCCATATCTTAAATAATACAATCAATGTTAATGATATTAAAATATTCATATGAGGAAAATTTTCCTAAATTAGGAAAGAATAATTTTTTTTGAATCCTCAAGAAATTAGATGTAGAAATGTAGGGACGTTTCTGGTTATGAAAAACTACTTCAATGAAATTTGGTTTGTTTCATTATTGAATGAAACTGATTCAGTGGATTTTATACGTAGGGAAAATGTAGTGGTGTTCGACCTTTTATTATCTAGAATGTTATTTCTCCAAAACTGGGGATCCTTTTGATAATTGAGAAGGTTGTTTTGGATAGGATCCTAAAGGTGACTCCATATGTGAAAATCAAGTCCACTAAAATTTAGGTCTCTTAATTTCCTGGAAAATTATTATTTCAGGATTAACATCCCCAAAAGATATTTCCAATATAATAAAATACCTCATAGTCTAGAAATAACTCATTTTATTTTATCAAAAACTCTTCTTGGGTTGATACCTTCTTTATTCCATAGACCTCACTGATCTAGATCAATGAGCCAATTGGTGTCTCTCATTTTTTTATGAACCCCATGTATAATTATTGAGAGTTTTTTAATTAATATATGATTGGAAAGGGTGAGTATATAAAAAAACTGATCATGAATGTCAATTGAGACTATAACTCTATTACTGAGGGTGATACTACAATATAGGACATGATATAAATCATCCAATTATTGACATGGTCTGTAATTTTGTTGATGATAGAATCATTGTATTTAGTTTATATTATTTTCTTCAATAGAGTGTCACCTCGATTATATATAAGGTGGTTCCTCTATGATATTATGAGATGATCCACAATGAAAATGGCATATTATAATACATTTTCATTAAAATGTTGACACTTCCCTTATCATCATTGAATCATTGTCCACTCTAGTTTCTATACTCATTTTGTATTTAGATAATATTTTCAATCGATCTTATTTTTACATTGATAGGAATATACATTTCATTAGTAAATAATATGGGAGATAAAAATAAAAATGAACCTATCATAGAGTGGATTATTTGTATCTCTATATATTATAGAGTTTTATTTCTTACTTAGAAAGACGTAAGCTGATACACATAATCATAGTGAAATTAGTTCCCTCAACCGAAGGATACTAACTAATTTATGGAATTTGAAAATTTTATTAATATCGAATATTTTCAATAATTTATAAATAATTAGAGCATAATATTAAATAAAGATGTTGTTTTTCATTGAAATAAATATATTTATTATTTTGATAAAATTATTTTTCTAGTATTATGAGTTGTTATTTAACATTAATTTAAAATATTTATATATTTATTTATATAAAATTATATCTATTTTTATATTCATCATGTAAAAAAAATTTGAAGTATTTTTTCCATACAATTTATATATAACAAGTTATGATAATAAATATTAGAATGGATTGTATAATCATGTTAATGTTGAATGATCTGGTTTTATATTTGATGATTGAATTAAATTTTAATTTTGATATTATATGAGTTAAATATAACATCATATGTCATTTGTCTTGACCTATATTCAAATTATTATGTTATCATGTATTTTATATCCCAATGAGTTTCTTCTTTTTTATGACTTATTATGAATTATTTTCTATCTAAAGTGTAATAAGTACATTAAACATTTTTTTCCACGAAATTTTGAAAAGTTATGAATTTTGATATAGTTTTTATCTGTTTAATATAATGATAAGTTGAACACATATTATACCATTAAGAAACTCGTATTCTATCCTAAACTCAATATAATTTTTATATTAACTTATTTTTTTTATTAATGATATCGAGAGAATATAATAAATTTTACTATAATAAAATCATGAGAAACTGTAGAATATTAATAAATTCCTTGAAGAACATCATATTCATATCTATAATAATCATCTATAGTAGAATAACGTATCTGGTTTATTCCAAGAAAAAGTCATAATGAATAAATCGTATCCTAATTCATTGGGGGTATATAATTTTTATCCCACCCATTATTATATATAATGTATGTGAATCATATAACTAGAAAATATCATAGGATGATTTATTTCAATCTATATGAATATTAATCAATGTTAATTCTAGGGAATAAAAAATAGAAAAAATAACATGGGTTATCTTACTCTCAATTGATAGGAAAATGAAGTGGAATGATGATTGATTAAGAATATATGAATTATTCCTATGATAATATGTGAAATATTATTCCTAAATAACATTTAATAAAAAATTCAGTGCCTAAGGAGGGAAATAATAGAGATTTAAAGACAATAAGATTAAAGAAACCCCTTATTTCAAAATATTGCATTTTACTTTTCATAAATAAATAATAATTTATAACATGATTAATTTTTTATAACATAAAAATAATTTTAATATCTAATTATATATTTTGGTTCTAATTAACAAATTATTATTCTTGAGAATTGACTTTATGTTACATTTCCATGTTATATAAGGTTTTTTTAATGTATGGTATCTTATATCTCTATTTTACCTAAATTTAATGCAATTATTATTTCATAGTTAAAATTTCTAAAAATAAAAAAATGTGTTACTGATTATGAGTTTAATAAACATTTTAATACTAATTTCCTTATTTTTATATTTATGAAATCAACATGTTAGCTTATAATAAATTAAACATTTTGGAAATTCTATATTTATACTAAAAACATGTATTAATATTTCACTTTTGGAAGGGATACCTAGTTAATCTAAACATATAATTATATATAATTAGTAATCAACTAGAGGTAGATATTTTCCATCAATGGAAATTTAGTTAATTAAAATTAAAAAGAAGGGAAAATAATTGAATTATAAAAATTATTATGTATAGATTTCATTCAACAACTTTTATATATGATTATATGGGTCTGTATCCACCACGAGGATTAATTATCATACCACATTGACTTAAAATTAATATTAATGAATATTAATACTCAACTAATAAGTGGATTTTCCTAGCTCTAAGTGTCTTGTAATAATAAAAAATAAAAAATAAAATAAATTGAAAATGAGTTGAAATTAAAAAAAACATACACTCAATTGAGTTATTATTTATCAATTTTATAAGTTAATAATGAAGGATTAAGTAATAAACCACATTTTTTTGAATCAAGGTCATTCTAATATTTTTAATATCAATGAAATAGATAATTAAAATGAATAATATACATTAAAAACCATTTTATTGGAGAATAAAAGAATTATAAGCTATAAAAAACATCAATATGGTTAAAAAGAGTGTGCTCGAGTGAATCACGATATATAAGTATCTTATATTTAATATTCAGAGATCCAAGGGAGACAAAGTAAAATATACATAATGTTTTTTTTTCAAAGGAATCGGTTAATTAATCTCATAATTTTCAATCTAATCATATTTAAACAATTGTGATGCCCTCCAAAATAAGATTGAATTATGTTATAATCCCATAAAAAATTGAAAACAATTATGATTGGGAATATTTTTTGGATTTGAAAAGGATAAGTGGATTAACTATAATTATTAAGTGAGTAATACATATTATGAAAAAACATAAAATCCAAAATAATGAAAAATGATTTTTGCCTGAATTGAAGATCTAGTGATATAAAATCTAGTTCCATATTCCATCATCACACTACCCCTATAATTGTGATCAACACCTATAATAGACATAAACACATTGATACATGATATATTAAGAATAATAATATAACATTCTATTATTTATGACCAACAAAACAATTTTACCTATCGAGGATGAATATTTATAAACCTCAACACTGGAATATCAAAGAAGGGAGAGTTGAGAAGTAATAAAGATTCAGTGTATAATGTACCAAAATATTATCATTCCTTCATTGGTTATTCAGAGATTTTTGGCGATTTGGGAGCTGATTTATAATGATTTTAATGTTATTTGAAAACAATTTTGTAAATTTTAAAATAGATTTGACAATATTTTTCTATGTTATTTTTAATGTAATTTTTTTTCTGAATCATAAAAGTAATTTTATGTTTTAAAATAATGTTTTGAAATTAAATTAGAATTTTTAAAATGATTCTATATTTTTTGAAAGTGTTTCAAAGAAAAATAGAGTTATAACAATTCTTTTTTATAATTTTTCATATGTTTGATTGAAAATTTAATATTTTCTAACAAATATGAACCCATAAAATGTAAATTGAATGTAAGTAATGGTGTGACATATTTAAATGTAATTCATAAATATAATATTTGATTCATGATGGTTAAATATGGGTAAATAGTGGTTCCCCCATGTTTCGTAGGGTTATCTCTCTAACTATGTAAAGGATATTCCCTAAAAATGTAAAGATAGTATAATTTTCCCAAAACCCATGTAAGGGTAATATTATTGTTTTTTAAATTTATTTTCTTTATTTTAGACTACTATAAATGTAATAAAAGTATTATAACCATTACATATGAGTAATACACTATTTTATATGGTTGGATAAGGGAATGTTGATGATCGAGTATGGGTAATTGCACAAAAATAATTTGGGCACCATATTGGATGAGGTTGAGTAGAATAAGGGTCGTCCCATGCGATTCTCAGCAACATATGGTTCATCTCGGGGGATAGTGAGTTACGTAATCATTGGATTCCTTTTTTAACCATAAATAGTGGTATGATAGATTCAACAATATGTGATCTTTTCTAAAGAGTTGTGTTATGGTAAACCATGTTACCCTTATGAAGGCCCCAAGAGTTTATTATGGGTATATTTTCTCCCAGTTTTATGGGTTTTCACTTCTCTTTTAACATATAACCCTCACAAACACCTTCCAAAATTAATTTAAAAGATAAAATTCATGTTTTAAATTGTTTGGACTCATTATATAATTTATAACTCTTTATAAGTGATTTGACTTGATTTTAATATATGTTATAAACCAAAAAACATGTAAAATTAACAGTGGAAAAAATAAATAAATTTGATGGAGTATCCATAGAGGGATATCTTTTAATTTTATAAACTAGTTTATTCCCTTTAAATTAGTCTCTCTTGATTCTCTTAGATATTAGGTCCCAAATAAATGATATGGGAGTTTTTTAATGTATTGTAGAAATCTTATAAGTCTTCTACTACTTCAATGTCATTATTTAGTAGCATATATGTCTTCTACCCATTTATTTATTTTTAAATATTTGTATTTTCTAAGTAGGTTATCTCAAGACGTATTATCATTTCTTCTATAATAATTATTCTTGAATAATCTCATTATGAATACTCCCATTATATGTACTTTACTATTGTTTTTGGATGATTTTTTTGACTTGTTTTTATGGTTTATCTACAATAATGGGTGGATTGGAAGAAAATTATAATTATAGTATGAAATTAATGATGGGAATAAACCAAATAAAAAGAGATATTGAATTGGGGAAATAGGGTTGTCTTTTGTGTGTCTTATGATTCCCATGTTATTTCCATTTATTATTTTATATAGTTATTGATTAATATTATGATTTCTATAATAATGATTTACTAATGGTTAATGATGTGTTCATTATTGGTTATAATGGATTATGGAACCCCAAATGAAAAATCACTTAAATAGAGAAAGTAGGAAGGAAAAATTCGGTAATATGATATATAAACCTTATTGATAAAATTTTTAGAGCTATAATATCTTGTTTTTTGATTTATTTTACTTATAAAGGGGTTGAGGTAGTGTTTATTATTTTTATGAATTCCACAAAATTGGATAAAATGATGAATTGTGAAATAGAAATGGGATTTATGAATGAAAATAAAAAAATATTTTGGGTTGTGAATGAATTGTTAATTAAAAGCAATGAATGGTTATTTATTTAAGGAACATGATTAAAAATGAAAATATTAACCTAGAATGGTAAATGAAGTAGTGAACAACTAGTTATGAATTAATGAATTAATTAAATACCAAGCATGGATGTAAACTATAGATTTATGGGGAAATTAAATAAATGGTTGTGGGATCTTGTCATTTGAGTGGCCACAAATTATATTAATATTGGATGATATGTTTTTTATATTAATATATTATTTTGTGGATAGAAATTCTAGAATTGGTGTTAAAGAAGAATAGTTGGGGTGTTGTTTCAATTTTTTATAATGGCTCAAAGTGGTAATATTCTTATAGGTTATAATGGGTTGAGGTTTATATATATAAATATATATATGCATTTTCATTGATATCTAGAAGTCTGAAGATCAGTAGTTGTGATATTGAAGAAAGTATATGATAGTTTATAGTTCTTTTCATGTTTGGTGGGGGTAGGACATGAGGATGATTCTCTACATGCTCATTATACACTACTATTGTGGTTGAAATAGAGTTGGTTTGTAATTATCTTCTATGGAGGAGGGAATGGTATTTATGAATTTTGTGTTTACCTAATATAGTTAGAAGATGGTTATAAATAAAGTAATTATAGTTTTTTTATAATGTGGTTGTGGATTATGATATTTGGGATTATGGTAATTCCATTACAGTTGTGAGGAAACTTGGTTGCTGATATTTTTTTTGAATCATACTAATGTCCTTGTGCTTATGATAGGTTAATTCTTCCAACTCGTTATCACTTTGAGGGTGATCCAGCGCGTGAAAGCATACAATTGATATGAGTATAATATTGGATAGTATGAATAACTTATGTGTGGATTATTATTTATTGCTGGTTTTTATTACTTGTGAATGGAGGTTTGGTTTGGTAGTTTTGGTTAGGATATGGTGTAGGAATAGAAATTGAATGGTGGTTATGTTTTCTTTAATTCAACTTGTTTTTTTTATATTCTGAACATTTGAATATTTTTATTTTAATGATCACTATATTTTTAAAGATTCATGGTATGTTTCACTACATCTTTTTTATTTATATGTATTGTACACATATGTTGATCTTTTTTTGAGGTATGATCCTTCATAGTCCTCTGATGTTCTTACTCAACGACAGATTTCTTGTTTTTACAGGTTAAATCACCAGAACTGAAGCTTATTTTTGGGTATAATGGATGTTTTTTTATTTTTCTTATAGATTAGTGTTTTTTTATTTTGTTTTTAAATTTATATATTCATTATATTATGATTTTTATTTACTTATTTTACACAATGGAATTGATTTTCTTTTTGGTTGATTACCCATCTATCGATACTATAATATTTATCGATGTTGATTTCATCAATGTGTGAAATTATATATATATATATATATATAACTTCAATTCTAGTCACTAACCAAGGACCATCAAAAATGGGGACTCATTTTTCACTATCTCCCTTTCTCAAATTCCTTCCCAATATGGTGAATTTTCAACCAAGTATGTGTGTATTTGGATGGTAGTGGTCATGAAATGATTTCATTGATTTAATTTAGAGTCACAAGAGTCTATTTTTTTACATTAAATTAAATTTTATAGAACATGGGAGCACTATCTTCATAAACCCCATTTTTTCATGTTATATGGATATTTTTTACTTTTTTATAAAAAATTATAGTGTGATGTGTCCCATGTATAATCTGATAAAACATCTAAGAAATGGGTTATTTATAATTTTAGTTAAACACGTGTTCATATGTAAATCCTTTAACCAACAAAAGAAATCCTAATAAAAAAAATAAGAATCAGTTTATAGAAGATGAAATAATATGGATTCACTTTTTCATTCCCTAAAGAAGCTACAATGAGAGGAAATATTAATTAAAATTCTAAAAATCGCCGGATTTGTCATAACCACGATTCTTTATATATATCATATTAAAATACTCAATTTTTTTTCAAATACATGAATTCAAAAATCCACGTAATCATTACACATATCTATATGATTATATTATTTAATAATAAATGATAAAATAATAAATCATGCAATACATATTGAGTGGAATAGATGAAGTCTAATTTTGGGTAAATAAAGTTTAATTTAGTGTTCTTCAAATGATTATGACCTAGAACTATTTAAGGTGGAACATTGATACCCCAAATCATCCATGAATTTAATATTTCAAATTTGGAAAATCTAAAAATACGAAATATACCCACTCTATTTATCTAATCAACCAAATAATTACCCATGCCACCCATCAAAATAGATTGAAGAATAAAACGTGGTTCATTTTTGATAAAAACGAATCATATGATTAATCAAAATACTTTTAAAGTTTTCTGAAATAATTATATGATCGACCATTGTTCCGTTATATGAAACTTTGATATAGTGAGGACTCTTCCATGTAATATTATAGTATCTTTATTTTTTATGAATGCATGGTGTCCCTAAAACTATGAATATTCAATCCTAATTCCATTAGAGTAAATGTTATCCATTTCCATCCAAACTAGAGATAGTGGTTCTATAATTAAAAAAAATAAGAATATAAAGACAAATAATTTCATTGGCTATAATTAAAAATTACTACTTTTATTATGACATTTTGATGATAAATTCATTTTAAAGAGAGTTTTAAATTAAAATAGAGAGATTTTGAGATTATATGCATATATTAAATTAATTAGAATTTGACCTCAATGGAATGGTTTGACAAATGGGATAATAACCCCCTAATTATTTATATTTTCAATGTTAATTATATGATTTATTTTAAAATATATCTATGAAATTTTAGAATTCTTGTCATAACATTTATATATTTTCATAAACACAATAATTATCCCTTATAATTTCATAGTACTTATACTTTTCTATAGTTGTCTTCTTATAAAAATGTTATTACATTATATTTTACATTTCATATATTACAAATATGAGTTTTTCTAAATAGTATAATCATTTCAATGATTAATACAAAACAATTAAAATAAAATAAATCACATATAAATAAATTAATATTCACATATAAAATATATATTTCTCTAAAAAACTAAATCTACTTCAATATGTATATATACATTAAAAATAAGATTCCATTTTTACTACCCTCATCTTATATAAAAATTATATCAATTTTACATGAGAATTTGGAAAATTAACTTGACATGTAACATAATTTTCATTATTTGAATAATATATATAAATACATATAAATATATTATGTATTTAAATATTTATAATTAATTATAAAACCCAATATAGTGATTTACTACATTCATTATAATTACATGTTATTAATTAATTGAATCAAGATACCTACTTTATAAATAATTTTTTTTTAAAATCCATAACAATATAAATTCAATAAAACCCCATTTATAAACATTTACTAGGATTTTTTAATAAGAATGTGATTACATAAAACCTTTTCATTTTTACTTTTATGAATTTTTATTTATATTTTTTGAGTGAAATTATTTCTATATAATTTATTCATATATATTAAATTAATAATATACATTTAATGTTAATAAATTTATTAATGTGGAAAATGTAAAATAAAAAATCATAATTCATTATAGAAAAATAATATTTGATAACTAAAGACAACTTTCATAATGAAATATTAAATAACTTTTTCATAAAAATGAATAATTATTTGTATAATATTAAAAATTAAAAATATAAATATAAATCAATGAATGTAAATCTCTATCCATAAATATCCTATAGATTGATGAATCTTTTATACCAATCATAAAAATTAAATCAAAATAAGAGAAATTATTTATCTTGTAAATTAAAAATCTTTCTTAAAATGAGATATACACAATTATTTTACAATTTATTATTATTATGCAAAAAAACATATAAAATATTTTCAATTAATCCTATAATGTATAATTAACGTCTTATTTCAGATATCATACAATGGATTCCCCATCAGTCATTTAATCAAATACATAGACATCAATATAAGGGGTCTGATGTCCCTTTATTTAAATTTCCACAATTGGACATTGTTTTTGTTATGTTACCCAAATTTATATATTTTTAAATTGTGTATGTTTATTTAAATATCCCTCATCTTATCTTACTGTTTTTAATATGTCTTATTTTTATTCATAGATATACACTTGAAAATTTTCTATTTCATTCATTTACTTATATATTCATCTTTTATCACCTTTTTTACATTACACTTCAATTGTATTATAAAATTACATTCTTGTGATACCCTTTCAAAAAATAATATCTTGATATTATATTTAAAATTTAAACTATTTTATTAACCACTAATAGTTACCTCAAAATAATGACCTGAAATTTATGATGTTTTTCAAGATGTTTTTGAGGTCATATGGCATAGTCCCTAGTGATACAGTGTTCATTTACTCTATACTACACATGTCAACGCCCTATGGTGAGCTTATGACCATGTTCCACATCAATGGAAACATTTGTTCCCTTTTTTGTCCATTCATGCTTTTCAAGGTGTAAATTTTTTTTGGATATGTTTCAAAATAATTTCCACAATCCTTTTCATTAAATTTTAATGAAATGGTTTTAATATTAAAAGGTTTTTGATTCTAGAGTAAATTGAAAACAATGTTGATATTTATATTTTAATCTAATATAATAATTTTTTTTCAAAAGGTTAATAAATAATACAATTAGGTTCTGATTTCACTGCAACATAAATCACCTTTAGTTGAGGTCTTTTTAGCGGCAGTTTACAAAACAACCACTAGACCTTTTGTTAAAATGGTTTAGAGACAGTTTTAAAAAAACAGCTGCAAAACGCATTTATTTTATTACAGTAGCGACACTCACCCCCCCCCCCCACCCGAGCCAATGATCTTATCCCCCCAACATGGCGATGCTTCTCCCCCTAACGAGCCCCAACCCTAGCTCTGCGCCCCTCCCTTGTTTTCGGTGACCTCACTGACGGTCATTACTTACCCCCTTCCCCCCCTAACACCCGTGACACGAGCTTCTCCCCCATCCCCGTCGACTTCTTACCCAAGGTCGGATCCCCTCCTCTGCTGCATGTGGTTTTCTCGTATTTAGGTATGCTTTTGTGTGTAATGGTTAGAGAAATCTTGTGGAGGAAAAATTGATAAGGTTTTATGTAGTTTCATTATTTTTGAGTCATAGCCATAATTTATTTTGGTTTATCCTCAAATTTGGATAGATTAATTTAATGGATTAACTTCATATCTTTGGGATTTATTTGGAAATGAGCTCAGAGGTGTTGCAAGAGTTATCCATACCCCATTGCTTGAAAAAACAGGGAGGATACATAACTTTCCCAAAAGTAAGACTAATTGGATTGATATGGATTAATTTTCTTAATTAATTATTATTGATTTATAAAATATGTTGTAATTTTATGAGTTAGGGGATTGAGATGGTGTTGATTCCTAGAGATGTATTTGATGAGGATGGAATGATATTTCTTAATGGGATAACTCTATGGTCAAGGTTGTTTATGACTAATATTACCATAGGATATGGTAATTCATTAATTTTGTGGATTGAAATTTCATGTAGGTGGGTATGTGACATGAATGGGATCCTTGAGTTATTTACCTAATGAGACATGAGGATAGATATTCTTGTTGGGTTCATAGAATTCCCTTCAGTATGATGCATTGATTATACAACCATTGATGGCTATGTTATATGTGTGAGAGGCTTAACTATAGGAAAATTAAAACCCCAATAGGGTGTCCATCATGTATTTATGGGTCATGTTATCTATAAGGGTTTTATTTTAGGTAATTGATTTTCTCCTAAGGAAATGTCAAGGGGTGACACTATGGGATGGTGTGGTAATGGTCATCTATGGTATGATAATCTATGAGAACAAATGAATGACCCAGTATGGAACCAAGTTAGGTTTCTTTGCTCGATGAGAAATCAATATGGACTGTATGGATATTGATAGGTTATCCAAATCCTATGATTTGGGAGTGTGTCCCTTGAAAGACATTTATCCCCTAGGTAGGGGTGAGATACCTAGGAAATGTTACTGTAAGCAGTGTCTTTATCATCCACATTAATCAATATTCACAATATCAATATAACTATAAAATTAGATTCATCATGTCAATAACAGCTTACCAATCATAC
Source organism: Viscum album (assembly GCA_963277665.1). Lineage (NCBI taxonomy): Eukaryota > Viridiplantae > Streptophyta > Magnoliopsida > Santalales > Viscaceae > Viscum > Viscum album. The sequence goes on along the minus strand of OY728143.1, from coordinate 917,930,383 downwards.
TAAAACCACACAAATGATTATAAGGGAATAACTACTTCCTCCTGGAAATTTTTCTTCCTTTTTAGTGGTCTAATTATACTAAATTCAGTGCTTGATATCCCTTCCTACAAACCAGATTCAATATGACATCATTGATTCTCTTAGTTAAGGCCTGGAAACCACTTTTTAATCTAGAATAAAACCTTTTTTATGTAATTCTAGATTCAAAAAGTGACTTCACTTCAGTATGAAACATCTAGATCATGTTTTGAAGAAAAAAACCAGTTTCTTAACACCACTTGCTGAGTCATGATCATCCATGACACGTTTTGATCATATTTTATGTCAAATGAGACTTGAAATAATTATTACGTCACTTATTTTAGGCATTTTTTGGATTTAATCAGATATTCCTTTAGCTGAATAACATGTACTTTATTAGGACATCCACCCCATGGATCATATATCCCGCAAAATATTTGGGCCACCACAAACAATGGTTAGAGTTATTTAATTTAATGGGGGAGGGGAACCTCCAACATTCTTAATTTGATTAATGTGGTTGGACATTTTTCACTCACCCTTATCTCCCAATTCAATTCTAATCCTTTGTGGTGGTACTACATTATATGACACCAATGGTGGGTGATTTACAATATTTATTGATATAGGAATACATTATGTAGCATATTTATATATTTTTTCAACAAGTATATATGAATCTCATTCCCTATTTAGTAATATTTATGTGTTTTAATTTTTTTTAATATTTTGTAGGAACATTATGATATACATGGATAAAAGTTGGATCACTTTACCGAGGAATGCACCTCAGTATATTAAGAGATTGAATGAGTTTTTAGATTTTTAAATTTCCAATCGATCCATTGAAGGGAGAATAAGATGTCTATGTCCTAAATGTAAGTTTAGATTATGGTTGAAAAGAGATGATGTTTATAAACATTTTATATTGAAGAAATTCCCTGTTCAATATTTTCATTGGATTTGGCACAGAGAATCGAATGTTACATAAAGGTTGAGCACTGAATTCAATCGATAGAATGACCTCCCAACATCATCGACAATATAAAATGAAATGATAAACCGTATAAATGATGCATTTGACACAGTAAGAGACCACCATCAACATCAAAACATATCAAAACAACCAGATTATGATAATACAAATAGAAATGAGACAAGTGATGTTATTGAGACTATAGGACACACATATCAATATTTTAACATATCTGTTGATCGTCCTCTGGATTCTATGGAGACTAATGTAAGAGAAAACTTCACTGAGAAAAATGTGTTCCCTGATTTAGTTAACGATGGAAATCAAGAGTCATATAGTGGATGTTTGAAATATTCAAAACATTATATTATGCTAATGTTGTACCATATCAAATGTCTATGTGTAATTACAAATAAGTCAATGTCCATGATATTGTAATTTTTGCATGATGAATTTCATGAATAAATCATCCCCAAGTCTTTTTATGATATGAAAAAAGTTGGTAACCAGCTTGGTATGAATTATACACAAATACAAGTGTATCCAAATGATTTTATGCTTTATTAGAGTTAGTATTCAGATAGACATGATTGTCGAAAATGTTCTTCTTCTAGATGATAGTCAATGGGTGATGTTGGAAGTCTGAATCAGAATACATTCATGAAGAAGATGAAACGGAACACAACTTTAATGGTTTTTCATTACATTCCTTTAAATCCTCGATTGTAAAAATTATTCATGTCATCGAAAACCTCTGAACACATTAAGTGGAATTCGGTATATAATAAAAATGATGGGTTAATGAGACATCCACGAGATTCACAATCGTGGATGAAATTTGATTCAATACATCTAGATTTCTTAACTGATCCTAGGAATGTTCTATTAGGATAGGAAACCGATGGATTCAACCCAATTGGGACTTTAGGTACCAGTTATAGCATTTGGATAGTTGTGTTGAACCCTTATAATCTGCCTCCATGGATGTTTATGAAAAAACATCATTTATCATTTTGATGATTTTTCCTAGAAAAAAATGCCTGGAAATGATATTGATTTGTACTTGTAGCCTTTAATTGAAGAATTATAGGAGTTTTGGAGCAATGGAGTTGACACATTTGATGCTTCTTCAAATACAATGTTCAAAATGCAAGCTGCTTTAATGTGGAAAATTACTGACATCCTTGGGATTGAGAGTTTATCTTCTTGGAACACGTACACGAGTTTTGCTTGTCCGGTTTGTAACATTGATTTTGATCCCAAACAGCAACCTAAAAATAAAAAATGGTTCCTCTTATTCCATTTAATATTTATCGATTCATATAATAAATTTTGGTTGAACAGTTCAAAATTTAATGGTTTCATTGACCGTAGACCACCTCCAAAGTTGTTAACTAGATCTGAAATATTGACACAACATGGAAATGATGAAACAGAATTTGGGAAGGTTCGTCAATTGAATAAATTTATTGAGAATTTCAAAACTAACTTTTTGTTGATTAATGATGAAAGTATGAAACTATGGAGAAAAATATAAAAAGTTTAGATGTGTGTAATTTGAATGGAGAGAAGATAGTTGTCCCATTTGATTCAAATGGGGTCCCTACAGATGATGTCGTGAGATTACATGGCCAAATTCTAGGCCAACTGGCAGTGGAGCCCATTTCCCTTCCTATTTCTTATGGTGATTAGAGACATATTCCTCCAAGTAAGGAAAATAATGTTTTTTATTCCCAAATAAATGTAATTTTATTACATAATGGGGTAATTGAATGTCATGTTATTAATATGTTCTAAATGAATTTCTTTATACAGATGTTTTTCCACTTTACAGTTGCTGATGTGATAGCATGAAAGTGGACGTTGTAAAATCATGGAAAGAAATGGAAAGACTTCAAATTGAGACTGTGTGGCGATGTCAACGATACGTCATTGACCGTCCAACAAATGTATGAGAAGCTACCCAATTGGGTACCCAAAGAACAGTGGACTGTTTGTTATGATAGACACTGTGATGTGAAGACGATGGTATTAAAATATATATTATTATATTAACCTCATTTTACATTTATACATATAAATGAATAGGAGAAGACATTAAATAAAATACCATTAAATTTCATTTTATTTATTTTAGGATCTCTCAAGAATGAATTCCTCAATCCGAGCAAAGGAAGTCATCCCTCACACTACGGGGTAAAAAAGATTTTCTAGAAGCTTAGGGTATATGGTAATATTTTCATTAGTTTAAATATTTATAAGCCAATATTATCTATTTTATATATTGAATTGTAGATTTATCTTTGTTTATTACAGTCACAGAGTTTAGTGCACGAAGCATCCCAAACTGAAGTGTGGTTGGATGTTCACAAAAAATATGATTGAAGTTTTTTTAATGTGGCTACCAAAGAAGTTGGGGTATAAACTCATTTTTCCATTATAATATCTTATTATCCGTTTTTAGTATTTTAATATATATTGATATATGATTTATATGTAAAAATTAATGAACTACGAGATGAAAATCCTAAGTAGTCCTACTCAGTCTCCCAGGATGACCCGGTTGCTAATGTCCTTGGGAAGGCGCATCCTGGTAGAGTGAGCGGGCTAGGTTTGGGACCCATACCCTCTGAGGTTTTTGGCCGACCACTAGGGATTGCAGCTGTATCTAATTCTGGTTTTTCCAGCCCATACCCAGATATGCTAAGAAATAGATTGTTTCTCTACAAAACACAGTTCAGGAGTAGGGGGATCAGATATCCACTTTGCAGAAAGTGTCGACTGATACACATCAGCAGATTAGAAGATATGCCCCTAGTTGTACTGTATCGACTTGTGGTGAGTAGGTGAATCACAAAAATTCAAAATAATTTAGTATGCAATATTTTATTGGTTTTTTATTTAAGTATAAATTTGAAAAACTATTTAATTTTCAATATAATGTTCTTACAGGTGGTAGCCAGAAGTGGAGATGGAGGTGGAGAGGGTGATGATATGTGTTCATCGTCTTTTTGTATATATATCATGTGTGGCACATAGTTTCCTCCAAAAATTTTCATGACCTAACATTTTCTTGATTTTTCATGTTTCCTTATCTGTATTTTATTGATTTTTTATTTTTCCTTTTTATGTCTTGATTTCATGAGCATGGTGTGCATATTTAGGACACAATAGCCTACATCAGTCCCCTACCAAAGCATTAATTGAACCAACCTTTCTCTTTCAAATAACTTTACCACAGTAAATAATAGTGAAAAATTAGGAATGAAAGGGTTGAGGAATGTCATGGTATGTATATTATATATTGTTTTCTCACATATCTTTATTATGTTATTATATATAACAAAAAAGTGTGGTTATGTGGGTAACCATGAAAGGGTTGAGGAATTTCATGGTAATACAGTGTTCATGGGATGAGAAACACTATGAGTGGTTATGGTTTTTAGTTCAAGGGAGAGTGTAGGGTCAATTGAGTCCCTTGAGAACTGTTTGTAGGTACTGTGACTCCTAGTGTTATATTACAGTTACCTTGTTAATGAATATTTATATCTTTTAATTCATCCATAGTTTGTTTTGATTTCTAACAGTGATTCATATTTAGTACCTTGAGAACTATATGTGGTTTAAGATGCTTTGAGGTACATGCAAGTTGGGATGGGTCCATGACACATTATCCTTCCTTATTTCTTGGAGATATTTTTTGTAGTGTTGACGAACATTACAGATGATCACTCTTAGGATATGATTGGGTACTATATGGAGGTGTGAAAGTTCATGACACCTTGTCTCATATATAAGTTTTAAACTTGGAATTGTATAATTCGTCACCTAACGCAGGGTTATTAGATACTTTTTATTGTATGATGTGGGAACTGATTCTGTGACTTATGGATATTGGACCAGGTTTATGGGTGTCAGTATTCATATTAATTTAGAAGACCTATGAAATAGAAAATGTATTTTTGTTTTGGTTGTTTCAAAATTGTAAGACTCTAACTTGGATTCATAGGGGTGAAAGGTTGTTATTTATCACATGTAGTGGTATAATTTAGATTAGTCTTGTTTAATTTGGTTGTATGACATTGGATGTTTTAGAGTCCCTGAATTTAACTATGGATAGGTAATCGTTATAGAGATAATGGTTATAATTTTTTTGTGGTTCTCATATCAGCATATCTTCCAGGGTTCATTGGAAATGTTTGGTATTGTATAAGACATTTAATACAGTATTGAGTACCCTGACTTGAATACGGATATATAAGTTTTATATGGGAAATGACTAGAATATGTGTTGGACCAAAGAATGAGGCATCTGGGTGGCTGGGTTGTTTCACTATTTCATGTAAAGTATATGAGAGATCATTTTTAATGGGAGACATATATCAATTTCATGTATCATATTTCATTGATCAATGTAGTTCAAAAGTGATGAACAAAAATACTTTTTAAGGATTATATTTGGTATGGTTGGGTCATTATAACACCTCGCAGCAATGTGTGTCAGTGGAGTTACATAAGTATTAGTTTCCAATGATGTTAGGACCAGAGATGATTTTAATTTTTTAGTAATATTGATAATTATCATTATATGCACATTTGAAATAATTGAGAGGATTTTTATGAGGTGGTATCAGGGGTAGTGGGGAATTAGGGCATGTTTTGGGGGATAGTTCTGGGAGTCAGCCTCTAGTTCAGGTTGGAAATATTTTTTAGCTCAAAGACTATACAATATGTTGGGGAACATTACAATAATTTTAGTGTTATGTAATATTAATATCTTTTATAGGTTGGTGGTTAGACCACGCATTTTTTTGCAAAATGTAGTGTGAAGGAATATGTGAGACTATATTTTTTAGGTTCTAGAGAACCATTACATAGAGAAATGATTTGGGGGGTGGTTATGGTTTTTCAAGAGAAACATGAGGTCTATATAAGAGTAAATCATATGGCAATGTGAGATTAAATCATTATTTAATAGATCATTATTCTACAACACATAAGGATTTATTATGGTTGATATTACAAAGGGAAATATCACTCCCATATAAATGGATCTCACAATGTAATTCCCCAACCATTGGGATGGTGTTGTGTCATAACGAGAAGGACCACATCATAATGTGGTGTAGGATAGAGGGGTTTAATTTTATGATTTAACCATGACGATGGGTCCCACATCATGACTACATGGGCTACTCTATGAGGGTTACCCTGGCAGGGTAGGCGTGTCTTAACCCTTATGGTCAATCTGTAGCACATTTTTTATATTTTTTATATAATTATTTTGTTTAATTATAACACAAGACCTTTTTAAATGTGATTGAACATTTTTTCCAACTAGTGGAATGACCCCCTTTCTCTTATGCCCTTATTTTCACTCTTCCAAAGAAAATATGTACTATTTTTTCAATGATTAAAGAACAATTTATTATAGTGGTTCTTTAAAGGGGGGTTTGACCTATGAACTTATGGATTGATAAAAAGAAGTGGATTTTAATATGGGGTTTCAATGAGGGGAAGACATTCCTGGAGTATCATGTGCTAACCTAGAAAAAAATGGAATTCCATTTCAAGGAACTTATTAAGGAAAATTCCGATATGGAGGTCACCTCCATTTAATGGCGCATGGGAGTGTGTAACCATTAGGTTTGATCATGAAGATATGACCATACAAGATTTATTGTTATTATTATAATTTTTTATCAGGTCACTGATACAGAATCTGCAGAAGTTGTTGTTTTTTTTTGTAAATGTGGTTTTATTAGCGGTTTAAACAACTGCTATATGTCAGAATTTTTCAATTAGCAGCGGTTATAAATGACTCTAAATGTCATAGTTTTTCTATTCACGATAGTTATAACCACCGCTACGGTGTTAATTTTCCTGGTGGTTTTAACCGCCGCTAAAGTGGCCCATCTTCCGCATGATGTTGGCAGTGGTTATGAGGCTTTTAGCGGTGGTTTCCCCAGCCAGGGGCATACATATTTTTAGAAGTGGTTCAAACCACGACTAAAAAAATTAATCCCCTGTTAGGGAAAACTACCGCTAAAAGCATCATAACCTCCGTGAACTTCACTACTTATGACTATTTCTAAAAACCACCATGAAACGTCTATTACTTCCAGCAATAGTGTCCCGACAGACAATGTAGCAGCGGTTTTTAGAAATTGCCACGAATGGTGAATTTTATGGTAGTGTTTTAATGGTTTTAATTTGGTTTATAGTGGTTGGAGATTACTGATCAAAAAAGGGAAAATTCCCTACCAAGAGCAAAATGCATGACAATATTTATTAAAAAGAGTGAGAAATAAGAAGTTTTATTTAATACCAAACCTAATTTCAATACAAGAGATCATGTGTTATATATATTTGATCAATAGAAGATGTAATATACCATATTAGTCTTTTTCAATATTTAATAATACATCATATTTTTATCATTTGTTAGAAACCATCGAAGATACCATAAATTTTATATTTCATTAAATTTTAGAAAAATGGCTTATGGAAGATTACATTTCCCACAATATTTCCAATATCCTTTGGGTTGATATTTTTGTTATTCTTGTATTTATTGTCAAAATATTCTTTTTCAATGTATTTATTTTAGTAAATTGGGTTTCTATAATTATTGGAGATTTTAATCATATTATGTTATATGAATCTTTTTTGATACTCAAATTTTTAAAAAACATGATGGAAAAAAGGTTATCATTGTTCATGATGTAAGTCTCTAGAAAAATATAGTTTGTGTGATGTTTGTCCTATAAAGTGATTAAGGATCAGGCTATAAAAAAAGTTATGTATGAATTAATATGAAAGAGATATGTATGAAGTATGTTGGATGAAGAGAAGAGTGGTGATAAATGAAATTCCAATGGATTGACCCTCAAAATATCCACAAAAATGAATCGCTCTATATTGAGTTAAAAATTAGTTTTCACTTGAGAGAAATTTCTGAATAATATAGAAAGGGAAACTATGAAGATCATCATATAAACGAAATATGATGATGGTATGAGTTCATATAGGACTTTGGTTAATGGACTAAGCTATAAAAGAAGTCTAATAAGTTATAATATGATCAGATAGGGTGGTTTCAAAACCTAAAATAGATAAATATATACTAATATTTGTATACTCATAGGATAAAGGAAGCTTTTGAAGATAATAAGAAGGTGGATCACTGATTTTCCAAGAGTGATATAAACATATGATGGTTATGGGATAAAATAGAACAAGACAAACACACCTTATTTGAAGTTCTCTTCACAATAAAAATACATTGTAATGTTATTAATGTAATTATACTAAGCTCCTATATCAAAATTACTAATTTTAGTAATATTTTATGATGATTTGTACATGATCATAAATTCTAATAATTTAATATTGTTTCATGAGGAATTTTAATTATGATGTTTTAGAGTTGTTGAATGAAGTAAAATAGATGTTGTGTTGAGTGGGAAAATTAAAATTAGATAATGAATATCATATATTATTTTATGAGGAATTTTTAATGTAATTTTAATTATGATCATTGGGTTTTTGGTTGTTCAAATTATTATAGATAAGATGTGCTGAGGTTTTTTCTGTACGTAACGAATCAAGGAATCACTTGTATGAAGAATAGGCCAGAGAAGAAATCAACATATAGTAATACATCAGGCATTGTAAATACAAATGACGTTTACTGATTTTATGTAAATTACATATAGTCTTTCTAGATGGATATAGAGGAGCATCTAATAAAGGTGTAATGGATTGAGTGTTGTTGGATAAAGTTAATTGTGAGAAAAGTACATGTGTAATATTTTGTCATCTCTAAACTATAAATAAAATTATAATTAAATTATGTATTTATAACAACCTATCGAGATATGGAAGGATCGTTATGGGACTTGTCCTGGAAGTATTCATTTCATTATAGAGTTTATATTCATTGATTGTTAAGTCTGAACAAGTTATATAAATTGTTTCCCATGTCAGGGGTGAACCTTAATAAATCATGTGTGTATTTGTTTTATTTATCATATTAAATTCAATTTAGGATGAGTTATGAGGCTTAGAGGATTTTTAGTTTAATATATATTTGTATTAATTTAAAATGAATAAAAATGGTTGATTATCTCCCCTTTTTCATCCCCCACTAAATGTACTACATGATCCTATATGAATTACACTAGTAAAAAATGATGGTTCCCATATATGATCTATATTAATGTAGACAGGTACTCTTAACATAGTATGTTTTAGTGGTATTTCTACATTTTATAAAAATATTAACATTGATAGAAAAATAGATTGATATGAGAGCTTTTATATCTTATTTAGGAGGTGATCAATGCAGCTACAATAGGGTTTTCACCATGGGAGAAATATGTACAGATGATATTTTAAAAAAATTTGTTTAGAGGTTGATGAAAATATCATAATTCTATTTTTATATACTGATATAAAAAATGTTATAATGGTTTCAAAAATAAAAAATAATCTTTGGGAAAACTCCTAATAATTTTTTAGGGAAATGTTATGATAAAGGATGCGCATCTCCAAATCAAGAGATGAAAATTCAATCACATCATGGTGGTGCAAGATGAAACTATTAATGAATATATCACCTATGAAAATAAATTTTCCAGAAAAATCATATGATTTAATAATCACATGGAATACTAAACTATTGTTATGAAATTTATGAGGACCTTTCCTTTTATTTTTTTATCCAATGATCCCAACATTAGATGACAATGTTGGTTTATTTTTTGATTTCATAACATTCTTATTGTGTATAAAATAAGGAAGGATGCATTAATCAAGAAGAGGATTAATAAAGAGATATCATTTTCAGATATAAGAAAGTGGAAAAATGATAACATAAACATGACATAGTGGGCCTTAATAATTCCGATGATAAAGAAGTTGATTCTCATATGAATTATAGGATTATGTCCCTTAATTTAAAAAATTATAAAAAACGATTAAGAAGTACAATAGAAAAATGAAAGATAATTTTTTTGAGGGTAGGATTGTTAGAATTTTTTTTATGCATTTTCCAAAGATAAAATATGTAGAATAACATGGCGAGGGTTCTAAAAAATACCTCGTAGAAGATGTGGATCAAAAAATACAAGGTTGATAAAAAAAATCACTATGTGTATGAAATAGTTCACTGAAAAAATAAAACAATATTATTTACTAATAAGGTAGAGTAAAAATATACTTTAAAAAATAATTCAGAAGATAAATAATTTGAAAATTTTAGAACATTTCTTGTTAATGTTTAAGGAAATTCTGATACTTCAAACAACAATGATGGTAAAGGTGATGAAAAAAGTTGTGAAAATTAGTTCAGATAAGAACTTTTTTACCATCTTGATAAAAACAAAACTCAAGTAATAATATAGTATATTAATGAAGTAATGGGAGAAGAATATTGAGAAAAAATAATAAAAATTAAAAAGCATACATAAAATAGATTAAGAATCTCGAGGAGAATGCTGCTGAATACGGAATGGTAGAGAAATTTCAGAATGAAAACCTTATTGATAAAGATGATTATCTAAGGAAAAAATAATATTCCTTGAGGTAAAAAATTCATTCATTAAGGTGATGGATAATTTCAATAAATTTTTGAATTTAAAGAAAAAAACATCTCAACCAATTAAAAGAACTCATCCTAAGAATAATGACAAATCTATCAACACTAAACATAAAATATTATCTAATTATAATAAACATGAATTTGTAAAAATAAAAATTGGGAAAATAATAGGATGAGAAATGATATTTGAGAAAAATAACATCAATAGAAGATAAAAATAATTCATTAAAGAATTATTTCCCAGATAGTGGAAAATGAGAGACTACAAATACAATGAATTTCAATAAAAATATTATAAGGGAAAAATATATTTTTAGAAGATCAACATTCAGTTGATATTGTGGGTATTTTGAGATTTATTGACAGAAGTATTATAATTATTGGAAAAAATATACATCTCCCTAGAATTATAAAATAACAATGGGGGTAATAGTGGAAGAAAAATAGGCAAATTTCTATACTTATAGGATAAAAAACATCAGATGACAAGAATCTACCAAGGAAGAAATCCATTGGACAACATAGAAGATGTTTTTTGAATTTATGACCAAATAGGACATAATTTTAATTAATGTATAAAAACACTTCTCAGAAAATTTTATTCTATCAAAAAATAATATCAAGCTAAAAAGAAATGTTATAGATAATTATATTGTAGTTAAGACTTCTCAAAAAGATATAAAATTTAATAAGGCCAAGATTTTTGAAAATGGTTCTTCATCGCACATTAAATGTGATATAAAAATATTGATAAATATTGAATAATATAATATAGGATAAGTCGCACCCATAAATGATAGTTTATTAAAATTAAAGAAAATTGGTATGGATGAGATTAAAGCTATGAAGATAAATTAAATCATTGTTCAGTATATTTATGGGATTAAGAAAATCTTATTGAGTGTTATCTGACACCGAAATAATTTAATGGATGTTATTATTAGAAAATATTTATATATCAAATAAATCAACACTTATGGAAAATATGTTTTTAAATAGGACAAAATAGTGACAACCTATACCTAATTACATATCAAATTAATTGTTTTTATTCAATTACTGAGGATGAAAATTAGTTATAGCACTTAATATAAATACTTGTTGAATAGAAATATATGATAACAAATTTATAAGAATATGTATAGAGACTTATCAGAACTAAAAAGGAATTATATATATATATATATTATTTATATTTGGGGAAGTTGAATTATGGATTGTGGAAGACATTACAAAGAATAAATACTATAAAAATTCTGCTGAGATCATACCCTCTAATATATGTGGATCAATGAAATTGAAATCTACATAGTGTAATTTTTAATTTTATACTTTAATTGAGTAATTCACATGGTTGGATAGTGTGGTTTTAATTAAATTCAAATTATAGGCAAAACATATGTATATAAATTTTATAAGGTATGTTTATATATATTTTGGTGTATATATATTGAATTTTAGGATAGATAATGGAGAGGAGTACAAAAGTAAATATTTTGAATCCTATGTAATGAAATATGAAATAAAACACAAATATGATTATACTTATGTTCATAAAAAAATAATACTTTAGTGAAAATTAAAAAAATTATTTTAAATGGGTTAAATACTTATATTTTAATATAAGATCATTATATTTTTTAAGAGAGAAGTTATATGTGCAGTTTTGTGTGTTCAAAATTGACGCTTTCTTTATCTAGAATAAAAAAGGACTAACAATGTGATATGGTATAAGAAAAATAAAATAGTTAAGTACTTCAATGTTTGTAGGAATCTTTTCATATTAATTAAAATTTTATATATGAAATGTTTTGTTAAAATATTGAATAAGGTTTTCTCATGGGATATTTATCTAACATAAAAAATTACAACTGATGGATATAATGTATACATAAACTGGTAGATTATTTTAATGTGATGGTTATTTAAAATAATTACACATTTATAAATGTATATGAAGATTATTTGAATGATGTAACAAAATATTGAATGATGAATTCAATAGAATTTAATAACAATGAAGATGAATGTGAGCCTAATATTGTGAACAATGATTCTGACCATTCCTGTGATAAGGAAAGTAATGCCAGAATAATTAAAAAAAGACTTTAAAAAAGTTTGTGTTGAATTTGATAATATAATCTTGGATCAACAATTTCATGTTTATGATAGATTAATTTTTTTAAACATAAATTCACTAATCTAACACGTAGAACCAAAATATTTTACATAATTAGATGAGAATAAGGAATGGATAAATACGATGAATGAAGTGTTCAATCAAATTTCGTAGAATGAGTATCAGGATTGTGTTCCTATAATGAATTTAAATAATCATCTTTCAAATAAATTATTATTAAGAAATAACCTCAACGAATATATTTGAATTTCATTAAATTAATAATGTTTAGTTAACAAAAATTTCTCATTTGTAGAAGGTTCTACTTTTGATTAACTGTTTCCCCCAATGTAAGACCCAAATCTATAAAATTATTTTCAATAGTTTTTTTACAGGATAATTACAATGTATGTCAAATTTTTTTGTAATTGAATATTTTTGCATATAGAAATTAAAGAAGAAATTAATATTGATAAAAAGAGTGGGTTTATACTTCAAAATGAGAGAATCATTCTGTGTAATCATGCTAATTATTTCATGGGTTGAAAAACCCCCCTCATATTACGTATTTACTAAAGGATTTTTTCTATAAAAATGCCTTTCTAATGTAAAATTTTGTAATATCTTCTATATGACGTATATGTGCATAGGTACCCTGATTAAAATTGTTTACATTATTGATATAATATTTTTGGGTGATAATGATAAATCTTGTGAATAATTTTATAAAAAAATGAAAAAATAATTTCAAATTTTAATGGTTAGATAGTTGAATGTATTTGGGGATTACAAGTTCAATAGAATCAATGATAATTCCCAAAAAATCAAAAAAAAATATTTAAATGAGTCATAATGTTTTTATCATGGTAATTTAAATGGTAGAATATATAAATGTTATATATATCATGAGGATGCGTAAAAATGAATCGGGTAAAATTGTTAATCTGAAGGAATTTTTTACTTGGATCATAACATTACACTTTTTTGTTGATTTAATATCAAACATACAATATAGTGTGACTTTGTGTGTAATATATCTGATTAACCCTATGTAATAACATATTATGGATGTAAATCAAATGATTATGTATGTTAAGGGATAATATATTTATTACAAAAATTATATGCAATGTAATGAGATATACTTTCTTAGGATCACACATGGTGATTATGACGAATATTTCAAATATTGAAATAAAAATCAGGAGGAAAATTCTTCTTAGGAGAATGTGGTAGGATCTAGTTTACTATGAAATAATGTTATGTTAACATTAGTATAGTAGACATATAATATATTTCTTATAACTTCTAATATAGATTAATGATGTGGATTAAAGTTCAGTGAGTTGATTTTAGGGTAAATGAAAAGAACCCATTGATGATTATTTGTGATAATCAAAGGGTTGTTGATCACCCCAAAAAACATGTTCATCATTCTAGATAAAATCACATATATGTTTAATATGATTTATTCAACGTGAAATTTCACGGTGGAGAATTAATATATGAGTATATTTCATTGAATGAGAAAATTGATAATGTTTTAACGAATTCAATTTCATGGTATGGATTTGAGTAATTAGGGTAAAAATAATATTTTCAGCCACCTACACTGATATAAGAGAGATCTCGGGTTTCCCCATCTATCCTTTAGAATATTTTTTCAAATGGGGGTATTAAGTACACAAATATACCATATCTTTTAGGAATCTAAATCAAGTATTGTCATAAAATATGGAGTATGGAAATATAACTAGATTATCGATGAAATAATATTGTATGTTGAGACGACCCAATGAAATTTTATCACTATCATTTATTAAAAAATTATTTTCATTGAGGGATATGATTCCTTAAAAAATATCCTAAACTGGATATGTGTTGTAGTTAAATTCAATATAATAAGGTATTATATTTTATGGAAATCATGAAAATACTTTTTGAAAATTTTGAGAATAATTCCCTAAAATCCAATTAGAAAATTTAATAATGTTTTTAATTTATATTGTAATGATTTATATTTTTCTCAATAAATTACATGGTATTGTTTTTTGTTCTTGAAGATGAGTTGGTAATGTGGTTTTAGTTCCCACTCATGTTAAGTTGGACAATGATTTTTCAATTCTTGATGTTTCTAACAACAGGATTTCCAAAATGTTAGTATGGTTTAAGCATTTTTTTTCTTGTACAAATATAGTTTTTATGTTTACTAAGTTATAAATTTATTAAGGTTAATATATTTAATGTTTTAAGGATTAAGATATACTAGATAGAGATGTATTATTTCAATCTTATAGAGGGAGAGATGATGATAAAAAATGTTCCAAAAAATGAACTCTTGAATGATCCACTAGAAGGAGTAGGACTGGACAAAGTGAAATATATAGTAACATAATAAAATAATGTTTTAAGTATTTAATATAGATAAAGTTAATTATTATTAGATTTAATATATCTAATGAACAATATGTGAAGGTGTACCAGACTGAGGATAGCAGACTAATCACTGTGTGAAGTCGAAATTGACATCGGAAGATTAGGTAGATAGGTCCCATCATATAAAATATATCAATATGCAAAGTCATATAAAATTAAATTTTATTTGGGAATCATGGGAATATAACTATATAATGGAAGCACATGTTTTCCATACTGAGTCAGTTAGCTAAAGATGATTGAAAGAATTTGAATCAAATAGAAATATGACGGATGAGGTTTTTTGTGTCTTTACATTAATTTTAATGTCATTAAATAGAGTTCAATGATAAATTCATTTATCATCCACACTTTTATTTAGATTTGTGATTTATTTTAACTATATTTTTTGTTAATAGATTTATGGAAATTCATATAAAACTTCACGACTGTAATTTTTTGAAATGGTTGATATTCATAAAATGAATGTTGAGTTGAGAAAGAAAATTATAAATGGTTATCACACTTCTTATTTTTTTTATTAGAGGTTCTGTGACTATATAGTGTGTCGTATCATTTAGTTTTTGGTTAATTAAATTATAATATAATGGATGTTCTGAATTTTTTTCTATGTATATATCAAACCAATGAAGAACTTGGTTGATACAGGGACACCTAAAAGGGTACCTAGAAATTGGTATGTTATAAGGTTATATCTAATAGATTACATCATATCTAGGAAAACTAATTTATGGAATACTGAACAAATTCATTACAAAAAGGATAATAAGGTATGTTATATTGATATATAATAGAACAAGTTCTACTAGATAGATTATTCTCTAACAGAGTTCGATGTGAGTAACATTCATGTTTTTTATTTTTTTGTCTCAAACATGTAGAAAAATTGTGAAACTTATGGGAGTTAGTATGGATTTACATTTGTAGATTAAATGACCATAATTGGAGTTTTCTCTATTTTATTCACCTAATTATATAGTGGATATTTTTAGTCCATTGGGTGGTGACATAGTAAGAATGTAGTTATCAACATTTGCGGAGAACCCTATATTGTATTGTGTGCCTTTAATTATATTTTTATATTTTCTACTGATTGAGTTTCAGTTATAGTTTTTTATGTTATTAAATCTTTAATAGGTCATAATGGTGAATTTCAAGGGGAATGAAATTGTAAAATATTACCTCTGATTTACCCCCCATCATTGTTGTCTACATGATCATAAGGAACATTATAGTTCATATATAGTATAATTGTCCCCAATATAGATCATATGTAATATAAAATAATTTATTGAATAAAATAGATACTACCAATATATGATTTTTTGTATGAGATATTATCATATGTAACACGTTAGACCAATCCAAATTTGGGAGAAGTAGAAACATAACATTTCCCCCAAGGGAGAATTATATATAACATTATGCCTTCGTAAAATCGAAAAACTAAAAAAGGATATTCATATATAATATATTTTATCCTAGTTATATGATATGTATATTTTAAATTATCCATAAGAACATATAATTATTTTTACATTTCTAACTTTAATGTACATAGGTTATGTATGAAATTTCTTATATTGAAGAAGCATATAAAATATTATGAATGTTATATTATTTGATTTTGAAATATATATGTTATATATTATTAGAATAAAATAGGGAAGTAAAAATTTATTTGTAGATTTTGAAATTTATTGAACCATGATATATATATTTGTCTCTATGGTGAACTTTTTTAGAATACTATGTGTAATGTTTTAGTCTTTACAAAATATGATGATTAAAAATTTTCATCATAGGATGAAAGTCCATGTCATAATGAATCACATTCCAAACAAAAAATAAAATATACCACAATAATTTCATTCTTTAATGATGTTGGATTCGTTGAAACTAAATTCAGGCATGAATCCGTGGATATGTTAAAATTAAAGGGTATTTATCATGGGAGATATATTGAATAACTATTAAAATAAAATATAAAATAAGCATAATACCTACTATATTTCTAAATATAAATATTAAACTGAATTTTGGAGATTATCTAATTATATATAGTGGTCATCTGAGGAACAATAAATATAATTTAATAAGTTTCTCCCAATTCAAGTGTATATCATGAATTAAAATATGATTACTCCCTAGAAGTGTTAAACCTACTACAAAAATGGATAAATTTACTAACATCAATAGTGAACTATATTTGTAAAGGCATGGTGAATATTTATATTACTTCTATGTGGGATAATTGTATTCTAAGGAGTTCATGATGATAATTAAATCAATTGGAAGCTATTATGTAATATTATTCCTTCTTTGTATAAGGGAGAAAGACTCATTAGAAATTTTTTTGTTTTAATTGGCTAGTTTTGTCTCCAATTATTTGGTCATGGATGATCATATTTATCTCTATTATTTTAATTATCATAATGTTGAAACTCTATACTTATAGGAGTCAAGATAATAAGACATATCCTCATCCATAATTAAATAATTCTAATGCATGATTTTTTATTTATATACTATTTTATTATACTACAAATATTATATTACTATATATATTATGAGGTTTCATTCATTTGTTACATTTTTATTCATTTCCATTGTCTTCCCCTCAGTTTCAATATGTGGACCCCTTATATAATTTTTTACTTCCATTAAGATAATGGGAAGAAGATATTAATTTAGCTGTGATTAAAGACCTCCAATTTCATTTACAATAATTATTTTGTAGTGTGGTTGTTATTATAGACCCTTTTATGAACAAAAATCGTTTAGTAAGGGAATTTTCTAAAATTTCATCCAATTAGTACGATAGAAAGATATTATTTTTATAATTAATCATGAATTTTCATGATATTTATTTGAGTATTTGATGTTACAACATTATTTTTAAAACTGAATTCAAATGATTTTTCCCATTCTAAAACACACAACCTTGTTCACTATTTTCTTTGACCAAACAAAACCCAAACAAAAAAAATATTATGATAATATTATGTATCCCTAAACAACCTATTTAAAACATTACTATATTTTTAATTATGATTACAAATTATTATTTTGTGGCTCCTAATAGGTTCCACATTAACCCAACACCATTATTAGGGATGCAAGAACGTTTTTGAAATTTTATTTTTGTCTTTTTAATGTTTTTGTGATTTTATTTATGATACATTGAAAATTATTATAATAATAACATAATTAGATTAGATCCATATGTGTTACTCTCTTGAGCATAGAATATAAGGAAAATTGAATAAGTGGTTGGGGAGATTGACAGAATTCCATGGATATAATTTCTATTATCTTATACTACCTATACGAGAACAACTTTTGTAAGTTAAATAATGTTTGAAAAAATGGCCTAGTCGAATAGACCACTTAGAAATATATGTGCACTAAATTTTAAAAATAAAAATTATTAGTTGTTAAATCCTAAAAAATAATTTCACATAAATCATAATTATGGAATAATATTAAGTCTATCTTAGTTTTCTTGACTAATGTGAGAAGATCAATCCATTAATCAAAAATAATTTTGGACTCTCTTTAATGAAATCAAATGAAAACGAGTCTCTAAATATCAAATCTATTGGAATTATTTCCCATTTTCCGATGTATGATCCAGATAACAATTTATGTAAAATTTTCATCCTAGAGAATTCACCACAAAGATGGATATCCATTAATTCTTTATCAATTTGGTTTTCCCTACGTAAGTAAGTACATAGTTTAAGAAGGATATTTATGGAATTAGATAAGGTATTAGGGAAACATTCAATGTATTTTTGTTGAGGTTCAAGAAGTTGACTACATACTTCCCAGATCAACCATTTTGGGACTATTATTTACTTTTATTCATCTACTAAGGAGTTTTATGAATTTATTAGAAACTTTTGGATAGTTATTTTAGAGTAAAATGGATTGAGAATTATCTATATGAGTCCAAATATTTGATTGGAAGAATCTGATGTGAGTATCAAAAATTCATAAAAAGGATTACAATTTGTGTTCTCCATGATTTAAATGGTCCAACAGTCACACTAATTGAAAATAGAATTTAATAGTTATACTCCCTTGTGAGATATTTTTCATGAATGATGTTACCGAATCACCATATATAACCATCAGATCAGGATAAATATGCATTCCCTTGTGAATATTATTGATAGTGTTCTATGAGTGTAATATATTGTGATCTGGGATTCAACATACCATAGGATATACTATTAATATAATAAAACCAAGGAATTAAATAATACTCAATATTCCAGTATTGTACTTGATGTTAGTAGCAGGATAGTCCACCGTTCCATTAAAGAATTAACAAATCTTATCAACACCCACTATTTCATATGAATAACTTCAAACCCACTACGAGTTAGAAAACCCAAGGATAGAACCAATATCTATCAATGAACGTTCTACTAAGTGAATAAAAAATGAAACAGGAAAACATTGGTATCTAAAAATAATGTGGTGAAGTTTTATTATGGATATACCCACAATAATTTGAATACCATGACAAATCTATGTTATGAAAAAATTCATACCTGATCAGTCCCTAACCCAACAGGTTATGTGAGTTATATTCCAATGATATGTGGTTATAAAGTGTAAATAAGAAATGAAATACCAATAGAGGCTAAACAAATAAATTAATTGATATAACAAGAATAACAAGAAACATTGAGGTGATCAAAAGTGGAGAGACCACTATAGATATTTTAAGTTAAGAAGAATTACCCAAACTGAAGTTAGATGATACACCTTGGAGATATCAATAATTCCCTTGAAAAGTGACCCTACACATTACTGGTAATGAGACAATCTTTTATATTTATTCAATCAAATCCCAATGTATTAAAAATAATTTAAAGATCTATTTAATAAGAATATAAAAGTTCAAGGAGATGAAAGGGTGTGTCTAGGTATGAATGTTTCTATACTATTTAACCCTTAATTACATAAAAATTTCTAGATTCGCGTAATTTGACCATAAAATAAAATATTTGAAATATTACATTTAATTATTCCTTATGTGATATTCGATAATTAATTAATTTAATGCATTTTATAATTTATTCTTCCATTTTTGTATGGTGAATATAACCAAACTTGGTATATTTTAAATATTGACAGCCATGCTACTATATGTAACATAGGTTACTTGGAGGATGTACTAATAATTTTGAATGGGTTACTAATACTTATTTTTATAGATCCTATAGATGGAAAAAGTGAGTGTTCTAACTTGTTCCCATTTCATCTTATGTAGGCCATTTTTTATTTTTTTCGAAAATATGAATGATTATAATAGAACTATTTCTGTAGATTTTGTTGAATATAATATGAATTTTAGTGTTCAAGATTATTTGAAATTACCTCAATAATAACATTATAATTTCTGTCCTTCTAATAATGAAACCCCTTATTTCTTAGAATAATGAATTTAATTTTTGGAAGAAATAATAAACATCAGAGGAACAGTAATATAATCAAATATATTTAATGATTTTTTTTATTAAATTCAACCGGATCTAAAATATGACTTGTGTCTTGTTTATATTTATGTTTTTATATATGAATGAAAATTTAGGAGTTTACATTAATCTGTAACAGAATATTCTGCTTTCCACATACATAATAAAATAATTAGATACAATAAATTATCCTCAACACTATAACAAACAACTTAATTGGAATTCAATTTGATAAAATATAAATAAAAATAAAAAAATCTAAAGGAATATTATTAAATACATTTGGTGACTTTTAAAAAATGGAAACTAATTAGGAAGCCCATTTTTTATATATATTGAGACAACATATAATGGTTATATGTTGGTCACTATACGACAGTCGTTAGATTATCCCTATAGTTTGGGTGAACTAAATCCATCTAGTTAATGCGTCAAACCAATTTATGTCACCAATAAATATTGATATACATAAATTTTATGGAATTTGGAAAGAAATAAATCAAAATTATTTTAAGATCTAGTACCATATATCACATAATAGGCACTAATTTGATTAGTCAAATTCATATTGTAATAAAAAAAGGCTCGAATCACCATTATGTGGAATGAAAATAAGGTGCTAGTTACCACTATGATTAAATATATAAATAGAGGGTATATATTAATTAAAAAATACTTAAACATTTGTCTGATTAGGAAATTCCCCATAGAATTTGTTCATTAATTGTGAGTGAAACTTGTAGGTATATTTTATAATTGTTTCCTTGAGGAATTTTCATGTTATATTTTGCTCTATATATTTCCTTCATACTAAAAAAATACTAAATTCACTTTCCCCTTTCATATTTTTTATACCAAAAAATAAATTTTTAATGAAATTACCCAGAAATAATCGAACAATGCACGGTAGTTACCTTCTTCGTTCAAATAAAATACTTCATTTATGTATTTTTATATATCTTTATATTATATAGAACATTTATTTAATCATTATAAAGAATATAGAGGATTTTTTAAATATATTTATTCAAATTAACTTAGTTTTAAAATTTTGAAAATAACACATTCTTTTTTGTAAAGAATGTTTCCCGGACCAAATAAATTTTAATGAAGGAATAAAACTATATAAGGATATGGTTGATATAATTTCAACACTACACTACCCCACACTAGAAAAATAATTAGATAATTTATATTACAGTTTGGATTTTATATAAGTTTCATTATAGAAAATAGATTAACTAATTTACATATCACTAATGTTATCAAGAAGGAAATAACTTTTCTTTTTAATGAATCATTTGGAAAAACATTTGAAAAAGTCACGGAAAGAAAACTGTAACCCCTTAATCAGACCACCATCTTTAGAATATCCCTTTTAGGCGTTTAATGATACTTTTAATCAAGTGGTACCATTAGTTCACTGAAATAATATCAATGTACACTCCCATGTTATAACATATTCATTATAGACCACATAACTGAAGAAATATTAAAACATCAGAATTGATTTTTCGTACTGTTGTTTAGTTATGAAAAATTCATTCATATTTTTTAGGGAGTAAAAAACTAATTTACTTTTCCCAAAATAAAATATATAAATGATAATGAAATACCAACAAAAATTAATATTGATGAACATGATTCTTCTTCTTCAAGAATTAAATATATAAAAAAGGATATGAAGGGTTTTTATAACATCACATCTTGATACATGACTAGATATCCCCCACATTGTTGTTCATGATGCACCTAATGAAATATATATGAATGAATATCTACTAGTTCTTATATATTAAGAAATATCAGGTAGATTAAATTGGAATTCTTGTATAGAAAACTACTTATTCATATCAATGGTATTAATTTTATCATCTAAGAAAAAATCTATAAGCTACTATATGTTCCAAAATTCTATGTCATTGAGGATCTATATTTTTTGGAAAATATATTTTGATCAAGTGATTATAATATATAAAGAGGAAGAATAAATAAATTCTATAATTATTTTTTTTCATTCCCCTATATATTGAGGTCACTTAAGAACTCATAGTATAGCTTAAAAATAATAATAGGTTTGTTTGTTTTAGACAATAGTTTTAATGATTCACAAAAATTTTATAATGAATGAAAAAATTACCATTTTTATAGAAGGATTTCAAAATATTAAAAATGACCCAATAACCCTTTCTTATATTTAAATAATTTATGTATAGGGTATAGAAATTGTTGATCCATTAAACATTTCTTATGGATTTGATCATATTGTTTTGTTTAATATTATTGTTCTAAATGCGAGGAGGCCTAATAAAATAAAATTGATGACTCTGGATTATTCATTGGAATTTATAATATTTTACCATTTTAATGATTATAATACCTTATAAAATTACCAGTGGTCATTTCAAACACTTCTACAACCAAAGAATGAAATAACTCACAAATATATATGATGTAAAAAACAACCTCTCTATTACCTACCACCCACAAAAAAATGGTAGAATTAGGTAACCAATATAGAAGAAAAAAAACAAAGGATAGTAAATCTCAAACAAAAATACTAGAGTAATAAAAATAGAAGATTCACTTCAGGTATACAACTAAACTACCTTTGGATTCTCCCATTATAAAATAATTTTTGTTAAATAATTCATATACATATTAATTTGAAGTAAAATTCCCTTCTGGTATATGGGAAAAATATTCATTAGATTTTGTAATACTAGTGAGAAATAAAATTTGAAAATAGCAGAACATAAATAGATGAGAAGTAAATCTTATTAGATCTCATTATAATACAAGAAATTGGAATGGAATGTCCGTGGTAAAATTGTTTATGGGATAGGATTATCAATTAATGATAATGTTTTCGTATTATCGAATATGATGAAACTAGTTTAAAGAAATTATTTTCCCAAATAAACTAGTCCATTTATATAGAAAAATATTTTTTCATTTTTTCGGTTGAAATTAATGTATCAAGATCATAGTATCCCTGAAAAGTGAATAAGAAAATCAAAATTAATTTCATGATAATTTATTTAATGTAACCTCAGAAGTAGTCCCCCCTCATATCTATTATATGTAATTAAAGTCTATAAGGTAGTTTCTTTTATTTCCACTAATCTAGAAACATGAATATTAAGTATGATATTTGTTTAATATTAAAATATATAATTAATTGAAGGTGGTTTCTATGATTATTTTTTTTGAGTGGGAAAAAATTTAGTTGATGTAAATATTTTCTGAGAATTCTTTTGGTTATTTATATCTTATAAAACTAAATAAAAATGGAAATATGATTTTATAATTTACTTCTACCCACTGAATGTAATAAATTACCAATCATAGTGGAAACTATACTTACATTGTTTACATAATGGAAAAAGAATGCTAATAGAAATAAAAATAGTATAATCAAAATTATGGAATGAAGAAACCTACATTGCAAACATGCACATCTATAAATTTCTATTTTGAGTAATTAAAAACATATAAATCCTCCTTAAAATGAAATTTTTATTTCTCATATGAACTAGATTGAAACAATAATATGTAAACTCATATAATAGTATTCTTAGGTCAATAATTCACACATGTGTGTGAGATATCCATTAAATAAGTGTTAAAGAAATTATAGATTCAGTTTATTAAGTGTTTATTTTATTCCCTATGAATTAAAATCTAAACTAATCAATACCTCAATATTGGAATGGTTTAGTTCGGTACTTAGATGGATTCATATTACAAATTCTTTACACAAAAATGGATTGCAAAATATCATAAGTTCAAATTATAAATTTCATGGAATGGGTTGGGTGATTTTGAACATGGATATGGGGGGGAGATTATATATTGGGGTATAATATAGAAGTGTTCATAGAATCATGAAATGTAACATTGGAATCAGGAGCTTATAGAAGTCAGTTTTGTAATTGATATACCTATTAAAATCAAAATAATATTACATTCTAATTAGTTTTAAAACCTAGAATAATAAAATTTTATCAATAGGAAGTGTCTCCACAAGGAACATGAAGATATATAGTTATTTATGTTTTGGAGAGTGTACAACATACAATTAATTTTACAAAAATAGTATTTTTTAGAACATTAATCATTATTTACAGTTAATTTGTAATAAATTGTTTGAATCTAGGATGATTATTTATTTTTGATTTACCTTAACATAATCATGATATTCATTTTTTATATCTAATTTAATCAATTTTGAAATAATATGAATAAATTCTAAATTTATATTTTTATTTGAATGGTTTTCGTTTGATATATTAATGATTCATATTGTATATGAAAAATGAAACATTCAATTTTATGAGCTCCAAAAATTTCAATTTATTCTTACAAGGGGTGAAAATTGATAATGGGAGTTGATATATATCCTAATTTCCCCATTACAAATCATGTGTATCATATTTAGTAGCAGTTGAGATGATACATTTCATCTTTTACTTTTTTTAAATAAGAGGATTTGTTTCATTTGTAATGTTTTTTAATTGAACTAAACGTATGTATATTTTGTAGTTGTAGAAATATCAAAGAATATTTCAATGTGCACTAATTTCCCCATAAGATTTTATATATAATATTATTTCCCTTGGGGGATATCTCGGTAATCATCCATGAAGTTATCAGGTTTAATTATACTACTGATATGCGATGTTTTTTGAAGATGAAATTTCCATGTCTATCACAATACTAGCCAAGACCTTATTCGAACATGTGCTTGAACTGGTCAATAGAATGACTCAATGGCTCTTCCCAATACCCGTAGGATAACACAAGTGTCCGAGTGTTAAATAAAACAAGAGGTAATGATTTACCAAAATTAATCATATAAAAATAACTAACAAAAACCAAAAAAGATATGAAAAATCTAAACGAACATGCCTTAAAATTTTTTCAAATTTTATATTTATAACCTGAACATACTAAAAATAACTATGAACCAAAGGTAAACTATAGAATTTCTCCAAACCACCGAGTAATAATAGGAGAAACATCCTCAAACCACCTCCACTATGATCCACTATATGATCCACTAGAATCCCAATTTTTCAACCCTACACATCTTTCCTTAACTCGAAACAAATAGTAAATTGTGTTTGAATCCTCCCAAATATGTATGCATGGTTTGAGAAAAGTCCACGTTTGATTCAAAAAAAGATAACATATTCCATTCGTTGAACCTTAAATTTAAAATAATCCTAAAATCATTAAACTAAAATAAATATTAGAGATATTATAATTAATGTAACATTAAAACAATAAATCTTTGAATGAATTCAACATAAAATGAAAAACAATTTTAATGAAAACAACTAAAAAGAATCCCCCATTTCTTTTCAGATTCCCAAAAAATCATACTGTATGCCGATAGTATGAGTGATATGAAAAATGAGAACTTGTCATGGGAAATACACCTAGGTACTAACAATAATGAGGCCCTTGGTACCTCGTATCTCAGTGTAATGTGGTATAGGGCCCACGACCAACAGATTTCTCATGAATGATCCACTATAGAGGAGAAACATCAAAAATTCAAGTGGTCTCAAATTGTCATTCATATTTTGAGAGTGTTTTTATTATCAATCCCAATAAATGAGACTGGGAAAATGCACTATAGATTTTCTATAATACTTGGTCTTGTCTTCCTACCTAGATACAGAGGCCTCCCTTTTTGTGCTCAGTCATGTTTCACACATCACATAAGATCACTTACATAATTCATCAACCATACCAAAAATTACATATCATAAGCCACCACATCCATAAAAAATCCATTTTTGAATACCTAAACACACTAAACTATTTCCCAAAAATTATTCTCACATTCTATATAACATATTAATATATTACAACAATTTAAAAAAAATATTCAGTAAACACCCCTAATGTTTTTACACTAAGAGTGGACATGAAATCCTTTTTCAAAATCAACCACATATCAATATAAAATGAAAAAAAAGTTTCATCTAACTCATAGTTTAATAAACCAATTTCATAGATTATAAAATGACATCAAACGGCACACAAGGGTTTGCACATGAAAAATACCCAATTTAACATAAAAATGAAACTATAACAATCAAATGCATGAATAATCATTTCAAATACCATATTATACCTAGAAATAAAATTTAATAAATTAATAATAAAATTTATAAACACGTAAAATTATTACCCCAAAAGTGTACACCAAAAACACAATAAATTTCTTGTCAAAACACCACTTTACGACCAACCACACATCATAACCATATCAAAACATAATTTTCACCAATGAAAGAATTTAAATAAACCATTCTCAATAAATATAAAAATTTATCATACAGGAAAAGATACCAAAACAATTTAAAACATGTTCCATACACATTATACAATTTAATAAGTCATTTTCAGTATTTATTAAAGAATTTTCAAGGCAACCACATGGATTTTTCTCACAAAAATGCACCCTACGTCCACTTTTAAAATAAAAAATACACAAAATCCCTAATAAAATATTATTTCCATCCCTTAAATAATTTAATACAAAAATTTAAAATTTTATCAAATGATACCAGGTGACACAACATGAGTTTACACATGAAAAGCACACAAATTCATTTAATAGTGCCACAAAAAAATAAAATGCACACATAATACATTTTAAAACCAATTTTTTACCACATAAAATAATCAAGGAACATGATAAATTAATCATAAAATATTAAAAACTAATCAATTATTGGTTAAGAACAGAATCACCCACCTTTAATTTCAAAATGCCTTAAACATTGGTGAGAAACATATACTGCACCATAAGAAATCATGATCAAACCCTTGTTTGAGATATTGATACCAAAAAACTAAATATTATACCCTATTAATAAAAATTTAGGTCTATAATGGCTATGGGAGAAGAGGAAATCCATGAAAATGAATGAAGGAAGAGGGAGGGGAATGGAGATGAAAAATACCATGAAAAACCTGACCCAACATGAAGATCTCTTAGAACTACACAAAATGAGTTTTAGGAATGGATTTGAAGGATATTGAGAGGGATAACTAGGTATGTATGAACTATGGAAAAGAGATCTGGGTGTATTTGGGTCCAAAATTCCCATGGGGTAAAACATGGAAAACTCTATTTTTTAAATTTGGGCAGTGCCCCACAGTTAGGCCGCAAAGTTTATTAAACGGTGTTGAAACAATGAGACTGCCATGGGTGCCGACCCCAAGGTCACCCCTAATCATCCTATCAGACAGGTGACAACCATGTAGTCGGGTTTATACCTTGAACAAAGATACATGATTTTTCCCTCTTGGATTATCAAACCCTACACCAAACCATGCACTGGGTATTTTCAAGACAAAATTATGGGTTTTCTCTAAGAAAAAACCAACTAACTAAGGATTAACCATGAGGGAAAGTCTAGAAAATTTATACACATAGAAATTAAAAAGCAATCACACCTGAAATCCATAAAAATTCCAATATTACCAATAAACCAGAACATAAAACAAAACATAATAACTTTGTGTGACAATTCTTCTCACCATTATTGATTTTTGCCACCAGAAATCCATATCACATTTTAGATGATTGATCAAAAGCTAATGATTCCAAATAATCACGATCCAACCTCTAAGACCATGTCTATTTCATCCACCATTTACGATTCACAACAAACTTTCCTAAAATGGAGAAACAACAAACATCCACTTCACAAATACAACAGAACAGATCACACCGCCACATTCACAACCAAACCAAAAACCATACTGTTATGCCTTCTATATAGAAACCCAACACTCACCAAAAACGAAATGGAATAAAAAATATAGAAATATTCTAAAGAATCTACAACAACCGGTTCATCCAAACCCAAACCATAAATACATTATCGGAAGATGGGAGGCCCTAAAGGACTCCCCAACATTAGAAAACAATAACTACGTAAAAAAATCATAAATGAAAACCCAAAGAGACCCATGGTTTGTATCCCCACAATTAAGAAAAAACTAAAACCAACTACACAAGGATTAAAAATGAGATAGATATCGGTCCATCCCTCACAGGCTAACCAAATCTCCCTTACAATGACCTGTCATCCCAGGCCACACAGAATGCAAAGAGGACATTTAAACTACCCACTCCCAAATGGAGGAGATAAAACAGAACCCAAACAACCCGCATAGAACAAAAACTCCAACACATGGGAATATGTGGGTGGGAAATCCAATGATTGGAACACTACATGAAAAACCATCAACCATCCACCACTATTCACCTATAGATGGATAATAACTAATACTACACTCGATTCACATGGCTGGTCCACACAATAATATTTATTGTGATCATGCATTCACAAGGGAATATTCATTAACATTTCATGTGGGGGTAAGTCTACATTGACCATTATGAAAATAGGAAATTCAAAAGGATTATAACCCACAATAAAAAACTAGAACTACCTCACCACAATGGTAAAGGTAAAAACGTAACCGAACTACATAAACCCTCAGGATTGTTGACTATGTGTGAGAATCAGTTCGAGAGCTATGGATAGAGCAAAAATATATGAAGAATATTTTTCCTTGTATTTAAGAGCTTCAAATGACTTAAATAAAACTCCTTTTAGTTTCACTTAACACTCCCATGAAAAAAATGGATTATGGGACACGAAAAAACACACTTCCTTAATCAACGCACCATTGAACAAAATAGTTACATAGAGATATACAACACCATTCTATCTCACATAGAATGAGGAAAAATGAAAAATACATACAATGAAACCCACCAAACACAATTGAGCACAAATACCACAATTAGGGGGTCACATCAATAATAAAGCATCATTAATAGAGCCCAAACAACTCACTGTTCCAATAGATGGGTTGGGACATCCTTCAAATAGGTGGATTTAACTTCTATAACTCATAAATAAAATACATAGGTTAATTAAATATAAATATTTTTAATGAAGAATCACCCAGATACATACTATAACATTATTCATATCTATAAGGGGAAAACCATAGGAAATAAAAAATCAATGAGTTCTATCAAAACCAGATCATGAACAAAAAACATCACATAGAAGAAACAGAAAATATTATGAGAACTAACTCGAGGACAACAATTATAGACCAAGCTTCTAGTAGAGTCTCAACACAAGATACCACCACAATATCACTTCTACATCACGGGGAAGAGGACACCAAATAATCAACACCACAAAGACACATAAAAACACTCCATATAACCATTGGCATATAAAAACACCACATTTTCTAGCTTAAAACACTTTTCAAAATTAAAAAAAATCAATCTTTGTGGATTTTTACACTCACCAATTGTGTTTTGTGGAGTCTCACTCATATGAACATTTCAATTCCTTCATGAGAACTCATCCACCATTCCATACTGGGCATTCATCCATATTTCCATATAAAACAGCGCATGTGAGCACTCCTGAAAACACCAAAGGCTAAAAAATAACCTCATTTTACTAACAGACCATTAATCTCAATTCAAAAATCATGTACCTTTCCTAGGAACACTAGAAACTATTTCAAAACACATTTTAAAATTTTAAACAATAATTAGCTAAACAGTGTGTGAAAATAAAATCCCACAGATTTCCATAAAAATCATTGTTTTCATTCAGGACATTTTTGATCATCCCAAAAAACCTCATTTCATCAAATCCATTTGATTAAAAAACCCCCAATTTTCATTCAAATCAACTTCCAAAATAACCATTTTCATTTTCAGATATTCACTAGAGTATCATTTCATATCCCGATAGCCATGAAGATCAAACTCATTTCCAATTTCTAGAAAACCCTTTCATAAAACACCAAATGATCAAAAATTATATCCAATTACAATTTATTTGATTGAAAAACATTTCAACAAGATATTTATTTCAAAATAACCCATCATTTGTAACCTCTTTTTTTCAACAAACTATATTTTTAGATTAAGTAAGTCCAACCACATTAAATTTTTTCTACTTTTACCCAAGATTAGTTTCACCAAAACCCATTCTTCCAAAATCAATCATAAAGTAAATATTGAAAATACAGTTTCCACTATTTCAAAACCCATCCACTCTATTTAAAAGTGGTTTTAAAAATTGTCACTAAATGATTTTCCATGAAATTTTAAGAATTCAATAATAATCAAGGGGTCTCACAAAATGGAACTACTGTCAGTGGTGACCTGACCGTATGGTTGGTGGCCACATTAAAAACACAACAGAAAAACAGAGAGCCTTTTAGAACCATTCCCCAGACATCATATGGAGTTTCAGGTCCTATGATATCTTAGATACCATTGGACCAACTCCCCCTTCCATATCAATATCAATAAACAATTCCTAATTACCTAGAAACTTAAAAAACTAGTCTTCCCATTGAAAATAGAGGATCAGGGAAAAAAGAGTTCTCAACTCTCTTCCCACACCTACCCCTCGAGTCCGGAAATTCCAACTCCTTATA
The DNA here is from genome assembly GCA_963277665.1 of Viscum album. NCBI lineage: Eukaryota > Viridiplantae > Streptophyta > Magnoliopsida > Santalales > Viscaceae > Viscum > Viscum album. The sequence goes on along the minus strand of OY728143.1, from coordinate 917,899,217 downwards.
CAATGGAATCCCAAAATTACAAAGGGCACTCATAAAAGAAAGTCCCTCAAAGAGAGGACTAGATATGATACCATTTTTTCATGATCCAACCCTAGATGTCTTCTAAACTGACACCAGACACTGTTTGTGGCAAGACCCGATGGGAATTCCCTATCCCGACGGGCTCACACCACTATCTCGGTATACAATATATCAAGAGAGAATGATTTTCCAAAATTAATCATATTAAATTAACTAATATAAACAAAAAAAGACACATTTAATAAATCCAAATGAACACCCCTTGAATAATTTCCAGAATTTATGTTTACAACTTAAAAAAGAAATAAGACATAATGGAAACATGAAAATCACACAAAACCTCCATAAAACATTTGGAGTAACATCATCAAGCTGCATCCACCATGATCCTCAGCAAGAGACACTAGACACCCAATATTCCAACAATAAACAAATTTTCTTAACCTAAAACTAGTTGACAATATAGTTAGAATACACCTAAAGGTTCATGTAGGTTGTGATCCAATGTCCAGTAGGATGCCACCCAGATAAAATATTCCATATAGTAAACATTAAATGAATAATAAACTTTTATGTTTAATAATAAAATAAATTCTAGAAAAATATTAATGAACATAAATTTGAAACAAAACAACTTTGAATAAATGCAACATTAAATGGAATGTTGTTTTAAAGAAAAAAAATATTATAGAAAAAACCCTTGATTTTTAAACTCCCAACTAACCATAAAATGATCCAATAATAAGTGATATATATAAAATGAGCACTAGTCATGGGATATAACCCTAGGTACTAACAATAGTGGGGCCCTCGGTGTCTAGTATCTTGGTGAAATGTGGTATAGAAACTAGGAACAACATCATTCTTGTGCACATTCTACAAGAGTGGAGAAACACCCCAAATTATAGTGGTCTAAAAACATCATTAATATTTTTTTATTATTTTTTTCTGATTCTTTCACCTGGGCACGCGCGTCCATCTCGTTCAGGGACGTGATACGCGACTTTTTGGTTGCCCCTCATTCCCGCTTTCCAATGGCGGGTGACATCTGCTCGTCATTCAGGGACTTCTGCACCTTGACCGAAACAGGATGATGTGATGTCGATTCTCCCTTTTGTGGATTCCTCCTCGGAACATGTAAGCTAGTCCAGGTATCCATCATAGAATTAAGACGTTGTTCATGAATATCTTCCTATAACCATATCTTCATGGACACCAGTTAATTACACTACTTCTTTCAGGACAATCCAAGGGGTCCGTTCAGGGAAGAAGCCTTCAATTAGGGGAGTAGTCTTGTTGGGCATCACTAGCATGTCTGGACGCTGAGTATTGGTTTGTCTGTCTTCATTCACTTATTATAGGGCTTCTTTAGGGTGTCAAAGCCCGAGGCATCCCACATCGAACGTTCGGAATCATATTCCATGGTACTATATCTGAGGTTTTCCTCAGCTTCCTATGTTGAATAGTGGGTATGCCACAAGTTTAATGTCCCATGGAGATGGATCGGGCTGATCTGAACACTGACTAGAGTGGATCAGATGGAGGAACCCCTAGAGGGAACACTGATTGGGCCATCGCGTGGGTGGCCTCCCGAATGTTTTCAAATGGAATGGGGAATGGAATGGCATGATCCCACTGGGATGTGGTAGCATAGGTAAGGATCAATATGGATGATGGAGTGGTTGATGGGGATGGTGAATGGGATGACACCATCATGAGGATGACTATGGTTTTGGGCTTGAGCCTTGAAAAGGCATCCTACGTACCTCTCCTTGGCAAGGATCAATGGCCATGTAGTTCGGGTAGGGTATACAGTTTAATTTCATGTGGGATGGGGGTGAACCAACGTGAAGGGGGTTAGAACGACCAGGTGGTGGTGTGCTTGAACCTTAGGGAGGCTTCCATCATACCATGCCTTGACATGGATCAAAGTCCTCATAGTTCGGGAAGGTTCATTTCACCGAACCGATGTAAAGATGGGCATGGGGTCCGATGGATATTCGGCTTGAACCTCATTGAGGCTTCTTTCGTACCCTGCCTTGGCAGGGATCAAAGACCACGTAGTTTGGGATGGGGGTATGGGGCTTACACTCTAGGCTGCCCATGGTGTTGGTGAACCAACCTGAATGGGGTTGGAACGACCGGGTGGTGGTGGGATTGATCCTCAGGGAGGCTTCCTATGTACCATGGAATGACATGGATCAAAGTCCTCATAGTTCGGGATGGTGGTGTGGGGCTTACACTCTAGGCTACCAAAAAATGGGGGGTGTCAGCGAACCGACATGAAGATGGACCTGGGGTCCGATTGGTGTTGGGCATGAACCTCGTGGAGGCTTCCTACTTACCCTGCCTTGGCAAGGATCAAAGACCATGTAGTTCAGGTAGGGGTCATGGGGCTTACACTCTAGGATTACGAAAGTGTTGGTGTCAGAGTCAGTGCTTACTCTAAGCCCACGTGAGTTGTGCTCAGTGTGAGAAACAAGAGGCAGCATAGACCAAACGATCATGTTGCAAAAGGTATGTCTGAGGTATGTGGAGTTGGGTTTATGCGTGGAGCGACCCAAGGAGAGAAATATTGGGTCTTACACCTGGATGGAAGCCCATGGAGACAATTCACAGTGGGAGATGGATTTTGTACTGAAGAAAGGAGAAGCAACATTTCCCACCATGCCCATCATTGGCCCGGGGGAGCGAAGATGAAAGGATGAACCGGGATGGTACCTCCGACAAGAAAAGCTAGGGGCTTATGCCATGGTGGCTGCCCTTTCCCCACAGTAAAATGCCACTCTGATAAAGAGGATATCATACCCCGTGGAGACCAGGGGGCATGGAGAATGTACATGGTGGGGGCACCCCACGTGCAAATCACGGGGCGAGGACACAGTATAATGTCATGTGCTAAGGACGAGGGTTCTTGGATGATTAACATCATTTAGCTCAGATGAGGTGGGTTTTCTCCACACCCCTAGGACATACATTACCGGTACCCTCTACTCCTTAGTTTAGGGAGGGGACAGGAAAATCTATGGTGAGGGGGTGTCATGGAGCGAACCATCGAGGGTCCCACACTAGCGTGGCTATGCGAAGAAACAATAGCCATTAGTTTACTATGTGAAGAATCATGCAGCGAAGCAACTCAATGGGTGATGTCATCTAGGGGACTCTAAAATCACATTGTACAAACCTAGAGGGTCGCAAAGGAAAAGTGATTTCTAAGCAGGGGAGTTAAAAGTTAGGGTCCTTGTGAAGCTCTGTTTCTCTGCGTGGTGGAGCGCACTTGTGAAGGGGTGTGCTTGGCGAAGTGGGGTGCATTAGCCTAATCATAGGTAGAGGTGCATATTAGAGGTGTTTCACGAAGTGGAAACACATTCACGGAGCACTGCATCGTGGATGAAAGGAGCCTCGTGAATCAAGGTGTCATGAAGCAATGTGCTTCATGAAGTATAGTGAACCTACATTAGCATGGGGATCTTGTGTACATGAAGGGTATTTCACAAAGCAAGAATTCTCTACGACGACCCTAGTCTCCTTGGGGATACCCTTCCTTTTTGAAAGCCCTGAGGCTTCATGAAAGGAATCCCTCTCAGAAGAGGGGATCAAAATGAGACAAGGGGGAGGCACTTCGCGGAGCAGAAGTACCTCACACAACTCATTGTTCGCAATGCAAGAGGTTGCTTCGCGATTTGAGAGCTGGGAAGTCTAAAGGTCCGATTTTCGATCCTTTGGGTTCAGGCGGATCCCAGTATTTATAGGTAAGAGGAGCCGCGATGCGGAGCTTACGTGGCATGAAGAGGGCCTTGGTGGCTTCGCGGCGGGTCGTGAACGTCAAGTGCTATCGTGGAGTGTCTTTCCTCCTTCCTTCATGGTGGGCTCACGAATGTCAAATTATTTTGTGGAGCGGCCCGCCTCCTTAAATCGCGGAGGGTTTGTGAAATTCAAATGTGTTCACAGAGTGGCCCACCTCCTTGCTTCACGGCGGGCTTGCGAATGTCAAATATTTTCAGGTAGTGGACCGCCTCTTTGCTTCGTAGTGGACGTAGTGCTGGGGGGGCCTCCGTGAAGTGGCTTTGTGAGGAAGTCAATGGGGCCTTCTTTGGGCTTCTTCTCTGTCCTGAATTTTGGCACCAAGAAATGCCCCCCCACCCTTAGACTTGGAGCTTCGGAGAGATCAAGGGTCGAAGTCTGAGGGTAATCTCCAAAATCCTTGGTTTTTCGCGATGCTGGCTCATGTAGAGGGATCACGAGGCAGATAGGGGATACGCGGGCAGAGGGCGCTACAAAGCTCAGCATGCACTAGACAAGCTGCAGAGCTCCGGAGGCCATAACCTATAAATAGGGGGCGGCCGTGTCTTTTGTCTTTTACCTTCTCCATGAATTTTGTCATTTTTCACTCTCGATTTACGATGCTCCACGTACTTCGAGAGAGTTATCTGCGAATCGAGTCCTCACGGCGCACAACGAGTCCTCGACTTCGCATTTGGGCTCCACGATCTGGTGCTTAAAGGCCAAGGTAGTGCTCTGCGAACAGTCCTCGTGAAGAGTCTTCATGATCGCAATCTACAGATGCCGCCTGAAGGGATGAGAAGGGGAAAAGTCTGGGGCTACGAGAGTTGGTCTGTAGCCACTCGGACTATAGATTATTGGTGGAGATGCTATCAGTGAGCCAGAAGAACTACCCGTTTTGTAGTAGATCGACATTATATGGCTTTGGGATGATGGGAGATGTCTTCATCCCAGAAGCGAGTAGGGACGGGCCAGCTTACTGGTTTAGGAAAGCGCAGTGCCAACGCCAATGGTTTTGGGCGGCTGATGGTCATGCCCAGGGGGACATTATGCCCGTGATTTCTGACTGCTTACAGAACCGTCTGAATAATGGAAACAGAAAGGAATTGTAGCTAAAGACCTCTCCTCCTCTATAACAAACTATCCTCCAAGCGGCACTGTGGACCCCGAATAAGGGGTGGTTAGATGAATGGGACTTGCGCCAGGGCGGAAACTTTATGGATGAATGGGTCTGGGCCTACTGGGTAGGCGCCACATGTGTGGAGTTCAGGGAGGAGCTGGGAAGAGTGGGCAATTATGAGGCATCTTGGGATTCTCAGTTCCACATCTATCAGCCAAAGCAGCTAATGATAGATCTGGTGAACCGGTGTTCACCGGGGACCAATACCTTCCACCTACATCACAGGGAGGTCAACATCACCTTATGGGACGTGCATCAGATCTCGAGGGTCCTGGTATTGTGGGAGATGTACGATGAATTCCACCCTTCTATTGCGGAATGGGAGGACCCCAAGTAGATGTCGCGTCTGGAAATGGCATTGATGGAGCTTGTTCCAGGGGAGGATAAAGAGGAGGTGAGGGATGTCCACTTCAGGCATTGGGTCGAAATGTTTCCGAACTTCCCGGTAGACCGTCAGTTCCTAGAAATACCTCAAACATGTCCAAAGGGGGCCCAGAGTAAGGAACACTTGTACTGGCGGTTGTTGGAGAATAGCCAGTGAATGACCTGGGGGTTCCGTGTCAGTAATGAGTAACAACTAATAGTCAGGTTGGAGGCTTTCATCGTAGATATCATCTATGGTTCAATCTTGCCAGCGAGGGGCACCAGCATGGGAGTTCGACCAAGTACATTCATCATGGAATCCACATTGGCGATATGAGGGTGAGTCAACCTAGGGATCCTGATGCTCGCCATGTTGTATAAGAAGTTGTGGCACATCGGTGAGGGGAATAGGCCATAGAGAGTATGCGGGCCATTCCATCTCCTGTACAGGTGGATAGCGGCGCACATCAGTGGGATCTATGAGTATATGAACCCCATCTCCCCTCCATGGTCGAACTTCCTCCCATCGATCCTAAATGTCATGGGGATCTTTCCAACCAAGAATACCGCACCATCGGTTCTGAACCAGGTGTGGAAGGTAGATTAATTCAATTTACACCTGTTTCCATTGCCGATAGGGGTATTTACCGATGAAGACCAGGGGATGGAAGTGCATTGTGCCTACCTCCTGGCCTTTCGATGTGGAGTCTTGCTGGACAGGGTGGACCGCGAGCGCCTCTGCGAGCCAAACTCCCCACACCGGTTTGGAAGGCAATTTTGGTGCCTATAGTGACTGACCCCGCAGGTCTACTTAAGGTGCGTTACGAGGAGCACTCATGTGTGATACGACAGATGTGGCTCATGTTCACATGGAAATATGGGAATATGCGGAATGAACTGACTCCACCTACCGCCATCCTCAGGCTTATAAAATAATATTCCCAGAGATGGGAGGCGGCCTACCTAGGGGAGCGGCTGAAGCGGCCAACCACTCTAGTCAGTGATGGTGAGCCTCCCACACATTAGGGTCGAGGTCGGAAGGCGGAAAGGGCATCCCGCAGTGGAGGGGCTGCTATAGCAGTGACGCCCGCACTAGTTGACGGGGGTGAAGTGGTGGTGGATCCGAGAGGCAGGGGACCCGGTGGTCTGGGGAGAATAGAGTCATTCAGAGGGGCGGCCTCTGAGAGGATTCTGTAGGATTTCTTCTCATTCCCTGGGGAAACGGCTGCACCATATCGACATGTCGGATAAAACTGTCTTCTCAGAGGCCTGAGAAATCTGGGAAGTCAACCGGCATCTCTTTGGCCCATCTCAGTTATGACAGTACCATAAATGCCTCGGGATGGACATAACGGGGTTTGGACCTATTAGATCCGGTTTTTGCAGTATCCCAAGCGGAGGCGGAGCAATACCTAGCTGAACTGGAAGACTTTATCTATTCTCGGGGTGCCCTACACCCGATGACAAACCGGGTCAGGGTGTTGTTAGATCGCACGGTCCCACCACAACTGTCAGCTGTTGACCTGAGGGAGCACTTCCCTCTGTCGGAAGAATTGGACAAGTCCACCTGGGTAGATGAGGTTGGTAGAGGAAGTTCGTTAAAGGAGGGTGAAGTCAGTGATCAGTCCTCTGATCTCGAAGACTTCACGGAGGCCCTCGAGGTAAAATCTCAAGTCCCTTCCTCCGGGTCTACTCTTAGGTTACTCTGTATTCCTCATCAGCATCTGCACTGTGCAGAAGGACCTTGTGCACAGACCTAGTTATCGCCCCTCAGAGGGTTCCGACATGGGACCTTCGGGATCCACACCCATGGCTACATCAAAATCCATGTCTGGCGGGGCTGGGACACTTGAGGTGGATCCCCTGGAGTCTCCAGACCTTCCAACCATATACAGGGGGCCACGTCTTGGGGTACCGATGACATCAGCCTGAGAGCGAGACCCAGGATTTGACCTTTGTAAGTATTCTCTACTGAATTTACAACTTTCATCCTCTGACCACATTAACTAACATTCACATACCTTTTTTGGCATGTACAGTCCATCAATTGGCCTGGGCCGCTGTGGCGATGTTTGTCGGGACTTCTAGTAGCGCTCTTCCTAGGGGCATGCCGATGGTCGTGGAAGTGGACATCCAGCCTAATCGACTATAGCACTCTTGATCACTGGTGGGGATGCCAGTGGGAATGTGTCTAAGGTTATCGAGGTGGGATCCGATGATGAGGATTAAACAGATAGTTCAGGCCCTGCCACGCCTGATCCAACACCAGACGTGGACCCAGCTGAGGATTTCTTGGCGGCATTCCCTCCATACGAGCCTTCCGATCATGCTGACTGGGAGAAGACGACCTATGACGAGGAGGACAGCAGAATAGCTCATCGCTGATCATGGAAGCTGATCACATGCTTCATCAATGACTCCCCACAAGAACTATGTTTGTATGATATTGAAAGACTTCGCTCACGACTGCGCGAACTGTGTGCCTAGGGAGTGGATTCCCAGTGCCCTCACATACTCATTCGGGATCTTATGGTGGAAAATATTCGGGATTATGATTGTGGCCTCAGCATAGGTAGGTAGCGGAGGAAGGTGGTTGAAATTAAGAGGCTCCGAGAGACCAAAAATGAGGCTGAACGGTTGCAGGCCCGCGCAGATGACCATTCTACTTCTCTTGATGCGCAATCGGAGCTCGTCTCATGACTGAAATCCCAGTTGGAGGAGGCCGAAGAGGGCATGATGTGAGCCTCTGAGGATATGGCCGTTATCTGAACTAGTGTAGAGCGGGCTCAGGTCGTTTCCGGTGAACTGTGCCCTCTCGCTGTCAAGGATGAGCGAGAGGTAAACAGGTGACAACAACATCTGGATGCCACCAGCAAGAGGGTGGAGGAGCTACAACGTTCCTTCAACGAGGTCAATCCATCCATTGGGGGAGTCGACCCCTGGGTACTGTAATGATTACAAACCCTTAAGCATACATTCATGCTTTGATTTTTTGATGTTGTATCATGCATGATTTTCGTTGTTTACATTGGTTTATTGTATCCTTGGGATGTTCGCAGAGTGTGCAGTGATCATTCCCTAAGCTCACGTGGGTCAGGCCTGATGTGAGAAACAAGGGATGAACACTTTATCACCCCATACAAACGTAGGAGTGAAAACCATGCTTTGGGAATCCGGTGATTGAACAGTCAGTCCGGATTTTTGGGATGAAATGTGAGAGACCCGACTGGAGAATGAAGGTCTCAGAACAGCCAAATTACCATTTTCATAGCGTGCTCTTGTGTATGAATGGGGAAACAACATGGGCACAAAAATAAATCTAACGAAATGGGAATGGGAGGTGTGAATCACAATACACAGGATTCAAAATATTGTGGGGGTGGCATGACCATAAAGAATAACTATTGACCACATTTGGAATACAATATTGTTATTGTATTATCCTGGAGTCGGTATAGAAAACGAGGGTCGACCGCTGACCATGTTCTAAAAACAAGGCCTAACTCAAAATTTCATAAAGTAGTCTTCCAGAATGTTAGTCTAGGAAAATAGGTGGGCCTTAGGCCGAGCAACCATACTGTTATGGGGTTACCTTAGACATAAAAGAGGACAAGGGTCGGAATAAGAGGCACGCAAAGAATGTAACGTGGAGTGATGGATTGTTCGAACAGAATCCAACACTCATGAAATTACGCCACCAAGGTGGAAGAACATTAGATGGATGGATCAGTTTGATAATTTACCATTCCTTCTTTCATACAACACCTCTTCGGTGAGGGGGTCCATTGCTTCCCAATGTCATCGTGGGGTATCCCGAACCTGTTCAGGGTGAAATTACAGTAACATGGTTCCCCACGAGGGGTTAGTCCAGGGGGCTGGAAATGGGGAGAAACATGACTAATGATTCCTGGGGCTAGACACTAGGCTAAATACCGAGGTGTCTCTACATATCCCATACGGATGGGAATCAATCCATATTTAGTTCTAGAAGCATTGTTTAACATCATGTGGGATGATGAGAAGCCTGGCTTGGCCGAGGCACATCCTACAAAAACTGCTAACACCCCATGAGTCATTCTCGATGTGGGAAACAAGAAGTGGTTGTGGGACTTTACAAACATAATAAAGAACATGTTATGGAAAAGGGATGTTCGGTGAATGTTGGACCAATGATGCTAACCCGTCCATGTAGTGCACCTAAATGTGTGAAGAGGTAAGGTCGAGTATGTCAGAATTCCACATGAACATGAGGAAGTGGAAATGTGTGAATCCTGATGCACGAAATCTTGATCATAATGATGGTGGAGTGATGATAGAGGATAAATGTTGACCATGGTGGAAACGCAGCATCCACATCATGTTATCCTGGAATGGGGACAAACAAATGAGGATTGATAGTTGACCATGTTCAAAACCCAGGACCTGTCGCAAATTTCGTCTGAGATCTTTAGGGACGTTGGCCCTAGACGGTAGGTGAGCTGATGTGGAATGGGACTAGGCCGTTAGAGGGTCCCTTCAGATGTGGAACAGGACGAGGATCTAAATAGCGAGCTCATGAATCTTAGACACCAAACGACGGGAATTTCCCTATAAAAATTCCACACATTGGACACTTTGTCAAAATGAATCTGAATATGACAACGAGACATATTAAATAGTGGGATTCAAGCTCCTTCTTATAGGGAGAGCATAGTATAGGGTCGTAGAACTCAGACCATGGATGGTAAGTAGTGCAGGAGGCACAAGGTGGGGTAATTACAAAAACCCGAAGTGAATGGGAACCGGGGGTGCCGACCACCTTGTGTTCCTTGGAGAGGTTTTGGGTCGAGGGACAGAAAACGAGAGTTGATCTGGGGCTGAGGCAAGGTGAAAGGATGTTCATACATTCCCCATGAGGATGGGGATAAAGCTGGACATAGTTCTAATAGGTGGCACGGTAAGGTACTAGTTCCTGGGATAAAAGGGGTGTGCGGGCATGACCCTCACACCAAAAGAAGTGGTATTTGATAAAATATTGTTTTTCCTTTAAGGTGAGAGGTTTTTTTTGTGAAGCGATAGGCCTAGGGTAGAGGGACCTAGCATCCCCAAAATAATTAATCCATATGAGGCATTGACAAATGGTATGGTGTGAGACCAATACCAAATATGGTGTACCCTTGAGTGAGGACATCATGATGCTGTGCCGTTTTTTGTCGTTCGACCAGGAGAAAATGTCACGGTTTATGGATCATGTAATAGGACCGGGCGGCATAGTTTAAAGACATATGGGTTTGACATGAAGAAATGAGCACAACGTGATAAAACATACTTGATGTGAATGAGGACATAATCCTACACCATACCGTATCCAATTAAGAAAAAGGATCCTCAAGACAAGGGGCCTAAATAGAGGTAAGAGGGTAAGGGGCATGAGAAACTAGCTCCATACTGAGCTGGACCTGAAAACAAGATGTCTGGGTGTTCCTACATATCCGATAAGGATGGGAATCAAACCACACATAGTTTTGGACGAGATCATAGTTTATGGTCTTAGAGCTCGGACCAAGGATTAGAGAAAACCCTCCAAGTATTTGCAGACCTCATCCTGATCCCTAATCCCACGTGAGTGAATCTCGGTGGGGGAAACAAGGGAGGAATAAGTTTGATGCAATACCGAGAACACACGCCAAATGGATATCTGTGCGGAGCCCTGAATGACGCCCTTATCGCAGCTTTTGTCATCCTAATGTGTGGATGCGCACTGAGGAATAGTACCAAGAGTTTCGAAGTTCTATATGGACATCATGAGGTGGAGAAGGATTTGAATCATGTAACTGACATTATTTGCTTAATGGGGTTGGTGTGACGATGGAGGATAACTGTTGATCATGTTTGAAACACATTATCCATATCGCATTATCCTGAAATGGGAACAAAAAATGAGCATTGACCACTATCCATATTCAAAACGTGGGATTATTATTGGCTTTTTGTCTGTGACCCTCAAGGACGTTGGTCCTTAATGGTTGGAGAGCCCTTAGTCCTAGCATCCATGCCACTTGTAAGTCCCTTCGAGTGTGAAAGGTGATGGAAGCCCTAATGAAGGGGAAAACAATGCCTGAAAAGCGGGTGAAAGCATGTCCGAGAAGAGTCTGACATTCCAGGTTCTGAACCATATTACCCTTAGGCACATTGGTGAACCGCCGAAGAGGGTCGAAGAGGGTTCTCAACTTGAGAGTAACCAATTTTATGTGATGAGTATAGAGTATTGGGATAGAGAATTCTAAGGAGGGAGAGGTAAATGGCGTCGTCATTACAAGACCGATGTGAATGATGACATAATCCCACACAACACCATATACTCCCCTCCCTGTGGAAGGGTAGGCCAAGGGGCCATGGTGAAAGGTAGATTTTTGGTAGATGGGGCTGGACCCAATGTCTAGACATTCGGGTGGTCCTACATATCCCATGAGGATGGGAATGAAGAAACACATAATTCTTGAAGCCACATGGGGGTAAGATACCATAAATAAGGGGGAGTACGGAATGATGAGTAGCCCGACATGGATGAGGAAATAATCTCACACCACACCGTACAACCCTAAATAGGATATTGGGCTGGGGGCCCTAAAAAGCCAAGGGGCCTGAGGCTGGGACTCGGTCGGGAAGGCCTGACCAGTTTGCAGATTAACGTCTTGTAGTGAGGTTAAAGAGAGGAGTAAGATACCACTGAAAAGGGATATGTACAACATGGAAAATAACCCAACGTGAATGAGGACATAATCCTTAACCACACCGTACACTCCAGGTAAAAACTTTTGTCGGGGCCTTAGAAGGCCAAGGGGCCTGAGGCTGGGCCTTAGTCAGGAAGGCCCGACCAGTTTGTAGTATAACGTCTTGCAGTGAGGAAGAAAGAGAGGATAAGGTGTCTCATCATGGGATGTGTATGGCACGATGAGAAACCCAGCGTGAATGAGGACATAATCCTATACCACAGCATACAATCTCATAAGAGAGAACCTGGGCCAGGGGCCCAAAAAGTAAAAGGGGCCTGAGGCTGGGCCTCGGATGGAAGGCCATACACCTTCTTGTACGGTTACCGCCTCATCACAGCTCTTAATCCCACGTGAGCTGTGCTCGGTGTGGGAATCAAGGAGTAGGTGTTGGCTCTCCTAGCCATATCGGGGACTAAAACCTAGCTTTTCTCGAAGGCTGTTCGTATCTTGGAGATACAACGGGGTAGGATGAACCATTACACACAATGTTTGGGACATCTTGCGGTGGTTCCAATGTCGCAGGATAGCTATTGACCATGTTAGAAACATAGAATCCCTATAGTATCCATAAATGGGAGCAACAAATGAACATCGATAGCTGGCCATATTAGAAATGAGAGACTTGGATCATCTTTATTCTCAACATCCTCAAGGGCGTTGGCTCGAAGTGGTAAGAGGGTCCTTAGGCCTAGCATCCATACCATTCGAGAGCCCTTATGGGAGAGGAAGATGATGGAGTCCTGATCAATGGAGTGGGTGAAGCATACATGTACCCATCTCTGAAAGAGGTGAATGTCTCCAGGGATTGGGACGTATGGCCGGATCAAGGTTAGCTCGACGTGAATTGGGGAAAAATGTTTCACCCCTGCAACATGTCTTGGCCTAAGGGGAAGACTCTGGAGTTTGGGCTTGGCCAATAGAAATTTCTTTTGGACATTCCTAAGTATCCCATAAGGATCAGAATCATTCCATACGTAGTTCATGAAGGCCATGCAGTTTAACGTCATGCGGTGAGGGAGTGGGAGGATAAAGGAATGGGGAGTGGGTATATGGTGCGATCATTATAATCCTGGTAAGAGTGAGGGTGAGGAATCCTACACCATATCATGCGAGGATCCTCCGAGAGAACTATACCCCGGGGGGATAGTCAAGAATAAGTGTTTGGGGGATGGGCTCAAGAGTAGGCATCTAAGTATTCCTACGTATACCTTAAGGAAGGGAATCAATCCATACGTATTTCTCAAGATGTAGTTTAACGTCATGCAGGACGATGCACAATTTAAAGTCATGTGGGACAGAATAGTTTAAGGTCATACGAGACTGACGTGCAGTTTAGGGTCATATGGGACCATACAATTTAAGGTCTTGCGGGACCAGCGTGTAGTTTAGTGTCATGTAGGACTGAAACGTTTAAGGTCATGTGGGACCAGTAGGCTCAGGAATGATATTTCTTAAGGAACATAAAATTGGTGGGAGGAGTAAAAAGCTCACCATCCATGGTCACTAGGGAGTATGCTCCATTGGGGTAAACCTTGTGAACTATGTGAGGTCCTTCCCATTTGGGCTCCACCTTGGGTGGTTTCATGTCAGGGATCATTGGTGCCATGAGGGCCAATACCAAGATTCCTTGTAGAAAAGAGAAAAGGTGAACCTTCTTGTTGGAGGCTCTAGACATCTTATTTGGATTCCTTTCCAGATCATGCCGGGCACGAAGCCTATTCTCATCAAGCGCATCCAATTCAGTCAGATGAATTTGGGATACCCTATCTGGTTCCTGCTGGTCATAGAGAACTATGTTTAATGAGGGAAGTTGGATCTCGATGGGTAAGACGACCTCAGCTCCGTACACCAGGGAATACAGGGTCAACTGGAGGAATTACGAGTCGTCGTCTGATAGGCCCAATGGTCATTGGGGAGCTTGTCCAGCCAAATCTTCTTGTTCTGACCAACCATTTTCTGGGGAATTTTAGAGAGGGTTTTGTTGAACACCTCGATTTTCCCATTTTTTAGAGTGTGATAGCGGGAGGTATTGTTCAAACGGATGTTGTACTTGGTGTACAATTTCTTTAGCTCGGGTGCTCGAAACATGATGTCATTATTGGTGAGGATGGCGTGAGGGACTCCAAACTGGTGGATGATATTGGAGCTCACAAAGTCAATGATGGAATGGGAATTAACCTCCTTGAGTGGAACTGCTTCTTCCCACTCGGAAAAGAAATCTGTGGCGGTCAGGATGAACCTGCACTGGCGAGCTGTCGCTGGTGGGTATGGTCCCATGACATCGAGTTCCACACCACAAACCGCAAAGAGTACTTGGTGGAGTGGAGAGGTTCCGGAAGCTGATGTAGGATGTTATCCTGAACATGTCAGGCGTGACATCTCTTGGAAAACTTGATACAATCATGGATCATAGAGGGCTAGAAGTACCCTAGTCTCTGGATTTGATGGGATAGCTTCGACCCTGCCTGGTGAGCCCCACAAGAACCGACTTGAACCTCATGCATGACCTGATAAATATTGACTCCTTGGATTCAATAGAGGAGAAAACCATCAAACCCACACTTGTAGAGGATCTTCTCCAGACTAGGACCACTCTGGAGGGTAAACTACTGTGCGTGACGTAGGATTCACTCGTGCTCGACCAGATCAGCTAAGTGGAAACCACTATGGTGGTACTCGAAAAAAAGGGCTCTCGAATTCGGTGTCGCTTAAACCACTGTATCCAAAGAACCTAGGGGGCCTGACGTGGAGGACCCAGTGGTAATATGGATTACTCACAGGTCGTCGTCATCCTCCGGGGTGACGGGGGAAATGACTCTCCGATGTGCCACATGTATAATCAGATCATCCTGCTCTGGTTCTGCAAGTGATGCCGCCATGCCATCCAGGGAATCAGCTCAACCATTCTACGATCAAGGGACATGAGTAACTTCTGACGGGGAGGGAAACCGAGCCATTAGATGGAGGGTGCCCTCCAAAAATTGTATGATCTCTGGCTTTCTGACAACATAGCCACCGTTGACTTGCTTGATTACTAGTTCGGTATCCCCTTTCACATGCACATTGGGTAAATCGATCTCGAGAGCCATCTCGAGGATAGTTATAAAAGTCTCATACTCTGCCTCGTTGTTGGTTCACCCTTTTAACAACAGGAATGAGTACGATAGAATGTCTTGCCCCTGGATAATAAAGACAATACCTAGGCCCACTTTGTTGATCCTAGGATCATTGAGTCTCTTACCGATGGGGATTTGGGAGGTGCTATCAATGAGCATCTGCCAATACGGGATGACATGATGTACTGAGAGGATTGCCTCATCGGGAAAATCCATGTCCAAGGCCTGGTCCACGGGGGTTGGATGGGCAGCAAGAAATTATGACAATTCCTGTTCCTTGATAGCTTTCTAAGGGACTAACCTAATGTAGAACTACTGGGGGATTACCACAAACCATTCTAGATGGCCGGTCAACATGGGGTGGTTCAGAATGTACTTCAACGGGTCTACCTGAGACATCAGCTGTAACTCATGGTGCTGCAGGTTGTGTCACAATTTCTGTACTGCGAATACCAGTGCAAGGCAGCTCTTTTCTATGGGGGGTATCTGGTATCTGTATAAATGAGCATAATACTAAGGTTTTAGAGAATTTTTTACATCCCATGATTGTCTTCTAGGCGAGAAGGGCACCAAGATATCATTCCAGGGAAGTCACGTACAAGATCAGTGGATTTCCGGGAACGGGTTGCATCAAGACCAGAGGATGAAGCAGATACTACATAATTTCATCGAACGCATTCTAGAACTCTTCATCCGATTCATAGGCAGAGCCTTTCTTCATGAGATAGGAAAATGGATTAATCTTTCTGACCATATTCGCAATGAATCGGCGTATGTAGGCTAAGTGTCTTGGAAGCCTCGATGCTCTTGAATATTGCTCTAGGGAGGCATCTGACTGATGGCCTTGATCTTCTCCGAGTCTATCTCAATGCCTTGGTTCCTAACAAAAAATCCAAGAAACATCCTGGAGGTGACCCTGAAGGCACATTTCAGTGGATACATCTTCAGATGGCGAGAACGGAGGAAGCCCAACACTTTATCAAGGACCTTGAGATGGTCTTGTCATTGGATATATTTTACCACCAGATCATCCGCATAGCATTCAACCATTGCCCTGAGGATATGCTTCAATATGTGGTGCATGGCCCGTTGATAGGTGGCACCTGCATTCTTCAAGCCGAAAGGCATAACCTGGTAACAGAAAGTACCTTGAGGTGCCCTGAAAGCTGTAGACTCCTCGTCCTCAGGGGACATCCAGATCTTATTATATCCAGAGTATCTGTCAATGAAGTAGATTTCTTGGAACCTAGTAGCAGCATCAATCAAGAGCTCTGCCACTAAAAGAGGGAAATCATCCTTTAGAAAGTGATGGTTGAGATCTCGGAAGTCGATGCAGACTCTGATCTGTCCGTTATTCTTCTTGACTGGCACAATGTTGGCTAGCCACATGGTGTACTGGACCTCATTGACGAAGATGGATCTGATGAGTCTATTAACTTCAGCCTCGACCATGACACCGTGGGAAGGGTGCATCTTTTTGGGAGGCTGCTTGAACCCGCGATGACTCGTTGGGGGAACGAGGCGGTGGACGGCTACCAGAGGATTTAGTCCTAGCATCTCATCATAACTCTAGGAAAACACGACACGGTGTTGTATGAGGATGTCTACTTATCGTTGTTGCTCTTCGAGGGACATGGCGGCATTGATCAATTTGGGTCTCAGATCTGCCTCCCTACCAAGGTTCACCAGTACCAGTTCATCGACCATGGTAGAGACACCTTCTTCAAAGGTAGGGAGAGCATCCTCTATATCTTCTTCTCCACTTATGGAGGGATCTTCCACAGGGGAATTTTCTCCTAAGTTACCAGACCCTGATGGGCGGCTAGTACCAGATTGAGTGTTAGTGGTTATCACAACGGGGAACTTCAGCACTTCCGAGACCATAGCAACGAAGGATGTAGACCTAAAACCATCTGGTCATCGGCCCAATGGGCACCACTTTATGATATGAAAGCAATAGTGGTGTGTCGCTCGGATCCCGCTTATTCCAGCCCTGCAAAACAGGAAAGTATGACGTACTTCTGTGGCCATTGGGAGGACATCCTGATACCGTACATGGGTATGAGGTTCCGGGATCACCTGAGCCTAGATTGTGTAGGAGTATGAGGTGATTTTATGTCATCACTTGGCCATGGGAATATGCCTTCCTCTCATACCGGAGACAACAAAGAATTCCCCCATGTCAGGGGTCATGACCTCCAATCGATGGATTGGGAAGACATAGGTTTCATCCAGACCTAACCATGGTTCAGTTGTGACCGTGGTATGCTCAACCTCACTTACCAGAATCTTCTTATCCTTGCTCTTGTAATAGCCAGCATCAGGATAACTAGGTTCACAAGAGGCGAAAGGAGATGCATTGGCTTAGAGTACGCCTAATCAACCATTTAGAGAGTACTTGAGGCACTTGTGATATGATGAGGGGACGAACATGTGCAGATGGAGCCATGGTCTGCCCATAAATTGATTGTACTCGGTGTCTTGGGAAACAACCATAAATTCAATACTGGCAACTAGCCCACCGAACTAGGTTTTCAGATGGATCTTGCCGACCGGGGTCTGCTCTATCCTTTCATATCCCTGGATCCTTAAATTGGAGGGAGTCATTTCATCCTCAGATAACCCTAACTTCCAAAATGTTTGTGTCGGGATAAGGTTGATCCTGGAGCCGGGGTCAACAAGACAGCGGCGAACCTCCAATCCATTAAATTCACCGGTGATGTATTTTGGGCGGATGTACCCCATTATGGATGAGCCTTCATCCTCTTCTGATAATGAAATGATGGAATTCCATTCGGTATTCTCGACCTCTTCAGCATGAAAGGATCCTGCAGCTGCTACCTCCATCTTAAACAGGAGGGGTTTTCTTAAAGCCTCAACTAGGTCCTCACGTATATCTGATGACAGGAGAAGGGCTTCAAGGAAGGAAAGCCACACTGGGATTCCGAAAAGGTTCTTAAGAATATCTTACTTTTGTGCTAGGTGTGAAATTCTTCTTACAGGAGGCCGCTTTTCGATTAGAGACATGGCGGTCCCCAACTGCTGGACCAGCAGCTGGCTCATGCTGGGCATGTCCCGTTGTTCACTAGTCGAAGATCGATGAGTCACCATCGGATGAGGACCGGACGACTGAGATCATCATGTTGCTGGGAGAGGCAGGTCGCGGTCTGGACAAGGTATCTCTGTCTGATCCAGTAGAACAATCAGTGGTGGATGTAGTCTAGATGACACCAGATTAAGAGGATATGATTGGTGAGCTCTCCACTTGGCCGACTGTCTGGTCTCAGTGTCATGCACGGACTGGCTGGAGGTTCCAATCGATGCACCTTGACGACACATATGGTCGCAGCTTTGCTGACGTTGTCATCGACTTGGGATGTTGGGGAGGTTCTCCTGGCGCTCCCCTTTGTCGGGACACATACAGGGGTTTACCAACTCAATGATATTAAGCAATGTGTACCCTTGAATGTCACCTGAATATTCATCCACTAATGGGAAGATTCTGGGATGGATCCCCATCTTAGGGGTCATGAAGTCGCCGAGTGTATGAGATGACGATGACATTGGAGGGGTGCGTTGCTTCTTCTTGCACCATAGATTCTTTCTCTTATGAGATGAGGCCAGTTGAGATGATGATGCAGAAGTTGTGGCTGCAGCTTCTGAAGGCTCCGACTGATGTAAGCATGACCGAATGACTACATGGGCATGAGCAACCATCTTGTGATCCATCTAGTCATCGAACATCTAGGAATTGCGGTTGGAAACATGTTTCCACTCGCCTTCGCGGTCTCTACCGTTGTCTGGATTTACAAAGATACATGCCACTTGTGTCGGGGCCGGGCCAAGCCTGACTATGTTGTTATCGACCTGGTCATGGAGCCAGTCATTAAACACATAGCACTTCTTGAGGATGTGCCTGAAAATACAATGATAGGGGCAGTAGTTGGGGCGATCAGTAGGATTCACCTCTTCTTGCCTTCTACACACAAGAAAACCTACAATCCCCTATTCTAGGGCACTACGGAAGTAACTGAGGACCTGATTATCTCTAAATGAGTATGTCTGGTTTCTTCTTTCGGAAAAGGGGGCTCTTGGAGTCTGGCCCTGTTGAGGGGCCGGAGGGGCCTATCGGGGAGGTGGACCATGATTGTCCGGCCAGAGCGGTGGAGTTTCATTACGTGGGGGGTGCTTACCAATTCATAAGACGCTACTGAGTCAGAGGATGTGCCAGAGGAGGAGGACCTTTTCGAGGCTGTGGGGCTAGTGCCACTGGTAGTAACTCCAGCTATCTGGGGGATTTTATTTGGCCTGCCATAGTGGGCTCAGCTCTGGAATATCTCCTTTCTGGAGTCACATGGGAAAAAGATGTTCCTAGATGTCCTATTCCAGGGATTCTTCAAGGCCCTGGTCGTTGTCGGAGAAGTCTTAAAATCCTCTAGGATAGTTCTGGGTGATCAGAGAAAGAACCAGTTCTGTCTTGTCATTCCCTACGTACATTGTCAGAAATTTCTCCTAAGCCAGTGGCATGTCAAGGGAGTATGTAAGCCCCTTCCACTGTGTGACAAAAGTTTGAAACTCTCTCATCAAGACTTTTCATGCTCTTGAAGAGGTCTGCGATGCTCGTTTTCCGGGTGGTGGAGTTAAAATGGTAGAAAAACTGCCTGTGAAGGTCCTACCAACTGGTGATGGATCCGACCTGGATCTGTCTGTACCAGATGAATATCGTCCCCTCAACTGTCTGAACAAAATAGCGGATCATGGCAGCCTCTTTCTGCAGTGGAGTGCCTAACATGGTCCCACACCTTGTGTTGAAGTGGACCAGGTGCTTCGGCGGGTCCCCCCATCCCGTTAATGGTTGAGAAGGTGGGATTCTCGAAACCCGGAGGTGCCGACATATCATCCACCCATTCCCAGAATGGATTGATATCTGGTGGGATTTACACCTGTCATGTTTCTGATGCATCAAGGTGAGCTATGAGCACAACCATAGGATCATCTAGGCGGGGGTCCCTGTCTTGATGGGGATCCCTAACCACGAGCATGATGCCAGGAACTTCAACACCATAGACCGGCTCAGCGGCTCATGGAGCGGCTAGTAGAGCGGCCCTTGGGGCTTCCAGGGGAGACCTAGCGGGGTTCCATGGATTGGCACGCCATTTAGGAGAGTTTGGAGAGACATTCCCCGCCCTGTATCCATGATCTCCAGCTTCAACTCTGACTATAGGAGCAGTATGATCAATGTTACCTGGGGGCATGTCGCAGAGGGGTAGTTGTTCTTTCCCCTGCTGCCCCGGCCTAGGATTACCATATTCGGGTTGTCGCTCTGCAATTTATTCAACCAAAATTTCGTCGACCAAATTCTTCTACTCAACAAGTTTTTGGCGTAACATGACCATCTTGGATTCTTCCTCCGTATTATGCACTGAGGCGGAGGGGTTACAGTGCTTGACAGCTCTGACGTGCTCTTTTCCCTTACCGGTATTCCGGCTGAGTACCAATGCCTTGGTGGGTGCAGGGAGACCTGGGAGGTTTCTCTGCTAACGAGTAATCCTCCCCAATGGTTCCAACAATGGTGACACACCCTCATTGGGGTAAGTATCCATCTAGAAACTCCAACTCATCCTCCTTTTCCACTATATCATCCATGTGGATCGTGACCCTTCCTGAGGGCATGTCCTCAACATCACATGGCATGACGGGCTAACTCAGGATAGGACAGAAGAGGAGGGCATCATACTGCCCCCATCCATGTATTTTCACGTGGGGGATAGACTCTATGATGATTTTGCAGAGTACATTGATACTTTGAATGCATTTTGACTAGAGAGCCTCACGGCAACCTGGTGACTCAGGCGCTGGACCCCAGGGAGCACGACCAGATCGACCAGATGACACTACTCCCTGATGTCTTTGAAACGTTCTTGGAACCTTGGATAAAACATTCACTGAAGATAGAGACTAAAATGCATCGCTTAGAGGGTGTAGCAAAAACATTCAACTTCCTCTACAGTGAGGGAATCTGGTATACAGAAATCTTGCACTGCCACATGCAAGAACTTCTCGGGGAAGTTGTATGCTGTAAGGATGCTCCATAATCTCCTCTGCATAAACTCAGGGTCTGGCCCTTGATTTCCCCACATTCCAACTGGGGGTGGCTGAGGAACTGGTAATAGTACTGAGGCAGACCACTGGGACATCAGGTTGGCCGGTGGAGAATACGGAGAACGGGCTGACTGGCCACCGATTCCCTGGTTGTCTTCCAAAGAGTGTAGAAACCTGGATGCTAGGTCATGATAGGAGGGGCTGACGGCTACCATTCCTGGCTCAAAAGATAGGGCTGCTGGTGGTGGGTCATGATGCTTCTCACCCACCATTGGTCCCCCGAATAGATCTCTTTGATATCTTGTGGAGGTAGAGAGCGCTTCCGGTGACGATGGTGATGATTTCACGACTGTAACCTATGGGGTATCTAGATATTCATCCTCCTTGATAAAACTACGATGGGAGGTGGGAATCATGTGGACCTCGCATTCCTCGAGCACCATGTTGATTCACCTCATCCCTGGCCCAGAACTAGACTTCGACGAGCGAGGGGAGGGTTCCAGAGCTTAGTCGTACTCCGCTTAAAATACAGGGATGAGGACCAGTTTGATCTTCATTCGGGCCTTCCTAGGGTTTTTCTTGTGGTGAGGATGTCCTGCCTTCTTGCCCCTAGGAGGCTCCTCGGGACATGGCAGATTCTTGTCATGGGGTCCTTCGGCCGCACTGGTGCTGGGGCGGAGAGGGTTTTCACCTGATAGAACCTGGTTACGAGGAACACCGTGATATATGTCGAAGGGGACCTGGGGATGACCTCCATGAATAACTCCAAAGTGGGAAAACCATCCGTTGGGACTGGAGGATGCATGGGGAGGATCTTTGTGCTTGCTGCGGGTGGAGCATGGCTGACCTTCACCCCTATGGTTTCTAGGGTGAGGAGGTCCTTCACTAGCTATGTAGAGGATGTAGGGAGGATCCCCACATTGGAGAGGGACTGAATGGGGGATGTCCCTGCATTGGTGGTCGGGAAAATGAGGAACGACTCTATATCAAGTGTAATGGGCACGTGATAGGCTTACATGGTGAGCATCACATCCACATGGCAGACATTCATTCAGATTGGGGTTAGCACGGGGCGGACCTCCATGCCGAGCCTCGGAGTGGGGTAGGCTCACGCTCGGTGTGGTAGTTGAATGGTGAGGACCTCTGTACGGGGTGGTTTCCCATCAGGTTGGTTCACGGTGACCACCGCTCGTGCCTGCAACCAGGAGAGTCGACCCAACATGCCCGTGGGTGGTTTGGGTCTTCACCCCTATTGGGCATATAAGCGCCCCTACTCAGTGTGTGCAGGGACCTGATGGTATGTGTCTACAGTAGGTTGGACCACAGTAGTCGTCGACATTGGTGCCCCTTGGAGGTAGTTCTTCTTAGCTCGTGCCCAACGCTGTCGTCGGGTCGGACGAGCCATGGCTGGCGGCACTGGTGCATAGCTTACCTAATCCACCTCTAGGAAGACCAGACGACGGTGCTGATGCGGCCGAGTGGGAGCCTTTTTTGGGAGCCCTTGGATTAGGACTCTGACCGGGCTAGGCCGGACATTACCTAACTCATCACCGTAAAATAGGGAGTCATCAAAGCATTCTGGGGACAGGCTCCCTAATTGGTTGTATGTCGGGGTGGGGATAAATGGCTCCCTACGTAGTCATTGAGGGTGGCGTTGATGGAGAGGCGTGGATGCCTCCAAATCCAGGTGGGCCATATCCTGCGTTGGGATGATGTCCTCCTACTCATAATGACGTACGAGGTCGTTAATTACCCTTTGTTAGATAAAATATGATGGGGAGACGGGGTGTGGGTGCCCCACGGTCGTGGATGCAGAGGTCATCGTGGAAGCGGTGAAACCACGTGAAGCAGCTGTGCTGGTGTTTCCCCTGACCCTACGTAGACGGGCGGGTGATGATTGCATTCTTGTATCCGTAACCTAATTCCTGAGAAGCAGAGAGATGAACTCGTCAGTACTGAAAGAAAACGGAATTGACGACCAATTAGCCAATTCCATCCCATATCTCGTGATCGGTTAGAGGGATCCACACTGATAACGTCCCAGAAAAAAATGTCCAACGTTCAACTACCCCAACTTCTGGTGCATTTCACGCCAGGACCACATTTTTTTTGGAAGGACCCGGCACCGGATAGCTGGATCTGGTGACACGCCAATCCATTGATTCCATAAGGTCTACTAATCTCTATATTTAGTAGAATATATTCACGTTGGGTTCACCATTTTTGTTTCTAACTCTTTCACTGGGGTGTGCGTGTCTGTCTCTTTCGGGGACGAGAGATGCAGCTTTTTGGTTGCCCTGCATTCTCACTATCCAAAGGTGGGCAGGATCTTCTCGTTATTTAGTAATGTCTGCTCTTTGATCAAAAAGGGATGATGGGATATCGGTTCTTCCATCATTGGATTCCTCCTTGGAACTTTTCACCTAATCTGGGTCTCCCTGATAGACATAAGATGTTGTTTGTGAAACTCTTCCCAGTGCCATATCTTCATGGACTCTATCAGGACATTCCATGGGGCCTGCTCAAGGAAGCAACCTTCGGTTAGGGGAGTAGTCATGCTGGGCATCACTGGTGTGTCTTGATGCTGAGGATTGGTGTGTTTGTCTTTTGTCCCTTATTATAGGGCTTTTTGAGGGGGTGAAATCCCGAGGCATCCCACATTGAATGCGAGGAATTGTATTCCATGGGTATGTATCTGAGATTTTCCTCATCTTCTTATGTTTGACACATGGTATGCCACATGTTTAACATTCCATGGAGATAGATCAGGATGATCGAAACACTGACTAGAGTGGATCAGATAGGGGAACCCCCTGGAGGGAACACTAATTTGCCCATCGCGTGGGTGGCCTCCCGAATGCTATCAAACAGAAAGGGGAATGGAATGGAATGATCTCATCGGGATGGGGAATCCTAGGTAAGGATAAATATGAATAATGGAGCGGTTGATGGGGATAGTGAGTGGGATGACACTGTCATGAGGATGACAATGGTTTTGGGCTTGAGCCTTGAAAATTCTTCCAACGTACCACACCCTGGAAAGGATGAAAGAACACATAGTTCAGTTGGGGAATATACTTTGACGTCAAGGGAGACGGGGGTGAACCGACATGAAGGGGGTCATAATGACCAGGTGGTGGTGGTCTTGAACCTCAGAGAGGATTCCTACATATCATGCCTTGACATGGATCAAAGTCCTCATAGTTCAAGAAGGGGCGTTTCAGAGAACCGATGTGATGATGGACTTGGGGTCTGATGGGTGTTGATCACGAACCTCGTGGAGGCTTCCTAAGTACCCTGCCATAGCAAGGATTAAAAACCACGTAGTTTGGGATGGGGGCTTGGGGCTTAAACTCTAGGATGCCCATGGTGTTGGTGAGCTAACGTGAATGGGGTCAGAACGACCAGATCATGAACCTCAGGGAGGCTACCTACGTACCATGCCATGACATGGATCATTGTCCTCGTAGTATGAGATGGTGGTGTGGGGTTACACTCTAGGCTGCCCAATAAAGGGGGTGTCGGCGAACCAATGTGAAGATGGACCAGGGGTCCGATGGGTGTTGGGCTTGATCCTCATGGAGGCATCCTACGTACCCTGCCATGGCATGGATCAAAGACCATGTAGTTTAGGGAGGGGAATGGTTCTTACACTCTAGGCTTCCCAAGGTGTTGGTGTTAGGGTAGGTGCTTACTCTAAGCCCACGTGAGTCATGCTCGGTGTGAGAAATAAGAGGCAGTAGAGACCTGACGATCACGTCGCGAAAGGTGCGTCTGTGAGATGTGGAGTGTGGATTACACGTGGAGCATCCCAGGAGAGAAAGATTGGGAAATACTCTAGGATGGAGGCCCATAGAGAAAAAGCTCAGGGGGAGAGGGATTTGGTACCAAAGAAAAGAGAAGAGCCATTTCCAACCACGCCCTTCGATAGCCCTGGGGACGAAAGATGAATGGAGGAGCAGGGATGCTGCCTTCGGAATGAAAATATAGGGGCTTATGCCTAGGTGGATGACCTTTCCCCGAAGGAAAATGCCACTATGATATGGAGGATATCATCCTTTGTGGAGATCCAGGGGCATGGCGAATGTCCAAGGTGGGGGCACCCCTCATGTGAAGCACAGGGCGAGGTCACAGTTTAACTTCATTTTCATTGGATGAGGGTGTTTGGAAGTTTAACGTCCTACAGATCGGACGAGGTGGGTTTTCTCCGCACCACTAGGACATACATAACTGGTACCCTCTGCTCCTTGGAGCTGGGAGGGGATATTAAAATCCATGGTGAGGGGGTTTCACAGAGCGAACCATTGAGGGGCCCACGTTATCCTGGCTATGTGAATAAGCAATAGTCATTAGCGTTCCTATGCGAAGAAGAATGATGTGAAGCAACACAATGGGTGATGTCATCAAGGGGACTCTGAAATCACATCGTGAAAACCTGAAGGGTTGTACGGGAAGGGGGATTTCCAATTAGAGGAGTTCATAGGCAGGGGCCTTGTGATGCTCTGTTGCACCACATGGTGGAGGGAACTTACGAAGGGGTGTGCTTCGTAAAGTGGGGTGACTTAGCCTAAGAATAGGGAAGTGGTACATATGAGAGGTGTTTCTCGAAGTGGAAAGGAATTCACGGAGCACTGCTTTGCGGAGCAATGGTGCTTCACAAAGGTAGGTGTCGTGAAGCAATATGCGTCGTGAAGTATAGTGACCCTGCCTCAGCATGGTGATCTTGTGTACACGAAGGGTGTTTCATGAAGTATAAATGTTCCACGATGACTTGGGTCTCCTTGGGGAACCCCTTTATTTGAGAATTCCCTTAGTCTTCGTGAAAGGCATCCCTCTCAGAAGAGGGGATCAAAACGAGAATGGGGGAGGCACTTCACGGAGTGAATGTACCTCGCACAGCTCATCGTTCACAGAGTAGAATGATGCTTCATGATTTGGAAGCTGGGAAGTCGAAAGGTATAATTGTCCATCCTCTGGGATCATGGGGAGCCCAATATTTATAGGGAAGAGGCACCGTGAATCGGAGCTTACGCAGCACGAAGAGGGCCTTGGTGGCTTCACGAAGGGTCGCAAACGTCAAATGCGGTTTTGGAGAGTCCTACCTCTTTCCTTCATAGCGGTCTCACGAACGTCAAATGTGTTTGTGGAGTGGCCGGCCTCCTTGTTTCATGGTAGGCTCGCGAACGTCAAATGCGTTTATGGAGCAGCTAGCCTACTTACTTTGTTGTAGTCACAGTGCTGGGAGGGGGGATGGGGGCTCCGCGAAGTGGCTTCGCGAGGCTGTCAATGGGTCCTTCTTTGGGATTCTTCTCTATCCCAAATTTTGGAGCCAATAGTATTTTCATCGTTAATCCCTCTATGGGATTCCCGGATAAAGCCCCTTTTGAATCTCTAGAATAATAGTCATAGTCCTTCTACCTAGATACTTGGGCTTCCCTTTTTAGACTCAATCATGTTTCACTAGTCACATAATATCACAATCAAAATCAATCAACTAAACCAAAAATTAAATATCTCAAGCCACTACGTGCACATAATTATCTATTTTTGGAGTCATACTCACTCAAAAACATTTTCCAAAATATTCTTCTCACCTTTTATATAAATTAATTAACCATTATAAAAAATTATAAGAAAATCAATAAAAACCCAAAATTCTTTTACACCAAGAGTGAACTAGGAACTCCCTTAAAAAATAAATCAGACATTAATATTTTATCAAAAAACTATTTTCTATGCACTTAAAATTTAACAAACCAATTTCATTTTTTGTAAAAGGACATCATACGTCACAGAAGGGTTTGAAAATAAAAAATACCCAATTTCACATAAAACGACCACATTAAAAATCAAATTCATGCATACTGTGTCAAAAACCACATTATCACCAAACATGTAATTCAATAAATCTAGAAATCAATTTATAAACCCTTCAAATTAGAACCCAAAATAATTACAGAAAAAACACGCCCAATTTTAGGTCAAAGAACCACTTTACAACCAACTGCACTTTATTAACATATCGAAAAATAATTTTAACTATTATAAATATTTAAATAAAACAACTAAAATAAATATCAAAAGTAAACAGTAAGGGAAACTCACCCAAATAATTTAAAATTTGTTCTATACCCAGTAAACAATTTATTAAATCATTTTCACACATTATATAATAGATTTCAAGAACACCAAAAGTATTTTCAACACAACATTGATTCTGAAGTCCTATTTTAAAATCAATGACACATAAACGTCACTCCAAAATTTAATTTCCAACCCTTCTATATTATAATATACAAATTTAAATATTTATAAAATCATGCCATGTGACACAACATGATATTACCAATGCGAAACACCCAAATTCACGTAAAATATTGACTATGAAATTGAAAACACACTTAATCCTTTTGAAAACCATGTTCACACCACATAAAAGGATTAAGAAGCATTATAAATTAATTATGAGATAATAAAAACTCTTCAATTAATGTTTATGCATGAAATCACCTACCGTTGATGTCCAAATTCCCAAAAAATGGTGTCAAACAACAACTACACTACAATATATTAAGATCAAACTCAAATCAATGATATTGAACCCAGAAACACAATATTTCTACCTTGTAATGAAACACATGTCTGAGCATGGCCATGAGGAGAAGAGAGAATCTAAGAAAAATAAAAGAAGAAAGAAGGGGGTGGAGAAAGGAGAAGAAAACTACCTTCAGAAACTGTCTTAAAAATGGTGATCTCACAGATATACACCAAAGATGGATGAGGGATCTCTTTAGAGGAAAGGGAGAAGTCTCTTTAGGTCTATAATAACTTGGGGAAAGATATTTTGGTGCATTTGGGTCCAAATATCCACAGGGGTGAACATGGAAAATCACATTTTTTTAATTCTGGGCAGTGCCACATGGTGAGATCACATTGTTTATTAAACTATACAGAATCCAAGCGGATGCCACATGGGTCAACTGAACAGTCACCCCCTAATTGGATGCACTGCAATGTGCCTACCATGCAATAGGTGTTTTAAATTCCAGACAATTACCTGGTCTTGGCTGTAGGGTTTATCAAACCATACTACAAACCATATGTAGGGTCATTTCATTTAGAAATTCCATTTTTCTTAAAAAACTCCCAATCATACCAAGGATAAACCATGATGGAAGGACTAGAAATGTTAATCCCCAAATAATTCGAAATTCATCACAACTAGAACCTAGGAAAATACAATGATTCCTAAAAAATTGGAACATAATCCAAAACATGAAAAACTAGGTGTGACATTGTTTAACATCTTAATAATATAAAAATTTCAGAATAGGTCAAACAAAAAAGATTTCCCATTGGAGGTATTATATATAAAATTAATCATTGGGAAAGTTGAAAAATTGAAAAAGTAAAGTACTTCTTATTATATTGTGTCATAGATTATATAATACATATATTTTTTGGCGAATCCAGTAGGATCCGTAATATTATATAATTTTATAAATTTGGTTTACTATGCATCTATAATATATTTTTCAAATTGAATTAAGATACATTTTTTAAATTCTATAATATTTGAAGATACAACTAATTTTTAATAGATTTTTAATGTTAGTGATGGATGCATAATTTTTTGATGTTTATGAAATTTTGAGAAACATGATATGTTTGTTTATTACTTGAGTAAATATTTGGATTTTCCATTGTGAAACATTTATGTGTTTTATAATTGAAAATATTACTTTGTCACTTTAGGAAATGAATTATAGAATTGCAATGACTCACAACCCTAAAATAATGGGGAGAAACCAAATGAATTCTTTTTATAAAGTTTTTCATTGTTCCACAAAGATAATAATTTAGGAATCAAATACTTTTGAATAATATAAAATCCTACACCAATAATGGTCTATTATTCTATGATGGAAATAAAACATATATATTTTTGTCACATATATAGTGATTTTACTCACAAATAATATCTTAACAAATATTCTCTCATTATATTTGGATATCATCTATGGCATACATAAATCAAATGAGATTTTTACTCTCACTAATTTTCCAAATAAATAAATAAAATTTTCCAAATAATTGGAATCACACTATCCAAAGGATAATTGAGGAAATATGGTTACATCATGGGAGCACAATACTGGTCATAGAGAGGAAAACCATATAACATAATTGGGAGAATTAGTTTCTATAGATTGACCAAGGATCATCTAATCCAGATAGAGATATTCTATAATGTTTTTCTTCCATTATAAATTGGAGAGAAGACTAATAAATAAGAGGTTCAGGTGGGATTGATTCGATTTGGAAACATTTATCTATAAAAGATTTATTTATTTATTTATTAATTCATTTCATCAAGTGATGGAACACTATACCTATAGTCGTTTATGAAATAAGTCTTCCCCAACCCTAATTAATTAATTTTTATGATTAATTTTTTATTTCCATCATGTTTTATATTATTGGAGTGGATGGATTATTATATTTAGTAGAACGACTAAAATATTTATTACATTTCCATTCATCTATATTTTGTTCTACCTGGTCTATACTCTCAGGACCCTAGATCATCCATATTATCCGAGAGATAATGTGATGTAAATATTTTTTAATTTCTAATCAGAGAACTCTAATTACATTTATAATAATGTACAAGTAGTTTTATGTTATTTTCATTACATTTTTTGAATTAAAATCATCATAGTCAATATGTTATGGGTTTTACCAATTATAGAAACATTAAGAGAGTTTAATAATAATAATATATGATTTAGTATGGTATGTGTTTAAATTTCCAATGTTAGAGAAGTATTTTTAATGTAAAACCCAAATAACCATTTTCTTATTCTAAAACACACACTATTTCTCAAAATTTTCTCTCACAAAATTGAACCCTCTCATAAAAAAGGATAATGATGATCTTACCTCTCCAATGGAAAAATGTTTCATAATACTATAAGTTTTCATGGGTTTTAAAAACATTTATGCCTGAAAAGTCTCCACATAAACATGAACCATTTCTAGGGGTGGCAATATAGTTTTAGTGTTATAATTTTGGAGTATTTAAAATATGACTAGGTCTATTTGGGATCACCACATGGTATTTGATCCAAATGATGGAATGAATTTTCAGGATAGATTCTAGAATCTATGGATAAACTAATAAGTGTATAGAGAGGTTATTAAATTTAAATTTATAGAATATACATCCTTCCATTCATTACCTTCTAAATCCATTTTTGGATATCAAAATATAAAAATAAACCCTGGTTCAGTTGAATAGAACTTATAGTGATCCTTGCATTCCAAATTTTAATATTAATAATAATTATCATCTAATGAAGTATAAATAATATGAATTTAAATGTAAGAATAGTATAATTTGACATCTACATATGTTTTAGGTCATGATTGGGGAACAAAATAATGTGAATATGAATGAATTTTGAGCTATTAAAAAAAGAAAATCGATTGGAACCTCAAAAGGATGAATTATCTAGAAGTCCATTAAATTCTCCCAAGAAGGATCATAACAGGATTAAATGTAAAAAATGAACCATGGATTAGTCACCCAAATAGATAATCTATATATATCATTTATCTTCAATTTTTACAATGCATCAAGAAGTAACTTATTGATGATAGAGATATATAAAATTAGACGAGCATGTGGAGAAACATGGAACTGGTTTTTGTATAATTTTAATAATTTTTATGCATCTTATGAAAATTAACTAATTTGGGATTATAACTTCATGAAAATAATCTATATTGTTTTTCTAGATAATTATAATAAACTTTTGGATTATTCGTCCTGAGAATAATTTACTATAAAGTCTCTATTTGAAACTATAGAGTTGAGATAATTGATTGTGAAAAAATCCATATAATTTTTTACAAGGTCTACTATTAGTGGTTTTCTTGAGTTAAATTATAATAAATATATTTTACAAAAAACTGAAATTAATGATCTATCCTCCCTAATGATATTTATGTGCTTCAAAAAGATATTGTTCCACCATATACACCATATAAGAGTATCTAAACAAATCCCTTTCAATGGAGAAATTTACATATTATTTTTTCTCATGTAAAATTCCATGAGATCTATGATACAATGTACAAAACATGATACTAAAACAACCAAAAAATAATGATTTTATATAGTACTCAATAGTCCATTATAGATTATAAATTCATCATTATTGAAGGTCACCATTCTATAAAATATTTCAATTCTCTAATAACTCCCACCATTTAAATTTAATAACTCTATAGACTCTAAAATCTACTGACCCCACATATATAATCAATATCCCTCAAAAAGTGATCTTCTAAGATAGGTAGTGGATCATAAATGTAATCAAAACACACTTATAAAAACTTATCAATATAAATTTATGTGACGGAATATTATGTATATATATATATATATTCTAAACATGTTGAATAATTTTTTATATCAATGTTTAAGTGAAATTTATACCAAATATGTCCATAACTAATATATAATGTGAATTATAGTTCTTCGATAAGATACCAGAATGTAAAAATCGGTGACAGAATAAAACTTGATTCTAATCCATGAAATTTATATCTAAGAAAATTTGAACTCGATTCTTGACATGGAAGGGTATCACATAGGATGATTATTGGTTTATATAATTCCATTTTGGAATTTTTTCATACTAAAGGATGATTATTGGTTTATATAATTCCTTAATTACATGCTAATAATATGTGGTGAATATGTTTTTGGATCAAATATGGTGTATCAAATAGGTATTTTTTATTTAAAATTTATCATATTGAACATTTATTAAATGTCACTACATTATATGTTATTTCTTAAAAAACACATTGAAAAATACATGGTTTTAAAAAATAGAAAATTCCCTTTGTTGTATATAAATGTAATATATGAGTCTAGTACTATAAAACATGTTACATCATTTAACAAAATTTCCCTATTTTATTGTAGGATAAATAATTGTTTTTTAAAAACTACATTACCGATATACATTAACTCCTGTACATTTTTGAATTTATCATCGATGAATCATATAAAATTTATTTTGACATAAATAAGGATAGATTGACTATATGCTATATAACTAGACAACAAAAATGAGAAGATATATTTGATGTGTTATGAGGTTATTATAATAATTAATTATTGTTAGTTATTTCCTTCATAGAAAAAAACTCTCAGGTGATATTTTATTCATTATAGAACCTGGACATAACTCAAAAAAACTATAAAAATGGATTTAATGAATAGAATTATTACATTAGAAATTTTATATTTGTATTTTTGTTAGGGTAATGAAATAATTTAATTTAATTAGGTAGATATCAAATTTTTAATAAATAATCATAATGAAGACCCATTGTTGATAAGGTGTATGTTTCAACTATAATAATTTAACTCGGAATCCATTAAATAAAAGGGATTCAAAGAACCTGGATCATGTCCACATAAGAATATTTCTCAAAAATTCTGATGTTGATGTACCTTTGTAAATATCCACTACTAATAGACTCCCGAGTGAGAAATATAATAAAATCTCGTGTAGGATACAATGATATGTTTTCAATGTAAAACATTTTGTATCATTAATGTTACACTCCATTTTGTCTAAGAATACACTCTACATAGTGAAATATGTGTCACAACAATCTATTTTTGAGGTTTATATCTATGAAAAATATATAGTAATCATGTGATTATAATATTTATATTAGAGAAAGAGGTATCCTTTTTGAACAAATATTGTAAAACACATTCATCTTGATGACACTTTAGACCTCTTATAATATCAATGAATATTTGATAAGTCGTTTTGTTTTTTATCATAGTTTTTAAGGAATCAGAAAAAAAAATTAAGCCATTCAAAAACTCTATATTCAAAATTTTGAATTCAAATAAATTGAAATTTAAGAAAAAACCTTTTATTTTTAATTAAATATTTGATGTATGGGGTATATACATAATGGGGTTGTTTCCTACCTCTTATATA
The DNA here is from genome assembly GCA_963277665.1 of Viscum album. Taxonomy (NCBI): domain Eukaryota; kingdom Viridiplantae; phylum Streptophyta; class Magnoliopsida; order Santalales; family Viscaceae; genus Viscum; species Viscum album. Next base: position 917,865,859 of record OY728143.1, on the reverse strand, counting down.
TTTACTTATATTTTGATATTAATACATTATTCCTATAAATGTATTTATTCTGACTGAATTAAAATAGATGATATTGGGGTTCATATTGAATATTATGATAACATTTTTCATAACTTTGTAATACCATATTAAAATATAGTTTCCTAGGAAATAAATTTAGAAAATATTTTATCGAAGAACACTTAAAGAAATATAGATTACAACACAAGACCTATACTACCTACCATCCATATAATAATGGGAAAGAAATGATATATCAACAAGAAGTTAAAAAAAGAATCCAATAAAAAACAGTGTAAATAATACAAATTATTAGATTAAATAATTGAAATTTTCACATATTTCAAACATATATTTCCTTAACAATACTTATTTAATTTCACCTTAATTGATAATTAAAGATAAATTGTGTTAGATTCCTCTTGAACTATATAAAAAATTCATGTATGACTATGATCATAAAACCCAAAAATTAGTATCTTTTGGTATAAGAGAATGTTATAAATGGTAAAAAATTTATATTGGAAAGGATAAAATTATTAAAACGTTTATTTTTAATAATAAAAAGAGTGATCATTTATATGAAATCATCATTCAGAATAATTTTTTCCGAATTCTAGAGAAATTTATTTTATTCTCAACTAGAATTAAAGACATTCTAGTCATTCTTCATTCCAAGTGTTTTAGACAATTTATAGAGGCATGCACATTTTTATTTGTTGAAGTTGATATTTGAGAATCATAATCATCTATACCCGTTAGTGTCAATGAGTTATAATATATTAAATTTCATGTTAATTTTTCAGAGAAACAACATGATTATTCTTCCCTCCTCTCAGCTGAATCATAGAATATGTCAAAATTTTGTGTATTACCTCTACACAGGTCTAATCTCTAACATATAACAACTTATTATCAAAAATAATTTAGTACTAAATTTAATTTGTGGTTATATTGACTTGGGATAAACATACATGTATATTTCATCTTTTTAGATGAATATTCAACACATTATAAAAATACATGCTCGAGGACCGTAATATAATAGTGTCTTTGGGAACATAATACAAAATCTTATTTCTTGATTAAATATCATCATATCATCCCATTAATATCTAATCATTTAGTACTTATACCTGAAACCATTCTTCACAACCTAGGTAATGGAAACATAAGAAAGTGGTGATCTCATATTCATAGTAAGGGTAGATAATGGAAATGCTTAAGCATAACATGATAAAAATGGTATGCAACTTGATAATAAAATTTCAAGATAATACCATTCATATTAGAGATCATAAAAATGATTGTAATTTCATATGACATGAATCATAAAAAAATATAGAACATAATCCCTAAAATCATAACATAGGAATAGGACCAGGAATTTTGGAAAACACATAAGCATATAATGACCGTATATCAATGAGGACTACCAAATACATTGTAACATATTAGTCTTTGGTTAATAAAATGTATAACTTCATCAAGCTTGGTTTTAACTCTTGCATTCCATCTTATTTTAGTATTGGAATGTCCTCCCATGTACACTCATGTTTCAGGCTTGGGAATTACTCTCGTATACCCTCTAATTTGGGCTTGTGATGTTCTACCATATATCCTCTTGTTTCTGGTTTGGGATGTCCTCTAGTATATCCTATTGTTTTGGGACTAGGATGTACTCCCATATACCCTCTGGTTTTGGTATTTTGATTCCCTCTAGTGTAAACTTTTACAACATAAAACATTTATCATTACCCAATGCATTGGTGTGAGATATAGGTCCCACCAATATCATAATGAAATCTTATATACATATGGCCTAAAATCATAAAAAATCATATCATTACTCATGTAATGAAATGTGTATCAAAAATAAGTAAACATAACATAATATATGGAAAAAATATATTGGTTTCATAATCATTTCATCAAAATCATTACTCATGAAAGATAAATGTATTTCTTAAACATATAACCCCATAAATATAAATAGGTTCCAAAATACCATGACATTAAGTATAACACATTTATAGAAATAATATTAATGATAACTTTAGATCATTTCCATGAAAGGAATGAGTAAAATCAATAAATTTCATATTAGATGAAAAATAATTTTGAGATATATTTCAAAACATTTTCATTTTTAAAATACCCTTTCTACAAGGAAAAATGATTTTTAATGCATAAAACTAATTGATAACTATTTTAACAAAAAATAACATTAAAATATATAAGGAATACAAGAAATAATTTTAAAAAACTTTACCATAAAACATATATAATATGTTTCAAAAAAATTTAAAAATAGTTTTATTTGAAAAAGTTAAACATTTAAATAAATGATGGAAAACTTTTTGAAGACCATTTCATTTAAAATACATTGAAAATGTATTAAAAATCGTTAAAATGTTTTGAAAACCTTTTTACTTGAAATGTTATGAAAAAACAATGAAAAACATTTGAAAAAAATTCCTTGAAAATTAATTTTAAAAATATTTTCTTAGGGATTATCCTTTAAATTTTGAATGTATGCTCATTGAAATGATGGTAGGTAAATTTGAACATGTAATACAAGGTAAATGTTATATTTCTCCTGCATAGTATAACAGTAAGAAAAATTACTCATTACAAAAGTGATAAGAAGATTACTTTAGAACATTGGTAGAAAAAGTGTAAAAATTACTTTTAATGATTATATGATAGTAGTATAATATTCTTGGGAACCCGTTTTCAGAAAAATGGTTTTGAAGGAACTCATATTTCCAACCGAAGAGAAGGGTAAATTCGGACTTCCTTAAAACAGATTCCTAACTATATTATGTACCAAAGAGGGAAAAATGATAACAATATATGAATATATAATGAATAAACATAGAATATGAAATTTCATGAGTGTTCTTGAGAGAAGTGCCATAATATTTCATCATAGAAATCATAATGATAATCAATCTCACAAATTGATGAGATTGCTTCTATAAACTCTTAAAAATTTATAACCATGAACCATAATACCAATTTAAGAAAGTGAAATTTAATAATGATTAAAATATCATGAATATAAATTTATTCAAGATATAAAATTTTCAATGTATTATATCCACCATGTGGATAAATATAAGTGCATAACATGGAATGTGTCTCAAATAAAGGAATTTGAGACCAAATGATTTCACAAATTTGGTACATTTTAAAACATTGTCCCCATGAAAGAAATATAGTAAAATTTATATTTAAATACCCATAAATGTAATTATATGAATCATATAATACATCTATCATATGTATAAATGGCATACAAAATGAATGGGTGATGAATAAAGAATATATCTCAAAAAAATAAAAAGTGAGATAAAATCCCTGTAACTTATGAGAGGACTCCCATCATACTAATTAGAACCTCATGTATAATAAATATAAATTTATTTTATATTTATAAACAAATAATATTCTTACTTGTAATTAAATTTAATTATTATTATTTCTTTATATTGCCCTCTTTTAATTAATTATAAGTTATGGTTTCACTTACGGTAATATCCTCTCTATATTTATATGTTTTTAAATTTGTTAAATCATTTGTCCATATACAGATATAATGATTTCATGAATTTAAAACATTATTTAAATAAAATTGGAATTCATTATATGAGTACTATAAAAATCCATAGAATATACAATTATAATATTAAATACACCATTCATGGAGATTGTAAGCCATACATACGCATGAACACTATTTTTGTTTACTTTTCGTGTTGAACGAATGAAAGTGAAAGACATATATGTATATATATGAATATATATATATATAATTATTATATTATATTTATTATATAAAATATATATCATATATATTCACCAAACTCATCATTAACAAATTCTATGTTGTGTATGAACGAATCACATCACTTTGAGGGGGCAGTAGTCCACACAACCTTATCAAAGTTATTGTCTTAACACAAAATATAAATTGTAAATAAATGATTTTTAATGGTTTAATAAAGCATGAATACCTAATAAAAATAATCTAAAACACATACAAATATAATTACCCTCAAAATTTCCACCATGATAGACAATAAAGGAAAAATAAACAACAATTGTTTCATGAGGCGGTTGTTCATCGTATATGTAAATAGTATGTTTATTACCCATTAGATGGGTGTGTGTGTAAGTGTAGGTAAAAGGATTATCCTAAAAATATCCTATTATATTTATTATAAATTTTTCTTACATGAATGTAATAATGATAGGGGAGGGGTGGATAAATAAATTGAACAAATGGAGCTTGAGATAAGACTTTACCTCTTAATCGGGTAACTCCTTTTGGTTTGTTCAAAAAGAATTCCATGTATTTATTTCTTCCCAAACAGTTTATTAATGTAGGAAGTTAGGGATGTTATAAATTTTATTGGGTATATATTGAATGATATTAATAGGTCTGACTATTTAGAGGAAGTTTTAGAGGTTTTGTAATTTTATATGGAAGGAAAATAAGAAACATGGAATTTTTGAAAACATGTTAGGTGTACACATATTTTGACTTAAACAAAGCCATAACATACCAAATTTAATGAAAAAAAATATTTATTATGGATGAAATATGTCCAAAAAATGGGTTTTGTAATTGTTTATTGGTCATTTGGGCCCTTAAGAATATGTTTTAGTTCCAAATTTAACTTATTACGACATTAATCAGTGTGATTAAATTTAACAATTTTTACTATTATAATAGGTCAAAAATTAACAAAATCTAATTAAAGTATCAATATTATAATGAGTAAAATATTTTATTAATATTTTTAAAAATTAAATTCCTTATATTAGAAAAATTATGATTAATTCTAATCTTATAGACGTGTAGTAACGTGAAAAATTGTTCAAAAGAGTTTTATGATTTAATATTCAATTATAATGAGATATTTCTTATGATAAACTAAATTTTATTAATATATGTATACTTGATATAATATTCCCTTAATGTAAATATAATTTAATAGTAACATTTACATTTATTTAAAAGAAAGTGTAGTTATTAACTAAAAAACATTGTTTTCACTATTCATCCAAAAAGTATGTTTCATAGAAAAATATAAAATCATTCACCCTAAGCTAATATCATAATTATAATTTCAAAAAAGAAGTTTATATTTGCAAATTAAATTTCTATATGTGTCTAAAATTATCATTTTTGTTCTTAAAAAAAGGTCATAAAGATCATTTTATTTGAGAAAATATTATTTCAAAACATATAGTGTCTTGAATAAAAATTATATTTTTCAATATAAATATATTTTATTTATATAAAATCATTATAAAATTATTTTCAAATTAGTTATAACTATTAATATAACTAATATTTAAAGGAAGTTATATAAATAACCCAATTAAATAATTAAACTAATAAAATGATGTTCTATAGAAACTCAATATTGATTGATACATACAGTAAGTTGGTGTTCTGGATTGCGATGTCCATGTTAGTGTAGTGTGTAACACAATATCAGTTACTATTACATGAAATGAATTTTTAATTAGTGTTTTATTAAATTTATATATGTATATATATATATAACTATATCCAATTTCATGTGAAATGATAAATATCAACAAGATAAATTAATTTGAGAAAAATATATTTCAGAAAATCTAATGGTGTTATATGGTAACTCCATTAAAATGAATTTCACAATCAAAATTTCTTCTGGATTATCAATGGTTTAATACTTGAATGTTAATTTCATAGTACTCACAATATAAAAGTGAATACTAAAACATCAATTAAAAAATGAACTGATAGAACCAAAATGGTTACCCAATGTAACATATTACGAGGTTTACACATAAGAGAACATATATTGGAATTGAAAACATGGATATATAAGAGAAATATTACCGTAAGTTTTTGATATAGAATGATTGATAACATGGTCAGGAGAAAGTTGACAACAACAAATCTATATACATGTGATGACTTACATGGACTTTTGATTCTTCAAAAATGAATGCATTGTGACGAAAATTTCAGCTGCAAGATCATTTTTCCTGAAGTTCAATAATTTTCATGAAAAGATATATATCAAGATTTTAGGACAACATCATCTATTTGAATTTCATTGATCTAGTTCACCTATTTCTCTAAAATGAAATGATAATATTTCATTCTTGAATTACTAATTGATCATGAGACCTAGGATATTTTATGCCTTCAATTATCATCAACACCTAGTAGTTTGAACTTGCTATCCAATATTCATAAATACTTATATGAAAATATAACACATTAATCATACAGAATTCATCTAAATTTTAAGTTAAACATTCCTTAAATTTTTATCCTTATAACGCTTCCAAAATATAATCCACCCTTTATTCCTTAAATAACATCTCATCTTAAATAAAAAAAATTATTAGAAACTTAAATTCATCCATGTACTGATAGAATATAAAATATAATTTAATTATTCCATATTTCATTTAGGGAATGATAAATCACATCAAATCTCACCAAATTATGAATAATAATACATTCATATGAATCATTCATACAAAATAAAACTTATAATTCCAAAATAATGAAGAATGTATAAGTAAATCATAATTATCTTGTTTAACGTCATCAATTATGATCACATAATATCTACCTTTGTCCTTTTCCATTAGATTTTTTAATGTGTTATCATTCACCTTAGTCCTTGGACTATAGAACTTTTTCTAATAATGTCAAAAATCCATACAATTAAAGCACTACTGTGTGGGATGTGCATTCTATGGGGTTTTCACATTATTTTCATCATTATATCACTTCCTCACATCTATTCGACACTCAAAAACTTGATGACCTTCCCTTATAAACATAAATAATTTAGTATCCCCCTTTATAAAATTCCCTCATTGTATCCCCCAAAATTTTGTGCATAACATAAGGCTCAATATCATTACTCTATGGTAAATAGTTTTTCCTTCGTACTCTGTCTCATTTTTCTTTCCAAAAACATGATATTAATACATAACCACAACCTCCATTTCCACTTTTATAAGACATCTGACCAATTATTCATAGTTTTTAATGACACTTATATCCAGGTACATTTGAAGAATAGGTTGGAAACAACCAAATAATTAATAAATTATACTTCCATGTTGAATTATAATACCCGAAGAACACCTCACAAGCCTTGAAAAATCAGCTTCATATGCACAATTAGATTTATTATACATTTTATTAATCTCTATCAATTACTTTTCCATATTCATATAAATAATCTGAGAAATTTAATTATTAAAATATTTGTTTTTTAACACATCCCAATACTTTGAGTCGATTTCTTCTTGAATCCTATTATTCTTGATTAGAGTCCACCACATATCTTATTCATCTTCTAACCAATAAATAACTCGAATGAATATATCACGTCCTGAACATTGGGGAATAGAAAATATCCATTCAGTGGTACTACTCTGATGTTCAGCAAAGAATGTATTAGAAGACTCAATTAATGAAGGTGTATGTTACCTCATAAAGGACTCAATATAATGTTGTTCCCTTCTTTTCACATTGGGGAATCCATTAGACTTCATATCTTGAGAAATTACTGTGAGTATACTGATGATATTTTCCATAGATTCTCTTATATCGGTTGGTTTCTCAGGAATAAAGTCACTCCATTTTCTATTTCAGTAACCATTAATGTGATTACTCTTATTTTTATCCATTAATAGGAACCAAACTCATAGAGTAAGAAACAATTACTAGAGTGGGAAACTACATAATCATGAAAACCACCAATATGATGATTAAATTCTAAATCCCTTCTTAAACTACGAAACAAAAAATTTAATCCTACATTATTAATACCCAGTATCTATTTAAAATCTTTAATAATTATTTTGATGAGTTTTTGAATTTCCAAATCATATCCCCTAGGAGTGTCAAACCATATTTGCAGGAAAACACATTGTTGTGCACTAGATTAACCTGAGTCAGGCCCTAGACATATTATCTGCATTTTTTCCCAAGTTACATATTTTCCATATCCACCTCCAATTATAGTATCCGGACTGTTATGTATTTCTATGAATACACTTAATTTATCCCTTACCGAAACTCTCAGACATTTTACAAAACATTAACTCATCCAAGTATCTATCGAGAAATATCTTTAAAATCATAAAGGTATCACTAAATTTTTTTCATCTTAGTTTCTAAATCATGACTAATCCTTTCCTTTTATACCAACTATATCCACCTAGGAAAACAGAAATGGATTTTACATAATTTTAGATAAATATTTAGTACATTACAAAAATACATGCCTAAAGACCATAATAGTTTTCTGTATCTTGAAACATGAAAATAAAATTCTCTATACTAGTGAAGTTTCTTCAATATCTCATATAAAGTTCTATACCTTTAGTACATCTACCTAAAACCATTCTTCATAACCTGGGGAAAAGAAACATAACAAATGGTGATATTAAATTCTTAGTTAGGTTAAATAAAAAGAAATTTACAAACATAACTTGAACAAAATGTTATGGAACTCGAGAATAACATTTTATGATCATAACATGCATATTTTATATCCTAATAATGATTGTAAGTTCATATGAAATGAATCACAAATAAATATTTAATATGATCCATGAAATCATAACATCAAAATAAAACATGGAAGTCTAGAGAACACATAAATATATAATAACCATGTGTCATGGAATCCTACCGAGGTCTATATAACATGTTTGTCTTGGGATTATAAAATTTGTACCAACAAAACTATTAATATTCCCTACAATTTTCCATCATATATTAGGTTCGAGATCTCTTCATGTCTAGCCTCTTGTTTTTGGATTGGGATTTCCTCCCATATACCTCTTATTTTGGTATTGGGATTTCCTCCTGCGTACCCCCCTTTTACTGGATTTGGATTCCCTTTCATTAACGATCTTGTTTCAGTACTAGGATGTACTCTCATATACCATCATGTTTCAGTCTTGGTACCCCCCCCCCATGAATCTTTTGAGCACATAAAACTCATATCATTACTCTATCAATTTGTGGGAGATATAGGTCACACCAATCTCATAATGAAATAATAGATAGATGTTTCTTGAAATCATTAACAATCATATCACAACACATTCAATGAAATGGGTTTCATAAAAATGTGAACATATCATAACATGTAAAAAAATATACAAGATTAATAATAATTTTATTAAAACGATAACTTGTGTAATAAAAATGAATTTTATAAACACATAACCTGTGAATGATAATCATTTTCCATTAAGACCATCACATTAATCATAACCCATTCAAAGAATGAAATTTAATGGAACCTTTAGATTATTTCCTAGAAAATAATGAGTAACATCAATATATTTCATCTTAGATTGAAAGTAAATTTGTGATTTATTTCAGAAATATTGTTGAGGAAAATTTCATTTTTTTATTTGAAAAGGTCTTTTTAATCCATAAAACCTTTTCAAAATCATTTTCTTATGACATACCATGGAAATTTATAAAGAATACATGAAATAATTTAAATAAAATATTCCATGAAAAATTATAGAATAATATTCCAAAAAATTTAAAATTATTTTTCATTGGAAACACATTTAAAACATTCAAAAAATCTTGGAAACATTTTTCAAACCATTTCCTTGATTGTTTTAAGAAATTATATATATTGATTGAAATTTTTAAAAAACCATTTTACTTCAAAAGATATTGAACAAGATTAAAGTCATTTTGAAAACAAAATTCCTTGACAATTACTTTTATAAACATTTTATTAAAAATTAAAATCATAAACATGGAATGTAATCTTTATATAAATGAAGGTGGGTAAATCCTTACATGTTGTATGAGGTAAAAAGAAGATTTATTTAGAAAGGAATAATGGTAAGAAAAATTCCATGTTCGGAAAGAGACAAGAAGATTCCTTTTAAAACATTGGTAAAATAAAAAAAGTTAATAAATGTGTATTAATTATTATAATAAAATATTATAATATTCATGGAAATCTATTTTTGAAAATATCGTTTTGAAGGAACTCAGATTTCTCACTGAAGAGGTAAGTAAATTCATACTTCCATAAAAACACTTTATTAACTATCTTATATAATAAAGTGTGGGAAATTAGTACCAACATATGAATATATATTTAATATCCATAATAGGATAAATTTAACGGGTTTTCTTGACAGATGTATTATATTATTTCATCAATTGAAACATATTCATTATCAATCTTGAAAAGTGCAGATATTATTTCAATAAACTCTTACCATATGGTAAACATTACCAATACTCTCCATTTATGAAAATGAAATTACATGAAGCTTAGAATATCATTAATAGAATGTGTTTCATGATATTATATTTCAATGTGAGTACATACACCTCATGAAAATATACAGTTTCATAACATGGTGTGTTTCTCAATGAAGGAAAATTGAGAAAGAATATTTTTATCGATTTGGAAACATTTGAAAAATATTCTACATAAAATAAATATAATAGAATACATATTAACATTGATGAAAATTTAAATATAATTTTCACATAATCAATCCTTGAGTATTATACTCACCATACAAAAGGAATAGGTTTTCAATAAGCATATATCTTACAATAATAAAATGTGAGATGAAATCCCCTTACCATATGTCTTGACTTTCAGTGTACTCATTTAGACCTCCTATTTATAAAATATCAAGTATTTATAAATATATCACCAAACCATATTAATACATATAATACCTTATAGGGTTTTATTACGTCTTTATATTACCCACTGTTTGAATTTTTTTGTTAAGGATTCACTTTGGGTAATATCTGCATTGTTTTTATAATGTGTCTCGGTTTGTTATATGTTAGACCCATATAACTATATGATGTTTTAAATAATTTAAAATATTATTTAAATATAATTTTTATTTACTATATTTTTATTATAATAATTCAAATAATATATTATGTATAAATGGCATACACTGTCCATGAAGATGGTAAGTCATATGTACGCATGAATGCAATTTCATTTTAATTATCATGTTGAATGAAATAAAGTTAATGGAATTTATGAATATATATATAATAATTTGTTTATTTTAATTGATTTATTATATAATTTATATATAATATATATTATTAGAAACCATCATTAATACCTTCCATGTTTTGTAAGAATGAACCATATCACTTTAATGGGGAAGTCGTCCACACTTCCTCAAATAAAATTATCTAATTAATTCAAAATGTAAAGTATTAATTAATTTGTTGTAAAAGAATAGAAAAATGATTAATGAATTAATTAATATAATATGTAACTTATATAAAAAAAATTCATCTTAATTTACACCTTGATAGGTGATAAATGAAAAATGAACAACCATCATTTCATGGGGTGGTAGTTCGTTGTACACAAAAACAGTGTGTTTGTTACCCATTAGATGCAGGTGTGTATAAGTTTTGATCCAAAAATTAGCATAAAAACATCCTAGTATATTGTTTATACTTGTGTGTTTATACAATAATGTAATAATTTTGGTGTAGGGGTGGATAAAGAATATTAAGGAACAATCTTAATAGAAGAAGTTACCTCTTAATCAGGTAACTCTTTTTGGTTTATGATAAAAGGATTAAATGGATTTTTTTCTTCCCAAAGGTAGGATAGAAGGAGGAATATAGGGATTTAGGGAGGTTTATTGGGTTGATATTGGGAAAAACTAAGTGGATTGAATGGTTTGGGGATGTGAGAGAGGTAGTGGCCTATTGTAGGGAAGGAAAATGACTCCCATCGAATTTTTCAAAACAAGTTAGTTGTACACATGTTCATACATAAAATAATTAATAAATAACATTAAAAAAATAATAAAAGGTGTATGTACTAAATATGGATAGATAATTGGTGTTGGAAAAGTGGATAGGTCATGTGTTCCCCTGGGATTATGTTTTAGTCCTCAATTATGCTTAATTTCATGTTAATCATTATGAATAATATTAATAACTTTTACTTATCTTTTTGGTCAACAATTAACAAGTCCTTATTTGACTAGAAATATTATATTTATTAAAATTGTGTATGTCCAGTTTTTATCAATATTCAATTCATAGAAGTAGAAAAATTAATATTAATCTTAATCCTGTAGACGACATGAAAAAACAGGTTCTTAATGTTAAAAAATATTCAATGGATTGTTTAGTTATATATTCGATTTTAAAGTGAAATTTATTATAATGACCCCAATTGTTTTAATAGGGGTATAAGAATTATAATTTTACCTATAAAAAATATACTCTATAATTTAACATTTACAATTAGTTAAATTAAAAGGTAGTTTTTAACTAAATTGTAGTAGTTTTTACAATTCATCAAACAATGACGTTTCTCAGAAAAATCCAAAACATTATCCATATGATAATTTAGGTTCTATAAATTGCAAAATGAAGTTTATTTTATCCAATTAATGTTATAGATGTGTCTGAAAGTCATTTTTTTTTCTTCATAAAAGGACAAGAAGAGCAGTTTATTCGAGAAAATAGTATTTTTAAACATATAATGTCTTTATAAAAAATTAACCTTTTCATTATATACATGTTTTTTATATAAAACTAATATAATAATATTTGAAAAGTAGTTATAACTATTCAAATTATTCTATGTTAACATCTATTTTATAAATAACTCATTTAAATAATTATAATATTAAAATGATGTTCTATGGATTCTTGGTATTGTGTGTGATGTACGCCAAGTTAGTGTTGCATGTAACACAAGACAAATTAGTGTTGCATGTAGGGAAATCCATGTCAGTTTTTCGTATATCAGAATCCAAGTTGGTGTCATGTGAATGGAATTTTTTTCTTTTTGTTTTAATATATATATATATACACATTTAAATTGTAACATGAATTGAAAAAATATCAACAAGATTAATTAATTCAAAAAAAAGTATTTCACAATATATCGAGGTGTCATAAAGGTGGTTTCTATGACCAACGTATAAGACCCGAAAATAGATCTTGGAATATAAACATTTTTTTCTAACATCCATTTTTTATTGAGTTTGAGTCAAGGAAAATCAAATAAAATGGAATTTTTATTTTTAAATTTTATCCTCCCACTAAAACATTAACAAATCCATAGATAGAACCTCCATAAAATGAAATTTGGATACATCATATATACTGGTGTAAAGCATGTAGATGATAACTAATCTTAAATCCTTTTTAATTTAAAAAAAGCTACTTTTTTGTTGGTGTTTTCTATTAAATAGTATTTAGTTAGACCAGATATCTATCATCCAAATAAATTATATTATTCCCAGAATATAGTCATGGGGAATGGTTTTTTCCTTGGATTGTTAAATTTTGAGTTTATCTATACTCAACTAAAATATTCTTTTTAGAAACACGGATGGAAAATTAAAATAAATTGTAATTGATAAATGGGGATGAATGGTGTAGGGAAATACGATCTTAGATGAAGAAAAAGGGACTCATATATAAATATTTCATATAAATAGAATTATGGAAGCATAGAAAGAATGTTTAGAAAGGGTAGCTTAGGGAAGAGGGAAAACTGAAAATACCACTGATGAAATCTATATTATACTCTATTTCATTATATTTATAACTATATAAAATGAAATTTTTCTTAATTGAAATTTGTATCAATTTGATCTTCGAGATATGTTTTTTATTGTAGTGTTGATCAAGGTAACGACTTTTAAATTATATTTATGCATTTTATATAATTTTTAAATTATTTTTACATTATTTTTGAGTCGATTATTTAGAAATTAGTGGAATATTTATTTTTAAATTGAACAAAAATATTATTAATATAAATTTTTTATCTAATTTATACATTTTGTACATAATATAAACAAGTATTACACTGAATTTCTGAATTCTATGGGTTTCAGCAGATTATTTAATAATCCAAATTATATATTCAAAATATAAAATTCCCCTTGAAAAGAAAAGTATGCGACATTGTATAATCAAAAGAGAATAAAATATAAAAAGGGATAAATTAAATTACATCATTTATTCATTAGTTATCAATAATAATTTTTTATTTCACTGTATATATATATATATAACATTTTTTGGTCGTCAAAATTAGAGAACTCATCTTATATATAACATTTTCTTTAAAATACTAATGATACATATCATTTTCCACAATGTGAAAATAAAGTGTTCTAGTTTGATGATGATAATTTTAGTTTCATGAATTCATAAAATGTATTATTTTCCAAGACTATGATGGTACATTAAATCACATATTTTTTAAATTTAGATATAATTCAAATACATGATGTTTTTAAGTGGAATTATCCATACATAACATATTATAATTTTACAAATATTAGAGATGATGATAGGTAATATGTACCATCATAAGAAAAAGGAATGTAATATTCATACATGAGAAAGGTAGAAAATTGAAAAAGGGAAGTCAAAAAAACAATTTTTTCTCTTTTATGGCATCGAAACGACCTAAGATCTAATATGGTATGGCAATGAGTTCTTATGGGACTGTAGGATCACTGTAGCATAACTGTGGCAGGTACTATAGTAGGACTATAATAGTGGAGGTTATGTAATAGAGGTGGCACTGTAGTATTGGTGGTGTTATAGCATGAACTATAGAAGTGGTAGTATTGAAGTATGTAATGTAGCAACTCGGGTACTGTAGCAATAGAAATCGCCAAAATCCCATTTAGGCAATAAAAATGGGCATTCAATCTATGTATTCAAGGCACTTCGCATTGGGTATTTAGGTTATGTAATGGGTCTCTCTCTACCCATACAAAAATTGGAATTTTCTTTAATAAGAAAATGAGGCTTCAACACCTACCTTTAATATTAGATGACACATAATATTTTTTTATAGAACCCAATACATAATTAATATTCTATAATTAGTGAAATATAATGTACTCAGGTTGAATAATATATTTTATATAATGAAAATTACATGTAAATTTTCTTATTTTTTGACAATTATAGATACAAGTGATATTTAATATAATTTTAGAGGCATAGAGGGGAGTGTATAATTTTAGAGTCTATGAATTTTATAGTATTACAGTATGTAGGTTTTTATCCTTTGTAAAAATATGGTGATTTACATGAATAACACTTTGGATATTATGAAATAATATTATTAAGATGTTGTTTCACATGAATAATGACTATGTTCTGTTGACACACAAGTAAAAACATGGGATATATACCAATATTAATTGAATCTGTGAATATATTTATATTTAATTAATAACTCCTGGAATGAATCAGGGCCATAGGAAAATATAATTTCATAAGTCAAGTCTCTATTTTTATTCCATGAATGAAATAAAAAATCTATTATATTTTACCCTATCTATAATGATTCTACTCTTGAATAATCACATCCATGGAGATTGCCCCTATATACATGGAGTTCATTTCAATCAAAAGTAACTCAAAGGAATATTCTAATCCCACTCTTTTTACAAATCATATAATTAACATTACAGACTCAATAGAAGCTCATGATATATATGGATAATAATTTTTATTATATTTCAAAAATATTTCAATTAATATATCCACAACAAATTTTTATTTATAGGTTGAATCATATAATTTTTTATCGATATGATCCCAATAGGGAAATTGACATAATTCTGGAATTTAAAAAAAATAATCACTATGATATTTTAGTAATATATCTTTTAAAATAGAATCAAATTAGAATTTTTAAATCTAGGGTTATTTATATAGTGTGATAAATTTCATAGAACTGGACCAAGAGCTGAATCAACCAAAAGGAGAATCCAATAAATTACACAATTCTGAAAATATTATGATTGGAATAATTAAAAAATGATCAATGAATATTGTGTAAATTAATATATAAACATAAAAATGAGATTATTGTATCTAAAAAAATTAGGAGTGGACATATCATCTCATATTTAAATATCACATTCAAATTTATTCATTAATATGGTTCATGGGTGCCAAAAAAAGAAGGGAACTAAAAATTTTATTCTGTTATAAAATTCATCAGAAGATATTTGAAAATAAAATTTCAACATTGTGTTGAGGGCTCCGAAATTATGTGATTAAAGATATAATATGCATATAAACAGTATTAATGAATAATATTTTCCAAAATTCATCCCCTTTCAGGTGAAAATAATTATAAATTTTGATGGGAATTTTTTTGATGGAAACGTTTCAATAATTTTATTTCTAAATTTATATTTTCTCTTCTTGGAAAAAGGCTTGAGAGATAGGGAGTGGTATGTGTTTAAGGATATTAGCTAGATTATGGGGTTTTTTTATTTAATTAGTCAATATTTTAAGGGATTTACTCTCTGTGTTCAAGAATGTTGTCCATGAAGGATACTCTTCTATTATGAGTTTTTTCTTTCCAATATTATCTTTAATATTTATATGAAACCATTTTTTAATATATTAATGAGATTATTGTAATTTAATAATACAAATTATTTTTAATTTTTATGGATTTCAATTCATGTTATCATAGAAATTTAATTACCCATATTGTTTATACTACTTTGGTTTGGTCTTTCCATTAATAAAAGTGACATCAATCCTTCTCAGTTTGTCCAAGTATTTGGTTCATAAAATCACTTTAATAAAGGAATAAAAATCCATGTTTATTATCTCAATATGGTGTATATGTAAATTATGTGTATTTTTTAGTTATTTATCAATATATTAAAAAATTTATTGAATAATTCTATTATGGATAAAGATAAAGGGAGTGTTTGAGGGTTGAAACTATCTCACTATTGTTATATCATGTATATCTTTTTTATTAGTATCATTTATAATTAATTAAAATCAATTTATAAATTAAATTTGATTCAAATTTTTTAATTACATTAACTATGTTTTTATATTCCTACATTTTTCTGGAATTTACCAAGAAGAAATTATAAATATGATTTTTTAACCTTTCTCACAACCTCCTCATTTTAAAAACCTATTATCACCAATATACTAAATTTTAAATGGTATAGAATTAATTAAAGTAAAATCACTGAATAAATTCCATAAATTTCCTCCATTTCCACGGAGGTTGTAATTATGTTAATTTTTTCATTATTCATATTTTATCAACTTATTTATAATTTTGGAAAATATTGATCTTTACAATGAATACTCTTTTACATGGAATGTTTATCAAAACATTTAGGAGTCTAATATGGAATATATTTTGAAAATAAATATTTGAGAAATGTGTTCATGCTTGAGCTGCATTTTTAAAAAATACAAATTCATTAAAATTCCATAAATGACTTAAAAGAAATGGTTTTCTGTAAATATTTTCAATAAAATGAAAAACCTACCCACACCATTTTTGATATTGGATGACATTTACAAAGTGAGTTAAAATTTGAAATTGATTTTTATAAAAATGAAAAGAATTAAATTATCAGTTATTTAAGGATTTATCTATCTTTATGATATTAAATGCATTTAAAATAATTTATGGCTGAATTTATTGAAAATGAAATTCTATGTTGTTCCCCAATTTTAGAAACTAAAAAATAGAACCATTTTATATATATTTATACAAATATTAGTACTTTGAGAAGACATATATTTTTTAAGAACACGTGGAAGAGCATGAGCTACACCTATATTTCAGTTAAAATATTTTCAAATGATATACACTCCTAATAAAATCTAGAATCAATATATCATATGGATAATAAAAAATATTGATTTTATTTGAATCTAATTTTCTTGATAATTAATTTTGAATTACTTTTCATTGGAAATATTTGATTCCAACAACGTCGGAGTGGACTGATTTATCAATCAAAGAGGAAGTGTGGATAAGTGAAGACAAATTATAGGTCCCCATTGACTTCTGTACTGAAACATATGATGATCGTGGTACTATGATTATTAAAAATGTAAAATACATGCTTTAAGATGAAATCAATAATCAATAAAATTATTGAATACATTTTCATCAACTGGGAGAAATATTTTCTAAATAACAATTTTCATAAAAGATTCACTATATTTTTTGAAACATACTCTATAAAATTATAACCTAAAAGTCATATAATTGAATATAAAGAAGTCTATCCATGTGTGATTCAAAAATAATTGTGAGGATACAATGTTTTATGATAAATACATTCAACGGTTCATGGGGAAGAAACCAAAACTACATTTATACTATTGGTAGAGCATTTTTACCTCCTAACTAGGGGATGCAAAACAATAGAACCCACATAGTGGTTTAAACCAATATTATTCTCCCATATCTCTTTAGTATATATTTATATTTCATCTTTTTCTATTATTTGTTACTACTATTTTATATTTTTATTGCATTTTAGTTGGAAATAGTTGAGATACTTAACCAAATATTCTTCTTCTAAAGAAACCATCTTGGATCTTTCCATCAAACTTGTTTTTTTTGGTTTTAGCTTTGTGGTTTCCACTTCTTGAATAAACTATAAAAAATAATATAATTGGAAAAAACAAGAATGGGGGAGGAACACCAATATATGATTTTGAGTTTTTTTATTTAAATTTAATTAAATTATATTTTTTGAATTATTTTATTGTTTTTTCTTTCATATAATATTTGATTTACATTAATTTTTTTTATTGAAACTTGTGATCTACAATGTAATAACCATTGTGAATCGAAACCTATTTTCAATAAACAAACCTACTTGATATCATGTAAATAAACATTAATGAATTCTATAATTTGTTTTTCCCTCTTTAAAATTGTATAAACTCTTGAAAGGACCATTAGATTTTGAATTTCATTAATTTAATTCAATACAATGTTTAAAATTACATTCTCATTACGTGTGTTAGATTTTTTTATCATCCTAAAAATAATCCCATATCTTAAGAGAACCAAATAGTTATTTTCTAACAATAATTTTCCAAATTTATATTAAAACAATTAAAAATGAATAAAATTTTGTTCAAAATGTTTACAGTAATTTGTTTGTGATTGAAATTTTTTTAAAAAAACTTATCATTCATCATTCATCTTCCACTTTACACTTGACAATTTAAATGTAAAGACCCAGAAATTTCAAGGAAATTTTTTTCTTAATTTTTCTTGGAATTTTACAAGAATGTAGTTTCTGACGGCGTCTAATTCTGAGGCCCAGTGTGCCCGGAATCATTTTTCCAAAGTTTGGCTCGGGTACGTTCCGTGAACAAATGAGCGAGTTTTTCTGTCTTTGGAACCGGTACACGGAATTGAAATCCAAGGGCACCGATGAACTCGCAGTGCCGATAATTTCTTAAGGGGACCTTAAGCGCAGTTGCATTTTTTTCGCATGAGGTGGTTGATTTTTGGGGATTCGATAAGTCTTAAATAAATTGTAGTGTTACAATTTATTTTATGTGGATGTTAATTTCTTCATAGAGAAGTTGGAGGTGGGGCCACACCCCACCTAACATCCCACGAGAGGGTATGACCAAGGTTGGTGGGGTCCGCACGAAACCTCAACCCTTCACCTTCCCTTTAACCACCACGAACTTACCCCCATTTAACACCCCTTGTGTTTAAATTTGTAACTCTACAACCGCCCTTAAACTCCCTTGCTTTTAATATGTCAACTCCCCATTAATCTCCTCTTCCATTAAGTTTGTTAACTCCTCTATTTTTTGTAACTCTTCACCTTTTCCTTCCACCATTAATTCATGCCAACATGCCTTAATTAATGATATGAGTCTCTTCATTTGTTTAATTAAGTGGTTTGGTTTGAATTTTAAATCTTTTTGGTGTAAATAAAAATAATATCATGGGATATTATTTTGAGTTAGTGCTTTTGGTGTGGGAGAAAACTTTAGCAAAGTCCTAGAGTTTTTGGGAGAGCTTTGGTGTGAAGAAGAAGAGAACCTTCCTTCGATGAAGAACGGTTCTTCTGCGATTAAGAACACCTTCCTTTCAATGTAGAATGACTCATCATCCACGGTTCTCCATCCTCTTCTTCCATTTCAACAAGTGAGGAGACGTCGTTTCCTCCTTGGACGCACCCCGACGTCCACGAAATCTACGTCCGACCCCGCGACACCGTTCTTGCGACACCGATTTCCGCGCCGACGACGAACGAACGTTGATCGAGGTAAGGGAATTTATTTTGGTGCTCTCTTATCTTTTGAGAAAAGAACGATGAGCGTGGACCAACCAATTCCAGGTTGATCCGCGGATCGTTCATTCATGCGGATTGATGTTGAGGATTATTGTTTTTGTCTGTGAATTATTTCTTATCGTACGTCAACTTCTATTAGATGGCCGCTTGCAATCATTATAACAGGAGGAGGTCAGACCACATGAACACGACCGACCATCCTTCCCCCTTGTTGTTTGAATTTGTGGCGGCACGTGAAAGGCGGCGCGGTGCAGTTGCACCGCGCGGAAATTATGAGGAAGGGCTAAGAAGCGCGGCGCTGTCGCGCCGTGTCGATGAAGTTGAACAAGCCACGGCGCCATTGCGCCGCACCGGAAAATGAAAAACGAAGCCTCACAGAAATTGTGGGATCTTTGCAGCGAAGGTCGGGTCCCAGGATGATGACTGGCGAAGACCGCAGGCAAATCGGACCATCGGAGTGCGTCCGGTGGTCCGCGGAAGCCCCTGCCGGCGCGCCTTGCTGATGCGGCGGCGCCGGCGGTAGGGGCGGTGACGCCCGGAGCACTGCCGGAAGAATCCTCCGTGGATGAAGCCGTAGCGGCGGAGTGCGGTCCTGCGACCGTGTGGGACCGGAGGGAGCGGCGGGACGCGGCCGGATGCCGCGTCCACTGGCACGGGCGGCCCCACGCAGGGCCGCGGCTCTTCAGGCGGGGGCAGCGCCCCCCACACGGTTCAACCGTTTGGCCGAACCCCCGGCCGAGCTATGCTGGCTTGGGCAGACCGGGCCGGGCTGCGCCGCACCGGCCGGGTCGGACCCTCACCCGAGTTGGGTCGACCCGGTTCGGGCCGACCCAGGGGGTCTTGGGCCGGGTCGGTCCGGGCCCGAAACCCCCGTTTTCGGACCCCTCACGGTCTTTCGCCTATATCATGATCTGTAGACCTCCGATCGATGCACCGTCAGCGGTGATGCGATTCTTGGATCGATACGGTAAATTCGGTATATTGCACTCATGGTTTTGGAATACTTTGTGTTCGGCCGGGTTGGTTCGGATACGAAACCAACCGGGCCCTCGGAGTGGAAACTCTTATATCATGAGCTCTGAACGTCCGATTGACGTGCCGTCGACTTTGATGGATTCCTCTAAGTGAGACGGATCTTTTGGCTTACTCCGGATGAGGTTTGGATGACGTCGGAGTGCGTTCAGGTTGGTTCGCTCACGAAACCAACCGGGCTCCTGGAACGAAAAAGCCAATAACTCACAGACCGGGCATCCGATTGACGCGTCGTCTGTCTCGTTGAATTCCTCTTGATGAGACGGAACTTTTTCCATACTATTCCAGAGTTTTGGTTGCTGTTGGATAGTGGCCGGGTTGGATCATACCCGAAATCCAACCGGGCCCCTAGAACGGAATAGCAGATATCATTCAGACCAGACGTCCGTTTGACGAACCGTCAGCGGCGTCGGTGATAACGTTGAGAAACGGTCCCTATGAGTATACCCTATGAGAGTTCGTGGTAGAGTTTAGATACGGCCAGGTTGGATCGCTCACGAAACCAACCGGGCCCCTGGGACGAAAAGGCTAATAACTCACAGACCGGGCGTCCGATTGACGCGCCGTCTGTTGCGTTGAGACCCCTATGATGAGGCGGTCCTTTGAGATACTTCTCCGTGGGGCTTTGAGATACTTGGAGTATCAACCTGTAGCTCGTGGAGCGGACCCTCCCAGAGACGAGCATGCGGAGTACAGGGACCGTGTAGATGACTGAGACCTGACGACTGCTTGACCGACTCGACTTGGAGTGAGTCGACTAGCCCAGTGGACAGAGCGCCCGGTATTTGGCGACAGACCCACGGCGGACGGAGCGCCTGGTAGTTGGCAGCAGACCTGCGGTACTCGACCGAAGGAGTACCCTTGTAAGCTATTAGGGGGAGCGCCCAGTATTTGGCGGCAGACACACATCGGATAGAGCACCCAGTATTTGGCAGCAGACCCACGGTACACAACAGGAGGAGTACCTCAAAGACTTGGATTAGTGAGCAGTACCTCGGAGTTGTGACAGGATGACTGTACACTCCAGAGACGGGGCTCTTCAACAATTACGGTTTCGATAATGAAAATCATGGTTTGAGATGAGTCTATGACCTTGTGTTTTCCTCATGATTGAGATGGATCACTTGATAACTTAGGTATATGTATGGGCATATACCTGGGTAGTGGTTATCCGTTGATTTCATAATCTTTGTGTTACCTCATGATTGAGATGGGTTACTTGATAACTTAGGTATATGTATGGGCATATACCTAAGTAGAGGTTATCTGTTGACATATTCTTTGTAGTTATCCTTGTTGATTTTATTGAGACCTTGAGGGTCTCGGGGTTCCTACTGAGTATCGTTATACTCACTCCTGCACGGGTTATGCCCACACCTCGTTGTGTTGGTTGCAGACGACGGGCAGTGCTGACGGAGTCCGAGTGTTCGAGGACTGGACGGTACCCAGAGGTGGACTACACGACGAGTCAGTATCCGTAGGTGTACTTCACGGTGAGACGACACTCGGAGGAGGTTGATGGGAGAGAGTGTTGTGGAGGCTATCTATACCTACCCTTCTGGTAGGATCCATGGTGGACGATCCAGGAGCTACGCCATCTGTACCTACCCTTCAGGTAGGTTCCGAGGAGGACATCCTAGGAGCCGCTTCCGTTCTTCCAACTGTTTTCTTTTTCTGTTGTACTTTTGTTCAGTTGTAGTTGTACTTTCATTTGGGTTTGTATTCTGGCCCATTTACCTTTCATCACTTCTCTTTGTACTTAGTGTTTTACTTCCACTTGTACTCTATGGTGTTTTGTTAACTATTATAAAGGCAACTCCTTCCTAGTTATTGGGATTTTCGCCTTTGGTGCTATTCTCCAGCCCTTGGCCTATGGAAGGCACGTTTGGGGTAGTCACAGCATGGGCCCCGAGGACAGGTCATGACAAATTGGTATCAGAGGAGTCGGTTCTACCATAGAAGTTATAACTCTGATATTTTCTTTCTGTGAGGAAATAGTGTTAAGAGTACCGAGTGTGGTTTTCAGTTCATGGAGTCCAGTGTTGGTGAGGTCGGATGACGTATCCATACACCAGGACCCCGACAGCAGATTTCCGACTTTGTGCACGAAAACACTGATTGCGTGTGTGTTTCCAGAAGTTTTTAAATATCAGCTCAAACCTGGTCAGCTCACTAGGTATAATTATTTTGACCGTGTCATGTTTATTTATTTCATGATGCCTCCCTGTGGACGACTAGATAGAGCCCCGAGAGTTGTTCGTACTGACAGCCTACTAAGCGACATGGCCTCAGTACAGGGCCCTATCCCAGTTGAGGCACCAGCAGGCACACCAGCGGTACTACTACCAGTTGGGCTACCGATGCCACCATCCCCAGCAGCCGAGGGTGCACATAGCTTGAGCGCACTGCTCGAGTTCTAGTGCCAGAGGCCACCCAGGTTTCGGGGAGAGACGGACCCGCAGGCGGCTGAGGATTGGATGGAGGATGTGGCGAGAGTCTTCAGGCTAGTGGGGACGCCGGCAGACTTCATGGTGATCCTTGCTTCCAGCCTTCTTCAGGAATCAGCAGGCAGATAGTGGAGCCTGATGCTCCAGATGCATGACGATCCGACACTTCTTTGGGTAGACTTCGAGAGCCTGTTCCGGGCAGAGTTTGTACCAGCCACCCTTCAAGCAGTGCGTATACAGGAGTTACATCAGCTGCGGCAGGGTAGCATGATAGTGGCACAGTATTCAGCGAGGTTCACAGACCTCTCGCACTACTCCACAGATATGGTAAGAGACATGTTCTTTAGGGCCCGAACCTTCGATCATGGGCTCAGGCGGGAGATTAGAGCTTCTGTTGTGTCACGAACCAGTCCGGGTCGTCATCCGACCCAACGCCCGACCCGATCCGCAACATGGCCCGAAGGGCGTTCCCGATCCCCACGGGCTGGCAACTAGTGTCGGGCATCAAAACAAACCAGTTGGGAACGGTTTGGCCCATGACAAAGATAATCAAGCATAAGCTGAACAAGCAGATAAATAAAGGAAAACAAACTGAACGACATGGCAACAGAAAAAGGAATAAACGAAGAAACGCGACATACCTCAGGTGACCCTATGGATCACTACGGTACGACAACCACTCACTCCCAAAAGTGATCCAAGACTGAAACCTACAACTGAAAAGTAAAGTAGGCGTGAGCACCGAGATGCTCAGTAGGAAAGCCAAAAATATAACCACGTCCTATGCCTCCGCCTTTAATAAGAAATCCAAAAAATGCCAGTTTGAAAATAAGATATAAAGAATTAATGTTTTCCCTTCTTTTCAAATTCATGTAATGAGTTTGCATTTTCAAATAAATCATTTCACTCTTACTACATTTTCAAAATAGGTTCCAAGTATGCATTAAAATTTCAAAATGAAAAGAAACCAGTTTGGAAAAAAATGTGATTTTTACAAACAAGACATCAGGTATGAAACCACTGAAAAGGATGTTACATCACAAGCAGTATGTCACAAATGAGCACTATGGGTAATCCCTATAGGTAGCTAGAACAAGTGGGAACCTAGAGACCTTGTACCTCGGTGAAACATGGCTTAGAAGACCATGACCCTCAGAAAACGTGGCTTAGAAGGCCACGACCCTCAGAAAACGTGGCTTAGAAGGCCACGACCCTTAGAAATTCATATGTTTAGTTAGTGTTGTCGCGTCAATCCTGCTAGACAAACCTGGACGAACCTCTGCCGTGTCATCTAGCGTTCTAGTCCTGGTCACCCACCTAGATACCCGGGTTTTCCCATTGTGCTCTATTTCAAATGGTGGTGAGTTTTCTTTATCAAGCAATCAAACAAATACATTACACTTTCTTTATCTAAAACTCATTCAACCTTTCACCACCGCCCTCCCTACTTAATTGCATTCCCCCTCTTTACACCACACAAACACGCACAAGCCTTTACACTAGGCACACATCACAAACCACTCATCAACACTTTCATCACACTTTATTTTCAAATTTAGGGGAATGACTCAAAATGGGGGTTTTCTATTTTCGCAAACCAAATCTTAAAGTGCCAAACGGACCTCAATAGAGGTTTTTCTATTTCATAAAACATTCTTAAGATGTCAAACATGCGTAATTACATAAAGGTAACACTTTTTACAATCAACCGGCCTAAAGGCCAAAAACCTTTGGAAGTACACTTTACCAATTCAAAACCACTTAAGAAATCAATTTTTCAAGAAAAGTCACTTAAGACCAACGGATTTGAAATAAATTTCAATTTTCCCAATACAAGGCATAATAGTTTCTAGAAACTGTAATCATATTCCATAGCATGTGTATAGAGCATAGTGTAAAACATATTTTTAAAACAGTCAAGCAATTATGAATTTCAAATTAAAAGCTTAGGCATGGGGGACCTACCTCAACATGTCGATGCTTGAAGACGAACATTCAAACTGATCCTTGGCACATACACGCACATGCATTTATACATATATATATACACCCCTAGGTGCATTTCACATATTCCCTACGCCATGAGGGAATATGCACAATGAGGGAATATCTATATATATGTCTTACCGTATGCATGTACATGCAGGGATCCTCGATACCCGCGACCCAAAATCATCGCAGTGAGGTACAACACACTACACATATAATTTAATGAAACAATTCAATCATATAATCATACATTTGACCAATTTATAAAACATTTTAGCATGCTCAAAGGGGTAAATTTTCCATCAAAAATTCTTTTCCAGCACACACGCGCCTCAAGTACCCACAATAACACATTTCGCACTACTCAAACGATTAATTGAACACTTCCAATGATTGTCACAACAATACCCGCACACATATACCCTTATATGTACGCTCAAACCCACTTTTTGAAAACACACACACCAAAACAATATACAAACATGTTTCACACACTTTACAAGATTTAATAAACCACTTAAAATTTTTATAAAACCACTCCAAGTTGTATTACAAGACATTGAACACAAAAGCCCACCCCAAAACCTCTTATAAGGCCAAACACACACCACTTACTTGTCAAAATAGAAAACGCAGCCCATGGAAGACATGAACCCTTGCCCGTCCTGAGACTCGAGTTTCCATGGGTAGTCCAGGATTTGAATTTTCTTCTTTGGATTGGTATGTGTGGATGTGGGATGACAAGGGGAGTGATCCGATGTTACGTGACGAGCCTTCTTGGAGTAGCGACCCATGTACGGCCCGAGTGCATGGTTCAAGATGCTTCCTGTGGTTGATGCTCGCTTGGAGCATGGCCTGCTAAGCCATGTTACCGGGTTGGTGCAACCACTAGTCCCTTATTTTTGGATGTTTTGATGTGAGTTATGTTTAACCTTCGTTTTGGTTAGTGTGAGTAGATCTCAAAAATGAAAACGGATTTTTGTGAAGGTGGTTTCAAATGGGAATGTGGTGTTAGAGTGGAAAAGTGGTTTTGAAATGGAAATTGTTTTCTTTTAACGAATGTGTGGTTTCAAAAGGGAAAATGGGAGGTGTTTTGGAAGTTGTTTTGGAATCTCAATTACACTTTTTCTAATGTGAATTGGAAAATGTTTTCGGAATTGGAAATGTATTACTTTGACGATAAGTCACTTTCTCAAATTGGTTGGGAATTTGTGCTTTGTGCTTAATGGTCTGTTTTCGAAATGAGAAGTGCCTTGAATTGACCCTTGGTATTCCTATGAGTTATCACATACATTGAGGTGTGCATGTGGCAAGTGGGGAAATTGGTGATGTGAGTGGATGGGTGCTTGAGCTCGCACTGGAAATGTTTGTGTGAGACTTCATGGGATACCAATGGTGGATATTTAGGTTGTTTTGTTTGCTGAAAAATGGTTTTCAAAAAGGGTTTTTTTCAAATGTTTAGAAAAGTGAGCGAGAAATTGCTTAGGTTTCTCTTTTCGTGTTGGGTATTCCTTTTCGTGAGTTCTTGGTTTTGACGTACTGAATTGTGGTTGGAATAGTGATTTGAGTTTGAGATTTTGTTTGTGATTGTGGTGTGGAATTTTGATTTATGATAACTTTTGATTCGGATTCGTGCCCCTTGTTTTGAGTATGCTGCCCAGAAAAGTCGCAGAAGTTCCTAGTGAGCCTCTTGTAGTTGTTGGTTCTACCCAGACTCTTAGTAGAGTGGTGGAATTGAATTGTTTTTGGTTGTTCTCCAACTACCATGGTGATCATGATCTATCGAAGGTAGTAGACTGTTATGGTGAGGTCGTGGGTGTTTTCAGGTAATTGGGATTTCCCAAAGCTTTGAGAATCTGTGTTGGTTCGGGTCCATCTGAAGGTGCAACTTTGGATTGGTGGAGGAAATAATCCTAGCATCGTTGCATGATGGTGCGTCTTGGAAGGTGTTTAAGGCGATGCTCGTCCGATGGTTTATACCTGAGGAAGTAAAGGCGAGGAAATTGGCAGAACTAGTGGGTGTTGAGTAAGGCCAACAAGCAGTGAAGGCCTACGTGGGACATGCCAAGGGGTTGATTCCATTTTCTCCAGAGGTAGCTTTGTGGAATCAGCTAAAGTTTCTCTTGTGTGGGGTTTTTGTCCGGGGTTCCAGGACCATTTCTTTCTGGTGTTTGGGAAGGTTCCCCATCCGGTGACAAGGGGGAATTGGAGGACCCTGTCTTAGACAAGTCTTCTTGTCAATTCCATCTTCTATTAGTCGGGCCACTCTCTTGTTCGCTTCTTGTGTGGCTGATTTGGGTACTTTAGGTCTCCTTATTGTCATCCATTGAAGACTTGATGTTGGTGTGGCTGTTTGGGAAACTTAGAGAGGTTCCGCTAACGGCTTCATCAGGAGGAGTCTCGACATGAGAATGTCAGCTCTTGAATGCGGGGTAGCAGATGCATCAAGATATCAGAGCTCTAGCCACGGGTCTCAGAGTGAAGCCTTTCACGCAGTCAGGAATCGTTGGGTGTGGGTCACATTGGCCTATCTTTTGTCGCCAGTGTGAAAACAGGGGACAGTTTAAATTTCTCGGTTCAAGCGTCCTCATCTTTGAAGGTTCTGTTTTTTCTGTAAGAGGCGCAAAGGTCTATTTTTCTCGTTGTGGTCTTTGTTCTTTGAATACCCCACTGTGGTTGTAAAAAGGCATGGTGATCTTGTTTTCTTGTAATTCCAGTAGTTGCGCCTCCTCAAATGTGACCCATTTTATTTTAGTACAAGCTCGTTTTGGAGATTCTCATCTCTTGTGGAAATGATGAGTCATGGTTATGTTCGTTATTTGGTAGAACTCTTCTGTGGGTTTTCTCATGTCGCAGTGGTTTCTTGTTTGGGTTGGAAGATTCTCATGTCGGTCTATACTGGTTGGTTTAAGCTAGTCGGTTCTTAAATGGTGGGGAGACTCACCATGAATCTTGTCGTGCTTTTTTTGAGGTTTGGTCTATGTGGCGGTTCCCTCTTGGATCAAGTTAGTAGTTCCAGAGTTAGTTCATGCTAAGAGTCTCAATGTCGGTTGTGCTAGTCGGGTTCTTGTGGTGGGGAGAACCCTCCTCTTTCCTGATGGTTCTTCTCTTCTCAGTTTCCCTCAGAGTTGGTCGGGTGTGACTAATGGAGTGAAAATTCATACCAAGTTCGTGATTTTGTTGCCCTCGTTCAATTTCAAACTCGAGTTTGATTCATCATTTGGCTGGGTGACTTTCTGGGGGCAGAAAGTTTTTGTGGTGGGGAGAATTGTCACACCCGAACTTTTAAGATAATATTATTTTATGATTTCATCAGATTTTGAAGATTTCTATCGAGCTGCGACCAAACCTGTTTGAAATATTTGCATTTAGTTGACAAATGAATGCTCCGCCCATAACATCGTCTGGTGCATGGCTTGCCGTATTCAAAGTTGTGCGACTTTTCCCGGGACACCATGCGGCCTGCCTCAAGACATATAAATAAAATGAGTTTTTAATGATGTATTTTAAAATTATAGTTATGTTTATTATTATTATTATTATTATTATTACCTTTTTTATGATTTAATTAAGTTAATTTTGGAGTGATTAAAATTATTATTTTAATTGGTACTTTATTAAGTTATCATTTTTATTTATTTATTATAATTATGATTCATTAATATTATTACATATTATTAGGATTTCTTTTTATTTATTTTTATTTTTATTTTTATTTTATCTTTGCTTTGTGTTAGGGTTCCTCCCCCCTTTCGGCGCTACCCCCTTCCCCCCCCCCCCCCCCTTTTCTCGTAACCCGTCGCGCACCCCCTGCGTCCCCTTCGCAGCAAACACCCCCCCTTTTTCCCTAACCATGGCACGCCGCCGCCGCCCTGCTGCCCTCCAGTGCGCCTCGCCTCCGCCCTAGCCTCGCCGGCCTCCCTCTCCCATCGCCGACCCCTCTTTCCTGGCCACCTCCTGCACAGCCTGTCCTTGCGCCGCCCTCGCCGCGCCTCCTCCCTCTCCGGCCGCCGCCCCTACCCGCTTCCTCCCAGCTCCGGTGAAGACGAGACCGCCGACACCCCTCCGCACCGCCGGCCTCCCTCCGACACCCCCTCTTCCCGGCCGGCACCCGACCGCCGTCGGCCGCACCTCCCGACCACCCCACATCCCCCCTGCTATCCTCCTTCTTGTCCAGCCGAAGTCCCACCACCCAGCCTCCTCGCCGGACCAGCCGGATCCTCCTCGACCAAGAAAACCTAGGCCGCATCCCTCTGCCTGCTACTCCCCCACTTGCCCAGCCGAATTTGCTCCTCCTACTCGCCTGGACACCCCTGTTGCCCTCTGGATTTCCCAGCCGACGTCGCACACCTCCTTCCTCCATCAGACAGCCTTCCGGCACCCCCAATTTCATCTGCCCAGCCTTTCAAACCCATTGCCGTAAGTGCGGAACACTTCAGTTGTTTTTCTCCTGATTTGGTGTTGTTGCGAATAGTTGTGTTTGATTCAGTTTGACGAATTTATGATGTGCTTGTTTTAGGGTGCATTTTATTTTATTTGAGGTGCATTGGGTGTGGTGGTTTTTGCGAACCAATTGTGTGAAGTTTGCGACATTTTGGTAAGTGGTTCCACATCCATTTATTATTTGATTAATTAAATTGCAAGTTTAATTTGTCTAGAGTGTTATTTAATTAATGCGTGTGGTTCGAAGTTTATTTTCATTGAAGTTTATTTTGCATCGAAATTGTTTAGTAGAATGTTGCCATAATATGTGTACTTGATGCTGAAATCATTTCTTGTTATGTTAACATTTTTTTTATTTTTTTTAAAATTAATTGCGAGGTTAGTTCATTAATTAGTTTCTTTGATGTGATTAAATTTTTATTTGAGTTTTAGTATGTCTTTATTTGTTTATTAGTGTGTTTAAGTGGTATGAGTATGTTGTTGTTATGGAAATCCATGTCAGACTATTCACTGGTGTATTGTAAGTTGTGCAGTTACTTTATTAGGGTGTGCAAGGGTCGAAATTGGTGTTTTGGGGTAGTGTCGGTATGCGTTCTGTCATAAATTAGCATTTGAGTGGTTTTTCATTGTTTTAGTCGTGCGGCATATTTTCAAACGGGTTGGAAAGTTTTTCTGGTGGTTTCT
The DNA here is from genome assembly GCA_963277665.1 of Viscum album. Lineage (NCBI taxonomy): Eukaryota > Viridiplantae > Streptophyta > Magnoliopsida > Santalales > Viscaceae > Viscum > Viscum album. The sequence continues at coordinate 917,835,071 of OY728143.1, read as the reverse complement.
TTAATGGAGTGGGTGATGCAGATGAAGTTTTCAAATATTTTTATTGTGGGTCATTTTTCAAAATGGAATTGGGGTTTGCGTGTGTTTTTTTTTTAATTCCTTAATATGTATTGTAAATTCTCTTAAATTATGTAAGGTATGTTTTAATGCCTATTTGTTGTAAATCTGGTTTCAAAGTGGCTTCCCAACATGATGTTGAGTGTGTAATTGGTGCAGGCCTTTGATGTGTTATTTTGAAATGTTTTATAGATTATTTTAGTATTTGATTTGTTTTATTAAATTATATGTGTACTGTCTTGGACTTTGCTGCAATGGTTTTGGGCCACTCGTGTCGAAGTATGCTACACGTACATGCATAGGGTAATACATATATATATATATGCCCTCTTTGTACATATTCCCTCATGGCATGGGGAATATGTGCAATGCAGCTAGGGGTGTGTATATATATATTTATAAATGCATGTGCGTGTGTGCGCCAAGTGTCGGTTCGAGTGGCCATCGGCAAATAGCAACATGTTTGAGGTAGGTCCCCTATGCCTAAGCTTTTAATTTGAAATTCATAATTTCTTGACTATTTTAAGAATATGTTTCACACTATGCTATATATATATATATACAGGCTATGGAATCTTATTGTGGTTGCTAGAAACTATTATGCCTTGTATTGGTAAATTGAAATGTATTTCAAAGTCGTTGGTCTTAAGTGAATTTTCTTGGAAAAGAATTGATTTCTTAAATGGTTTGAATTGGTAATGTGTATTTCCAAAGGTGTTTGGCCTTCTGGCCAGTTGATTTTAAAAAGTGTTCCCTTTATGTAATTAAGCATGTTTGGCATCTTAAGAATGCTTTATGAAAAAGAAAAAAAAACCTCTATTGAGGCCCGTTTGGCACTTTAAGATTTGGTTTGCGAAAATAGAAAACCCCCTTTTTGAGTCATTCCCCTAAATTTGAAAATAAAGTGTGATGCAAGTGTTGACGAGTGGTTTGTGATGTGTGCCTAGTGTAAAGGCTTGTGCGTGTTTATGTGATGTAAAGAGGGGGAATGCACTTAAGTAGGGAGGGCGGTGGTGAAAGGTTGAATGAGTTTTAGATAAAGAAAGTGTAATGTATTTGTTTGATTGCTTGATAAAGAAAAATCACCACCATTTGAAATAGATCACAATGAGAAAACCTGGGTATCTAGGTGGGTGACCAGGACTAGTACGCTAGATGACACAGAAGAGGTTCGTCCCGGTTTGTCTAGCAGGATTAACGCGACAACACTAACTAAACATATGAATTTCTGAGGGTCGTGGCCTTCTAAGACACGTTTTCTGAGGGTTGTGGTCTTCTAAGCCACGTTTCACCGAGGTACGAGGTCTCTAGGTTCCCACTTGTTCTAGCTACCTATAGGGATTACCCATAGTGCTCATTTTTGAAATGCTGCTTGTGATGTAACTTCCTTTTCAGTGGTTTCATACCTGATGTCTTGTTTGTAAACATCACATTTTATTCCAAACTGCTTTCTTTTCATTTTGAAATGTTAATGCATACTTGGAACCTATTTTGAAAATGTAGTCAGAGTGAAATGATTTATTTGAAAATTCAAACTCATTACTTGAATTTGAAAAGAAGGGAAAACATTATTTCATTATATCTTATTTTCAAACTGGCATTTGTTGGATTTCTTATTAAAGGCGGAGGAATAGGGCGTGGTTATATTTTTGGCTTTCCTACTACGCATCTCGGTGCTCACGCCTACTTTAGTTTTCAGTTGCAGGCTTTAGTCTTGGATAGCTTTTGGGAGTGAGTGGTTGTCATACCGTAGTGATCCATAGGGTCACCTGAGGTATGTCGCGTTTCTTCGTTTATTCCTTTTTCTGTTGCCATGTCTTTCAGTTTGTTTTCCTTTATTTATCTGCTTGTTCAGCTTATGTTTTCTTATCTTTGTCATGGGCCAAACCATTCCCAACTGGTTTTTTTTTATGCCCGACACTAGTTGCCAGCCCGTGGGGATCGGGAACGCCCTTCGGGCCATGTCGCAGACCGGGTCGGGCGTTGGGTCGGATGATGACCCGGCCTGGTTCGTGACACAACAGAAGCTCTAATCTCCCGCCTGAGCCCATGCTCGAAGGTTCGGGCCCTGAAGAATAGGTCTCGTACCATATCTGTGGAGTAGTGCGAGAGGTCTATGAACCTCGCTGAATACTGTGCCACTATCATGATGCCCTGCCGCAGCTGAAGTAGCTTCTGTATACGCACTGCTTGAAGGGGGGTAGGTACAAACTCTGTCCGGAACAGGCTCTCGAAGTCTGCACAAAGAAGTGTCGCCTTGTCATGCATTTGGAGCATCAGGCTCCACCATCTGCCTGCAGCTTCCTGAAGAAGGCTGGCAGCAAGGATCACCATGATGTCTGCTGGCGTCCCCACTAGCCTGAAGACTCTCACAACATCCTCCAGCCAATCCTCAGTCGCCTGCGGGTCCGTCTCTCCCCGGAACCTGGGTGGCCTCTGGCACTGGAACTCGTGCAGTGCGCTCAAGCGACGTGCACCCTCGGCTGCTGGGGTTGATGGCGTCGGTGGCACAACGGGTAGTAGTACCGCTGGTGCCCCTACTGGTGCCTCAACTGGGATAGGGCCCTGTACTGAGGCCACGTCGCTCGGTAGGCTGTCAGTACAAACAACTCTCGGGGATCTAGCTGGTCGTCCGCGGGGAGGTATCCTAAAAGAAATAAACATGACACGGTCAAAATACATATACCTAGTGAGCTGACCAGGTTTGAGCGGATATTTAAAAACTTCTGGAAACACACACGCAATCAGTGTTTTCGTGCACAAAGTCGGAAATATGCTGTCAGGGTCCTGGTGTATGGATACGTCGTCCGACCTCACCAACATTGGACTCCCTAAACTAAAAACCACACTCGGTACTCTTAACACTATTGCTTCACAGAAAAAAAATATCATAGTTATAACTTCTGTGGTAGAACCAACTCCTCTGATACCAATTTGTCACGACCCGTCCTCGGGGCCCGTGACATGACTACCCCAAGCGTTCCTTCCATAGGCCAGGGTATGGCGACTAACACCAATGGTGTAAATCCCAATAACTAGGAAGGCATTGCCTTTATAAAAGTTTACAAAACACCATAGAGTACAAGTGGAAGTAAAACACTAAGTACAAAGAGAAGTGATGAAAGGTAAATGGGCCAGAATACAAACTCAAATGAAAGTACAACTACATCTGAACAAAAGTACAACAGAAAAATACAACAGCTGGAAGAACGGAAGCTGCTCCTGGGATGTCCTCCTCGGATCCTACCTGAAGGGTAGGTACAGATGGCGTAGCTCCTGGATCGTCCACCACGGATCCTACTTGAAGGGTAGGTACAGATAGCCTCTACAACGCTCTCTCCCGTCAACCTCCTCCGAGTGTCGTCTCACCGTGAAGTCCACCTCCGGATACTGACTCGTCGTGTAGTCCACCTCCAGATATCGTCCAGTCCTCGAACACTCGGACTCCGTCAGCACTGCCCGTCGTTCGCAACCAACACAACGAGGTGTGGGCATAACCCGTGCAGGGGTGAGAATAACGATACTCAGTAGGGACCCCGAGACCCTCAAGGTCTCAATAAAACCAACAAGGATAACTACAAAGAAGATCTCAACAGATAACCTATACTTAGGTATATGCCCATACATATAACTAAGTTATCAAGTAACCAATCTCATTCATGAGGTAACACAAAGAATATGAAATCAACGGATAACCACTACCCAGGTATATGCCCATACATATACCTAAGTTATCAAGTGACCCTTCTCAATCATGAGGCAAACACAAGGTCATAGACTCATCTCAAACCAGGATTTTCATTATCGAAACCGTAACTGCTGAAGAGCCTCGTCTCTGGAGTGTACAGTCGTCCTGTCACGACTCCGAGGTACTGCTCACTAATCCAAGTCTTTGAGGTACTCCTCCTGTCGTGGGTCTTCTGCAAAATATTGGGCGCTCCATCCGCTGTGGGTCTGCCGCCAAATACCGGGCGCTCCCCCAAATAGCTTACAAGGGTACTCCTCTGGTCGAGTACCGCAGGTCTGCTGCCAACTACCAGGCGCTCCGTCCGCCGTGGGTCTACCGCCAAATACCGGGCGCTCCGTCCACTGTGCTAGTCGACTCACTCCAAGTCGAGTCGGTCAAGCAGTCGTCAGGTCTCAGTCGTCTACACGATCTTCGTACTCCACATGCTCGTCTCTGGGATGGTCCGCTCCACGAGCTATAGGTCGATACTACAAGTATCTCAAAGTCCCACTGAGAAGTATCTCAAAGGGCCTCCTCATCATAGGGGTCTCAACGCAATAGACGACGCGTCAATTGGACGCCCGGTCTGTGAGTTATTAGCCTTTTCGTCCCAGGGGCCCGGTTGGTTTCGTGAGCGATCCAACCTGGCCGTATCTAATCTCTACCACGAACTCTCATAGGGTATACTCATAGGGACCGTTTCTCAATGTGATCACTGACGCCGCTGATGGTTCGTCAAACGGACGTCCGGTCTGAAAGATATCTGCTTTTCCATTCCAGGGGCCCGATTGGATTTCGGGTATGATCCAACCCGGCCACTATCCAACAGCAACCAAAACCCAGGAGAAGTATGGAAAAAGTTCCGTCTCATCAAGAGGAATTCAACGATACAGACGGCGCATCAATCAGATGCCCGGTCTGTGAGTTATTGGATTTTTCGTTCCAGGGGGCCAGTTGGTTTCGTGAGTGAACCAACCCGACCGCACTCCGACATCATCCAAACCTCATGCGGATTAAGCCAAAAGATCCGTCTCACTTAAAGGAATCCATCAAAGTCGACGGCACGTCAATCGGACGTCCGGAGCTCAAGATATAAGCGTTTCCGCTCCGAGGGCCCGGTTGGTTTCGTATCCGAACCAACCCGGCCGAACCCAAAGTATTCCGAAACCATGAGTGCAATATACCGAAATGACTGTCTTGATCCAAGAATCGCATCGCTGCTGACGGTGCGTCGATCGGTGGTCTACAACTCATGATATAGGCGAAAGACCGTGAGGGGTCCGAAAACGGGGGTTTCGGGCCCGGACTGACCCGGCCCAAGACCCCCTGGGTCGGCCCGAACCGGGTCGACCCAACCTGGGTCGGCCCGAACCGGGGCGACCCAACCTGGGTGAGGGTCTGACCCAGCCGGCACGGCCCGGCCCGGCCCGGTCTGCCCAAGACAGCCCGGCTCGGCTGGGGGTTCGGCCAAACGGCTGAACCGTGCGGGGGGCGCTGCTCCCGCGAGAAGAGCCGCGGCCCCGCGTGGGGCCGCCCGTGCCAGTGGACGAGGCAGCCGGCCGCGTCCCGCCGCTCCCTCCAGTCCCGCGCGGTCACGGGACCGCGCTCCGCCGCCGCAGAGTGGTTTACCGCTTGACACATCCACCTCAGTTGCACCAGGTGCACGACGACTTCCACGTATCTCAACTGAGGAGATACGTGCTCGACCCTTCGCATATCATCGACCATGGGGAGCTGGAATTTGGCGATGGGGTGACATTCGTGGAGGTTCTAGTGGGAATTGAGGATCGACATGAGTGGATCCTATGAGGATGGACGATTCCTCCGGTGTACTTTCACTGGCAGTATGGGATCCTCCAGGTGAGCACATGAGAGTGGGAGGCTCAGATGCGTGCTCAGTACTGCTTTTGTATCCCTAGTTTGTGTTGAAGCTTTACGGGGATGTAAATCCCTGAGGTGGGAGTAATGTAAAGACCCGGAATTTTCAAGGAACTTTTTTTCTTAATTTTCCATGGAATTTTACAAGAACACAGTTTCTGACGGTGTCTGATTCCGAGGCCCGGTGTGCCCGGAATCATTTTTCCGAAGTTTGGCTTGGGTACGTTGAGTGAACGAACGATCGAGTTTTTCTATCTTTTGAACCGGTACTCGGAATTGAAATCCGAGGGCACCGATGAACTCGTAGTGCTGATAATTTCTTAAGGGGACCTTAAGCGCAGTTGCGTTTTTGTCGCATGAGGTGGTTAATTTTTGGGGATTCGATAAGTCTTAAATAAATTGTAGTGTTACAACTTATTTTATGTGGATGTTAATTTCTTCATAGAGAAGTTGGAGGTGGGGCCACACCCCACCTAACATCCCATTAGAGGGTATGACCAAGGGTGGTGGGGTCCACACAAAACCCCATCCCTTCACCTTCCCTTTAACCCCTACGAACATCCCCCCATTTAACACCCCTTGTGTTTAAATTTATAACTCTACAACCCCCTTAAACTCCCTTGCTTTAAATGTGTCAACTCCCCATTAATCTCCTCTTCCATTAAGTTTGTTAACTCCTCTTCTTTTGTGTAACACTTCACCGTTTCCATCTACCATTAATTCATGCCAACATGGCTTAATTAATGAGATTAGTCTCTTCATTTGTTTGATTATGTAGTTTGGTTTGAATTTGAAATATTTTTGGTGTGAATAAAAATAATATCATGGGATATTATTTTGGGTTAGAGCTTTTGGTGTGGGAGAAAACTTTAGCAAAGTCCTAGAGTTTTTGGGAGAGAATTGGTGTGAAGAAGAAGCGAACTTTCCTTCGACGAAGAACGGTTCGTCTTCGATTAAGAACACCTTCCCTTCAACGTAGAATGACTCAGCGTCCACAGTTCTCCATCCCGTTCTTCCATAGCAACAAGTGTGGAGACGTCGCTTCCTCCTCGGACGCACCCCGACGTCCACAGAATCTACGTCCGACCCCGCGACGCCGTTCTCGCGACACCGATTTCCACGCCGATGACGAAGGAACCTTGATCGAGGTAGGGGAATTTAGTTTTGTGTTCTCTTATCTTTTGAGAAAAGAACGACGAGCGCGGACCAACCAATTCCAGGTTGATCCGCGGATCGTTCGTTTATGCGGATTGATGTTGAGGATTATTGTTTTTGTCAGTGAATTATTTCTTTCCGTACGTCAACTTCTATTAGATGGCCGCTTGCTATCATTATAATGGGAGGAGGTCGGACCGCACGAACACAGCTGAACCTCCTCCACCCTTGTTGTTTGAATTTGTGGCGGCACGTGAAAGGCGGTGTGGTGCCGTTGCACCGCGCGGAAATTATGAGGAAGGGCTAAGAAGCGCGGCGTCGTCGCGCCGCGCTGATGAAGTTGAACAAGCCACGGCGCCGTCGTGCCATGCTGGAAACTGACAAACAAAGCCGCCTAGACGTTGTGGGATCTTTGTAGCGAAGGTTGGGTCCTGGGATGATGACTGGCGAAGACCACAGGAGAATCGGACCACCGGAGCGCGTCCGGTGGTCCGCGGAAGCCCCTACCGGCGCGCCACGCCTTTGCTGCGGCATCGGCGGTCGGGGGCGGCGGCGCTCGAAGCGCCGCCAGAAGAATCTGCTGCGGCTACCGACCGCGCGGGACCGGAGGGGAGCGGCGGGACGCGGCTCGCGGTCGGGTCTGCAGGCACGGGCGGCCCCACGCAGAGCCGCAGCTCTTCCCGCGGGGGTAGCGCCCCCCTGTACGGTTCGGCCGTTCCGCCGAACCCCCGGCCGAGCTGGGCCGGACGGGTCGGACCTGCACCCGGGTCGGGTCGACCCGGTTCGGGCCGACCCCGGGGGTCTCGGGTCGGGTCAACCTAGTTCGGGCCGACCCAGGGGGTCTCGGGCCGTGTCGGTCCGGGCCCAAAACCCCCATTTTCGGACCCCTCACGGTCTTTTGCCTATATCTTGAGCTGTAGACCTCCGATCGACGCACCGTCAGCGGAGATGCGATCCTTGGTTCGAGATGGAAGTTTCGGTATATCGCACTAAAGTTTTTGAAATACTTTGGGTTCAGCCGGGTTGGTTCGGATACGAAATCAACCAGACCCTCGGAGCGAAAACGCTTATATCTTGAGCTTCGGACGTCTGATTGACGTGCCATCGACTTTGAGGGATTCCCCTAAGTGAGATGGATCTTTTGGATTACTCCGCTCGAGGATTGGATGCCTTCGGAGTGCGGTCTGGTTGGTTCGCTCACAAAATGAACCGGGCCCCTAGAACAAAAAAGCCAATAACTCACAGACCGGGCGTCCGATTGAGGCACCGTTTATCTCGTTGAATTCCTCTTGATGAGACAGAACTTTTGGCATACTTCGCCTGAGTTTTGGTTGCTGTTGGATAGTGGCCGGGTTGGATCATACCCGAAATCCAACCGGGCCCCTAGAACGGAAAAGCTGATATCTTTCAGACCAGACGTCCATTTGACGAACCGTCAGCGGCGTTGGTGATCACGTTGAGAAACGGTCCCTATGAGTATACCATATGAGAGTTCGGGGTACAGTTGAGAAACAGCCAGGTTGGTTCGCTCATGAAACCAACCGGGCCCCTGGGACGAAAAGGCTAATAACTCATAGACCGGGCGTCCGATTGACGCGCCGTCTGTTGCGTTGAGACCCCTATGACGAGGATGGCATTTGAGATACTTCTCCGTGGGACTTTAAGATACTTGGAGTATCGACAAGTAGCTCGTGGAGCAGACCCTCCTAGAGACGAGCGTGCGGAGTACGGAGACCGTGTAGAGGAATGATACCTGACGACTGCTTGACCGACTCGACTTGGAGTGAGTCGACTAGCCCAGTGGATGGAGCGCCCGATATTTGGCAGCAGACCCACGGTGGAGGGAGCGCCTGGTAGTTGGCAGAAGACCCGCGGAACTCGACCGGAGGAGTACCTTTGTAGGCTATTTGGTGGAGCGCCCAGTATTTGGTGGCAGACCCACAGCGGACGGAGCGCCCAATATTTGGCAGCAGACCCGCGGTACTCGACAGGAGGAGTACCTCAGAGAATTGGATTAGTGAGAAGTACCTCGTAGTCGTGACAGGACCATTGTACACTCCAGAGACGGGGCTCTTCAGCAGTTACGGTTTCGATAATGAAAATCATGGTTTGAGCTGAGTCTATGACCTTGTGTTTGCCTCATGATTGAGATGGGACACTTGATAACTTAGGTATATGTATGGGCATATACCTGGGTAGTGGTTATCCTTTGATTTCATAATCTTTGTGTTACCTCATGATGGAGATGGGTTACTTGAGAACTTAGGTATATGTATGGGCATATACCTAAGTAGAGGTTATATATTGAGATCTTCTTTATGGTTATCCTTGTTGGTTTTATTGAGACCTTGAGGGTCTCGGGGTCCCTACTGAGTATCGTTATACTCACCCCTGCATGGTCTATGCCCGCACCTCGTTGTGTTGGTTGCAGACGACGGGAAGTGCTGACGGAGGCCGAGTGTTCGGGGATTGGACGGTACCCGGAGGTGGCCTACACGACGAGTCAGTATCCGGAGGTGGACTTCAAGGTGAGACGACACTCGGAGGAGGTTGATGGGAAAGAGAATTGTGGAGGCTATCTGTACCCACCCTTCAGGTAGGATCCATGGTGGACGATCCAGGTGCTGTGCCATCTGTACCTACCCTTCAGGTAGGATCCGAGGACGACGTCCCCGGAGCCACTTCGGTTCTTCCAGCTTTTGTCTTTTTCTGTTGTACTTTTGTTCAGTTGTAGTTGTACTTTCATTTGGGTTTGTATTCTATCCCATTTACCTTTCATCACTTCTCTTTGTACTTAGTTTTTTACTTCCACTTGTACTCTGTGGTGTTTTTTTTACTTTTATAAAGACAACGCCTTCCCAGTTATTGGGATTTACGCCTTTGGTGCTAGTCGCCAGCCCCTGGCCTATGGAAGGAAGGCTCGGGGTAGTCACGACATGAGCCCCGAGGACTGGTCGTGACATTAAATCCATTATTATATATTAAATATATATTAGATATAATTACAGTTAAATAAATTACACTTTATAACCCACTTCAGATTTAAATATCTTGATTTTTTTAACACTTAGGTTTTTTGAATTTTTATTTGGATTTTTTACACCATGTTGGGGTACATTGGATGGATAAAAATTGATGGTTTGAGATAATTTTTTGTCCCATGAAAATTATACCATTATGGATATTTCTATAATAAAAAATATTCATTTTAGAAGTGGGAAATTTGTCGTGATGATTTTGGATGTGGCACAATTGTTTTATCTTCATAATAATATCCTCTAAAATAAAAATTATAAACTCTTGATTGAACATGAGAAACCCAAAAGAAACTAATATTTTTAGGGAATTTGGGTGAAGAAATTTCTAGTAAAGAAAATACAATTTATGGGATATAGAAGTGATATATAATGTTGTTTTTTAGATAATTCAGTACCATGAAGAGAGATAACAAAACCATGATTTATTGGAAACTATAATCATGATATATCATTTCAATAAATATCTAATCCATCTCCTTATACCTTAGTCATTTTAACATCTGAAAGCCACCATAAATAAAAACTCATAACTACCACTTAAATGCCAAGATTATGTGTAGAATTGTTTATATAAAATTAGTGAATGTTTGTAAATTCGTCTATATTCTGGTGACCCTTGTATTTCTCACTATGGATAGGAAATTTTTTAAATTCAAATCATTAGATTTAGTGGGAAAATTGGTGATGTGGTTATCCTTTTGTGTGGAATAATGGAATAAATTGGAATGTCATGGATAAAAATAATAGATAATTTTGACATGAATATGTTTAAGAGGTGTAATAATTTTTCTCCCTTGATATTAAATTTAGAAACTTTCATTGGCATGTGTTTTCAAATTTTCACTAGAAATTTTTTTATACAAAAAAATTTTATGGATTCCAAGTACCATGTGATATGGAATGTATAGAGATGAAATTTTCATTATTTTTCATATATATATTTCAATTAATATATCCCTAAAAATTTATTTTTTTTGTAAATTACATTATTTCTTGTTTCCTTGGGTGTTTTGATCTAAATTCTGACAATTCCATAACTCTTTAATTCTTATTGTTATTTACCACTATTTTTTTAGAAATGAGATTTTCAAAACGCATCTAAATAATGAAAAAATAATCATTCATACAGTCACTAGGATTCATTTCTTGTAACTATAAGAAGTAATGAATCGTCATAAATGAGGTCCAAATAAAATACTCAAATTGGAAAATATTTTGGTTTTCACAACTGACATAACATAAATAAATGATTCATAACTCAACGTGTAAAAGTTAAAATGAGGGATTCCAGTTAAGAAAGAGAGTGTATATGAATGATCATATATTAATTAAATAACATGGTCATATTCATTCAGTACGGTGGTATATGGATGAATTCATAGGGAGAGAATTGGAATGTATGTTCTTCTAGGGAATTTTTACTCAGTAATTTAGAAAAATCATTTTAAATTTTTGTCCGATATATATCAATATATTTTGGTGGATATCTTAGACACACTCTAATGAATTTATATAAGACTCAATTCTATGATTGATCCTCTTATTTGGTCAAAATCATGAGATATTTTGATAGAAATAATTTTATAGGGAAACACTAATTACATATTCTCCATAAATTTGGATTTCATTGTCTATAATAAAAGAATAGAGATAGTGATGAAGTGGTATATTATGAGGGAAATTAGATAGATATAAGGAGTTTTTTATGTAATTAATATATCAAGGGGTAAATTTCTTATTGTCAAATGTGGGGGATTCCGATGCATACTCTTTCCGATTTTATTATGTTCATTTCATGGTAATATTTTGTATCTATATGGGAAAAAATTCATGAATTAAGGTTGTCCTTTTACTCAATGAAAAAAATATATTTTAAATTATTATGTTATCATTTTTATCTTATAAATGTTATATTTTTAATATCATTGCTTAATTTTATTTTGCGAGGTGTAACCTGTTATCATAGTTAATTTAATCTAATTTGGTTTCAATGATGTATTTAGGAAATCATGTCCCTTTTGTAATGGTATAACAAACCAATATTTTAGGTCTCAATATGGAGTATAATTAATTTATCTATATAATTAGAGTAATTCAATTATACATTGAGAAATATAATTGGATAATTCATTTTTAGACAATGATAAATTAAGTGACATGGGGTGGAATGTTTCCCACAACAACTATATCTAGTCCTACGTTTTTTCTATCTATCTTGATTCTAACCACACAAATACCATTTTAAGCCTAATCTGATTTAAGTTAATTTTAAATTTTTAACTACTTTATTATAAAACCACATTTAGCGTACAATTATCAAGAAAAAATAATAAAGTGATAGTTTATAACTTTGTTAGTAACCCCCTTTTAAGAAAAAAATATTCACCGTCATACCAAATTTAGAAGAATAAGATATTCGTTTAGGTATTGAAACTAAATATATTCCATCTATTATGAAATAGAAAAAAAAATTAATATTCCAACATTGATGTTGAATTACAATAATCCAAGACTCTGGTGGAGATTTTTGTTACCCACATGGGAGATTACAATTCCATGGAGTTCGTAAAGATCATTTCAGCTAGGAATTTCATATTCAATAATTTTCATCTTTATTTATAAAAGGGATAGAGAGTCATTAAAAGGGCATAGACTTAGTTTGGCATGGTTCAACTTCATCTTTTGGTGGAGGTTTTTATTATTATTATTGAAATTTCTCCAGGGATTAAACAGTAAGCCTATGTGGATTGAGACATAGAGAGACCACCACTACATGAATAATGAGTAGTTATGCATAATTATCTAATTATATATAGTTTGATTTTATTTAATATATTGTAATGTGGTATAGAGTAGTATTTCTATTTTTTAATTCCCATTCATATTAGTTTTTTCTATTAGTTCACACACATAGGAATCCTATATATTCTTTACATCCCATGTGATAAAAAGATGAATATATTGAGTCAAGAAAAGTTAAGGATCTATAAATTATTTGATAGGGAAAATAATTTAGTGTTTTTGTTATTTCACTCCCCTTGTATGAACTTCAATCACTAGGTAATGAAAATTGGTTTAAGTTCAACAAATTAATTTGGGAGTAAGTAATGTGCATCCAAATGAATTATGATTTAATACAGTTAGTGTGGAATTATATGAGGATAGACAACTATTTTCAAAACAAAAATCAAAAATTATTTTTCACATTGTCAAAGAGAAACAATTTTTCAAGATTATTTAAAAAAAATTCTCATCCAAAAAAAACAAGAGTAATGAATATTTTACCTCTCTGGAGGAAACATTAGTCACACATTACAATATTTTTACAATGGTAAAAATGGTTTAATGGGAGGTTCAAGATAGACACAATGTTAACCTAACTCTATTACTGAGGTGGAAATCAAATTTTATTATTTTATTTTTAATTTTTTTCTATTATTTCGGTTTAAAAAAATGAAAATGTCTATTTCTGAAAACATATTTGGCCTTCATCAATAATTTGATGTAATTTTACAAGATATGGTGTGGAATATAACTAACACAAAATAAATAGATAATGAGTTTCTCCAAATCACTTTTTCATATTCTCAATCCTTTTATACTACTTATCCTAGAGCCCCATTCAGAAGTGAAGACATCGGTGTTAACTTTTCTTGGATGACCATAAAACATAGAGATCTCTATGAATGTAATTTTAATAATAATAATAATAAATTATAATTGAAAAATCAATATAGTTTTAAAATTATATATGAACACTTTTCAATTATACCTATGTTGTATCTTTTAATATGAGAAAAATAGTACATACATCTGAGAGAGGAATATAATTTGTTAAATTACATCAAACCCAAATGATTATTGTAACATCATATCAACTAAAAATTGTTCCCATTATAATTAAAATTATTAGACAAATAATCAATGAATAATATGTATCCAAAAGTTTTCACCCCTGGGAGAATCTATAAAGATGCATTATCTATGTTTTATAACCTACCCAATAATGTACCCAACTGAGAATTGATATTTTGGGAGACTAAAAATCCATTGGATAACATTTATATGTGTTTTTTTAACAAGTTCAAGAATTTGAAATTATTTTTAACACATTTACCCTTTGAGGGCCATCATATCAATGTGTTCTTTTTCCAAGGACTTCTATAAATGATAGGAATATTTTGGTTGCATCATATGGAAAAAAATATTAGAAAATGTCCAACTAAAGGTACTAATTTTATACAATGTATTCAAAATATTCTCAATAATATAGTACGTCATAAGTTTTAACAATCCTTCACTTGCAATTAATATTACAGAGCTAGTCTCCCTTTAGATATAGTTAGACTTGAAAAGAGTGTGTGACTCACCCTATACACCACATAGATTTCAAAAATTATTCCATTAACTAGAGAACATTATAAATTGTCTTCAACAAGTGAATCTGACTGATAGTTGTGAAAAACATATGGTCACGCCAACATCTTTATTGATAAAAAGAGTATAAAGAGTTAAAAAAATCTTATATACTAATGAATTAAGTGGCCTTAGAGGCCACCATTATAATATATATTCCAATAATTTTATTTTCCCCCACAATTTTAAAGTATAAACTCTCATCCATAGTTACCAATCCAATGGATAAATTCAAGACCCTCCTAAAATCGATCAACTATGACATCTATTGGGGCTTTGACCAAATTAAAAATTAACATTCATAACTCTATGGTAATATCAAAAGGAGTTGAATATTAAATAATATATATTTTGGAAACTCTGTATACAATAGTATGTCATGGATCATTTAAAATTCTTATGTCCTGGCCACCTCCCCTAGAAATACTGTAATTGAGGGAGGGAGATAATGACCCATTTTCGTACCGACTCTAGTAGGCACTATGTTGATGACTCGAATCGAGGATATGTAAAAAAATAAAAATATGGGACTCATTACCCAGTATAAGATGTGTAGGATTGGGAGATAGGATATCAAAGACAATATAACTCTATGTCCTAAAATAATGAAATTACCAAAAAAACCCATTTAACGATGTGTGAATAAATAGAGAAAATACATATAAAATTCACCAAATTACAATACCCAAAAATCATAGTTAGAAACATGGAAACATTCCAAATTCCCAAGATAAAAATGTCTAATACAGTTTGCATAATCCTAATAAAATCCTAAAAATATATCAGAAATACTTGGTTGAGCATACATGTATACCTATTTTAGAATCCAAACCCTATCATGCATATGTGACAAAATTATACTAATGCACCCATGAGAAAATAGAAGTGCTAAAAACACATAAACCTATCAAGTAACCATACTCAACCACACCGAGTTTCTCTCATCAAATAACCCATCTGAGTATAATATCATAATATAAATCATAATAATGATTAGTACCCCACACCACATTCCCAAAAATTAAATGATCTCACAATATAATTGAATAGTTCTTGGTCAACCCACATTTTCATATCAGAACACTTCACAAAAAAACATACCACACCAAGAAACATGGGTTGTCACACCACATATCATCACATATCCATGCTATTAAGGTATCATGGACACGAAGGGCCTCCACCCCGTACTATCCTCATTCCATGAATGACTATAAAACACCAAGTTTTAATGATTTTTTTGAGTAATTTAAAATAATTTTATAGATTGTGTTTCATGTTAAACCAAATTATCTTTTTGGTACATGGAACAATGATCTTTTCTTGTGGAACATGCAATACTGAGTTCCTTTTATAGCTTGTGTTATACACAAGACTGTGTTTTACTAAACTACAATATTCTATTAATATTACTATTAAAATACTATTATTGTTATCACCTAACCATTGGAATGGAGGGTTTGAAAAGGATTAACTAAACAAGGAAAATGTTTTTTGGATTCCTTTAAAAATTTCCATTTTCACCAAATAAATTATAAATTAATGTAAGATGTATTATAAAATAATGTAATTTCTATTTTTAAAAACAATTTCTTTATCCACGAACATATTTAATCTCAATAAAATAAAAACCCCACATTTAATGAACTATTTTATTGAAATGTATATTTTATATATTCAATAAAATATTTTACAATCATATAATGTGTTTTCACATTAAAAGATGAGAATTATTTAAATTTAACCCATTAAATGATGTATTTTTTTTAAAAGTGAGGTTTACTACCTTTTAATGGTGAAATTATTTAAAAAGTATATTTTAAAACATTAATATGTACTATTTATAAATTAAATATATAAATATATTTTTTTTCAATGAGTTACATCAAAATTTTCTCAAAAATGTTTTTTTGAATTTTTTTGAAATACATAATTTTTTGAGGAATAGTGAGAAAAAATTAAATTGAAATCTACACTTTGTTAGAATTTTTAATAAAGATAAATTAAATTTTAGAAAGTTTTTAAAGAATATGTATAAAATTTTTACATATATTAGTCTAATTTACGTAATTGGGATCAATTTTACATTGAAAGTGGGAATAAACAATTTCAGAAATTTCAACTTCGTCATATTAAAAACAAGTTGTCTCATCTCATTTATGGAATTTATTTAATATTAAAAATTTCCACTTATATAATTTTAATTTTGGATAAATTTGAAATATTTGGAATCCTAATAATTTAAAATTTCAAATAATTCCAACATAATTTTAAAATATAATTATCTGGGAAAACAATTAAAATTTATCACAATGTTTGAGGGAAAATTGAGTTTACTAATGGGATAAATATGAATAATAAGTGTAAAATGATCTATAAAATTTTTCAAATACAATTTTATTGAAATATTTATTCAATATATCATATTTTATTGATAAAGTTTCAATATTTGAGGCACGTGGTGTAATTTATACCTCCAAATAGTGTTTACCATTTTGTATTTACAAAAATGTCACTCATCCTCCACTATAGAAGGGTACTCACCCACCATCACATATTATCCCCTATAAAGTCATTTGAAATGTCCATAATTAGCTCAAATAAACTCACAACCTTACTATATTAATTCGGCAGTCATTGCATTGGAATAAAATCTAAATGTGGAAAACTTTTAGTGAAAACCAAAAGAAGATACTTGAAAAAGATATATCATTCATCAATGAATGTTTTTGTTTAATTTCTTCCTCAAACCACTTTATTTATATTTATATCATGATTATATAATTACCTCATTATCTTAACAAAAACATTCATTGATTATATTTTTAAGATGTTATTTTGAATATTTAATTTTTATATAACACATACCTTTATGTTATTCATTGCATGAAAATATGATAACGTGTTTCGTGTTTATGGCAGACTACTACCTTGTGAAGTGTTGTGATTTGTTCACAATTTACATGGAATTTATTAAGGAAGAGTTTAATAGGAATATTTTATATATAATAAATAATAATTATGATTTATTCTTAATATATATATATATATATATATATCAATTATTTTTCTTCCTTTCAGTATGACTAGAAAATTGAAATAGTGTTCATGCCTACATATAGCTAACCATCTCCATGAACAGCTTATTTAATTTCCTATTTATATAATTTATTGGTGTTATTTATATATATATATAATGAATTTGTAAGATATTTTTTTCACGTTTTAAATTTTGGAAATGAATAAATCCAGATCAAAGTAAGTTGACCAAAAATTACATTTAAAACATGTGCGAAAAACAAAGTAGTTATTTCTCAAAACATAAATAAACAGTGGGAATTTTAACCAAGTATTTATATAATGTCATTAGTAAATCATATATGGTATTATATATATCAATATGGTTCTATTATATATTATTTAAAAACTAATATTTATTATACAAGTTGTTTAGACAAGTAGGATGAGAGTCAAGACTTAATGTAAGTCGATTTCTAGTCTAACTTCTATTTCATTGATACTTATTCCATAATCACCACTTATTTTATTTTTTTTGTGGTATATGATACCCTGTGAAATTTTAAATCATGAATTTACATTAATTCATTATACCATAATTTTATATTGACATTATTCATTATGGGTCTCAGAATTGAAAATATACTCAACTAATAAGGGATTTTTTTTTCAATTATTACTTCTGTGGGGCCCATACTAATATCACCCCCACTTCATTATGTGTAATGTATATACAAACCATGGTTTTATTTTATAATTATACTCTTCAAATTTTTTATTATTTTAAAATCAAATTTATGGTCTCTCTAACATGGGGTTTACTGTTCAATACTTTCCGAAACGATAAGGGAAGTTTTATCAATTTTTGTTCTTTGAGACACAATTTATACTAAGAACCATTATTCTATAATTAGGCAATCATATTTTTACATTGACCTGATATATAATGAATCTCATTCTCTTCATGATATTTTAATATTAATTTAATTTTATTCTTTAATTGGTATTAAGATTCAGTGTTACCAAATTGTTAAGAGTTTGTTGTTCTAATATCATTGTTTACGAGGATTGTTTATGATCATGCTTTTATTAATGAAATATTATGATCAGTATCTCAAGAATACTCATGATTTTTTATCATATTGTTATTCATGATATCTTTAAGTAATAGTACCGTTTTGTTCTGCTATATTAATTAATATAATTTAGAAAATGTTTTTATGGTGATCAAATATTATCTCTCTCTTTATTGGAAAATATGTTTTCTTTGTAAAAAAATTTTTATAAAAAAAATTAACAATATTTTAAATGATATTTAATGCTATTTTTCAAGGAATATTATTTAATTTTTTAAATTTTTCATGAAAATGTTTAACAAGGTTTTCAAATATTCCTTTACAAATTCGGAAGTAAATTTAAATCCAAAAGGGTTTTGAAAAAAAATATGTCTGATAAAAATTCAAAGAGGAAATAATAATTTCATTAGTGAATGTTTTTAATGATATTATAAAATAATATTCCATATAAGATTACATATTTTCATATATTTTATGTTTTAATAGGGATAAAATAAAAGAATTCCATTAATATTCTTCCTTGTAATGATCTATGTTTTGATAAAATTATGTTTATGGAAACAATTTATTTTCACGAGTCAATGGTGTTTGAATGTGATTGACATGGTACTCATTTTTCCATGATTTAATCTATTTATGAATGAATAGTTTTTTTATATGTTTTTATGATTATATGAATTTGTTTTTTTATTTATTCATATTGTGATTCATGTATATTTATTATATGATGGGGGTGGCCTAGACCATACCAGTTAAGCCTATAATAGTTTATATGATTGGGTGGCCAAGATATCATTAGGTGAGCCAATTATTGATTAAATTATTAGTGGACCTAGATAGAAATCCAATGAATTGCATAAAGTTCTATATATCATGAGATATAAATGACTAGAACATTGAGTGAACATGGTATAGTAATATATTGTTGCAATGGGATTTAATCATGGTTCAATAATACATTTTTTAATTGGGTTATGTTCTTGAGTTAGTAAAATAATTTTTCTGCTATGATACTCTTGGCAGTGATCTAAGACTAATATGGAAATAATTTTCGATTCTTATTTTTATACCTGGAATCTATGTCTTATGCCAGTATTATTATCTCATGGATCATGTTCTTTCTTTCACTTATTATTTATGTATTATGTCTCCAAACCATTATTTCATGACTCTTGAATATGATATTTGATATGAAGGGAAGGATATTAAAATATTATTCTCATGTTCATAGTCCCTTATCCTCATTTATTCTTACATATCTCCATTATTTACCCTTTCTATGCATTTGATAACACCCATTCTTTTGTTTCCTTTCCTGATTTTATAAAGCAATATTTTAAGTCTAAATAAAAACCAAAATGTGATTTTTGGGAAACATTGAATATAGTTCACCAAGTTATATGATTTTTCCTTGTATCAAGGACACTATACTATGATAGTCTTTATATATGTAATGTTGTAATTTTTCGAATATTCATCTAAAAAGAAGAGATATACATGTATGAAAATCTATGGTATTTATAGTTGGTAAAACATTAACATTTTAGTTATTTTTATAAAACTAGGAAGAGAAAAATTAAGTGATATCCCTTTGGATATTTCTACGTATATGTAAATGGATTCATTATTGTATAGGAAATTGTCCTGGAATGTTTGTAATAGATTAAGTGAGTGGTTTCCTATTAAATGCATCAATATCTAGATAATAAAAGTAAATGTTCCTCTAAAATAAATTTACCTATGGTTAACATCCCTAAAATCATTATATTGAGCTGGACTCAGTTAGGAACTGGTTCACAACAACAAGCCTTGTTGAACACCTTGTTTGAAACTCCCATGAGATATTCTTTTCAAATTCACAAAACTATTTATGAACTATCATGATGGATTTAAAAAGGGTTTTACTATTAATAAACTAGGACAATCCTATGGTTTTGTAGATTAAAGAAAATGTTTTATTTGTTTTGAAATCATATAGGTAACTTGTCAAGATTATATGGTTTTTCACTATGATTAGTGTTTTTCACACCATTTGTTATAGTTTTAGTCAAGGGATGGAACAATAAGGATCATTTTTAATACTGAATTAAATAGAAAATGCGATGAAAATCATCTTGAGAAACCAAACGATATGGGATCTAGAATAACAATTCATGTTGATATGCCCAACTCAATTTACCTTGTTATAAATAATATTGAATGTCCAAATGTTCATAAGATGAAACAATGTTCTATTGAGTCATTTATGAGGAAACCACCTCCTTATTTTTGTGGTTCCAATAATCCTTTATTTACAGAGAAATGGATTAGTACCACTAGAAATATATTTTCCATTATTCAGTGATCAGGGATTAAATAATTGATTTTCAGTACATATCAATTGGATGGAGAAGTGGATCAGTGGTGGACTCCAATTAAGAACATGAGGGAATAAAAAGAAATTTAATCTATGGAATGGGTGATTTTTAAGGGTATATTTTTAGTTATTAATTTACTTTTATTACATAAAACTTAGATAGTGAAAGAGTTCCTTGAGGATAAGAAATAGAATGGCGAGATTATTGGTACATATGTAGATAATTTAACCAGACAACTAAGGTAAGATTATGGTTTAATCATCATCTCTGGTAGATAAATCTATAAATTATTTTGTGGCATAAAACCAAAGCTTTTTTAGGCCTCGACTATAATAGAATTTAGATATTATGATAATTGATTTTTTTTCATTGAATATTGAAATGGAACTTGGGTATTCCCACCATTCCTAAGGTTTTATCTTAAAAAAAAATCAGGTCTCATGGATATTTAAATAGTGGAAAGAAAATCATGTAATCTATGTTCAATGAATATTGTAAAATGATTCAATGAAATTTTTTGAATAGATCTGAGAGCGTATTAAAATGTTTATTTTTAGGTCATCCATTCCTTTAATTTCAAAATATGATTAATGGTATTTTTTATGGAATTCTGAATAATTAAATTTTATCAACATCACCACACATACTCTAGTATTTCATGCACAAGGTGTTTGGGAATTATGGGAATCAATTCCCCAATCTGAGTTCTAATATCAATGATAACTCATGAAAATCACAGAAGGGAAATGAAGAGGGAAAATATCATGAAACTAAAATTAATGAATTGAATCATGATAATTAAGGTCCACATATCCTTCCCTCTTTAGCTGTGTAATTTCATGTTTTCATTTTTATGAAAAAAAACCCTATGAAAATATTTTTATTCAACTTTTTATTAACTTTATTTTGAATGTCATTAAATATAATGATTCTGGAATAATAAAATAACATTTGATATTATATCAGTACAAGGATGGATTGGTGTTTCCAATTAAATTATTATTGGTAAATTATATGACATTATTTAATGAATAAGTGGTTAATTATATTTTGGTTGTGTTATAAGGTAAACGATTAATATAATTATTTATGTTCAACTTTGAATTAGGTTTTATATATTAATGTTTTATTTCTCCGTATGATTTTTTATTCATATTTTATAACATGTGATAAACACTTTGGTTTGATGAGAAATGAATATAAGCTGAATGACTTATTATTTAATCTATGGATATTATGATCCGTAAGTTCATTATGGATAAAAAATCACCTTCAATTCATTGAGTGAGATATGAAGTGTAAAATGATCAAGGAAAAACCAAAGGGACCAATTTTTATATGAAAAGGAAATTAAAACTGGTAAGTATATATCCTTGTAAAAATTCTTCAACATTATTCAATGAATATTGAAATAAAATGTTTTTCTGTTATCATTATTTTTATGATATTAATTATATTTTTCTAAACACTTTGGTTTATGGTTTTTACAGATAATTTTATCTATATCACTCACTTTCTTGTGACAATGATCTCTATGACTCTCCATAATTACATATTCTTTTATTCCTTGTACAAATCATTACAACCCATCTATGTTCTTCTATGTGAAATGCTATTTATGGGATTCTTTTGGTAAAGGATATGTTTTAAAAAGTAATTTCTAAAATGAATTTTATTATTAATTTTTATGATGTTAGTATCTATGAAACGATCTTTAAAATATTCAAATCATTATGAACATTACACATTTCAAAGGAGAAATTTTTTTTGAGGGTAGAATGTAACACCCATAGTTTTTATGAATATTATTTTAGATAAATATTCATCTATTGAAGGATTATTTTTCATGATACTCTAAGTAATTATTGTGGTACATGAAATAACTATTTTTTTCTCCTAGTACATCAAATACAGAGTTCTATAGATATATTGTGTTAAATGTAATAATTAGTTTTACAGAACAAAAATTTACAATTAATATTATTATTAAAATATTATTATATATCTCAAATTACAATTGGACAGGTGGTTATGAAATGGCTTAAATAAATTAGGAAAATTTGGTTTAGTAATTTTTATAAAAATAATTGTTTGGAATATAATTAATTTTAAATGAATGAAATATCCAACTGAAAATGATGAAGCTCGTTTTTTTGATAAACTATTTTTCTATTCAGAAGCACATTTTATTAAAAAAATTAAAATAACCAATTTTGAAGAAATATTTAAATGAAATTAAAATATTATATTTTAAATTAACTATTTAATATTCAACATATATTCTTTTAGATAATATATAAGAATAAATCCAATTTTAAGCATAATATGATGATTTTTAAAAAAGGCAGTTTTAACAAATTATAATGGTGCACTTATTTTAAAAATAAATTCTGATAGTTTTATAAATTATATTTGAAATATTTTAATTATATTTTATATTAGAATGATGAAATTATCATAGGCTTAGTTTTTCGTATTTTGTTTAATATTATATTTTTGGATGAATAATGAAATATACTAAATTTTAATTGAAATTGACTTTTTGTAAAAAAATATTTATATAGTTAATTTTTATTTTAAGTTGTATTTAATATTCAATTAGATAAATTATATATATACTAATAATGTTTTTTTAATTGTAATAATTTTAACATTGAAATTGTATATAAAATCATTTTAATCTTTTAAAATTTTTAACATTAAAAACCTGAGGTCTCATCCCGTATATGTAATTAATTTAAAATTAATTTCTTCCAAATATGATATTTTAATTTCTGAAATTTTTTAAATATTTATAATAAAAAATTAATTAATAATTTTCCATAATTAATTTATTACCATAATTATACGTGAAACAAGATGAAATTATTCATGGTGATTTATAGATTAACATGTTTACGAAGGGGGAAACATTAAACTTAAGATGAAAAAAGACCTAGAAACGTTTAAAAACCTATTAAATTGAAATATTTTAACCATAATCACTTATTTTTTTTATAATAGTTCACTATTTTGGAAACATGTCGTAAGAAGGACCTCCCAAAAGGGTTTACCTTTTATATTTTTAATAATGTCTATCATCCTCCACTATAGAAGGGAATTCACCCCCAAACTTATTCATACCTCTCAATACATATTTATCATACAATTATTTCTCAAATAAATTCCCAAATTCACTCCCTTCATCTTATAATCCTTTTTATTGGGTATAAATCCCACCATGGAAATACCTTAGTGGAAAACAAATGGAGACACCAAAAGAAGAGGTAACATTCATCAACTAGTATTTATGTTAATTTCTTCTTCAAAACCCATAAAATATTTTTTATATCATGATTATATGACAGTATTAGTATATTCAAAATAATGAGATTTTTTTGTAAGGGTATGACCTAAAAATTCACACACTTCCTTTCAATGGGATACACAATCATCGTTAATGTGGGTAGTGGACTACCGCCTCACGATCTAATGTCATTCGTTCTTCCATTACCTCCTTCCATGCTCGGTAAAAATGAGTTGTTTATAGTTTATATAGTTTATATATTATATTTATAACATTTCTATCAATTTATAATTTTTATATATTTCATACCTTCAATCTATCAATTTTGTGAGAATGTGAGAATGTTGTTCGTGTGTGCGGCGGACTACCTTCTTGTAAAGCGATGTGATTTGTTCATTAATTAAATGGAACATATTATGTATGGGTTTAGTATCCATATGGTAAAAATATTAAACAATAGTTATAGTGTAAGGATAATATATATATATATATATATATATATTAATTTCTTCCTTTCAAAATAACAATAAAATGTAAACAACAGAAATCCATCCCTACGGCCTACCATCTCCAAAAATGATGTATATCATTTACAATTTCAATATTTTATAAATTATTATAAAAAGATATACAATCAATTTATATTATATTTATTTCAGGTTTTAAATGCTTTAAATAATTAAATCATGATCAATATAAGATGACCAAAAATAACAAGTCAAAACATGTACAAAAAACAAAGCAGTTATTACTCGGATCATAACATAAATAGGGAATTATTAATAAAACAGTAATATAATGTCATAATTAAATCATATATTGTATTTTATATATGAATATGTTTCATTAAAACTTTCATAATAAAATTATATATATCATATAGAATGTTTAAACAAGTATGACAAGTGTCATGAATTCAAGTAAGGTGATTTCTATGCTATCTTTTATTTATGTGAGACATGTTTCATATTCACCACTAATTTATTTTTTGTGGTTTATATACTACCATATTACATTTTATATAACTAATTATCATTATTTAATTTAATTTATATTTTATATTTATTTTATTCTTTCATGGGGCTCATGATTTAGATGTTATGCAAGTATTAAAGAATTTATTTGTGACATTTACTTTAATGAGACACATGATATATTAACCACCTATATATTTTTTTTGGTGTATATAAATCACATTACTATATAATATTATTCTTAAAATAAATGTTATTTTTATTTACATGTCCATTTCAAAATATTTCTTGCATGGGGTTTATTGGTTAAAATATACCCAAATGTTAACAGAATTTTGTTTCAATTTTACCTCTTGGATACACATGTTATCTTATGAAACTATAATATTTTTGGATCTTATATATTTCCCCATTGACATGTTATATCATTAATAAACATCTTTACATGATTTTTTATACCTCGTGTGATTTTATTCTTTGGTTGGAATTAGGATTCAATGGTTACAACGTGGTCAGAGTTTCTACTATAATCTCATCATTTGTGGGGGATTATTTATGACTATACTTCTATTGATGAAATATTATGATATATTTAAAAATAGTAATAATTAATTTTATTCTCCTCTAGATAATGATTATTTCCTTATAAAAATGTTTCCAAGTCACTTTGAAATGACCATTTCGGTATGTTTTTTATTAAATAGATTTTAAAAATGTTTTAATTTTAAAAAATGAATTTAATATGTGTTTTTATGATTACATTACATATTTTCATTGTTTGTTTCTATTAAAATTTACTTCAAAATTATTTATGATTAAAAATGATCTTTTCAATGATGATAAGATATTTTCCTCGTGAAATTTATGGAATTTGAAATATTTGGAATCCTAATAATTTATGATTAAAAATGATTTATTGAATTTATTTAAAATTGAAAATTTCCACTTATATAATTTTAATTTTTGAAAAATTAGAAATATTGGGAATCCAAATAATTTAAAATATCTAATAATTCCCCCATAATTTAAAAAACATTATTATCTGCGAAGCTAATTAAAATTTATCACATTGTTTGAGAGAAAATTGAGTTTACTAATGGGATAAATATGAATAATAAGTGTAAAATGATCTATAAAATTTTTCAAATCCCATTTTATTGAAATATTTATTCTATATCTCATAATTGATTGATAAAGTTTCAATATTTGAGGCACATGGTGTAATTTATACCTCCAAATAGTTTTTACCATTTTGTATTTACAAAAAATGTCACTCATCCTCCACTGTAGAAGGGTACTCACCCACCATCACATATTATCACCTATAAAGTCATTTGAAATGTCCATAATTGGATCAAATAAACTCACAAACATACCATATTAATTAAATAGTCATTGCATTGGAATAAAATCTAAACAAGGAAGACTTTTAGTGAAAACCAAATAAAGATACCTGAAAAAGAGATAACATTCATCAATGAATGTTTTTGTTTAATTTCTTCCTCAAACCACTTTATTTGTATTTATATCATGATTATATAATTACCTCATTATCTTAACAAAAACATTCATTGATAAAAATTTTATAATGTTATTTTGAATATTTATTTTTTATATAACACATACCTTTATGTTATTCGTTGGATAAAAATATGATAATGTGGTTCTTGTGTACGGTGGACTACTGCATTGTGAAGTGTTGTGATTTGTTCACAATTTACATGAAATTTATTAAGTAAGAGTTTAATAAGAATATTTTATATATAATAAATAATAATTATGATTCATTTTTAATATATATATATATCATTTATTTTTCTCCCTTTCAATATGTCTAGAAAATTGAAAGTGTTCATGCGTACATATAGCTAACCATCTCCATGAACAGCTTATTTAATTTCCTATTTATATAATTTATTGACGTTATTTATATATATATAATGAATTTGTAAGATATTTTTTCAAGTTTTTAATTTTGTAAATAAAGAAATCAAGATCAAAGTAAGTTGACCAAAAATAACATTTAAAACATGTGCGAAAAACAAAGCAGTTATTTCTCAAAACATAAATAAACAGTGGGGATTTTAACCAAAGAGTTATATAATGTCATGAGTAAATCATATATGGTATTATATATATCAATATGGATCTATTATATATTATTTAAAAACTAATATTTATTATACAAGTTGTTTAAACAAGTAGGATGAGAGTCAAGACTTAATGTAAGTCGATTTCTAGTCTAACTTCTATTTCATTGAGACTTATTCCATAATCACCACTCATTTTATTTTTTTTGGGGTATATGATGCCCTGCAAAAATTTAAATCATGAATTTACATTAATTCAGTATATTATAATTTTATATTGACATTATTCATTCATGGGGCTCAGAATTTAAAATTTACTCAACTAATAAGGGATTTTTTATCAATTGTTACTTCTGTGGGGCCCATACTAATATCACCACCACATCATTATGTGTAATGTATAAAGAAACCATGGTTTTATTTTATAAATATACTCTAAAAATTTATTATTATTTTAAAATACAATTTATGGTCTCTCTAACATGGGGTTTACGGTTCAATACTTTCCAAAACAGTAAGAGACGTTTTATGAATTTTTGTTCTTTGAGACACAATTTATATTACGCACCATTATTCTATAACTAGGATTTCATATTTTTACATAGACCTGATATATCATGAATCTCATTCTCTTCATGATATTTTAATATTAATTTAATTTTATTCTTTAATTGGTATTAAGATTCAGTGTCACCAAATTGTTAAGAGTTTGTTGTTCTAATATCATTGTTTATGAGGATTGTTTATGATTATGCTTTCATTAATGAAATATTATGATCAGTATCTCAAGAATACTCATGATTTTTTATCATATTATTATTCATGATATATTCAAGTAATATTACCATTTTTTTCAATATTAATTAATATAATTTAGAAAATGTTTTTATGGTGATCAAATATTATCTCTCTCTTTATTGGAAAATATGTTTTCTTTGTAAAAAATGTTTTATAAAAAAAATTAACAATATTTTAAATGGTATTTAATGCTATTTTCACGGAATATTATTTAATTTTTTTTATTTTTCATGAAAATGTTTAACAAGGTTTTCAAATCCTCCTTTACAAATTCAGATGTAAATTTAAATCCAAAGGGTTTTGAAAAAAATTATATCTGATAAAAATTCAAAGAGGAAATAATAATTTACTTAGTGAATGTTTTTAATGATATTTTAAAATAATATTCCATAAAAGATAACATATTTTCATATATTTTATCTTTTAATAGTGATAAAACAAAAGAATTCCATTCATATTCTTTCTTGTAACGATCTATGTTTTGATAAAATTATGTTTATGGAAACAATTTATTTTTACGAGTAAATGGTGTTTGAATGAGATTGACATGGTACTCATTTTTCCATGATTAAATCTATTTATGAATGAATAGTTATTTTTATATGTTTTTATGATTATATGAATTTGTTTTTTTATTTATTTATATTGTGATTCAGGTATATTTATTATATGATGGGGGTGGCCTAGACCTTACCAGTTAAGCCTATAATAGTTTATATAATGGGGTGGCCAAGATATCATTAGGTGAGCCAATTATTGATTAAATTATTGGTGCACCAAGATATAAATCCAATGAATTGAATAAAGTTCTAGGTATCATGAGATAGAAATTACTTGAACATCGAGTGAACATGGTATAGTAATATATTGTTTGAATGGGATTTAATCATGGTTCAGTAATACAAGGTTTAATTGGGTTATGTTCTTGAGTTAGTAAAATAATTTTTCTTCTATGATACTCTTTGCAGTGAGCTAAGACTAATATGGAAATAATTTTTGATTCTTATTTTTATACCTGTAATATATGTCTTATGCCAATATTATTATCTCGTGGATCATGTTCTTTCTTTCTCTTATTATTTATGTATTATGGTCTCCAAACCATTATTTAATGACTCTTGAATATGATATTTGATATAAAGGGTAGGATATTAAAATATTATTCTCATGTTCACAGTCCCTTATCCTCATTTATTCTTACATATCTCTATTATTTACCCTTTCTATGCATCTGAGAACACCCATTATTTTGTTTCCTTTCCTGAATTTATAAAGAAATATTTTAAGTCTGAATAAAAACCAAAAAGAGATTTGTGGGAAAAATTGAATATAGTTCACCAAGTTATATGATTTTTCCTTGTATCAAGGACACTATACTATGATAGTCTTTATATATGTAATTTTTTAATTTTTTGAATATTCATCTAAATAGAAGAAATATCCTTCTATGAAAATCTATGGTATTTATAGTTGGTAACAAATTAACATTTTAATATTTTTATAAAACTAGGAAGAGAAAAATTAAGTGATATCCCTTTGGATATTTCTACATATATGTAAATGGATTCATCATTGTATATGAAATTGTCTAGTAATGTTTGTAATAGATTAAGTGAGTGGTTTCCAATTAAATGACTCAATATCAATATAATAAAAGTAAATGTTCCTCCTAAATAAATTTCACTATGGTTAACATCCCTAAAATCATTATATTGATCTGGTCTCAGTTAGGAACTGGTGCACAACAACAAGCCTTGTTGAACACCTTGTTTGAAACTCCCATGAGATATTCTTTTCAAATTGACAAAACTATTTATGAACTATCATGGTGGATTTAAAAAGGGTTTTACTACTAATAAATAAGGATAAACCTTTGGTTTTGTTTATTAAAGAAAAAAATTTATTTGTTTTGAAATCATATAGGTAACTTGTCATGATTATATGGTTTTCCACTATGATTAGTGTTTTGCACACCATTTGTTATAGTTTTCGTCAAGGGATGGAACAATAAGGATCATTTTTAATACAGAATTAAATGAAAAATGCGATGAAAATCCTCTTGAGAAACCAAAGGATATGGGATCTAGAATAAATTTTCATATTGATATGCCCAACTCAATTTATCTTGTTATAAATAATATTGAATGTCCAAATGATCATAAGAAGAAACAATGTTCTATTGAGTCATTTATGAGGAAACCTCCTCCTTATTTTAGTGGTTCAAATAATCCTTTATTTACAGAGAAATGGATTAGTACCACTAGAAATATATTTTCCATTATTCAGTGATCAGAGATTATATAATTTATTTTCAGTACATATCTTTTGGATGGTGAACTGGATCAGTGGTGGACTACAATTAAGAACATGAGGGAATAAAAAGAACATTAATCTATGGAATGGGTAATTTTTAAGGGGATATTTTTAGTAAGTAATTTACTTTTATTACATAAAACATAGATAGAGAAGGAGTTCCTTGAGGATAAGAAATGGGATGGCGAGTTTATTGGTATATATGTAGAAAATATTACCAGACGGCTAAGGTATGCTTCTGGTTTAATCATCATCTCTGGTAGATAAATCTATAAATTATTTTGTGGCATAAAACCAAAGCTTCGTTAGTCCTCGACTATAAGAGACTTTAGAAATTATGATAATGAATTTTTTTTCATTGAATATTGAAATGGAACTTGGGTATTCCCACCATTCCTAAGGTTTTAACTGGAAAAAAAAGATCAGGTCTCATGGATATTTAAATAGTGGAAAGAAAATCATGTAATCTATGTTCAATGAATATTGTAAAATGAATCAATGAAATTTTTTGAATAGATCTGAGAGGTTATGAAAATGTTTATTTTTAGGTCATCCATTCCTTGAATGTCAAAATATGATTAATGGTATTGTTTATGGAATTCTAAATAATTAAATTTTATCAACTTCACAACACATACTCTAGTATTTCAAGCACAAGGTGTTTGGGAATTATGGGAATCAATTCCACAATCTGAGTTCTAATATCAATGATAACTCATGAAAACCACAAAAGGGAAATGAAACGGGAAAATATCATGAAACTAAAATTAATGAATTGAATCATGATAATTAGGGCACACTTATCCTTCCCTCTTTAGCTATGGAATTTCATGTTTGATTTTTTATGAAAAAAACCCTTTGAAAATATTATTATTCAACTTTTTATTAACTTTATTTTGAATGTATTTAAATAAAATGATTCTATAATAATACAATAACATTTGATATTATATCAGTACAAGGATGGATTGGTGTTTCCAATTAAGATATTGTTAGAAAATTATATGACATTATTTAATGAATAAGTGCTTAATTATATTTTTGTTGTGTTATAAGGTAAACCATTAATATAATTATTTATGTTGAACTTTGAATTAGGTTTTATTTGTTAATGTATTATTTCTCCATATGAATTTTTATTCATATTCTATAACCTGTGATAAACACTTTGGTTTGATGATAAATGAATATAGGCTGAATGACTTATTATTGAATCTATGGATATTATGATCTGTAAGTTCATTCTAGATAAAAAATCACCTTCAATTAATGGAGTGAGATGTGAAGTGTAAAATGATCCAGGAAAAACAAAAGGGTCAAATTTTTATATGAAAAGTAAATTAAATCAGGTAAGTATATATCCTTGTAAAAATTATTCAACATTATTCAATGGATATTGAAATAAAACGTTTTTCTGTTATCATTATTTTAATGATATTAATTATATTTTTCTAAACACTATGGTTTATGGGTTTTTATAGATAATTTTATCTAGATCACTCACTTTCTTGTGAGAGTGATCTCTATGACTCTCCATAATTACTTATTCTTTTATTCCTTATACAAATCATTACAACCCATCTATATTCTCCTATGTGAAATCCTATTTATGGGATTCTTTGGGTAAAGGATATGTTTTAAAAAGTAATTTCTAAAATGATTTTTATTATTAATTTTTATGATGTTAGTATCTATGAAATTAACTTTATATATTCAAATGATTATGAACATTACACATTTCAAGGGAGAACTTTTTTTATGAGGGTAGAATGTAAAACCCATAGTTTTTATGAATATTATTTTAGATAAATATTCATCTATTGAAGGATTATTTTTCATGACACTCTAAGTAATTATTGTGTTACATGAAATAATTACTTTTTTCTCCTAGTACATGAAATAAAGAGTTCTATAGATATATTGTGTTAAATTCAAGAATTAGTTTTACAGAACAAAAATTTATAATTAATAATATTATTAAAATATTATTATATATCTCACATTACAATTGGACTGGTGGTTATGAAATGGATTAAAGAAATTATGAAAATTTGGTTTAGTAATGTTTATAAAAATAATTATTTGGAATCTAATTAATTTTAAATGAATGAAATATCCAATTGAAAATGATGAAGCTCATTTTTTGAAACTATTCAGAAACACATTTTATTGAAAAAATTAAAATAACCAATTTTGAAGAAATATTTAAATGAAATTAAAATATTATATATTAAATTAACTATTTAATATTCAACTTATATTTTTTTAGATAATATATAAGAATAAATCCAATTTTAAGAATAATATGATGATTTTTAAAAAAAGCAGTTTTAACAAATTATAATGGTGCACTTATTTTATAAATACATTCTGACAGTTTTATAAATTATATTTTAAATATTTTAATTATATTTTATATTGGAATGTTGAAATTATCATAGGATTAGTTTTTGGTATTTTGTTTAATATTATATTTTTGGATTAATAATGAAATATACTAAATTTTAATTGAAATTGACTTTTTGTAAAAAATATTTATATAGTTATTTTTTATTTTAAGTAGTATCTAATATTCAATTAGATAAATTATATATATACTAATAATGTTGTTTTCATTGTAATAATTTTAACATTGAAATTGTATATAAAATCATTTTAATCTTTTAAAATTTTTAACATTAAAAACTAGAGGTCTCATCCTGTATATGTGATTAATTTAAAATTAATTTCGTCCAAATATGATATTTTAATTTCTGAATTTTTTTAAATATTTATAATAAAAATATTAATTAATAATTTTCTATAATTAATTTATTACCGTAATTATAAGATAAACAAGATGAAATTATTCATGGTGATTTATAGATTAACATGTTTACGAAGGGGCTAAACATTAAACATAACACGAAAAATGACCTAGAAATGTTTAAAAACCTATTAAATTGAAATATTTTAACCATAATCACTTATTTTTTAATAATAGTTCACTATTTTTGAAACATGTCATAAGGTGGACTTCCCAAAAGGGTTTACCTTATATATTTTTAATAATGTCTCTCATCCTCTACTATAGAAGGGAATTCACCACCCAATCTTATCCATACCTCTTAATATATTTGTATCATACAATTATTTCTCAAATAAATTCCAAAATTCCCTCCCTTCATCTTATAATCCTTCTTATTGGGTATAAATCCCACCAAGTAAATACCATAGTGGAAAACAAATGGAGACTCCAAAAGAAGAGGTAACATTCCTCAACTAGTATTTTTGTTAATTTCTTCTTCAAACCCCATAAAATATTTTTATATCATGATTATATGACAGAATTATTATATTCAAAATAATGAGATTTTTTTGGTAAGGGTAGGACCTAATAATTCACACACTTCCTTTCAATGGGATACACAATCATCGTTAATGTGGGTAGTGGACTACCGCCTCACGATCTAATGTCATTCGTTCTTCCATTACCTCCTTCCATGGTTGGTAAAAATGAGTTGTTTATAGTTTATATATTTTATATATTATATTTATAACATTTCTATCAATTTATATATTTAATATATTTCATACCTTCATTCTATCAATTTTGTGAGAATGTGAGAATGTTGTTCAGGTGTTCAGCGGACTACCTTCTTGTGAAGGGATGTGATTTGTTCATTAATTAAATGGAACATATTATTTATGGGTTTAGTAGCCATATGGTAAAAATATTAAACAATATTTATAGTGTAAGGATAATATATATATATATATATATTAATTTCTTCCTTTCAAAATAACAATAAAATGTAAACAACAGACATCCATCCATATGGCCTACCGTCTCCAATAATGATGTATATCATTTCCTATTTCTATATTTTATAGATTATTATAAATAGATATATAATCAATGTATATTATATTTATTTTTGGTTTTAAATGCTTTAAATAATTAAATCATGATCAATATAAGATGACCAAAAATAACAAGTCAAAACATGTACAAAAAACAAAGCAGTTATTACTCGGATCATAACATTAACAGGTAATTATTAATAAAATAGTAATATAATTTCATAATTAAATCATATATTGTATTATATATATGAATATGTTTCATTAAAAATTTTATAATAAACTTATATATATCATATATAATGTTTCAACAAGTATGACAAGTGTCATGAATTCAAGTAAGGTGATTTCTATGCTATCTTTTATTTATGTGAGACATGTGTCATATTCACCACTCATTTATTTTTTTTGGTTTATATACTACCATATTACATTTTATATAATTAATTTTCATTATTTAATTTAATTTATATTTTCTATTTATTTTATTCTTTCATGGGGCTCATGGTTCAGATGTTATGCAAGTATTATGGAATTTATTTGTCACATTTACTTTAATGAGACACATGCTATATTAACCACCTATATTTTTTTGGTGTATATAAATCACATTACTATATAATATTATTCTTAAAATAAATGTTATTTTTATTTACATATCCATTTCAAAATATTTCTTACATGGGGTTTATTGGTTAAAATATACCCAAATGTTAAGATAATTTTTTCTCAATTTTACCTCTTGGATACACATGTTCTGTTATGAAAGTATAATATTTTTGGATCTTATATATTTCCCCATTTAAATTTTATATCATTAATAAACATCTTTACATGATTTTTTATACCTCATGTGATTTTATTTGTTGGTTGGAATTAGGATTCAATGGTTACAACGTGGTAAGAGTTTCTATTATAATCTCATCATTTGTGGGAGATTATTTATGATTATATTTCTATTGATGAAATATTATGATACATTTAAAAATAGTAATCATTAATTTTATTCTCCTCTAGATAATGATTATTTCATTAGAAAATTGTTTCCAAGTCACTTTGAAATGACCATTTCAGTACGTTTTAAACTAAATTTATTTTAAAAATGTTTTAATTTTAAAAAATGGTTTTAAAATGGTTTTTAAGATTACATTATATATTTTCATGGTTTTTTTCTATTAAAAATTACTTCAAAATTATTTATGATAAAAAATTCTTTTTTCCATGATGAGAAGATATTTTCTTCATGAAATTTCATAATTTTTTTTGAAATTTATTTTCCATCCATGATAAAATCCATTATTATGTTTTAATAGGGATATAATACAATTATAACATTCATATTCATCATCATAATGTTATCAGTTTTGATTTCATGATGTTTATGGAACCATTTTAGTTTCCTCAAGTTACTCATGTTCCAAAGATATTGACATAAAACCCATTTCACTTTGTTGGGATAATATGGTTATGAATGAATAATTATTTTTTTGTGTTTTTATGATGATATACAAGAAAATTATAATTTATTCATGTTTTGGTTTAAGGGAATTTCTTATATTATTTGGTGGCCTATATTTCCATGGGTAATCCTATAAAATCTTATTTTATGGGGTGAACTGGATAGCATCGAGTGAGACCGTTTTAGATTATATAATGAGTAAACCCAACTAGAACTCCAATTAATTTGGTAAATATTTATTTATCATGTGATAAACATAACTATAATATGGTGTGATGTCAGTCCAAAAATAGAGGGATAGAGAAGAAAGTTAACTTGGTTTAATAATAAATGGTTGTAACAAGTTGTGTACACAGTTCAACAAAAGAATTTTTCTACTATGATAGCATTGGAAGTAAGACTTAACTAATATGGAATTTATTTTATATGCTTATTTGTAAACAACTTATATATATATTTTTCTAATATTCTTCTCTCATGGATCAGATTCTATTATTCCCAAATGATTTTAATCCTATTATATGATAATCATTAATCCATAACCCTTGTATATGATTTTAGATACTAAGTGTGTGATCAAATAATTTTATTCTCATGTTCACATACAGTTTTTTCATGTTATTCTTATATATATAATTCGTTTAAATAATCTGATCTGCTGATATAACACTTTATTATGTTTCCTCTTTCTAGATTATGAAGCATGTTTTAATGTAGGTGTGCAAAATGGTATGATATTTGTTGGAAACATTGAATATCATCAACTATGTTAGAATATTGTATTCCATGATTCCTTAGACAATAACATATTATGGTCCTCAGGAATGTACATTTTTATTCGGGTGAATATTTAAATAAAAAATTAAATATCCATGTATTAAAATAATTTGTTATTATACTGACCCCCAACATAAGTCGTAGCATCCAATCTCACCATATGCTACCCAAAGAATCCTTTTCCATAACACCAAATCAAATCACATCTAGATAGTTGTAATTTTTAATACTAAATATCATAGAACATAAATGTCATTAAAACATAGAAGCTATAGTAGAAAAGATCTGGTATCCAGTTGTGTATCCTTCTTCGAGGATGTTCAGAAAAACACCCCTATGTAAATTTATGGGTGTCAGTATAAGGTGATCGACATTGATGGTGCATGTAAGGAAATCACAATGAAATAAAATATTTATATATAATCTCAAAGAACAAAATATCATCCTACTAGCTCAATATAAGAATATCATCACCACTCATGTCATCGCCATATTACCACACAAACTTCTGCACCCTCCCTAAAAAACAAAATGCATTACACCACACCATTAAACACAAACCACATTTCATCTTTTTCTCAATTAAATATATTTTCTTGATTTCACACTTCCAGTATGTCTCTATATAAATATATCATATATGTAACATCCCACCCCGACCCCATGGGATTGAGGAGGCGGTGAGGGATACTTGGCGTTATGTTATGTTCCCATGACGCCAAAGGCTGGCAATAAATGTCGAGGGATTCAAGATCAAGTTGGGGAACGATTTTACCTTCAGACAAAACCAACCAAACCATCTACTAACAGCCACTATATGGTGCATTTCAATAAGACACCCAATCATGTATTCCAAAAAACAGCCAAGTTGTTCCACAATACAACCCAAAACCAATATAACTATTCATGTAAACCAACATTAGAGTACAAGAGGAAACTAAACAACCAAAGCACCATGATCCATGACACATCCAATGCTCCAAACCTAGCTCCAAGCTCCAAGCTCTACCAAGACATCACAATGCACCACAAAAAAAGGTTGATGCATTACCTTTTCCCACATCATGGAACAGGACATCTGTAAAGAAACCAACATTCCAATGTAAGGGGTGAGTACTAAATATCCAAAGGATATCCTAAATGACTTCCCTACACACTCCACTAGGATAAAACCGTTAGCACATTTATATAAAACATTTTATATAAAATAATCACAAGTGAAACCATTACCTTAGGCCAACCATGCTCTTACCAAGCCATTACACCCAACCCAAGAAACCAAGGGAAATTCAAACAACAAGCCACAAACCATTCAAACATTTATACGTTATCACAACAATCCCATCTTGCAAAGCAATGCACAACAAGAAAACCATACAACCAAATGGTGGAGCTTTCATCCAACCCGTTCATCCATTCACACTAAATGTCACTTCTCGTCCACATACCATTGATGGTGGCCCTTCCATCCACTATCCATCCCCTTTTTTATAGTGGTACTTCTCTCTACTTTCACACAACTTTGAAACAAGCCAAATCCAACCATATAACCCAACAAGGTCACAACCACATGCAATCAACCAATTCCATTGCATATCCGTCCACTTCAATAAATCACCCATTTATTGAAAACCATTTTCCATGCCAAACAACATTTCAATAAAACAACACTTTAATTGAAAACTATTTCCATCAATCATTTTCCAAACTAACCATAACATCCCATTTTAAAATCTCCATTTTAAAATCCACAAGAACAACATTTCACTATAAAACCCCCCCTTTTACAAAAAAATCCCCAAAACATACCCAAAGTATTTCCATCTAATTTCGCATAACAATTCACAATTAATTTTTCAGCACAAAAATTAATTGTAACAA
This sequence comes from Viscum album, assembly GCA_963277665.1. NCBI lineage: Eukaryota > Viridiplantae > Streptophyta > Magnoliopsida > Santalales > Viscaceae > Viscum > Viscum album. Next base: position 917,796,928 of record OY728143.1, on the reverse strand, counting down.
TGTACCACTAGTTCTAACCAAGTGGATTCGAGAGAGAATCCACCTACATTAAGGGTTCCCGAGACATCGACCCATGAACAACCGCGCCTCAAATCTGGCGAACGCACCACCGAAACCTTTCTAGATCCCATTCCCTAACATCCAAAAGCCATAATATTAACATCCAAGGGAACCAAAACCCTAGATATACCCACAACAAGTGTAGATATTGAAAACCACGAAAGAGAGGGATGTAGATCTATAAGAAAACACAAGAGAAACAAGAGGAGAGATTTAATTGGGAAAAACGACCTTTAAACCGCCTTAAAACCCATTTGAAATGCTTCCTAATCAGGTGGGAGAGAACAATTAACCCCTGAGAACCCAAAATCCTGAGTGAGGCTCGAGTGGGACAACGATTGGAGTCAAATAGGTTAAGCCCGAGGGAGCCTAGAACTTATAACCCTATTTTTAAGTGGACTCATGGTTAGCCCGCATGGTTTGGAAAACCGTGAGCTAACCATGCACATTATACTACCTCGAGAGAAAGGGTCCACAATATTTCCTCGCACATTTTGGAAAACTGTGCACAGGCCATGGAAAGCCTACTGTCTCCCCTGCACGGTTTCCTGGAGAATCCGCACGGTTTCCACTAACCGTGCACAAACCGTGCACCCCTTTAAAGGCCTCCAAAATCCTCCAAATCTATTACAAACTATCCCAACCTCTTCCCAACTCATCCCATGCAATTTAAACACATAAAAATGCATAAAAAAGGCCATATACCTCAAACTGAGGGTACTACATTCTCCCCATCATTGGAATTTCTGTCCTCAAAAAGTAGTGAACTCGCCCTTTGCCGAAAGAGCTCGGAACAATACTCAACAATCTCTTTCTCCCGCACACAACATGAACTAAACCGATGATTTTACCATGAATGACTTTATCTTGCCTATCCAAAACCTGAACTTGCACGTGCACCAATGAAGCATTTGGTTCTAGCTCAACATGATCCCATCGAATCACATGGTCACGATCTGGCTGATACTTTTTCAACTACGACACATGAAACTCATTGTACTCCGCACAGAACCTAGGTTCCAAAGACAGATGATAATCCACATCACCAACCCACTCAATAATCTCAAAAGGCACAGTATACATTGGAGTTAACATTCCCTGCTATCGAATCTGACGATGTCCCATCCAAAGAGAGATCCTCATGAACACATGATCACTCACCTCGAAAGACAACGGCCATCAATGATGGTCCACATATGATTTCTAAAGACTCTGAGCCATCTCCATTATCTTCCGGATCAACATGATCTTCTCTGTTGCCTCATGGACCAGGCTCGGTCCAACCATCAAGGACTCACCAATTTCCACCCAACATAGTGGAGAACGACATGGATGGCCCTACAATGCTCAAACGGAGCAATCTGTATGGATTCCTGATAACTGTTATTGTATGAGAACTCAACCAATGACAAGTGCTCCTCCCAAGAGCCACCAAAAACCATGACACAAGCCTGTAACATATCCTCTGGAGTTTGTATCATCCTCTCGGATTGACCATCTGTCTGAGGCTGATATGCCTTACTCATTGTCAACTGTGTCCCAAGGGGTTGCTGCAAGGATTTCTAGAAATGAGATGTAAACCTCAGATCCCTATCTAATACAATCGAAACAGGAACACCATGCCTCTTAATCACCTCCCAGATTAAGGTTTTGGATAGATCCTCCACCGTATAAGATTCCATAATTTGGATGAAATGGGCCGGCTTTGTTAACTGATCCACTATCACCCAAATGGCATTGTGCTTTCTGACCATTCTTGGGATACTTGTAACAAAATCAATCACTATATTCTCCCACATCCAAATAGGGGTTGGGAAAGACTGCAACATTCCTGCTATCCTCTGATTCTCTGCCTTGACCTGCAGACAAGGCAAGAATCTCGAAACAAACTCAACCACTCTTCTTTTCATACCAGCCCACCAGAACTGCGCTTTCAACGCTTTATACATCTTTTGAATTCCAGGATGAACAACCCACCTAGAATGATGATATTCCCTGAGATGATCCTCCTGATAAGAAACTAGTACAACCATCTTATTCTGAAAACACAAATCTGAATCTCCATTCAGTTTGCAAACATCTATGGTCTCCCCACCATTGAGTCTCGACCCCATGGTCACACACTCAGGATCGGATTTCTGTGCCACTCTAACCAGGCCAACTAAGTCAAGAATCAACAAAACCAGAAATAAGACTACTTTATCTCCCTGGTCCTCACATTCCAACCGCATATTAGCTATAACCGACATCAACCACCACTGGTCTGATGCTGTTTCAACACCTGATCATATGATTTTCTACTTTATGCATCCACCACCAAATTTCTCTTACCCGATGTGTACATCAAGTCAAAATCAGACATCTATAGATATTACATCCATCACTTTTTCCTCAAGTTTAAATCCCTTTGTGATAATATGTAATTCATGATCTTATGATTTGTATATACCTTGAATTTCTCACCAAATAGATAATGACGCCACATTTTCAAAGCATGGACCAATGCTTCCAACTCCAAATCACGAGTTGGGTAGTTCTTCTCATGCACCCTCAACTGTCGTGAGCCATACACAACCACATGATTCCCTTGCATGAGAATGCACCCCATCCCTAATCCGAATGCATCACAATACACCACACACCCTTTTCCTGGTTCTGGCCAAACCAAGAATGGTGTTGATGTAAGGTGACCCTTTTTCTCTTCAAAACACTGCTGAAACTGTTCATACCACTGGAATGGAACATTCTTTCTTGTCAAACCATTCATCGGCAAAGAAAAACGTGAAAAATCATGAACAAATGCCGATAATACCCAGCTAGACCAAGAAAACTCAGTATCTCGAACACATTCTTTGGCGATTCCCATGAGATAACAACCTCTATCATTTTTGAATCCACTAAAACTCCCCTTACAGAACTGAAATAGCCATGAAAATGAATATCCTGTATCTAAAATCCACACTTTGACAATTTGGAATACAACCAATGATCCCTCAAGATCCCCAACACTTTCTCCAAGTGCTGCTCATGCTCCACCCTTGTCTTTGAATACACTAGAATGTCATCTACAAACACCACCACAAATGAATCCAGATATCTCTAAAATATCTGATTCATCAATGCCATAAACACCGTTGGCGCATTTGTTAGACCAAAGGGCATAACCACATATTCTTAATGTCCATATCTACTTCTGAAAGCTATTTTAGGAAAATACTCCTTCCTCACCAGCAATTGATGATATCCCGACGTCAGGTCAATTTTGGAGAACCACTGGGCTCCTATCAACTGTTCGAACAAATCATCAATTCATGGAAGTGGATATCTATTCATTATCATAACATGGTTATGTCTATGATAATAAAAATATAGCCTCAATGTTTTATCCACCTTTTTCACAAACAACACTGGCGCTTCCCACGAAGATGTGCTAGGCTGGGTAAACCCTTTGTTTTATAACTCGTCCAACTGTATTTCCAATTCCCACAATTCAGTAGATTCCATTCAGCAAGGAATAAGTGAGATAAGACTGGTCCCCGGAAGGAGATCAATCGTAAACTGCACTTCTCTTACGAGAGGTATCCCAGAAAATTATTTACAAAAAACATCCATGAACTAATTCACCAATGCTGAAAGAACACTCCGCTCAACCCCGTCTGCCGATTCCAATGAATATACCGCCAACTGATAAGATAACGTGCCCACAACTGGTGCCAAAAAACCCATTGCACCTTGCCTTTCATGCATCTCTCCTCTAAAGAGATGTCTAACACCATAGTGTGTCATAAAATCCATTTTCCGTGCATCAAAATCGATGTGTGACTTAAACGACACTACCCAATCCATTCCCCGGATTACATCATACCCATCCATAGCGAGCATTGAGAAATTCCACACTATCTCAACCTCTCCCACAACGATACAACATTCTCTACCCAAGATGGCTCAACACTCTCTTCGACCTAGAGGAGTTTGAAGTTTCAAAACTGAGGGAATCATTTCTACCCTTAAACCCAGCAAATCAACCACACGTGCAGCAATAAAAGTGTGTGAATCACCCATATCAAACAGTACATGCATCAAGGTATAATTTAAAAGAATAATACCTAACACAGTGGATGGTCCCGACTGATCATCCACCACAACCTACTTATCTCCGAACACATGCTTTATTGCCACACTTTTCTATTTATTGCTATGTTGAGGCGTCGTGGTATTCTGAAAATCAGCATGAACCACTTTACTCTATTGACAAGGGGTATGTTGATGTCCCCGTCCCATCAAAGCATATGACATCTGCGATCCCTAAGGAGTGTCACGCACACCCGACCTTAGAGCATTCCGACAATAACACTACAGATGCCCCATACGCTTACAATTATGACATGCTCGAGGTTGTGTCATAAAATCCTTCTTTATGTGGTTCTTAGAACCACGCTGAAAACATCTCGGCTTGCTCTGGGGAATCAGAGGAAGATTTACTGATCCTACCATCAGATTATATGCCATATTCCCACCCTGGGAATAAGTGTCCCACTTCTTCTTGAACCCAGCGTTAGAGTTTTTACTATTCCCCAAGGCTACCACCATGCTTCCTCCACCCGCATCACCCAAAAAATCCTGCTCAACCACCGAGGCTCTATTCACAATCTCTGTGTAATCATCTATACAAAAAATCTCTATATTTGAACAGATTTCTTGTCTTCACCCCGCTTGAAATATCCTTGACTTCAACAACCTGCTACCCACCACCTCAGATGCAAACCGCACTAAGTTCTTAAACATAGTTGCATACTCCGTCACAGACATAATCTCTTGATTCAAACTAAAGAAATCAGTCATACGCTGAATTATAAATGTATGTGGGTAGAATTGTTTGTTAAAAAATTTCTCAAATCCTTCCCACATCATACATTTGTCCGTCCCCGCTTGGACTACCAACTCCCACCACTGAAGGGCAAGATCTTCCAACATATATGTGGCCAACATCACTTTTAACTCTACCGGTGTTCCCAAGAACACAAAGATCTTGGTCATTCTATTTAACCATGATTCTGCCCTCTCTGGCTCTGAATCACCCCTGAAGATGGGTGGATTCTTTTTTTGAAAATGAACTGCATGATCCACATGTCTTGGTTCATCCAATTTATTTCCACTTTCCACAGCATGGAATGCTTGAACTATGCTTTTCACTAGCTGCTGGTTCACTTGAGGCTCAGGTGCTACCACATTCTTAGCAGCCTCCTCCGGTTGGTCTCTACGATGCCGACCCAGTGCCATTTCTATAAACATAAAACAAACAACCATGAGTCTCACTTCTGTAGACCTCATGAAATCCCATTTCAAATCATATTACCCAACACTATCACAACAAGTCTTTCAACAAGTTCATATTTCCCATGTTTCACCATTTTTGAAAATCATAGCATTTTAAAAATACCAAATTTATTCACATTACTATTTCACACAAAACCCATTTCTCAATTCAGCCAGTATATCATTATACCACAATGATATATGCATCCTAGAGGGAATTCATTCTACCATGCATACCATGCTCATCTCATTGGCTACACCCAACACAATGAGATATCCAATACCTATAAGTGTTTCCAAAACACGTATGTACCCAACTCCCTGGTAACATGAATTTCAGTATAAAAGGGTTAGCTATGTCCTTTAATGCTATACATTCCATCTTCCAACATTTCTAATCCTTGCTACCACCCCAACTAAAGGAATTTAACACACCTAATGTCAACACGGATTCCGAGAATCAACTCCAAAGGACCGAACAAACTGATACCACTTGTAACACCCTTCCCCTACCTAATTGGCTTGAGGAGGCGGTGAGGGCTAGTAGGCCTTATGAGATGTTCTTAAGATGCCAAAGGCTGGTAATAAATGCTGAGGGAATCAAGATCAAGTTGGGGAATGATTATCCCTTAAGACAAAACCAACCCAACCATCCACTAATAGCCCCTATATGATGCATGTCAAGAAAACACCCAAACATGTATTCCCAAAAACAACAAAGATGTTCCACAATACATCCCAAAATCACTATAACAAGACATTTCCACCAACATCAGAGTATAAGAGGAAACTAAAAAACCAAAGCACCATGATCCATGACACCTCCACAGCTCCACACCTAGCTCCAAGCTCCAAGCTCTACCAAGACAACACTACACACCACTAAAGTACGTTGATGCCTTACCTTTCCCACGTCACGATACACGACACCTACAATGACACCAACGTTCCAAAGCAGGGGGTGAGTACTAAAACTAAGTAGGATTTCCCCAAGGACATCCCTACACATTCCAGTATGATAAAACCGTTAGAACATTTATATAAAATATTTTATATAAAATAATCACAAGTGAAACCATTACCGTAGGCCAACCATGAACTTACCAAGCCATTCCACCCAACCCAAGCAACCAAGGTAAAGACAACAAGCCACAAACCATTCCAACATTTATACGTTATCACAACAAATCCATATTTAAAATAAATTCACAAAAAAATCATACAACCGAACGGTGGAGCTTCCGTCCAACCTATTCACCCATTCACACTAAGCGGCACTTCCCGTCCACTTACCATTGACGATGGCCCTTCTATCCACTATTCATCCCCTTTTTATAGTGGTACTTCACACAACTTCCATAAAACATTCAAAAAATCAAAATCCAGGCATATAACCCACCATGGTCACAACCACATGTAATCTACCAATTCCATTTCATATCCATCCAATTCAGTAAATCACCCATTTGATGAAAACCATTTTCCATGCCAAACAACATTTCAATAAAACAACATTTTTATTGAAAACCATTTCCATCAAACATTTTCACAATCAACCATAGAATCCCATTTTAAAATGTCTATTTTAAAATCCACAAGAATGGCATTTCACCATAAAACCCCATTTTCCCCAAAAATCCCCAAAACATCCCAAAAGGATTTCCAACCAATTTCACATAACAGTTCACAAGTAATTTTTCAGAACAACAATTATTTGTAACAAATAACCACTAGTTCTAGACAAGTGGAGTTGATAGAGAAGCCACCTACATTTAGGGTTCCCGAGAAATCCACCCACAAACTACCACGCCTTAAATCTGGCTAACACACCACCGAAACCTCTATAGATCCCTTTCCATGACATCCACAAGCAATAATATTAACATCCAAGGAAACCATAACCCTATATCTACACACAACAAGTTTAGATATAGAATACCATGAAAGAGAGGGATGTAGATCTAGAGGAAAACAAAAGAGAAACAAGAAGAGAGACTTACACGGGAAAACCACCTTCAACCCGCCTTGAAACCCCTTTGAAATGCTTCTAGATTGAGTGAGAGAGCACCCTTAACCCCTGAGAACCCAAAATACCAGGCGAGGATCGATTGGGAGGATGATTGGAGTGAAATAGGTTAATACCGAGGGAGCTCGGAACTTATAACCCCATTTTTAAGTGGCCGCATAGTTAGCCCGCACGGTTTGGGAAACTGTGCACTAACCGTGTGCACTCTACTTCCTCAAGAAAAAGTGTCTAGAAGGTTTCCTCACAAGGTTTGGAAAACTGTGTACAGGACATGAGAATCCTACTTTCTCCCCTACACGATTTCCTAGAGAATCTGCACAGTTTCCACTAACTGTGCTCAAACCGTGCACCCCTTTAAAGGCCTCCAAACCCATCCAAAACCATTCCAAACTCTCACAACCTCTTCCCAACTCATCACTTTCACATTAAACACATAAAAATGATTAAAAAAGGCCACATACCACAAACTAGGTGCTCTAAAATATATTTGTATTTAAAATTCACCTATATGTGGCATTCAGTTCATGTAGGTGGATATAAGATTAATAAACTGTAGTCCAAAACTACACTTGTACTTGGGTGTAGAAAAGAGGCGGTGTAGGGTAGATCACATGACGATCATTGGTTGGTCCAAAACCCATAAAAACCATTGAAAATTATTCCTTTTCTCTACAATTTAGGTTTGGTTTTTACTAAATCTAGGTAAATTAGGTCTTAAAGTGTACAAAATTTTGGGTTTGGGGTTAATTAAAAGGTATTGGAAGAGGATAATGTTATATAAAAATTGGGATAGACTGATGGTGTAGGGAGAAATTCAAGGAAATGAACACTGAATAACCATGGTGGAGTGAATTGTATCAACCAAAGCTAGAAAATACTCTTTGTTTTTTTAATTCAAAAAGTCAACAAATGAGTCTTGGCTTTTTGAAAGGAAGAATTTTAGTCTATTGTCCCTACCATGATCTTCTCTGACATGTTCATGCTCACACATTTTTCCCTATTATGGTTAGGGATAATGAAGTATAATAAGATTGAAACTTATTCAAAACTTAGTTAATATCCATATGGTTAACCAGTATCCATATTTATATAATCATTAGCTTCAAATAACCTCTACTCTCGACCCCTAACCCTATGAATATTATCCACACATGGAGGTGATGATCAAAATTAAGTAAATACTAAACATATTATTAATAACCAAGAAATATATGAGGAAGAAGTAATCATATGTAAAAAAACAATTAATAAATATAATATAATTGAAATAAAAAATAAATCGCATAAAAATCCCTTCATTTATAGAGAATCGATGAATAATTGTGAAAGATTGGGTTCAGAAAAAACAATTCTGTAGAAAAAAAAATATAGAATGGAAAATGAATCACAAAGGATGTAGAATGGTGGTTCAATGGATGATTATTAACCAAAAAATTGAAATGTAATTGACACAAAAACTAAATGAACGAATTAAAATAGATTAAAAATGAAATGAAATTATAATTGGAAAGAATTATGGAAAAACATGAAAAAAAGAATGTATGAAACACTCTCTATACACGATGTAGGGTTATGTTATTAATAGAATGGAAAATTACATAATCTTTAATTCATTCACAACATTTACAAGATTATGTTTTTTCTAACATGAAATATTTAACTCATTTTTTTCTGGAGGTCATGTATTTGACATCCACAGTTTCCACCGAAGAATTTGTTAGTATATTGGACAAGGTGTGACTTAAAAAGTTTGCACATCATGCTAACTCTTCACATCATTTATGTTCTTAACTTATAGTGGTATTGTTTTTTCTAAAATACATAATTCATGTAATGATTCAACACATCATGTATTGTATTCATAACATGTAATGGATTCATGATCTCGTCTATGGCGTAGCAGAATTATGTGAATGAGGAATACATGTCATCTATGTGGTACACTCTGTGGAAATCCTTTGTTCCAATTTTTATCATTCCTTCATATGAATAAAAATTTCCAAATTTGAACAAAAACAAAGTATGACCTAGTGTATTATCGAATAAATCATTAATAAGACTTTAATAAATTTATCCAATACATATATAAAATTTTATCTTATCAAATTTCCCCAAAATTTTTCAATTTCATGCCCTCATTGAAAAATAATATCAACTTTTATTCTAAAAGAAACAATTTTTAAAATAAGAAACATCTATTACAACTAAAAAAATAAAACTAAATGTAATAAAACAAATTTCATCCAAAATTAGTCTTACTATGAAAATCAGTTCGGTCTCATAGTTTATTTCTTTTTACATATTATTTATTCATTGAATTAAATTTTCAAAAAAATTCTTAAATTTAATATCCCTTTTCTAATTTATCTCACTGTGGATTTTCTCTCATCACTCAATGTAAAATTTAACTTGTGTTTTCTTCATACCATGATTATATGTTCCAAACTGTAGGATTTCATTTGTTCTAACTTCTCCACTTTATAGAGATAAATATAAAATCAATCATGGGCGTTTTATCCAAAATGGATCACATGACTCTAAGGCTAATGGGACTTGAGTGTAATTTTAAAATTAATCTCAAAATAATGGTAACCACTATATTATAACAGAAGATAAACATAAAGAATGAAATGAAGTGGCTCCTACAACCTCAAATTATGTCCACGCTCAAAATAGCTAAAAGTGCATCTGTGAATATATCATATAATTATTAAAATATATCCTGTCCCATTTCATTTTTATAATTCATGTTCCACACAGATCTCACATCTATCCCATAACCACATATGATCCAATATTGGATTCCTCAGTCTTGAAATGGTTATTTTTGACCTCCCAGATGCACAAAAAAATATTATTTTCTTTTACATTAAATATATTTTGAAAAGGAACATAATGGGTGTATAAAAATTACAAACATAATCACGCACCACAATATATTAGTTTATTGAAAATTACCCAACTAATTTACTTAATAATATCATCATGATTCCATAAATTTTGAAAAAATCTACTTCACTTTTTTAGAGTATAATCATGCATTAAACACAGTTTGGTGATGGAATGGATAATCATCTTATAATAGATCCAAAATAAAAAGGTTATTCATTTCTACTATGGTATAAAAAATAAAAAATGTAAGGTGTGACTTAGGAAAAAACTGTCTCAATAAATATTTCCTCATTCATATCCAATGTTTATTTGTTTAATAATATCCTTAGTAAGATCTAAATCAAATTTATTATTGGTTTAAATGTAACATATTTCACTCAATAAGTATGATAAAAAAATAATATAAAATCATACATAATACTCATGAGAATGTGGGTATTAAAAAATAACTAGAAATTTCTAAGGGTTTAAAATCAATTAATAAGAAAATAAAAATAATATTAAGAAATTTTTAACATAAATTAAATTAAAAATCCCATAAATCAGGAATAAATTCATAATATGTGTAAAACATGGTTATCAATAACTTTCAACAAAAAATTGACATGTATTTAATTGGTAGAAAGGATTAATAGTTTGAAATAATGATATTTGTGAAATATGACTCCTAAAATTTTAAATAAACAAACAATAATTCATGTGTATCAATAGTAAACCTCAATAATGACTTTATCACACCTGAGATAGCATCTACATTATTCCTGGAAATTATTGGAAGAGTGATATCAACAAAAGCAGAGAAAAAAATTAAATGATAGTTTTAATTGAAATTTGAGAATCAAGATATCGCTCTAGTGAATGCCATTTTATGTGAAAACATGTTTGATTTTGGGATGATTTTGGGTGAACTATAAAAAATATTTAGAAATAAAAAACCTATAATAGATCACACAATAGTTCATATGGTTAAAATAAGATGTAAGCTGTGAAATGGGAAGGTTCACATAGTGAAAAATAAATAAAATCAACTCTTATAAAAAAATGAATGTGAAGAATGTGATTTTTAGGTTGATATATGAAAATAATTATACCAATAGGAAAAAAATATAGTAATCAATTAATTGTAATAAAACGAATAAAAAATGGTTTCCTCTCATAAAATGAAAATAAATACATTATCATCTAGAAAGAGGGAGAAATGGGTTAGTTAGTTCCATCCATCTGCTCAGAAGTCAACTAAATCCAATAAGAACTAGTGGTGTTTCCATCAAGATCACATGGATGCATTTCAGTATCTACCACCTCCGGAGCGTTCTATGAATGAATAATTTACCAAAGGAGTATAATTTGGGGTCATCGTGGTGGGGATCTCTGTTAGGTAATGAACTAAAGTGATAAGTCCCCGATATGAAACTTGAAACCATCTAGATGTTTTTATATCTATGGTAGGAGTGCATAAGGTGGAATAATGGGAACATTAATTACCATAGATGAGGCGATTGTTCTAGAAATTTTTATAAGAACGCATAAATAATAAAGATAAATGTAAATAAGTAATTCCATTAAAAAAAATTATATAATAAATTATGTATAACCAGTATAATGGGGAATCATAGAAACAATTAAATAGAAAATAGTCCCAGATTGAGTATAGAGGGAGGGGTGTAATGGAAAACCAAAAGTCTTGTGAAAAATCATCAGCCACTGCATCTGTATCACCCTACCAAACAAAAAAATCTCTCTATGTGGACTCCTAAATTAATTTCCTCTTTGTAAATGAGATATGTTCTATGATGGTATCCAAATGTTCCATTAAATGAGAAGCTATCTCAATGGTTTGTGGTTGTGCGGTACCAATCTGGATGGTGCCATGTATTTTGCTGCTGGTTCGATGAAAGGAATATCGGTAAAGGGTGGGATGGTTGGGTCCTTGACCCACTAGGACTACTCTAAATTAAATCCTACATAAAAGTATGGTATGTATTCTTATAGGTGTAGTCAGACATGGTTGGAGGCAGTTCGATAATGAGAGTGGATGAAGGGTCGGATGAGGTAATTGGGTGGGATGTAGTAGTAGATTGTTGGAGAGGATGGATGAAGAATAGTGAATTCTTGTAAAATAGAACATCTTGGTGGAGGAAGATCTATCCCATGTTACCTAAAAAATAATTTTTAGTAGGAAATTAGTCAGATTTGATGGATGGGGTGGGTGTATATGTGGTAGGCAAAGTGGTGGGAGAAGTAATGACATGGTTAGGGGAGTGGGGACGGTGGTGGAAACATGGGTATGAAGATAGAGGCTAGTGAATTGGATAAAATAAATATGAATCGAGGGCCTCATAAGCATCCTCCACGTATGCTAGATCCCATTGATAGATGATACATATTTCATGAGTATCCCTATCTTGTGGAGAACCGGTTGGATGATACCCTCTATAGTTACAAGGGAGGTGTGGGGATGAGCGGCCTCGAATGCATCGATATTCCTTGCCAAATATGTGATGAAAGCTATGATCATCAATTTACTATGATTAATCATTTCCAAGGTCCGGTATAACTCACCAACCATTCTCTCTATATTAATGGATGGGAATTAAAGGGACATTTCATGGATTAAGAGGGTAGAACCTCAATGGGAGGTGTTCTTTGTGGTATGAGGATCATATATTACCTGACTGTCTCTGGAGATCCAAACCATAATTTGTGTATCCTCATACTTATTAGCATCAAGAAAAAATGATGGAATAATAGGATAAGTGATTATTTAATTGTAATAGATGTTTAGGCTATTTCTAAACACAACAAGGATAAGCTCAGATGGCCTACCTCCATATCTAATGTGAACAAAATTGATAAAAAATAGTAATGTGGGAAGGAACTTGATAAAAATCACTCAAAATGTATCTTCATAAACGTCGGTAAACAGGGATAGGTCCTAATAGAACATGAGTATAATGATGTAACATCCAACACCTTATCATTGTCTTGAGTCGAATCATAATTTCTACTAAGACATAGGCGTCTCCAACAAGACACCAATGGATGGAAGTAAATTCTAAGGTATATATAAATATATGGAGGATGATTTTAGCTTTTATAATAAAAAACCACAACCAATCCTATAAAATCAAAACCACTATTTGATACATGACTATAATGTAATACACTTCTATTTAGTTCCAGAAATACAATAATACCATGCTACACTATGAACAATATCAGAGTACCCAATATAGAAGACTTAGCTGAAGAACTCAAAAACTAAAAAGACATAACTCCATAGTTTCCAACATACACCATTCCCCAAATACAAAATCCTAATTTTAATTATCATGATACATAACTAAATTAATGATAAATCCTTCCTTTTATGATGTCTTTATAAACAATATCTACAAAATCACTAATGTTCAAAATTTGGATGTGAGTAATGAAATATAATAGATTTTCCCAAAATAACATCCATAATAAAACCACTATGATTGAATTCATTATCACATTTAAATGATAATATTTACATATAAAATTATATAAAAGACATTCAAATATGATATAACAAGGTAAGACTGGTTCCCAACAAAATATTTTCCATAGAAACCAACCAGAACAATTCATTCAAACAATTTCCAAAATTCCATTGTCAATATTCTATTCTCTTCCTCACATCCACACTTACACACATGCATTCCTAGATGACTATTTCATACTCATTAATGGTCACTCATCAGTCTAATTTTTTTTCAAAAGTTAATCATAAACTAGTACCCTAATGGGACATGATCTTTCAGCAAGATCACAGAAATGAAAATAAACACATGCCAACAAATTATTCCAAAACCATGAAATTTTTTTTCCAAATCATATCAATAAAACAAATTTTGTTATTTAAAACCGTACCAAAACAAACTTTTCTTAAAAACAACCCAAAAACCCAATTTTTAAGAAACAATTTTAAAATTATTCCACAATGAAATTTTCTTAAAAAGTCTACAATTTCAGAAATCCAAAAACCATCACTAATGAAGGTTTATACCAAGACTTAAACGACAATTTCACAATAAATTTCAAGATATTAATTTAATTTTAAACTAATTATCAATTTTATAATGAGAGGAGTCGATAGTGAATCCAACTACCTCATAAACTATGGCCAAAATGAGGAATGACATAAATTCATCACTAAAACAAGATTGAATCTCCAAAAACCCAACCTAGATCTTGATCCATAACATCAACATTGTAATATCTCATCATGACTAGAATTGAGTATCATAGATTTATACTAAAAATACTATATCTTGGAATATATGTGATATTAAAATAGTATATCTATGAAAAACATGATGAACAAAGACTTTCCATGCAATCTATCTTTCAACGCAACATGATTTGCCAACAGATCACTCCCACATCAATGGGGGAAGTCTCTAATGTTTTTGGGAGGAAGAAAAAAACATTCATGATTTCCCAAATGGAAAAGTTAATGTTTTAGAGTTAAATCCAATTGAGAACAATTTTTTATTATATAACTTTAAACCGTGTAGGGTTAGTCTCACAGTTAGTCAAATTGTGAGCTAATCGTAAAGACGCCTCTATCCCAAAAATATTGACTACTAAAAGGTGATTTGATGGTTTACAAAAATCATTCACCTAATATTATTCCTCCCCAAATCCCACTACATATATTTTCATAGTTTCTTATAAGAGTTTCATATTTTTTACAAACCATTCTCAAACTATGGACCTCCATAAATTACCCAAATATTTACAAAATTCTTTCAAAATCGACCAAAAATAACCAAAACAAATTAAATCATAATAATAAATAAATAAAGAATGAGTCACTTGGAACATGGGGTGAGACATTCTCCACAAAAGTTTAATGTACGTCCCCATAATGTAGAAAATAAGGAAATTATTGAAATAGATTGGGCCATTTCTTCTCAATTTACTTATCTCATTCCTAAGTGTCTTCTAAAACCCAACTAAGTTTCCAAAAAACCTACACTATACAATTTGTTTCCCAAAGAATTCTTTAACTTGGATATCTAGATGCTTTACCCGCATAAGACCCAATAAAGCATCTGGTTCTAAGTCAATCTGATCCCATCAAATCACATGTTCCGGATCAGGCTAATACTTCTTCAACTGAGATACATAAAAAACATTATACACTACACTAAATCGTGTTGGAAAAGATAATTTATATTCCACCTCACTAACCCATTAATGAATCTCAAATTAGTGTATGTATTGAAATGATAACATTCCCTTCTTCCCAAAATACCATTTCGGATACCTCTTATTGATTTTAAATAAACCATGACTAGTACCCTTGAATGAGAATGTTCATTGATGTCATTATGCATATGATTTATGATCACTCTTATATATCTCTATCCTTTTCATGATTTAATAAAACCTCTCTATTTTCACTTATACTGGTTATCGTCCAACAAATGAAGTCTGACACATTTTCAGACTACAATGTGGAGAATCAAAATAACACCCATAAAATGCATTAAAAATCCATATGAATTGAGTCCTAATAACTTCTATCATATATGAAATCTAATAATTGTATTTTAAATTCCCATGATACACTAAAATCCATTATAGAATCCCACTGTTGGTTGGAGTGGATACTCAAGAGGTGGGTGAATTGAGTTCTAATTAAAATTTCTGTTAAAATATTGTCTATTTAAAATCCCCCAATTTATAAAATAAGATAAACTGTAGTGAATTTATAAAGATTGTAAATGTTCACTTAGCTTCTCAAAGATTAATTAGGTCTCAGTTAATTTAACCACAAGATAAAAATTACTTTTGAAACTAACCTACTGATTTACAATAAGTGTAAACACTTTCTAATTTAACTAGCAATGTAGCTTTAAAATAGATTTGTATTTCAATGTAATAGTAGTAAAATAAATAAGATATATGTAGTATACTTTGAACATAAACTAAAGATGCACATTACATATAACAAGAGGTTCAGTCTCAAGCCGAGACTTAGTCCTCTCAAATTTATATAAATTTGATCCAAACCCTGGATCAGGGTTAACAATAGTTTACAAAATTGTCCAGGCCACGCAGGGACCTCTACCACTGTTCTTCATGGGAAAAAAACAATGGCCAGGCCACACAAGGACCTCTTCCACAGTTGACATGGGTAAACAAGAGTAAAGAGATTTGGAGTGAGGATTTTGATATCGTCCAGTTCAGTGCAGGTGATAGTGTGTGTATATGATATACAGAGTACACTACACTGCTCGAAAGTTAATAAATAAATCACTTAGAGAGAATAGATTAGATTTTAGAAATCTCTAGTGATTATCAATGCAGTTCTGGACTCTTTGGATTCATCCGGAATTCTTTTGAGTCCTTCTCTGGTTTTATTGTTGAAAAATAGAGTGTCGTAGTTAAGCTTGTGTTCTGCAGGAGTGAGAATGGTCTCTTGATTCGTCTTGTGTTCTTCAGTGGTGGTGGATTGCATTTATGAGAGTTCTTTGAAAGTCTTGAAATCTTTTTCTTTTTTAGGACTTCTATTCTAGTTCATCATAGCGCTCTCAAGTGTATGTATGTTCTTCTTGTCGTATCGTCGCACTTTTCAAGCTTCTCTTCTTTTTTGTGTACTGCATCTCAATCTTGCTTATATTCCACGTGTTCTGGTAGTAGGAATGATTCCCTTTTCATAGGTACGAGATACGGTTTCCTGACATGCCAACAACTATCACTGAATAACATTAATTGCATTAAAAACATCAAATATTACCGTTAGCATTATTTAAATAATATTGACAAAAAGTTAAGAAATGGTGTCACATTGATTATGTAAACGGTTTCTTCTTCACTGTATATGGTTCAAGGTATGAGCTTCACGGTATGAACTTCACGGTATGTACATGTCATGGTGTCTAGCTCACGGTGAGTCATTCATGGTGTCTAGTTCACAATGTCTGGGTCACGGGGTCTGGGTCACAGTGAGCCCTTCACGGTGTCTGGTTCACGGTGTCTGGTTCACGGTGTCTCGGTCACGGTGAGTCCTTCACGGTGTCTGGTTCACAGTGTCTGGGTCACGGTTTCTGTGTCACGGTGAGTCCTTCACGGTGTCTCTATAGTAAGACAAATATCTGTATTTAGACTTAGACAGTAATATGCAGAATATGGATTAAGTTTAATCATTTGAGACTAAGAGAACTTGAATCATAAATATAAAGGCGTGATAATATAAGTGAGATTTTTGATCATGCATAAGACTTGTAAATAATAAAGAGAGTAATTAACAACCATAAAGTTTATTATCATTAGAACATGATGTGTAGTTATTATTGAAATAGATTAACAGTAATAGGATTTGTGATCTTCTGCAATTAAGATTGAGCTTAATTAATAGTAATAGGATTTTTGATCATTAAAACATGATTAACAGAAGAGGAGTCCAGCAATCTCCTCCATTTTCATGATCACAAATCAGATACAGTCAGAAAATAAATGGAATTTAACATTAAAGAAACTAGAATATTAGAATAGAAAAAATTAAAGTATAATAGATTCTTTAATAACATATCTCATTATAGTACTGAAACTTGTAGTTTTTCTCCCCCTTTTACACTTAAATAATAATAGATTCATTAATAACATATAGCATTATAGTACTGACACTTCTAGTTATTCTCTCACTTTTGGGATTAAGAAAAACTAGAGAAAATGAAATGAAACAATTAATTTTGCATTAAAAAGGCTTCAGAAGAGAACATACAGGGTAAGTGAAAACATGAAACAACAAATGACATCCCATAAAAAAGAAAACAGTCCTTGGACGCTTCAGGGAACCACCTTTTCCTTGGCTTTATCAGCAGCATGAGTTGGTGCTGAGGTAGAAGAAGGCATAGATATGGTAGACAAAGAGGGAAAGGGTAGACCTTCAAAAACAGATGGAGCCAAAGTGGGAACAATAGAAGATCTAGGCAGTGGTTGGTCAAGAATGACTGGCCAGATATGATGAAGAGCTTGGATAACTGTCATGGAAGTTGAGGATAAGGTTGGTAGACTAGGTCTAAGGGGTGAAACAGCTGGAGAAACTATAGCAGTAATCTACACATGAAGATATGACATCAAAATATTGATGAAATCCGTAATGATTTCACCACCATATTGCATAGCCTTTTCAAAATCTTCTTTATTATCCATAAATTTTTCCAACTAGTGAACTCTGTATGTTTCTGAACATGAGATTTAAAAGCTTGAGTCACCGGAGGGATTCTCAAAATTTCCACAAGATATCTAAAGTGATCTGTCATATCACTTTTAGAGAAAATCCGGGTGAGATAAAAATTTATTTTCTTGGTGATCTCCTGTTGAGAATCATTGGCTATCTTAGAATGAACTCTAACCAAGTCCAATGCTCGATCACTGTTCTTAACCACTTCTGTCAAAGAAGGCTGATCCAAGCCACTGAAGGTACTCTGAAGTTCATCCTTGATTATGGATCTCAGCATAGAATCATCCAAAGAAGATGTGGAGGTCTGACTAGAAGCAGGTGAAGCCTTGACAGCTTTGGTTAGAACTTTGAGCTGTTTCAATACTTTTTTCAGGCATCCAGTGTATTCATCTGTAAGATTTTTCATATTTTCTACAATCTCCCTCATGCGTTCCAGCATCTTGGTGGGTCTTTTTCCAATCTTTTCATAAAAAGAAGGTAAATATGGATGAACTTGAGACATAATTTCCCTATCAAGGTGGGAATCAGATGGCTCAGGAGAAGCAACAGCAGGTGCAGGGGCAGAAACAGGAGCAGGCTATGATCTCAAAGATAACTCATTCTACAAGTTTGCTATCATATTTTTCAGATTTGCAACATCATCACTCAGCAGATTATTCTCAACTCTGACTTCTTGAATTTCTTGGATCATCCTTGGTTGAATATGAAATATAATATTTTCCAAGAGAATTTATGCATCTTATTGACTTAACTGAGTCACTGGATGAGGTTGAGTGGAGACAATTTTATCTACTCCAACTAACAAATTTTCTCCAAAAAAATTCAGATCATCTTTGGTCACAAAGGACTGTAGCTCAGGTAAGGGTATAGGTAAAGACAAAGGATCGGGTTCTGGTTGAGGTTCAGAGTCATCTTCAGACTCAGATTCTGATTCAGATTGGGGTTGGGGCTCTGGTTCTGGTTCTGGATGAGCTACAGACTTCAGTTGAAACAAAGAAGAAAGATCCATCCCAATTGTAGTCACTTTTTGTGACTCTTTCACATCATCAAAGCTTGGTAATTCATACCCACTGTACACAGAATATGTGACAGTAGGTTGAGAAGCTTCAGCAGATCCAACTACTATAATCTCATGGTTTTGAGGTTCTTCCCCTTCAAATTTCGCTTCCATTTCAGAGACTATATTCTTAGGAACATGGTCAAGATCCACAGGATCATCTCTAATCTCTTCAGAAAACTCTTGCCTTGCCAGCTGAAAGGAAATTTCCTTCCTCTCTTCAGTAGAGAGAATAATCTCAGGAACAGATTGTTCCACTGGTTGAGCTTGCAGACTTACTTCTTTCTCAACAGAAATATCCTCTTCAACAGGATCTGTCTCTAAGGTTTCTTTCTGTTCTGAATCAGGAAAAATAAAATTTCTTGTAGCCTTAGGATGAGTTTCTGGATTGACATCCTCATTAGAAGAAAGATTTTCCTCTTCTCTCAAACCAACAGAAACTTCCTCTCCTCATGGTATTTCAACAGGGATAATAGTAGGGACAACAGTTCTTTCTTTTTCAACAGGATTTGTTTCCATTGGAGGTCTTACAGCTTATTCTCTAGGAGATACATCAGCTGTTACTTCATCGTCTTCTTCTTCTGAATACTCAGCCACTTCATCTTGTTCCAAAACAGGATCAGATAGATTCTTAGGCCTTCTTGGATAGTAAATAGGATTATGCTTTTTATAGAGTTGATCATTATCCTCAACCCACTACTTCTTCCAGGGGTTCCAACTAATCTTCATCCTTCTGATGATAGGCATAGATAGGTAGAAATCAAAGTCCACTAACTTTTCTTCATTTGGTCCAACCATCCCTTTGGCAACTAACATAGATGAAATCATCCTTGAGTAAAACAAGGAGGTGGATTTGGAAGTGACTTTGATCAGCTCAAATTTATGGTTAATAACATACATACATAGGTTGATCTTATGTACATTCTTCAATAGGTGAATCAGGAACACATCCTGATACTTCATTATATTAAAATCTCCTTTTCTCGGACTAATCAAATTTTGAACAAATTTGAGCAGAAGTCTAGATTTTCCATATAGCTCTGCTGCAATGGACCTTCACTTGGTGCCATTACCAGTTAAGATTTCCAATGCATTTTCCAGATTGAAGATATCAGAAGATGGGGTAGGGTCTCTCTGGTAGTCTTCACAAACTCCTTCATGTGAAATTCTTAGGCATTCAACCCACAACCTCGAATAGAAAAAGCACTTCTGACCATTTATCCAGCTTTTCACCATAAATTATTTTCCAAACTCAAAAGAAAACTTCACATACTGAATGAAGTGAGATAAAAGCCTCGGTTAAATCGGCCTATTCTATCCATAGAACCATTCAAGCCATCCCTGTTCTTTTAAAACTTTCAAAACTAAAGACTTTCTAGACAACAACCACTCCGGGAAAAACTCTTTTTCAGGTACTACTATACAGCTTACCAAGTTTGGGTTCAGAGGTCCTTTAGGAGCTATCTTCCGTATCCTCTTCTATTTCTCAGAGATGCGCTTCACAGATGAGGGTGAAGATGGACACTTCATCCTTAGTACCCACGGAAAGTTTCGGTGAGAGGGAAGAGAAGGTTTAGGATAGAGTTCAGGTAAGGAATCGAATGAAAACCATAAGTTTTATCATTTGGGAATGTAAAACGTCATAAAAATAATAACGCGGGAAATCAAATAGCGGTGAAATAAAAATTACTGCGATACAAGTTAAAAATAAGAATATAAATAATCTTCACGGTGAGACCGTGAGTAGGCATTACGGTGTGATGAAAACTAGTCATCATGGTGAGATAGTTGGTAGTCGTCATGGTGAGAGAGTGAGCATATTGTGTAGTCACAGTGAGAGAGTGAGTTGATAGACTGTGAGCTTAAAGTCTTAACGGTGAGACCGTGAGCATGAAACAGTAACTGTAACACAGTGAGTATGAAACCGTAATGTAAAATACAATAAAGTATTAAACATTAAAATCAGTAATATATTTAATTGTGATTAATCATACCAAGATTATGTATGATGTAGTCTAATCTTTCAGAATGTAATGGTTTAGTGAATATATCAGTATGTTGATATTCAGTACCAATGAATTCCAAAGTGAAATCACCTTTTTGATTATGATCCCTCAAAAAGTGATGTCTTACATCAATATGTTTTGTTCAAGATTGAGAAACATTATTCTTAGAAATATTTATAGCACTTGTGTTGTCACAATATATTGGGACATGTCTGAATTGATATCCATAGTCTAGTAATGTGTGTTTCATCCACAAAATTCGTTCACAACAACTGCCAAGAGTTATGTATTCAGCCTCTACAGTAGATAATGCAACGGAATTTTGTTTCTCACTACACCATGATACTAGTGACTTGTCTAAAGGATGACACGTTCCAGATGTGCTTTTTATATCTAACTTACATCCAGAAAAATCAGCATCAGATCAAATGAATGTCCTCTGGGATAGAACAGTCCTAAATTGGGTGTATTTTTGAGGTATTTGAAAATTATCTTCACAAAGTTTAAATGTGACTCTTTAGGATTCTCTTGAAAATGAGTAGACATACACACACTAAACATAATATCTGGATGACTAGCAGTCATGTAGAGTAGACTTCCAATCATTCATCTATAAGTGGTTTTATCAACAGATTTACCATCTTCATCAAGATCCAACTTATAGGTGGTACTCATGGGAGTGTCACTAATTTTTTTGCTATTCAATCCAAAATGTTTCAAAAGATCTCTAGTATATTTACATTGAGTTAAAATAATTCCGTCATCATTTTGAAAGATTTGAAATCCATGAAATAATTTAAGTTCACCCATTAATCTCATTTCAAATTCATTTTTCATAATTTAAGAAAAATCAGTACATAGGGAATTTCATGAAGATCCAAAAATAATATCATCTAAATAAATTTGTACTACTAAAACATCTATAGAAATTCGTTTTATAAAAATTATAGGGTCAGCTATACCTTTTGTAAAACCTTTAGAAATTAGAAAAGTACTTAATCTATCATACAAAGCTCTTGGAGCATGCTTTAAACCATATAAAGCTTTTGATAATTTGAAAATATGATTTATATAATGAGGGTTTGAAAATCTAGGTGGTTTTTAAACAAAAACATCCTCAGCAATATATCCATTCACGAATTCACTCTTGACATCCATTTGATATAGTTTGAAATTTAGATGTGCAGCATAAGCAAGTGAAATCCTAATAGCTTCTAATCTGGATACTGGGAAAAAAGTCTCCTCATAGTCAATACCTTTTTCTTGACTATAGCCTTGTGCAACTAGCCTAGATTTATTTCTAACTATGTTTCCAGATTCACCTAAATTATTTCTAAACACCCATTTAGTGCCTATTGTGGAAGTGTCCTTAGGTCTTTCAACAAGATTCCAAACTTTATTTCTTTCAAAATGATTGAGTTCTTCTCGCATAACAATTACCCAAAATTTATCATTAATAGCATCATCAATGTTTTTAGGTTCAAGCTGTGACAAGAAGGCTTGATGTTCAACCTGATTTCTTAGATAAGCTCTAGTCTGTGTCCCTCTATCAAGATTTCCTACAACAACATCTAAATGATGATTCTTTAGAATTCTAGTTGATCTAGTAAAGGTAGGACTAGAAATTTCAGGTTCTTCTCTAGGTTCGGGTTCATTAAGAGAAGATTCTGGAATATGTCCAGAATTGGTTTTCTTTATAGCAGGTTCTTTATATTTTTCATTAAGGTCCAGAATAGATAAATCTTCTTCAAGATTTTCAAGAGAGGTTTTAGGCTCATGTGGATCAGATTCACCAAATTTGATGGGAATATATTCTTCCACACATTTGGTTATTTTATTGAAAACTATATAAGCATTGCTAGTTATGGAATATCCTAACAAGATTCTTTCATCACTCTTAGAAGCAAACTTATCAAGATTATCTTTTGTATTGAGAATAAATACTTTGTAGCCAAAGACTCTAAAGTAACTAACTTTAGGTTTTCTATTGTTGCACAACTCATATGGCTTCTTCTTAAGAACAGGTCTAATTAAGACACTATTAATAATATAACAAGCGGTATTCACATCTTCAGCCCAAAGGAAAATAGGCAGGTCATATTAATTAAGCATAGTTCTAGCAATTTCTTGCAGGGTTATATTTCTTCTTTCTACTACACCATTCTTCTAAGGTGTCCTAGGAGCAGAAAAGTTATGAATATATCCATTGTGTGAGAAATAGGATTCAAATTCATGATTTTCAAACTCACGACCATGTTCAGTTCTTAGAGTTTTAATCTTAAGTCCACTAAGATTTTCTATAGATTTGGAGTATTTAACAATGTAAGAACAAGCTTCAATTTTGTGAGATAAGAAGTATACCCAAGTATATCTAGAAAAGTCATCTAGTAGGACATAGAAATAATACTTCCCATTTAATCTAGAAACTCTAGATGCTCCAAACAAATCCATGTGAACCAACTCGACAGGTTTAGAAGTTGAAAATTCTTTCGTTGATTTAAAAGAAACTTTATGTGGCTTTCCCTTTTGACAGGGATTACAAACTTTGTCATTTGGAATCTCATGTTTAGGTAGGTCTCTAAATAAGTTCTTCCTTGATATTTTTCTAAGTGAATGTATATTACAGTGTCCTAATCTTCTATTCCATAACCAGGAATCTTTATGAAAAGCATTTAAGCAGGTAATATTTTTCTTAGCTAAGGAATTTAAATCAACTGCATAAAGATTTTCATTTCTTAGAGTAGAAAATACTAAAAAAAATTAGAGTTAAAAACATTACAGGAGTCATTTTCAAATTTTACATTAAAACCATAATCACATAATTGAGAAATACTTAACAGATTATATTTAAGTCCATCAACAAATAAAAATTTAGAAATTAAAACTGAATCAGTGTTACCAATTTGGCCTAGGCCGACGATCTTTCCTTTATAATTATCACCTAATGTGACATGACATCCATCAACCTTTATTAAACTTTTGAAGAATGAGTAATCCCCAGACATATGTCTTGAACATCCACTATCCAAATATCATGTCTTGTTGTGGTAAATCATCAAGTAGGTTTCCTACAAAACAGATTTAGATAGGAAATGATTTTGGTACCTAGATCTTCTTGGGTCGATAAAGGTTAGCAATCAGAGATTTTGGTCCCAAATTTGTCTTATGGGTCTCATATAATTTATAGAATCATAATATTTTTAAAGGTAAACTCTATTTTATTTATAACTATGTGAATAACTAGTTGAAGCATATAAATGTCCAGAACTAGAACTAGCTGTATTCTGTCCAGATTTAGGAATAAATCTATTCTTAGTAAGCTATCTCTATCCAGGTTAGAAGCCTATTATAGTAGTGTATTTTGGTGCAACTTGCTTTACTAGAATTTGAGTTAGTGTATCTTTTCAATTTTTGAACTTCTCTAAGTCCTTCCTAAGTTTCTCATTAGACATTTTCAGTTCAGTGTTCTCCTTTAACAGTTGAGAATTTTTCTATTTTTCAATTGTATGTTCAGTTTTAACAGTTGATGTGAGAGCATGATGTTTCATTAATGATTTGTATTTATCCTTAAGTTCATTGCATGTATCTTCCATAATATTACAGTATTCAAATAATTCCTCACTTGTCATGTTTTCAGAATCAAAATCAGATTCTGCATCATCTCCAGAATAATAAGAATTTAAAACAGGAGTATCTAAGGTTACCTCATATGTGTTTTTCATGAAACACATGTTGGCATGATTTCTTTCAGAATCAGACATTTCAGATTCACTTGTGCTGTCTTCAGAAGAACATCAGCTAGCCTTCATAGATTTCTTGTACTTACAGTCCTTGTAATCATATTTCTTCTTGAATTTTAACTTTGGGCAGTCTGATTTAATTGTCCTTTCCATTTTCACTCATAACAAACAACTTCATCACATTTATCTGCCTTTTTCCAATCCTTCTTCCAATGTCCCTTATTGTAATACTTTCATTTGTAATTTGATTTTCTGAAAAATCTCTTAAACTTTTTGGCTATCTGATCTATTTCAGCATCACTATCAGAGTCTGAATTTTCACTGCTTGAACGGTTAGTTTGTATTTGATATTTTTCTTTGTCCTTACACTTTGAAGTAGTATTCTTGAAATCCATAGATTTTCTCTTAGGTTCATCATCTTCCTCTTTATTCACCTTGAGTTCTTCCTCCTACATCATAAGAATACCAATGAGTTCTTTGACTGGTAGAGGAGCGATGTCACATGACTCTCTGATTGAAACAGATGTGCCTCTCCATCGGTCTGGTAAACATCTCAAGATTCTCATAATTTGTTCCTTTACTGGAACAGCCATTCCGAGTGAATTAATTTTATTTACTATCTCATTAAACCTGATATACATATTAGAAATAGGTTCATCAGTCTTCATTTTAAAATTATCATATTTAATAGAATAACTATTTAATCTAATTTCTTTAACGTAGGTTGTTACTTCATGAGAAACACCCAAAGTATCCCAAATTTCAAAAGCAGTTTTACAAGCAGAAATTCTATTAAACTCTTCATCTCTTAAAGCACATTACAGGGAATTCATGGATTTACAATTATTATTATAGTCAGTCGTTGTATGTTCATCCTAAGTTATTATTTCAATTTCTGGAATTTTATATTGTGACTCTATTGCAGTCCATATATCAAAACCCATGCCTTCTAAATGAATTTTTATTTTATGTTTCCACTGAGAATAGTTTGTACCATTGTAGAATGGTGACCTTTTAGTAGCAGCACCCTCTAGTCTGTTATCCATAGATAGATTTTAGAAAGATAATTTAAATAGATAAAATTTAGAACTAACAGAAATTTAAGATCTTTAAAGATGCAACTAAAATCACAGTTGAAAAACAGAGTATTTAAAAAATCATTAAACAACACAAGACTCTGATACCAAATGTTGGTTAGAGTGGATACTCAAGAGGGGGTGAATTGAGTTACAATTAAAATTTATGTTAAAATATTTTCTATTTAAAATGCCCCGATTTATAAAATAAATTAAATTGTAGTGAATTTATGCAGATTGTAAATGTTCACTTAGCTTCTCAAAGATTGATTAGGTCTCAGTTAATTTAACCACAATATCAAACTAACTTTTGAAACTAACCTACAAATTTACAATAAGTGTAAACACTTTCTAATTTAACTATCAAGGTAGGTTTAAAATAGTTTTGTATTTCAAAGAAATAGATGCGGAATAAATAAGATATATGAAGTATACTTTGGACTTAAACTAAAGATGCACAATAGATATAACAAGAGGTGCAGTCTCAAGTCGAGACTTAGTCCTCTCAAATTTATATAAATTTGATCCACACCCTCGATCGGTGTTAACAACAGTTTACAAAACTGTCCAGGCCATGCAGGGACCTCTACCACTATTCTTCATGGGAAATAAAACAAAGACCAGGCCACACAAGGACCTCTTCCACAGTTGACGTGGGTAAACAAGAGTTAAAAGATTTGGAGTGAGGATTTTCGTATCCTCCAGTTTAGTGTAGGAGAAGGTGTGTGTATTTGATATACATAGTACACCACACTACTCTAATGTTGTTAAATAAATCACTTATAGATAAAAGATAAGAGTTTAAAAAGCTCTATTGATTATCAATGCAGATCTGGACTCGTTGGATTCAGTAAGAATGCGTCTGAGTCCTTCTCTGATTTTTATGTTGAAAAATAGAGTGTCATAGTTAAGCTTGTGTTCTACAAGTGTGAGAATGATCTCTTGATTCATTTTGTGTTCTTCAGTGGTGTTGGATTGCATTCATGAGAGTTATTTGAAATTCTTGAAATCTCCTTCTTGTTCAGGACTGTTCTTCTAGTTTAGCACAGTTCTCTCGGGTGTACGTAAGTTCTTTTTGTTGTATCATCACCCATTTCTTGCTTCTCTTCTTTTTCGTGTACTTCATCTCAATCTTCCATATATTACACGAGATCTGGCAGTAGGAATGATTCCCTTTTCACAGGTATGAGATACAGTTTCATGACATGCCAACAACTATCATTAAATAAGATTAATTGCATTAAAAACATCAAATATGACCATTAGCACAATTTAAATAATATTGACAAAAAGTTAAGAAACGGTGTCACAATGATTATGTAAATGGTTTCTTCTTCATGGTATATGGTTCACGGTATGAGCTTCATGGTATGAACTTCACGGTATGTCCATGTCACGGTGTCTAGCTCACGGTGAGTCCTTCACAGTGTCTGGTTCATGGTGTCTGGGTCACGATGTCTGTGTCACGGTGAGTCCTTCATGGTGTATGGTTCACGGTGTCTAATTCATGATGTCTGTGCCACAGTGAGTCCTTCACGGTGTCTTGTTCACAGTGTCTCAGTCACGGTGTCTGGGTCACGGTGAGTCCATCACAGTGTCTCCAAACTTAGACAAATATCTGTATATAGACTTAGACAGTAATATGCCGAATATGGATTAAGTTTAATCATTAGAGAGTAAGAGAACATGAATCATAAATATAAAGGCATGATAATATAAGTGAGATTTTTGATCATTCATGAGACTTGTAAATAATAAAGAGAGTAATTAACATCCATAAGATTTGTTATCATTAAAACATGATGTGTAGTTATTATTGAAATTTGATTAACAGTAATAGGATTTGTGATCTTGTGCAATTATGATTGAGATTAATTAATAGTAATAGGATTTGTGATCATTAAAATATGATAAACACATGAGGATTCCAACACCCACGTCACGTCTTGTCATGTTTATATAATCCTTTAGGATTTTCCATATATCTAAGGATGATATACCATACTCATGGCCAAATATTTCATGAGGGATTGATATATGGATTTCTAGAAATGGTATGTAAAACATATACCACTATCAAAAAATATCCAAATTTTTCCTCCATGTCAATTTAACATTTCGTGGATGTATAATTTTCACAAGTCATCTTCTATATGAGGTTCATGAATATGGATGAAGAGGCCAAAATTTTTATGTTGATCCACCATCACCCATATGGAATTGTGTTATTATGAACATTTCATTCAGACCTGTAATAAAATTCATGGAAATATACTCCTCTTTACCAACAGGAATTCGTATATACTTCCACATAATTACCATTTTCTTGTGATCTACCTTAACATGATGAAAAACTAGACAGCTTGAAATAGACTCTACCACATTTCTTTTAATCTTGATACTTCAAAATAATACTTTAGATTCTTTATACATATTCTATATTGCATAATGAAAATTACATGATGAATATTTGTATACATGAAGGAGTTGTTTCTTAAAAGTCATGAGTATGACAATAGGAACTCAAAACTATAAAACTGAACTCCCATCCACATTTCATCCCTTAATGGGATCCCAAAATTTGAATTTTGATCTCATATCAACATATTATGAAAAAAAGATTGTGCCTCTTTATCTTTATTCATCAAATCAGGAAAAAAATAAACTAAAAAGAAAACTGCTACACTACCTCATTATTTACATTCCATGTGAATTTCATCTAAGGTCAGAATCAACTACCATTTATTTGAATATTAGTCTTTTAACTGATCATATGAATTTCTAGTTAATGCAACTTCAACTAAATTCCATATAATTGATGTATATGTTATCTTAGAGTCAAAAAATTAGAGATAATCTATTGGTATTTATTTAAATAGATTCAAACACCGTTGTCATAAAATATTTATTGAGCTCTTATGATCAATAAACACTCCAAATTTCTCCCCAAATAGGTAATGACACCATTCCTTAAATGAATAAACTATTGGATATGACTTGAAAATTTTTTGGGTAGTTATTATCGTGTTATATTAACTATAATGATCCATAAGAATCAACATGATCTTCCTACATGAGAACATATGTCAACCTATATCCTAACTAATCACATTACACCACACAACATTGTCAATATTTTAGAAATATAAAGATATGTGCTACTATAAGATGAACATTATGCTCATGAAAAGACTTCTAAAAATCAACATTTCATGGGAAAGGAATACTATTCCTTGTCAGATCAATCATATTTTAATGTATTTGTAAAAATTAATTAAAAAAACATCAGTGATAATCATAGATACCATGTATACAATATATCTCAAAACAATTCATTGGAATTTACAAAGAGATATTGGATTCTATCATTTATATATCTATATAAACACCATTTTCAAACATAACATTTCCACGAATATGTACCTATTTTATCCAATAAATAATTATTTAATTTAGCATACAAATGATAATCCTATAAAATTACCAACAATTCCACCAAGGGTTTCTCATGACCATCTATTTTCCTTAAATACACACATAGGTTATTCACAAAAACCACCATAGAAAAATCGAGATATGTACTAAATGTTTGATTCATAAATTTCAAAAATATAAATAGTGTATTCATATGACCAGAATGCATAACCAAATACACTAAATGGCCAAATCAACTCATGAATGATTCCTTTGAAATATGTATTCAATTTATGAAAGTGGATACCGATTCTTTATCATAACATGGTCATGCTTATGATAATCCTCACACATCTGAAGAGTTTCATTCAAATTTTTGAAAAAAAAAGATTGGTGTTACCCATAGAGAGATTCTAGGATTAATGATCCCTTTTCTTTTGAGCAATTAAAACTACACAGTAAATTATATTAATTCTATTTGATCCATCCAGTATGCTGAAAGATAAATAGAACTACTCCATCGAAGAGTTCAATAATAAACTCCACTTAACTTGTGGGTGGAAACGAAGAGAAATTTTCAAGAACATCTAAGAAAAGATCCATCAATGCTGTAAAAATTATATTCTCAATACCTTCCCTAAATTATAATGTCAAATATGACCACTACTATGAGATAGTTCCAATCATTAGTAAGAAAAATCATGTTGCACATTCCTTGATATTCTGTTTCGGTCTAAAGATATGTTTGACACCATCACCAGTTTCAAAACTATCCTTTTGAATATATCAATTGATGTGATCCCTGAAATATTTCAAACAATCTATACCTTGGATGATTTCATAGGCAACCATATGAAGATCATAGAAATACCATATAATCATATATCCATTAATAGTTATAGTATATGATTTACACATAAAGGATCGATATTCTCATTTACCATGTGGTTTTTTAAAATTCAACACAATATGCATCATCAAAACATTTAAACCCAACATATAAATATAATGGGAAGAAAACAATTAATGCGATTCACTCGTATGAAATAATGTTTACATAAGGGTATGTTTTAGAAGAATTATACCTCACAATGTTGACGGTCTTGGTCGATTGTCCACAGTCACCTACTCAGTTATATATAACTTCATACTCATAATACATTATTCATTATTTCCCAATTGAGATATCCCTTATTTAGAATCTTGATATTTCTATAATGGCCATTATTAGTCCAGTAATACTAATGATAATTATTCTGTTGTACTCATCCCATCTATACATATAATGTCTATGCCATAGGATAATTGTCCTGAATTCTTTCCCATGGAGCACTTTGACAATAGATATGATGATACCACATCTGTTTGTAATTATTTAATGATATAGGGGGTGTCTTACCATCTTTATTCACGTGAACAAAACACCGTTTTTTATAAACATCCATCTTTACTCTTGCATTTTGGAAGAATATTCACTGATCTCACCGTATGAATTTTGATTCATCCCACTACATTAATGATAGTTGTCCCTCTTTCACATTTTTACGGAATTAGAGTACCCGCCATTTTCCATATGTATCAACATGCTCTATCCAGTTGAATCTACCAATATATCATATTTTACCACCATCACTCTTCTGATCATCTTGGTATACTCCATTATAAAAATCATAAAAATCATTGACTGAATATTCTACCTCAACCCAAATTAAATAATACATACATATTGGGATCCAATATCATAAAATTTGGTTGTAATGTAGATTACATTAAATGACTTTTTATTTTAATATTTCATTGACAGTTTATCCTACTTAAATCTAAAAAAACTTTCATTATTGTAGTCTTAAACATGTGAGGATGGAATTTTTTTAGTAGTTATAAAAATTACTCCCAAGAAATGAATTTTTAATATTTTTCCTGAACATCTTAATCCCACCCCTGGTGTCAAACATAATCAAATATTTATGTTTCAAACTTGAATTTGTCTTCTAGTGTGAAAAGGAAATAGAAGATTTGATTCTTCCTATTTAACCACAACTCTTCCCTCTCTAGTTTAGAATTACCACGAAATACGGGTGGATTATAATTTTGAAACATAATGGAATGATCCTCTCTCCTTGTATCATCCCTTCTAATCCCTCTATCCATAACTTAAACAGATGGGGAAATACTTTTAACCAAATATGGGTTCACCTATGGCTCTGGTGAAACATCATTATTATAAATTTCTTCGGTTAGGTTTCTAGGATGCATTCTACGTGCCATTTTTATATACAAAAAAATTACATAAGTCCAATTATATAGATATAAATGCATATAAATTCTATTTTACAACATCATAATTACCACAACAATACTTCCCGAAAATAATCACTTTCATTGTTTGACAGCTTTTTTAAAATTACACCAATATTTTGAAAATCAAACTATTTTCAAAATACTCCTATCATGCCTATTTCAAAACAATTAATTAGATAATATTTCTCAATATTTTTCAAAAAACAAACATTTTTTCACTAAATGAATAATTATTACTAATAATGAAATATTCACTCTTGCTGGGATGTCATTTCTATCAATGCAAGTCATGCCTTTCTCATTTTCTAAGCCCATGAAAAAATAGATTATAACACCTATATGTGTCTCCAAAACACATATGTTACCAAATTCATGATGACATGATGTTTATAATTAATTGGTTAGATATGTCATCTTCTGGTCTACATTACATGTCCAGAAAATCTTACTCCTTTCTACCAACCCAACATAGGCATAAACCAGAATGAATTTTCAACTCATAGATGGACACAACGTATACCCAAGCAGTGAAAAAATTGATAGCACTTGTTACATTAGGATATTTGAATGAACCAAGACTGATATCATTTTTTCCTTCTTACCCCATATCATTTTATTTAGTGGAGCTGAAATTTTTACTAGTCCTTAGGCAACACCCCCGAGACAACAATGGTTAGAAAAGCATCTGAGGGAACATTAATGATTCAGGGGATAATATTCCCTTTTAAAAAAATAACCACAACCAAGCATTCCCTAATAAAAATTATTATATTGATCATGATAAAAATATTATAACGCTAAAATTAATTCCACGAATACAATAATTACAAAGCACACTAGGACGAATATTGGAATACTTACACAGAAGGCTAAACCACAAAACTAAAAGACTCTAAAGGCATTACTCCACATCTTCCAACTTGATCCAAACTTCATATCCACCATCCAGATCCAATGTATCATTATACATATCTAAATATTTGAGATACCTATAACTTACTTGTGTCTCCATAATCAATATCTACAAAATCAGAAATGTTCCAAATTTGGGTTTAGTAATGAAACTCAGTTGGTTTTCCCAAAATGAATTCATAACCCACGACACTAGTATAGAACATGTTATTACATTTTTGTAAAACAATTTATATAAAAAACTCTATAAAACTATTTAAAATAGGTTATTACAATAAAATCATGATTCACAAAAAAAATTATTTCCATTGAAAATATCCAACCAAGTCTATAAACCATTTCCAAAATACATTTGGAATAATAACAATCCATTCTACACATCCAAAAATATATTCCTAGGTGACAGTTTGATACTCATGTGTGATCATTCATTGATATATTGAGTCATAAAAATTTAACCATATACTAATTCCATAACGGAACATGCCCCATCCATTGGATCATGTCAATGAAAATGAGCATACACCACCAAATTATTCCTAACCCATGCCAAAAAACATTTCCAAACCACTTAAATAAAACAGATTTTTTTAAACCATACGACAAATTATTTTCCAAAAATCAACCCAAACCACCTATATCAATATCATTATTTTAAAATCATTCAATGAAGAACATTACACCAAAATTCCTTAATTTTATATATCCACAAAGCATCACCAAAGTATTTTTTTACCCAGAATTTCATATAAATTTCACAATAAATTTTAGTCAATTCAATAAATTTTAGACTAATACATCATTTTCTAATTATAGTATGCTCTATTTATGTCACCTACCATAGAAAATACGATGAAAAGAAGAATAACACAGATTTGATTATACAACTAGACTAATCTATGAAACCCACTCTATATGTTGTTCCATAACATAAACAAAGACATATATCATCCAAATTTGAATAAAATATCATATATAAATCCCCAAATGACTATATATATGGATCTAAGAGTTTTATTAAAAGTATATATAATAAAAAAACTAAGAAGAGATATATAACAAGAAATTTGGCCATTAACGCACCATGATTATCCCAAGAATAACTTACAGATTAAAGGGGAAAGTATCCACAATCATTGGGAGGAATACGAAATAAGTTAGGCTCATTTAGGATTAACAAAGTGTGATTTATATGTATATATAAGTGTAATATAATATTTATGATCTAACATTAAGCTGTGAAAAATTAGTCCCATGGTTAGGAAAACTATTCACTAAATATGAAAATGCCTATATCCCCAAAAGAATGGTTACTCCTAGGATATCTCATGGTTTTCCAAAGCCATGTGACTAATCGTTTTCTGACCAAAATCCCACTAAATATCTTTTTCTAACTTCTTTTTGCAATTCCTTGATTTTTAGTAACCATTTTCAAACCTTGCATATCTAGAAAAGCCCCAAAATCAATCCAAAATTCATTCAAAGCCTCCAAAACATCTCACAAATAATTTACACACATATGCCAAATAAAAACTGTTTTTAATAACATGAAATGTGTGGTGATACAATAAACCTCCAAATGAATGTTCACACACTAAAGTACCATGAGTTATAATGTATTGTGGATCTCCTTCATTCTGTCCTAGAGATGGTCCTACTAAATCTGATGCTGAGTGTAAAAAAAGTGTAAAATGGGATGAGGGTGAGGATGAGAATGACCATGAAATAGAATTCTAGAGACCCTTATTATTCATAAAGACAATACAAACATATCATAGCATTCTAAACCTATACTGGGATACTTAACAGTTAGTGATTTATTTATTTTCTATATCCATTAATTTTTCAAATCAGAATTCAGTAACTTTGCATTGGTACCCCTTGTATAATGATTTTGGAAAGTGTTGAGGATGAAAGGCGAGACGAACACCCTTGTCATAGGTGAAATGAAATTTGAACTCTTTTGATTAAAGGATCCCTTGTCAATATGAGGTAATTTCTCATTGTAAACATAAATTTTTACATTATCTTATTTCTTTTTAGCATGATGAATGGTTTGGAAATTCAATGACTCTTTAATTTTATAACAATCCAACATCTCATAGAATATAAAATTTTCTTTACCCACTCTAAAAATCAATTTCTCTACGATAATACCAATAAACCACATACCAATGATGATATATTTATTCCTATAATGAGGGGAATATTATTTTCTTCTTAAATACCCATAATAATGAAATCTATAAGGAAATTTAATTTCCTAACTTTTACTAAGATGGCCTTAAGAAATCCTTGAGGATTCATCACTGAGTGGATAGAAATTTATATTTACACCATTATATTTATTAATTAACCAAGTCCCAGCTTCTTATAAACAATCCATGGAATTATTTTGATACTTGTGATGAGATCATAAAAGACTTTTTCAATATTTAATTTATATATTGTGTATTTAATTGAGAAACTACTAGATTTTAGCATTTTCAAAGTCATCATTCACTAAAACATTTAAGATCATTGTTTATTTAATGAGATAGCTCCTAATTCCTCTATTTTCTTTTTTTTAGATACCAATTCCTTAATAAAATCTTTCATAAGTGGCTACATGATAAATTTTCTCCGTGAATGGGATATTGATATATAATTTCTTAAATATCTCAAAATATTATATTACCCTTATTTAGTATCATGTATAATCCATTTATGAAATGTGAGAGGGGGATTAAATGGCGGTGGTGAAACATATAAGACATCATTTTAGGATGTTTCGGAATTTAATCAATCTAAATTGAATATACATCTTGAATTATCTAATTACTAGAATCATCTGATTCTCTTAACGTTTTCCCACAACACTACTTAGATCTAGAAATTTAACAACTCCTCACACCTAACAAGGATAGATTTATATTAATCCCTTGGAAGAGATTATGTGTGACTATGAAATGTACCCATTAGAAAATTAGATGAATTCATAAATATCATCAACAATTGATGCTCTATTTTCATAGTGTAGTCCTATGGTTTCCCAGTTTATCTTCCTTGGTTGGCCTCCCTAGATCTATTTTTTCGAAAAAGAAGTGAAAATGTTTTCATTATTGGTTAAGATAGGTTCGTTTTTATCTCCTAATTGAATCTTGTGGAAAATATTATTGTTTTGTGGTTGGAATGTATTCATTTCTAGAAAAAGGATGTTTAATTTTTTTGTTTTAGACAAGTATATAGACCTTGTGGTAAGTATATAAATGTCCCTAATTACATTAATTTAAATTTCCACTCATGTTATAAAAGTACATGGTTTTTGTGATGTGGCTACTAAGCTGACCACTTATGATAGTTCTTCTATTGAAATTTATTCGGAAACTAGAATGGTTTTCCATATTTATTGTAATTAATGTAATTACAATAATTGATTTGAAATTACTCTAATCCTTCCTTGAATTATTGGTATGAATGTGGACATCCACACATCTCATAGGATTGATATTCCATTACAAGATAATGAAGGGGTAGTGGTGCATTACGTAATTGTAAGGAATTCATATTCTTTGTAAGGGCCTCTACATGGTATGCCAAGGTGCAGTCTCTTCATTATATGAAATCCCTACTAGGGAAGTCCTATTTCACTATTTCATAGACATTAATTATGAGATTATTCCTAGAGAATGTCTTGGATAACTTACGGAACCTTAAGAATTGATCTTCCATCAACAATGGTGTTTACTATAGTGCAGGATGTTCATTTTATTCCTTAATAATACATCTAATGTTTTATACACACAACCAGTATTTTAGGTGGGAACTTGATAGTTAGATCCAAAAATATATCCCATGCTTCTCATAATGATTATCCATCCACATAGGTGATGTTTTTAATTTCATATAGGTGATTACATGTCTAGATTTTGGTGAATTATATTACCATGAGCATAATTTCTTCTTTACCACATGTTATGAGAAACTTTGGATATTTATAATTAACAAATCAATGAGGCAGTCTTGTAAGGATAATGGTTAAGCACCCATTCTTATTGTGTACGATGAGATGTCCAGATTTTCAATGGTATTGAAACTCTCTATGAAATTGGAGATAAGTTCATGAGGGTATTCACATTGATGACCTATGAATTACCCCATATTCTAGATCATGTGAATGAGTCAAGGCTTAATTGAAAACAATTCACCTAAATTGGTGGGCACATAATACTAGGTGCAACACCACTTCGGGATAGAAATTCATAATCCAATATGGTGCACTCATGAAACGCTGATTGCACATCCTAGTTGTATGTTTGAACATATTGTATGTTTGTAGGGTGTGGTATTGCAAGATCATTACAGTCATCCATTGTAATGTGGTTGTGTAAAAAAATTATTATTTTTATCTTGAGATCGAAAATATTTTTCCGGGTGCTTCCAGGCTTAATGATTATGTCAAGGGTTCCTATAACATGAAATAGTGAGTAATAAGAGAGAGAAAGGGATTGAGAGGACTGAGGTTCACCTGAATAAGAAAAAGTGAAAAATGAAAAGGGTGAGTAATAAAGTAATAATGGAGTTTTTTTTGGTTATATGTTCTTCGTTTGAGGTTTACTATACCTAGAAAATAGAAATATTTGGAAACAGTGCAAAAATTTGATGTTCCCACATACATCACTTAATTAATGGGAGTGGGGGTAAGATTTGAAATTTATCAATGCAAACTTTACCTACTATTATATCATAGTAATGTGGACATGTGGGGTAAAACCCTTGATGATCACTAGATGGTCAGTAATAAAAAAACCAAAGGATTGTACTCCTCATGTTCACTCATTGGGTTTGGCTTTTACTATAACTAGGTATCTTGATTAATAATGAATATTAAACGATGGTTTCATGGATAATTTCATGGTTTAAGGAAATGGGTATTCCAAAATCAATATTTTTATAGATCAATAACATAAGAATAAACATTTTAAAAACCACAAAAATATTTCTTGGTCTATCCGATTAGGTCAACCTATACTAGAAAATACTCATTAGTCTTAATTAATTAACTACTGTAGCATAAAAATCGTAGCTTCTAGGTAGAATTTTTTTTAGGTTTTTGGTCCTACACTAATATTTCCTAGCAAAGTCAAGGAAATTCTATTTTCACCTCAGATGAAATGGAATAATGAAAATAATTAGATTTATAATTGTTAAAAATCTAGTTACTGGACATTTAGTTGCCCAGATATTCTCTTTATATATTCATTAGGTTCAAGCCGCCCATACTCTAAACCCCTACACCTAAGTGGATTATCCTTTCATGGCGGTGAAGTTAAAATGTAGGCAATTACCAAACATGATCTAAATAATAATAAAATATCTGAGATTGAATAAACTTATAATTTAAAAAACTAGTGACCAAAATATAGTATTTGAGAAAAATTTAAATCCAGTCAAGAACTCATTACCCATGAAGAAAAAATGAATAACAGTTCATGTATTGATATGACCAATAATTATCATTTAAAAATAATTTAAAATATAAACAGAATCACAAAATATGTAAAATTGGTTTATAAAGAATTATAATTAACCAAGAACTCAAAAGAATATGACAACAAACCTAATGGATTAAATAAAAAAAATTAAAAATGAAAAAATATGAAAATGAGAGAAAATGGTGGATAAAAAATGAGAGAAAAATAATTTATGAATAAATACATTGTAATAAGAATAGTGGGAAAATATTAATAAGCTAGTAAATTAAATAGTGTTTATGTCATGCATTTCATGTATTTGACTATGTCACTTCTTGATCCACATCATCATTTCATGTAGGTTTTCTACATATTTTCTATCTAAGATCAACAATTTCTATTAAAGAAATATTTCATATCATTAACCAAGTGAGACTTAAAACATTTAGTATCACGAAATCTCTACATGTCATGTATACAGTTCATTTTTCGTGGGATTCTTGTCTTTGAAATCTACAAGTCCTGAATGAATGTACATGTTGTGTATTGGATTCACATCATGTAAATGATTTATATGATGGAATGAGGCACTTAATGCATGTAGTGAATGTGGTAAACATGTCATGTATGTTATATATGGTGTGTAAAACCTATTTCTTCGATTTTCATAATTTATTCATTATAGTTAAAACTACGTAATTCCTCTAAAAACGAACATAAACCCAGTGAATTATAAAATAAATAATTAATCTGCCTTAAATAAATATTTCAAATAAATATATAATTTCATCTTATCAATTTGACAAAATTCCATTTAATCCTCTCACTTTTTTAATTATTTCTTCTATTGTCCAAACACACACAAACACTTTAATTAGTAATTATAAAAGATTATTCCATTAGTGATTGAGCATAAATAAAAAAACCACATAATGACAAGAATAACATAAATCCAATCAAAAATGTGATCTTCAACATCATTCCAACAAAACCCCACATCACCATAATTTTATATCCACCACTGTAACACCCCGAGCTTCCACGATACGCTTCTCATTCAATAATGCAATAGCCTGCATTGTAGGCAACTTCGAGTTCTAACACACCGCGACTAATCAAAGTAGCGGTTATGAATAGTAATACCAACTTTTTAAAATTATAGAAATTTTATATTTTAAAATGGACT
The DNA here is from genome assembly GCA_963277665.1 of Viscum album. Lineage (NCBI taxonomy): Eukaryota > Viridiplantae > Streptophyta > Magnoliopsida > Santalales > Viscaceae > Viscum > Viscum album. The sequence goes on along the minus strand of OY728143.1, from coordinate 917,757,265 downwards.
TCATTTTTGTATTATTAATATCAAAACTATCCAAAGTTGAATTTTTTGTAATTTTCTGAGAACTTCCAATTTTTATGAATAGTGAAAAATACTTAAAAACAACTTTTTTAATCAAAGTATTTTATAGTGATAAATTATACTATTGAGTGGTTTTAAATTATAATTAGAATATATTTTTACTATTTTTTTTCCAATGGTGGTCATTAGAATTAATTTCACTTTGAAATTGGACACAAGCAATTGTCAATCTTTTGATATATATTGTTTCTTAAAAACACGCTATTTGTTGTGACAGTGGGAATTAATTATAAAATTAATTAATGAAACTGATATGTTTGTAATTTTGTAAAATAGAAATAATTTTTGGATTTGTAATATCAATTATAGCTTAGGTTGAAATTTTGGAATTGTTCTGAAAAACTTCAATTTTTGATGAATAGTGAAACCACTAAGTGGTAGTTAAAAAACTGATTTTTCATTTAAATGAAACATTACCACATCTGTGATTTGATTTTCAAAACTCCGACATACATGGTTGTCATTAGTAAGTAAAAATTGGTTCAATGGGATAAAAATAATTTTTGGTGAATAGTAACTTTTAAGTTTAATTAATCGCGATTAAAGGTAATTTGTGAAATTTAAGGTAAAAATGATATTATAAAAATATTAAAATACCTTTACACTTGTCCTACCCCTATTGTATGTGTCAATTACGACCAAGAAAATCCATGGGTCAACTTGGGGACCCCATGGATCCACTTTGGTAGGAAAAGGACATAAATAACTTTTTATTTAATGTTAAAATAAAAAGGTCACAAACAAGAGTTGTTTTTCTAAAACAATTTTTAAATGAGGTTATTCAAGTCATATTTTTGACTATAAATATTAATTAGAAAGCTAAAAATATTTCCTAAATCATTATATATTTTTTATAATTTTTAGACATTAAATAAATTAAATTATTTATGACACCATGATGATGCAACGATTACCTCATTAATTAACGATTTTAATAAAATGGAAGGATAATGTAAACTCTAAGCATTAAACTTGTCCAAAGTCTATTGGATGAGAACATTTAGAACCCTTATCACCTTAGCCTAGAAATATATAAGTGTGGGACCATTAGAATCCGAAAAAGCATTTCATAATAATGTAACATTTCAATCATTCCAAGAGTGCCCATCCTCTCCTCTTATAAAAGGCCCGCACCACTACCACTTTATTCACACCATCAAGCCTTTTGGCTCGTCCAACCTCTGCCCAAATAATCTCCCAACTTCCCTACATTACCCCTAGAAGCATCACTTTGGGCATAATTTTTCCCAAGGATGCCTTTGGCTCAAATCAAAAGAGTTACCTGATTTTAAGGTTATGTCTTCTCTTATGTTATTTTGTTTTATTTTTCTTATCCCACCCCTTAAACTATTTTTATTCCTTTCTTTTGTAACAACACCAGTATCTAAAATATACTAGGATATTTTTATGATAAGGATTTGGTTTACACTTACACACACCTTCGTCTAATGGTTAAAGAACATACTGTTTCTGTGGGTGGTGAAATACTGTATCACGAAACGATGATTGTTCAATATTCTTTTAACACCTCTAATGGTGGCCATTTTTATGACAATATTTTCATATATGATATATATATTATTTTTCTGTTTTCCTTATGCTTCTGTATTTCTCATTTGTGGCATACTTTATGATTTCCATTATGGGTAAACGCGATAATTTCATTTTAGGAAGTGCGGACTACCGCCCCCTCAATGTTATTTGAATCATTAATGCCATATGTGGGATGTATAAAGGATGGAGTAAATGATATTTTATATGATATTATACTGGAATTATAATACAACTTTATACTATTATTATTTCATTCCATTAAATATGAAATAGAAATGAAAGTAGCGTTCATGCGTACGTACGGCTTACCGTCTCCATGAACGGTGCATTTCATTTCTTACCTCTAAATGTTTTGTAATATTATAAATGAATGTATATACTGGATATATATGATATATATGATATCTACATAATGATTATAATTCTGGATATAATGGATATTTCACCACATTAACAACTTGTAATTATAAGAAGTTTATTTTTGACTCAAGTACCTAAGATTGACAAAACGACCATTATAAACTTAAATAATTACATAATGTTCATGACATGGTAATAAGTGATATAAAAGGAATAATGAACATGAAAAGGTTCTTAATAAGGTAGAGATTAACTCTAGTTTATTATTCATGAGATCAAAGAACGGTCGAGTGAATTCGGACACGACGTAAGAGAATTTTTTAACCCAATTTCCATTCTTTGGGTTAATATCCTACTTTCAAATTATGTCATGATATTATTATGTCCTATCTTGTATTTGTACTTTATTCTTGTGTACTTATAGTGAATACACATAATAGATCTACTTTATTTAAAAAAATGATCTTTGTAAGGGTCTTCGTCTCAATCTCCTTTCATTGAGGCATATTTTGTTTTATACACAAATTTCTTTTATACGGTGGATAAACCCCTTTGACTATGACTTTTACTGAAAAAGGAATCTTTTTTTACAAAGCGTTTTACTAAACAACAAAAGGAATGTTTTTGTCTTGCGTATGCGGCGACAACGACTTCTCCGCCGCTGTGACCATTATTTGTGTTTCAGCTTCCTCTACAATCCATAACTATTTTTAATGAAAAATAAATAAAAAGTTTTAACTTTCTTTTATTTTCGTATTGAAAATGGTTTTGAAAGTGTATTTATTATATCAATGTGTTGTATTGATATCTTGTGATTGAAATGTGGAAATTTTATGTTTCTTTTATGCATGTTTTATGTGATACGATTATGTTATGGTTTATGATATGTCTAAACCTATTCATATGAGGAATACATTGGACTTAATAAGTGATGGGTGGAGCCCGCTACAGCTCCTCGATGCATCTGTAGGTCTCCTGAGACAAACTAGTGACTTGGCATGAGGCCTTGGAAAAATCTTATTTTTGGTCTTGGCACGAGGCCTTGGCTATGTGGTTATGATAGTCTGGCGTTATGCATTCCATCATTATGAAAGTGGTTATTGATATTGCATGGGATTATTCGACTAGTGGAATATCCATTTGATTAAGTAAATGGAATTATTTAATTTTATTTTTTCCATATCATGCTGAAGTTCAAGTTTCAAAAGGATTTTGTTTTATTTATACATTTCCTTAAATGTTAATGTTTATTTATGAAAGCTTCCGCAATATTGTTATCCTTACTGAGCATCTGAGCTCACCCCTTTCAATGTTTTAATATTTTCCAGGATGTGAAGAAGTATTTTATGAATGACCTGCAGGGATAGTCAGAAGATGATATGAGTGTGGACTATGGAGACTTTATTATTTTAGTTTTTCACTTTATGATGTAATGTAACATTTATGAATGTATCTAGTGTTTCCAAGGCTACTAAACTAACCGGTCTTTCGAGACTAGATCTTTTGTGATCATGCCAATGTTACGAAGTAATGCACCGACTCTGGGTAGCTGGGGTCAGGGCGCTATAGTTGGTATCAGAGGCAGTTTAGTACTAACCTTGGATGCTAGATTTAGATAAACTCTGATTAGAACACATAGCCCGAAAATAGAATTTGAGGATTAGTATAGAAGAACTTCCTATAATTTTGGTATTATAGAGATTTTGTGAGTTTTCCGAAATAATACATCCCTGTCTGGATACGAGCAGGTAGAGGCGGCTCTGGCATAAATGTAACTAGGGGTAAAACCCGAAAACACCACTTTGAGATAGACTCGAATGAGAACTGGTGCATGACAATGGGCTTTGCTGCACTCTTGGTTACGACACTCCTAGGGGATATGGTTAGGATAATTCTCATTTTTTTACAAGCTACTATGAAGGTTTATGAGTATATATTTACTCAAATAAAACATTTTTATGGATTATATCCATAAATAGTTCAATTTATGTTAAGTATTTTACAAGTATGGAATTGTGTATTTTGATTCATAAACTAATATAGTTTATGCCATTGTTTATAAATGGTTCCTAGTGGAAGGAATGGAAACTGTATCAATGCACGCACTCCGTGTAGGGATTGCCCTCTTGCTCAAGATAATTATTGTGGATCTTGAGATACAACTGGTGCTGATCAACTTATTACCATACTGGGAAAACTCACTCAGGTTATGAATAATAACCTTACTCATTTGGAGCACCCTGATCCGCAACGTGGAGGATCAATGTTAGACCGCTTCATGAGGCAACAACCACCAACATTTAATAGGGGTACGAATCCATTAGTCGCTAAGCAATGGATAAACTCCTTAGAAAAAATATTCCATGCCTTGGGGAGTAGCGAAAGGGGGAAGGATGTCATGTCAGTCTACCGCCTCACTGGAGATTCCGATCAATGGTGGTCGCTGATTCAAAACACATAAGAAGATGAAGAAGTATCAAATATGGAATGGAGAGAGTTCAAAGATCTTTTCTTAGAAAAATACTTTCCACATGACCATGGATCAGATATGGAAAGACAATTTTTGAGACTGAGACAAAAGGAGGATGAGAATGTCGCAAAGTATGAGGCCAACTTTACAAGGTTAGCGAGGCATGCTGTAGATTATATACGTAACCCAAGATGTAAGATTGATCATTTCTTTGATGGGTTAAAACCATTTCTCCGTCGAGCATTAGTATCACAATCTTTCTCAACGTACGAAGATATAGTCTCATGATCTATCAAGACAGAAAAGGAATTCTCTAAGTCTTATGACAACAAAGTAAAGCAAGTGAAGAAGAGAACGGTGGAACAAGAGACAAATAAAGGGAAAAAGGGAAAAAAGGATTTTCCATTATGCGGTAATTGTGGGAAGAATCACCCTGGTACTTGCCTAAAGGGAATGGGAGTTTGTTACAAATGTGGAGAAAAAGGTCACCAGGCTCGTGATTGTAAGGGAAAGAAAGAGGCTATCAATGTATAATGCTACAATTGTAGGGGCATTATGCAATTGAATGTCCTAAGTGTCAGGGAAACATACCTCAGAAAAGGCCAAGGGATCAAGGACAATCTTATGCTATTACTATAGTAGAAGTGGAATAATTAATGTATTGGTGCTTTTGGACTCATGGATTATATTCTGGTTATATGGATAATGTGATATATATAAGGATTGTATTGTAGTACTTGTTTCTTTTCATTAAGTTTTAAATATGATGAAGGTAATAATATTTTTAGAATGTGACAATAAGTGAAACATTACTTTGTTTGCGGAATCTGATAAATTGATTTTGGAATTAAGAGACCTTTTAGAGAAAGTCTGGACAAAGGTATTTTGGATAACTATAAAGGTTGGGATGGATTATGTTGAACTTTCAATATTATTGTTTCAGGTTAAAACATTTCTGAATGATTATTTTTGGAATATTATAATACTATAGTTTTAGGAAAAGGACAACCTACAGGGTGGGGCATAACCCGTCGCGTCGGACAATGTTGTAGGAATCGAACCCACAACCATAGTGTGATAGGCCTTTATTACCTACCACTAGCCTACAGGAAGTCCCTGGTTATTAAAAAATATTTTTCCTAATCTAAATGGTATGTGGTGATATTTATAACCTTATACAATTAGGATAAATAAAATATTTTTGAGTTGTGTTACAATTTGGAGTGAAAGATGGGTTTGTGGTAAAAATTTATTAAGGAATGAAAGTCTACAATACAAGTAAGTATATTACCTTATGTTCTTAGAAAATATCTTAAATAAATTCCTCAACTTTATAAAAGGTAAATTAAACCAAAAACGTTGTCGATTAAATTTTCCAACTGGGGAATCAATGACCGTATTACTAATCACAAGTTTGTGATTTTCTTATTGTTAACTTCTCCTAATCCTATTTTCTAAAACTCTCCACCAGAACATGCTGGTTTGTTTTTCTTCCATATCCATATTTTCATAGAATCCTAGTATGGGCTATCTCGGGTGACCTTTGTACTTCTCTTTATTTCTTTTAATGTTATATTCTTATTAACCCTATTTCCGATGTGGGTTTTCCACAAAGGTATTTTCTATTTTCAACCATTTATTTTCAATGAAAAAATTAAAATTGCGAGGATGCAATTTATTGAAGGAGGGGAGAATGTAACACCCCGAGCTTCCACGATACGCTTCTCATTCAATAATGCAATGACTTGCATTGTACGCAACTTCGAGTTCTAACACACCACGACTAATCAAAGTAGTCGTTATGAATAGTAATACCCACTTTTTAAAATTATAGAAATTTTATATTTCAAAATGGACTTTGTTTTTTTATTAGTAATATCAACATTATCCAAAGTTGAATTTTTTGTAATTTTTTGAGAACTTCCAATTTTTATGAATAGTGAAAAATACATAAAAACAAATTTTTTAATCAAAGTATTTTATAGTGATAAATTATACTATTGAGTGGTTTTAAAGTATAATTAGAAAATATTTTTAATATTTTATCCAATGGTGGTCATTATAATTAATTTCACTTTGAAATTGGACATAAACAATTGTCAATCTATTGATATATATTGTTTATTAAAAACACTCTATTTGTTGTGACAGCAGGAATTAATTATAAAATTAATTAATGCAACTTATATGTTTGGAATTTTGTAAAATAGAAATCATTTTTGGATTTGGAATATCAATTATATCTTAGGGTAAAATTTCGGCATTGTTCTGAAAAACATCAATTTTTTATGAATAGTGAAACCACTAAGTGGTAGTTAAAAAACTGATTTTTCATTTAAATGAAACATTACCACTTCTTTGATTTTATTTTCAAAAATTTGACATATATGGTTTTCATTATTAAGTAAAATGTGGTTCAATGGTTTAAAAATAATTTTTGGTGAATATTATCTTTTAAGTTTAATTAATCGCGATTAAAGGTAATTAGTGAAATTTAAGGTAAAAATGATATTATAAAAATATGAAAATACCTTTACACTTGTCCTACCCCTATTGGATGTCTCATGGCCGACCAAGACAATCCATGGGTCAACTTGGGGACTCCATGGAGACACTTTGGTAGGAAAAGTACATAAATAACTTTTTTTTAATGTTAAAATAAAAAGGTCACAAACAAGAGTTGTTTTACTAAAACAATTTATAAATGGGGTTATACAAGTCATATTTTTGACTATAAATATTAATTATAAAGATAAAAAGATTTTATACATCATTATATTTTTTTTATAATTTTTATACATTAAATAAATTAAATTATTTTTGACACCATGATGATGCAGCGATTACCTCATTAATTAACGATTTTAATAAAATGGAAGGAAAATGTAAAATATAAGCATTAAACTTTTCCAAAGCCTATTGGATGATAATATTTTGAACCCGTATCACCTTATCCTCGAAATATATAAGTTTGGGGCCTTTATAATCCGAAAAGTCATTTCATAATAACGTAACATTTCAATCTTTCCTAGAGTGCCCCTCCTCTCCTCTTATAAAAGGCCCCCACCACTACAACTTTATTCACACCTTCATGCCTTTTGGCTCGGCCAACCTCTGACCAAATACTCTCACAACTTCCCTCCATTACTCCTAGAAGCCTAAATTTGGGCATAATTCTTCCCAATGAAGCCTTTGGCTCAAATCAAAAGAGTTTCCCGATTTTAAGGTAATGTCTTCTCTTATGTTATTTTGTTTTATTTTTCTTATCCAACTCCTTAAACTCTTTTTATTACTTTCTTTTGTAACAAAACCAGTATCTAAAATATACTAGGATGTTGTTATGATAATTATTTGGTTTAAACTTACACACACCTTCGTCTAATGGTTAATGAACATACTGTTTCTCTGGGTGGCGAAATACTGCCTCACGAAACGATGATTGTTAAATATTCTTTTAACACCTCTAATGGTGTCCATTTTGATGAAACTATTTTCATATATGATATATATATTATGTTTATGTTTTCATTAGGCTTCTGTATTTCTCATTTATGGCATACTTTATGATTTCCATTATTGGTAAACGTGATAATTTCATTTTAGGAAGTGCGGACTACCACCCCCTCAAAGTAATTTGAATCGTTAATGCCATATGTGGGATGTATAAAGGATGGATTAAATGATATTGTATATGATATTATACTGGAATTATAATACAACTTTATAATATTATGATTTCATTCCATTAAATATGAAATAGAAATGAAAGTAGCATTCATGCGTACGTACGGATTACCGTCTCCATGAATGGTGCATTTCATTTCTTACCTCTAAATGTTATGTAATATTATAAATGAATGTATATACTGGATATATATGATAATATGATATCTACATAATGAATATAATTCTGGATATAATGTATATTTCACCACATGAACAACTTGTAATTATAAGAAGTTTATTTTTGACTCAAGTACCTAAGATCGACAAAACGACCGTTATAAACATAAATAATTACATAATGTTCATGACATCGTAATAAGTGATATACAAGGAATAATGAACATTAAAAGGTTCTTAAGAAGGTAGAGATTAACTCTATTTTATTATTCATGAGATCAAAGAACGGTCGAGTGAATTTGGACATTAGGTAAGGGAATTTCTTATCCCAATTTCCATTCTTTGGGTTAATATCCTACATTCAAATTATGTCATGATATTATTATATCCTATCTTGTATTTGTACTTTATTTATGCGTACTTATAGTGAATACACATAATAGATCTACTTTATTTAAAAAAATGATCTTTGTAAGGGTCTTCATCTCAATTTCCTTTCATTGAGGCATATTTTGTTTTATACACAAATTTCTTTTATACAGTGTATAAACCCCTTTGACATTGACTTTTATTCAAAAAGGAATCTTTTTTTACAAAGCGTTTTACTAAACGACAAAATGAATGTTTTTGTCTTGCGTATGCGGCGACAACGACTTCTCTGTCGCTGTGAACATTATTTGTGTTTTGGCTTCCTCTACAATCCATAACTTTTTTTAATGAAAAATAAATACAAAGTTTTAACTTTCTTTTATTTTGGTATTGAAAATGGGTTTGAAAGTTTTTTTATTATATCAATGTGTTGTATTGATATCTTGTGATTGAAATGTGGAAATGTTATGTTTCCTTTTTGCATGTTTTATGTGATATGATTATGTTATGGTTTATGATATGTTTAAACATATTCATATGAGGAATACATTGGACTTAATAAGTGATGGGTGGAGCCCACTACAGCTCCTCGATGCATCGGTAGGTCTCATGAGACAAACTAGTATCTTGGCACGAGGCCTTGACAAAATCTTATTTGTGGTCTTGGCATGAGTCCTTGGCTACGTGGTTATGATAGTCTGGCATTATGCATTAAATCATTATGAAAGTGGTTATTGATATTGAATGAGATTATTCGACTAGTAGAATATCCATGTGAGTAAGTAAATGGCATTATTTAATTTTATTTTTTCCATATCATGCTGAAGTTCAAGTGTAAAAAGTCTTTTGTTTTAGTTATAAATTTCATTAAATGTTAATGTTTATTTATGAAAGCTTTCGCAATATTGTTATCCTTACTGAGCATCTGAGCTCACCCCTTTCAATGTTTTAATATTTTCCAGGATGTGAAGAAGTATTTTATGAATGACCTACAGGGATAGTCAGAAGAGGATATGAGTGTGGAATATGGAGACTTTGTTGTTGTAGTTTTTCACTTTATGATGTAATGTAACATTTATGAATGTATCTAGTGTTTCCAAGGCTACTAAACTAATCGGTCTTTCGAGAGTTGATCTTTTGTGATCATGCCAATGTTACGAAGTAATGCACCGACTCTGGGTAGCTGGGGCTGGGGCGCTACAACCACTACCCTCTACATATATTTCCACATCTCACCACACATACACTACAAAATAGAAACTTGATGTGAAGCACATCAAACCACCAAGCCACACCAAACATCCTGTTTCATCAACACATCCAATATAAAAAACATAAGAATTTATGGATTTAGTTAAGGGGATTTATCACATTCCATTTTACATATAATGGACATGTATTACCTTCTAGGGAAAACCATTTCATTACCTACATATAACTTAATAACCCATTATTTTTTGGGTTATTTAAAACAACAATAAAAATAAGGTCTCATTAAAACCACAACTACAGTAGTAAAAAAATATCCCATAAGACAGGATTTTCATTGGGATGTTAGTATATAAAATTCACAATATTAATAAAAATATCAATATGTTAGAGTCTGTGAAGAATTTATCTTTCCCCTTCAATTACATTTAAACCAATTAATTTACATTAGTTAAGCTAGATGCAACCATATTCTCAATAGAGAAGAAGAACAAACTCATCCTTCATGATAAATTGTGTGATAAATGAAGGATCTCATACCTAGATATAGAATCCTCATGCAAATCACTTCCCCAAAATATAGATTTCATGCACAAGTTGGAACCAACTACAAGAAGTGGTCGAAATAACAAAGGTAAAAAGTTTCCTCGACCCCAAGGTGAAGGCAGCAAAATAATCAATCTCGAGATAAAGAAATCCAAAAATAATGAAGAAATCATCTTATTTTTATAAATAATAGATATGAAAGGATTGATACTATAGATTGAAGATATGTCTTTTATTGAGCATTAATGTGAATCCCATTAAATTCCCTGCAGACAAACCGTTTTATAATATTGTGATTTTTTTGAAGTGGATGATATAAATATGAACATTAAATTTGTTCTTAATTTATTTAAATAAAATTATAAAACCATTTGTTATAAACAATATCACAAAATTTAAAAAACATTAATTTTGTATAAACTAGTATATGTTTTTACTAGGTCCTCCTATTTTGAGCTACCATGAGGAACTATTGATATGAGATACTATCAGGGGATACCATCAATAGTTACCATTAGGCCCTACCATGAGATGTAATAATCAAGAGATATCCTTAAGAGATACAATCTAAAATTACCACCAGAAGCTACCCTATACTATGTTTGACACAACGTAAAGCTACCATCAAAAGTTACTACAAGAAGATACTGTCTGGGACTACCATCTGTGGATAGCATAAGGGCCTACCATTAGAGATTTCCTTCAAGAAATGATACTTTTGATCTAAAATTATAAGATAGAATTAGTATACAATCCAAAAGCTACCAGAAAACAATTTCTACTACTATATAAAGCTACAGTGAAAAGTTACAAGTATAAGCTACCATCAGAAGCTACCCCCAGTTGCTTCCTGTAAAATCTACCTCCATATTAATTCTATTATTTATAATGGATACCATCAAGAGCTATGGTCTGAATCTACCATTAGGTGATAAATTCGTGTGATACAATCAGTTTCAACCATAAGGTTTTATGGATACATTCTACCATCATGTTCAATAGTGAGGTGCTCCCATCATGTTCTCTTATTAGCTGATGTCATTCGATGTTTTCATCAATTGTTGTAGCTAGGTGATATCAAGAGGTTATATGATCAGGTTCAAATATGTAGTGCTACTACTAGGTTATACCATTATATTCTCTAACACCAAAATTTTTCTTCATAATCACCTTTAAACTCCTTGGGATGTACTTAGAGAATCTCAACCATCATATTTCTAATATATTAATCGGGCGACTGGTACAATACAATACATACGCTTCCTTTCAAACTATTATCAACATATCGGATCAAAAAATATATAGATGTACGGAGGTAAAATATCCAAACAACCATCCCTTAAAAAAACTATCAAGGATCTCATTACATCTAAACAATTGTGGTTTACCAAGAGCACCGACCAAAAAAATAAACAAACCCTTCATAACCACAAGCTTGTTTTTTCTACATAACCACATGTAGAAATATTTCAACCCACACATAGAATCAAAATAAATAACGCTAAAACTAACACATAAAATATCTGTATGATCACCAATAAAGGTATTCCATATCCCAAGACAATATATTATCTACAATGGGAAGAACTGACTCCCCTGCATTGTTTAAATTATGTTCAGGTACAAAAACTCTACTAAGGATCATGTTTTACCATTGTAATAATCATTAAATCACAAATCACACAACATATCAATGAAGAAGAGACACATATCATATAAAATAGAAGGATCTCAATAAGTTATCATAAAATTGAATGATGAAAAAAAACATCTCAATACAATGTTGAGAATTGGATACACATCTGCATCTCATGCTCCCAAGTACTCTTATCAAGGCCATTATTCCTCCACATTACATGAAATAATAGAATTGTTTTACCACCCATCCCATTCTCTAAATGATTTTATAATTCCAATTTCCACTCCATGAACATCAAATCAAAATCGATATATAACTCACACTAGTTAATAAATTTGAGTCATCCTGCTGAAAAAATGTTGTTGAGAGAGATAGAATATATTATAATGTTGGCCATGTTTAAGAGGATGTTCCAAACCATATGATACCTCACCAATTTTCACCAACACCATGAAAGGCCTATAAAAATAGGTCCAGATATTACTCTCCCTACCTAACCTCTACCACCCATATTTAGGGGAGACCTTTAGTTACATGTTGTCGTTAACCTGAAACACTAAGGTCATCCTCAGTGATTGACATATAAATTATTTTAGTCATGAAAACATTTTGTCCTATCATGAACATGATGAACCTTCTCATTCTTTTGCTTAACAATATATGTTTGAGAAATTATGACTCTCTATCCTCATCCCAAATAAAAAAAAATTACATGGCCACCTACACAAATAACAAAATAGAGCCATAGTGATAGATGAGTGATAACCATTGTTATAATAAAACTATAATAAAGACATGTTATTTTCCCAAGATAAGATGAAGTATAAGATATATTATTGAAATATATCCTCTAGTATATAGATATTACACACCATATTTCCATATGTTATATGCTCGAATAAAATGCTATGGCATAATTTAGTGACATAGTAATGTTGTAATATTTTGCAAACTCACAAGGTAAATTAAGAATCCTGATCTGAGAAATATTTTCTCATTACTCAATGATGTTCCACCACCTTAAAAACATACCTCCTCACTAAAACATACCCAGAATATTCATCCTGGATCACTAGTAAGGGATCAGATTTCATAATCCAATCCATGATTACCAAGATAAAATTGAATATTCTTTATGATTATGAAAACACAATGGTGAATTCCTTCTAAATGTTGTCCCATTTCATCATGGGAACATAAAAAGGATGAAACAATCTCCCATGAACAATATGCACAACCTTTACTTACATAGTACACCAAAACCTGAACCCCAAACTCTTCCACCGACTATTTCATCCAGAGACAATAAAACTCAATCTCGTGTCATGATACATATTTGAAACCTCCTAATGTTCTGCGAAAGGTGATAAATTAAAACCATGAAGGATTATGTCTCACAAAATTACATGAACAAACACCATCCCTTGAAATAATAGAGAGTAATGACCTTCCTCTGACCATCCTTCTAGATTATCATCATTTCCAATATGACCATTCATTACCTCTACCACTGTTTCTCCCCACTGAGACTACTCAACCAATATCATTAGAGAAGACTACACTATAATCTGGAATAGAGAACATCCATCAACAACCATCCTAGAATCCTTGTTTTGGGACACAAATAATCTATCAACCAAAAGGATTTTCAAGTTTATCAACCACATCCTTTCTTTACTTACTTCTCAATGAGTTATCCACAACATTCCCCATTCCTTAATTTTACATGATCTCAAAAATAATTAGTCTTAAAAAGATATATGACCCTATATTGTCATAGATCATGATTAAATAATAAAAATATAATTCTAAAACAATTACCATGTGTGAATACCACAATTTGACCATCAATGTGGTAATGTAATCATAGATTCGATTCATATTCAATCGCTAAAAAGTCCTGATCATGGATTGAATTATTATGCCCCTTGTGGAGTAAATGCCTAATCATAGAAGAGATCACCTCTTTATGATGTATCAAGATGCATCCAAATCCAAATCAAGATGAATCTCAAAACACATAAAACATCACCCATTCCATTAGCAACTAATGAGAAAGATAACTGACCAACACTCCATTATGATAGTCAAATAATTCCTAAAATTGGTTAGTCTAAAAAAATCATTTCCCCTCCCATTCAAGGCTATTAGTGGTTCTACAATTCTCTGAGAAGTAAGATGTTAAGCTCCTATAATATTTCACAAGACTAAGGGAGCAACAAAACGCACAAAAATTCATGGGTGATTCCCATTAAGAAACCACGACATCGTTTCTTAAATCCACTTCCACACAATACTGAGACCCCACATGCCCATGGAAGTTAACCTCCTATTTCAAGAAGTTTCAATGGGAAAATGTTCTATATTGATGGTGTAATTAAAGAACCAGATAAATGGATATGTTATGATCATCATGATTGTAACGACCCGATGATTTTCAATGGAAAATTCCCTTCTTATATTTATGTCATAAAAACACAAAATAATGAACTACTAAGTGATAAGTGACCTTTAAACATAATTTTGCCACCCCTATGTTTGGAATTTTGAAAATTCAACATACATGGTTGTGTTCAAGATGGTTTTTGGAGTCTAATGAAACAAAAATAATTTTTGTTGAATAGTAACATAACCTTATGAATAGTAACCTACCCTTATGAATAGTAGCATGACCCTTATGAATACTAAATAAGAGTAACATTACCTATGAATAATAAAGTAAAATTTAGACATCTTAGAAAGTGATAATTTGACCTTAGTAAACGTTTTTGGTATTTTATAAGTAATAAATAATTAATTATAGTTAATTAATTAATTTAAAAGAATATTTATTTTCCTGTAATGTGTTCATAAATTAATTAATCAATGTATAATAGTTTTTAGATAATTTTATAAGACCCTACGTAATTTTTAAAAGAACTATAAAATCAGTTTTAATCTTAAAAATGTTTTTTTAAGTAAACAATGATTTTAATCAAATATAAAATTAATAATATTTAGAAAATTATTTTTGAAAAATGGCTTCATATTTGGATTCTGCACATCGAAAAATGGTTGGGGTAAATTTTTGGGAATTTTCTGAGATACATGAATTTTTTGACGAATAGTGGAATCCGATAATTCACAATAAATGCTAAATAATGAATTAATTGAGTCACCGATGATGTTCTGCTGATGTAATCCCACTTGGTTCAGGATTACATTATAAAATTAATATTCTTGGTCGTTCAAGACTCACTATTCCTTGTCTTAGGTGAAATTAATAAACTAATCAATTTTATATTATAGAAACCCCTCTCCCCTCCACTATAAAAGCCACCCTTCACTCCCTATTTTCCTCACACCTCTCAAGCTCCAAGCCTTCTCTAAACTCTGCCCAAACATCTTCCATAGCACCTCCCCCACGTTCAAAAGCTTCTGGTCTCATCAAAATACCAAGCCTATCTTCCTTAAGGAGGATCTCAAGAGGAAGATTCTAGAGGTAATTTCTCTCTCTCTTCTCCTTTAATTTCCTTTCAAGTTCAAGTTCCTTTCTTGATCTCTCCCCACCTATATTCATCCAAATTGTTTTTTAACTCCAGTATTATACATATAATGTAATTTTATGATTATAATGGGATATTATATCACCCCACACCCTTTCCCTCTTCCTTTTATTCTATTTAAGAGAACGTTGTTCATGAGGTGTTAATTTATCACCTTCAAAAAAAGATATGGTCTCTTTTTCCATTTCTACCTTCAGATCTGATCATGAAACCATTTTTATGCTTGAAACAGAATATTTTATATGTATTATGTTCTATTTTATGTTCTGGAAATAACTTATGGCCAAATTACTAAGTTAAAAGTTAAAATGAGTTCGTTGTGATTCAAAAACTACTAAAATTAACCCAAATAATCTTCATTTAATTATTATCTAATGATTCGTCCACATGGATCTAACATAACTCATTATAAAATCATTCAAGATTCTGTAATCTCATTAATAACATGTAATATCAGTTATGGATGTTTACCCATGATCTACCCAAACATCAATTTAAGAATACAAGTGGACTGCTCAAGAAAACCATGAAAACGAACATCCCCGATGAATGTCTTTAAACTCTATAATTAATCAAAAGGAACATAATATGAAATAATGAAACCATAATGAACCCAATAAATGTATAAAATTTTCTTGAATTTATAATTAATGAATATAATTCCATTATATAGGACATTAAAGAGAAGGGGGCATTCGAGTACAAGGTAAGGGTAAATCTCGAACCCAATTTTCTTCCTTCGGGTTCTCCATCTTTCACCCCATTTTTGATATGGTTACTTCTCAAAGATCATGTGTTCGTAATTTACTTTACTTTTTTGGGATATACATGTTTTTCACTTGTTTTTATGTCCATAAAAATGTTTTCCAAAAGAACACTTCTTTCAGGATATCACCTTTTACCTCTCATTCTAGGTTGATGGTTCTTGTATAAAGTATGTTGTTCCCTCTTTCTTTTGGGAACCCAATGCTTATGAATTTGTTATTATGATATGAAACCCATTCCATTCCATGGTTTATTTATGTACATGTTTGATATGTGTTTTATGTGGTATGCATGATAATGATAATGTTATGATGTGATGGGTGCGCCCAGAATTATATAGCACTCCAATGCATTGGGTAAATTGATGAATCTCCTGAGTAAATGTGAAATGATGTGTGAACAAGATTCCAGATTTGTTCACAAGTATGTGTGGAAGTTAACCACTAATACATAATGTTTCATTTTTATGCATTTCCACATTTCAAGTCTATTATTTATGCTTCTCTCATGTTCATAATCATTATCTTATGTCATGATTATTCTCACCCCATGTTATATTGTTCTTATCTATCCTTTTATTGGGCTTCTAGCTCACCCCTTTTGATGTATATCCACAGGTGGATACATGTACTATGGAGAGGACAAGTGCCACTAAGAAGCTGGTGAAGATGAAATTAAATAAATGTTTATGGTTGATGTTTTATTTGTTATGTATGGTCCTAGTTTTCCCAAGACACTAAACCTCTGGATCCTCTATGTGTAATACTATTATGTTGTTTATCTTTGAAATGATGTAATAGTAATGTATGAAAAGGCTGGGTCACTATAGTTGGTATCAGAGGAAAGGTTTAGATAATTTGGGGATGAGGATTAGTGAACCCTAGGGAAAACCTACAACATGAGACTAAGTACAAATATGCACACAAGGATATTTACCTAGGGATCCCATATGTTTTGTTTCTGGTATAATTGTTTTAATGGATAAGTTATTCATGACTTGTTTACTTATGTTTTTTTCGAAACTTTTCTATTTTAGAAAATGGTAGGAACCAGGAGAAATTAGGCCAACAACTCTTGCGAGGGCCAATGAAACGATTTCCTGAACAACATCCCCAATGATTTGGGAGGTGGAGTTCAAAACTTCATGGTGGTGCTTACCCAATTATCTCAGGTTATGAATAATAACCATAATAATGGGGAAGGTCCTCCTTCACCGAAGAGGGAGCAACTAGCAATCGAATGTTTTATTCGGTAACAACCACCGACGTTTTGTGGATCTTCTGATCCACTAGATGCAGAACGATGGGTCAACTCAGTGAAGAAGATATTTTCTATGCTTCATTGTTCTGAGACGGAGAAGGTGACTCTAGCCGTCTATCATCTAGATGGAGAAGCTGATCAATGGTGGGCTTTGATTAAGAACACCCAGCCAAGGGAGTAAATTGAAGAGATGGAATGGGATTACTTTAAGATAATTTTTCATAACATGTATTTCCCAAGAACTCTTCACACGAAGATGGAGAGAGAATTTATAGAGCTCAAGAAAAAATATGGAGAATCTGTCACAACCTATGAAGCGAATTTCACAAGGCTTGCAAGGTACGCTTCAGGTTTTTTTATCAACAATGATTGAAAAATTGATAGATTCTTTAGTGGATTAAAACCACATCTTCGAAAGTTTCTTGCAATTCGAGACTTTGGGAGTTATGAAGAAGTTGTTCGGTGTGCTCTCAAAGTGGAGATGGAGTTTGGAGAATGGTCCCATGGCTATGGTGATATGAAAAGAAAGATGGAGTTTCAAGCTGGTGGATCTAGTGACAATGGTGGGAAGAAAAATCAACGACCCACATGCCAGAAATGTGAGAAGTTGCACCATGGGAACTGCCTCAAAGGTACAAGGAAATGCTTTATGTGTGGGAAGGAAGGACACCAAGCTCAAGAGTATAAAAAAGACATAAAAATGAAGGATAATGTAGCCGATGAAAGGAGAGAACCACTCAGGGTTCAATGCTACAACTGTAGGGAGATGGGGAACTATTCAAACCAGTGCACTAAACCTCGAGCTCTCGAGGGTAATCAGCGCCAGCAACCACCAAAGCCAAAGGAAAAAGAGATGGCTTATGCCATCACTACTGCGGAGGTGGATCATGATAATGAAATTGTACAAGGTACACTTCCTATTCACTCAAGAATGGAAAAAGTCTTGTTTGATTCTGGTTCTATGCATTCCTTTATATCTTGCAAGTTTGCTAGAACTATATAATCAAAGCCCCGAAACCTTGAAGTAGAGATATCTGTAAAAACACCAACTGGTGCAATCATTGCAACCCAAGTGTTTGACTCTTCTCCTGTTGACGTATGTGGGAAGATTCTTCCAGAAAATCTCGTAATACTTCCCTTATTGGAATTCGACGCTATAATGGGAATGGATAGGCTCTTCTTATATAGATCACATATCAACTGTTGGGAAAAGGAAATGTATTTTCATATTCCGAACCATCCCATGCTCCTCTACAAATGCAAGGAAGATCCTGAATCTCTTTTGAGAAATCCTTCAATGGTTTGGGTGTTGATTTCCTATAAAGAAGCATACCTCACCCAAATGGTTGAGTTGAAGGAATGTGCCATCCTTGAGGAAACACCCATCGTGAGGGAATACAGTGATGTATTTCTTGAAGAGTTACCCGGAATTCCCCCGGATCGTGAGGTAGAGTTTTCAATTGAACTCATACCCGGAGCTACTCCTGTCTCGAAGTGCCCCTATAGGATGGATCCTATCGAACAGGAGGAGTTAAAGAAGCAGCTACAAGAGCATCTGGACAAAGGGTTCATACGCCCTAGTGCATCACCTTGGGGTGCGCCAGTGCTCTTTATGAAGAAGAAGGATGGAACCATGTGGTTGTGTATCGATTATCGGGAACTCAACAAGATCACTATAAAGAACAAGTATCCTCTCCCAAAGATTGATGACTTGTTCGATCAGTTAAAAGGAGCTCAATACTTCTCAATGGTGGATCTTTGTTCTGGATATCATCAGGTAAAGGTAAAGAAGGAAGATATTCAGAAGACTGCCTTTCGTACAAGGTATGGGCTCTATGAGTTTTTGGTGATGCCCTTCGGACTTACTAATGCCCCTACAATATTCAGGGATTTGATGAATAGAGTCTTTAGACATTACCTTGAAAAATTTGTGGTAGTGTTTATTGATGATATTCTCATCTACTCCAATAGAAAAGAGGAACATGAAGAACATCTAAGACTTGTGTTGGCGACATTGAGAATGGATAAGTTGTACACCCAGTTCAGCAATTGTGACTTTTGGATGAATCAAGTCTTGTTCTTGGGACATGTGATCACAAGCGAGGGAGTTTCTGTGGATCCATCAAAGACAAAGGTGATTGTGCAATGGCCCAGGCCCTCTAGTGTCACAGAAATCTATAGTTTTCTTGGATTAGCTGGGTACTACCGACGTTTTGTGATAAACTTCTCACGATTGTCAAGCCTACTAACTAAGATAACAAGGAAAGGGGTAAAGTATGTATGGACGGAAAAATGCGAGGGAAGCTTCATGGAGCTAAAGAGAAGGCTGATCACTGCACCTGTTCTCACACTACCAAAAAGTGGAGAAAGTTTTGTGATATAAAGTGATGCTTCAAAGAAAGGCTTGGGTTGTATACTCATGCAAAATGATAATGTGATAGACTATGCCTCACGACAGTTGAAGATCCATGAGAAGAACTACCTGATGCCTGATTTAGAGCTGGCAGCTGTGATTTTTTCCTTGAAAATCTGGCGGCACTACCTTTATGGTGAGAAGTGTGACATATACACCGACCAAAAGAGCCTAAAGTATATATTCGCACAAAAGGATCTCAACATGCATCAAAGGAGATGGTTATATCTAATCAAGGATTATGATTGCTCTATTCACTATAATCCTGGAAAGTTGAACAAGGTAGCTGATGCTCTAAGTAGGAAAGAACCTACTACCCTATCCATGTTGAGGATTGAGAAATACCCTCTCTTCTTGGTTATGCAAAGAATGGATTTGGAAATCATAAGGGCAGGGGATACATCCTACCTTTCCCAAATGATTTTGCAACCATACATCGAAGAGAAGATTAAGGAAGCACAAAGGGATGATATGGAGATACAAAAGTGGGTGAATTTAGTAAAGGAATGGAGCTGCAAGAGTTCCATATCGATGATGATGGTGTGATTCGGTTTGGAATGCGGATTTGTGTGCCTTCATCACCCAGGATAAAGAAGGAGCTATTGGATAATGCACATAACTCAACTTTCTCTATCCATCCTGGAAGTTCCAAGATGTATCGTGATCTCCGAGGGCACTTTTGGTGGGATAACATGAAGAAGGAGATTGTGGAATATATATCAATGTGATTGGTATGTCAGCAAGTTAAAGCTGAGCAAAAAATGTCCAAGGGTATGATTTAGCCATTTCCTATACCCATGTCAAAATGGGAATATGTTACTATGGACTTTGTCATGGGTCTCTCAAAGGCGTCAAAGGGGAATAATGTGATATGGGTTGTGGTTGACCGACTCACCAAGACTTTCCATTTTATCGCAATTCGGGAAGACCTATCGCTTGAACAACTTGCAGAGATATTTGTGAAGGAAGTGGTGAGACTGCATGGTGTTCCACTTTCAATTGTCTCTGACCGTGATCCAATGTTCACATCTAAGTTCTGGAGGAGCCTTCAACATGCTTTGTGTACTGAATTAAATTTCAGCATGGCCTATAACCCCCAAACTGATGGCCAGTCTGAAAGGACTATTCAGACACTTGAAGATATGCTAAGAGCCTTCTCTCTTGAATTCAATGGTGGTTGGGATCAGCATCTCCAATTGGTTGAGTTCTCATACAACAATAGCTTTCACTAGAGTATTCAAATGGATTTGTATGAAGCTCTTTATGGGAAGAGATGTAGAACTCCAACCTGTTGGGATGAAGTTGGAGAAAGAAAACTACTTGGACTTGATCTTGTGCAAGAGATGACTGAGAAGGTTCAATTCATTTAGAAACACATCAAAGCTACTCAAAGTCGGCAAAAGAGATATGTTGACAATCGTCGAAGGGACTTGGAGTTCGACGTTGGAGATAAAGTCTTCCTTCGAATATATCCATGGAAGAGAGTCATGCGATTCGGGAAGAAAGGGAAGCTAAGCCCATGGTACATTGGCCCCTTTGAGATCATTGACCACATAGGAGCTGTGGCCTATCGTCTGGCACTTCCACCAAATATGGATCAAGTTCATGATGTGTTTCATGTATCACTATTGAGGAAGTACATACCAGACCCCTCACATGTACTAAACTCAGAGGTGGTGCAACTAGAAGATGATCTCTCCTATGAGGAGCATCCGGTTAAAAATTCTGGACCGAAGTGATAAGGTTCTATGCAACAAGACAACCCGCCTTGTCAAAGTGTTGTGGAGGAACCATATGTTTGAGGAAGCAACTTGGGAACTAAAAGAGGCAATGAATGAGAAGTACCCTCACCTGTTTGTGTAAAGTGAAATTTCGGGGGCAAAATTTCTTAAGGGGGGAAGAATGTAACGACCCAAAGTTTTTCAATGGAAAACTCCCTTCTGATATTTATGTCATAAAAAACGAAATAATGAACTACTATGTGATAAGTGACCATTAAACATAATTTTTTCACCCCAATGTTTGGAATTTTGAAAATCCAACATACACGGTTGTGTTCAGGATGGTTTTTGGAGTCTAATGAAACAAAAATAATTTTTGGTGAATAGTAACCTACCCTTATGAATAGTAACCTACCCTTATGAATAGTAACCTACCCTTATAAATAGTAACATGACCCTTATGAATAGTAAATAAGAGGACCATTACCTAGGAATAATAAAATAAATTTTAGACATCTTAGAAAGTGACAATTTGACCTTAGTAAACGTTTTTGGTATTTTATAAGTGATAAAAAATTAATTATAATTAAATAATTAATTTAAATGAATATTTATTTTCCTGTAATGTATTCATAAATTAATGAATCAATGTATAATAGTTTTTAGATAATTTTATAAGACCCTACATAATTTTTGAAAGAACTGTAAAATCAGTTTTAATCATAAAACTGTTTTTTAAGTAAATTACGATTTTAATTAAATATTAAATTAATAATATTTAGAAAATTATTTTTGAAAAATGGACTTCATTTTTGGATTCTACAGATCGAAAAATGGTTGGGGTAAATTTTTTGGAATTCTCTGAGATACTTGAATTTTTGATGAATAGTGGAATCCGATAATTCACAATAAATGATAAATAATGTATTAATTGAGTCAACGATGATGTTCTGCTGATGTAAGCCCACTTGGTTCGGGATTACATTATATAATTACTATTCTTGGTAATTCGAGACTCACTATTCCTTGTCTTAGATGAAATTAATAAACTAATCAATTTTATATTAAGGAAACCCCTCTCCCCTCCACTATAAAAGCCACCCTTCACTCCCTCTTTCCCTCACACCTCTCAAGCACCAAGCCGTCTCTAAACTCTGCCCAAACATCTTCCCAAGAACCTCACCCACGTCCTAAAGCTTCTGGTCTCATCAAATACCACGCCTATCTTTCTTAAGGAGGATCTCAAGAGGAAGATTCTAGAGGTCATTTCTCTCTCTCTTCTCCTTTAATTTCCTTTCAAGTTCAAGTTCCTTTCTTGATCTCTCCCCAGCTATATTCATCCAAATTGTTTTGTAACTATAGTATTATAAATATACTGTAATTTTATTATTCTAATGGGATATTATATCACCCCACACCCTTTACCTCTTCCATTTATTTTATTTAAGAGAACATTGTTCATGAGGTGTTAATTTATCACCTTCAAAAACCACATGCTCTCTTTTTCCATTTCTACCTTCATATCTTGTCATGGAACCATTTTTATGGTTGAACCAGAATATTTTATATGTATTATGTTCTATTTTAAGTTATGGAAATAACCTATGGCCAAATTACTAAGTAAAAAGTTAAAACGAGTTCGTTGTGATCCAAAAACGACTCAAATTAACCCAAATAATCTTCATTTAATTCTTATCTAATTATTCATCCACATGGATATAACATAACTCATTATAAAATCATTCAAGGTTCTGTAATATAATTAATAAAATGAAATATCATTTCTGGATGTTTACCCATGATCTACCCAAACATCAATTTAAGAATATAAGCAGACCGCTCAAGAAAACTATGAAAACGAACATCCCCGATCAATGTTTTTAAACTCTATAAGTCATACAAAGGAACATAATATGAAATAATGAAACCATAATGAACCCTATTAATGTATAAAATGTTATGGAATTTCTAATTAATGAATATAATTTCATTATACAAGACATTAAAGGGAAGGGGGCATTCGAGTACAATGTAAGGGGAAATCTCAAACCCAATTTTCTTCCTTCGGGTTCTCTCTCTTTCACTCCATTTTTGATATGGTTACTTTTCAAAGTTCATTTTTTCACCATTTAATTTACTTTTCTGGGATGCACATGTTTTCACTGGTTTTTATTTCCATAAAAATGTTTTCCAAAAGAACTCTTCTTTCAGGATCTCACCTTTTACCTCTCATTCAAGGTTGATGGTTCTTGTATCAAGTATGTTGTTCCCAATTTCTTTTGGGAACCCAAAGCTTATGAATGTGTTATTATGAGATGAAACCCATTATATTCCATGTTTTATTTATTTACATGTTTGATATTAGTTCTATGTGACAATAATGATAATGATAATGTTATGATGTGACGGGTGCACCTAAAATTATATAGCGCAATATGAATGTTTAAATGTGACGGGTGCGCCCGAAATTATATAGAGCTCCAATGCATTGGGTAAAGTGATTAATCTCATGGGTAAATGTGAAATGATGTGTGAAAAAGATTCTAGATTTGTTCACAAGTATGTGTGGTATTTAACCACTAAGACATGTTGTTTCATTTTTATGCATTGCCACATTTCAAGTCTATTATTTATGCTTCTCTCGTGTTCATAATCATTATCCTATGTCATGATTATGCTCACCTCATGCTATATTGTTCTTATATATCCTCTTAATGGGCTTCTAGGTCACCCCTTTTGATGTATATTCATAGGTGGATACATGTGCTAAGGAGAGGACAAGTGCCACTAAGAATCTAGTGAAGATGAAATTAAATAAATGTTTATGGTTGATGTTGTATTTGTTATGTATGGTCCTAGTCTTCCCAAGACACTAAACCATTGGATCCTCGATGTGTAATACTATTATGTTTTTTATCTTTGAAATTATGTGATAGTAATTTACGAAAAGGTCGGGTCACTATAATGATACTCCCCTAAAATCAAGTAAATCATGATGTCAGAGATGATAATTTCTATGATCATGTTTAAGAATTCACAAATGAAGATGTTCATGAGCCCACTGAACATAAGAAGGTGTGATCTTGACACTGAATGACATGATGAAAAACATAAAGCTTCAATACATTAATCTGAAGATATACTTTCAGAAATTTTCTTATTTCACCCCCAATTGGTGACATCGAAACCAAATATCAATATTATAAAACAAAATCACCCCTATAAGCTAGATGAAATTAATATATATCCATGAAAGGTGTCAATGATTTGTGAACATCATCAAATTCAATCTCTTTTTGTCTATACACAACTACAAACAACCAAATTAATTTTTTGAATATAACACTGGACCACCCCAAACAGATACACCTGACCAGATTAAAACCATATACCTTAGATAATAAAAAAAAATTATCATCTCTGCCAACTTGAAATATTTCATCAAATAAGTTTCCATTGAAATTTTTGAAACACTATATTGTTTATCTATTCTAAACTAACCATCTTGTCGTTTTGGTAAAATAACCTCATATTGAAAAAAAAAACAAAACATCCCTAAAAATTCCATAAGCCACATCCACCATGACACCCACTAATTCAATGAATAACTCCACAATCAATAAAATAATGTGTTCCATTTTTCTTTTTTCTATACTAAAAAGTGTACCCACAAAGAAACATTGTCCATGCACTTACAAGAACACAACTATCCTCAGAAAAATTTCAATAATAAAACACACAATATACATAAACATGATGATGATGGTGAAATCAGATGGATATATCAGAATAAATAATAGATCCACGTGGGATTTATTTGGCCCTATAATCTCTTACACCCCTAAGACACATCAAACAAACTCATCTAGATTTTAATTGGTGTAGTATACACAAGAGACCTAAGAAGCCTCTCAATGATTATTACTATATTAAGAATGAGAGTGAGTGAAACAATAGACATGAAGCACTTGAATTTGATAAGTTACAAAAATATAGTAGACGGAACAATGATCATACCTCGAATGATCTCTAACCCCTCTGGCGGTATTGCCTCAACATCATAAAACTAACCATTCCCATCTAATCTATCTCTAGAATTATGGAATCATCTACATTCATATATAAGTAAACATCTCTTAACACAATAATCATCCTGATGGTTTCCTCTACCTACTTCATGCCCTCTCAATGAATCATAATCCTACTACCCTTATCGATGAATCGCCCTCATTGAAAACAATCACTAAGGCTGACACTAAACATATCCACCTCTAAAATATCCCTAAATTATTATCAAAACCACATTCCCTAAATGTCTAGAAAGGATATGGCGAGGTTGAATTCATTCATGTAAAAACCTTGAAGGCCCTTTCACCAAAGACCTGATGCTGAAAAAATTCTCTTCGATAAACCCTATATGTTCCCCACTCATGATAAACCTCCACATTAAATCATTCACTTGATCACCTATACCTTTTATCATTCTGGTTTTTTTCATCCTTTGTTTAGGTACTATTATGGGTCTCATTTTTTCTATGAGGTAATGTTTGTGAAAGGACTTTTTTTTTTGAAATTTTCAATTTATTTTTGGGCTATATTTTTTCCTTCGATTTCCCTTAAATTTTAGAAAAAATTTTTTTGATCAAAATAAGTTGTGTATGGTTTCCTAGTTGTTTTTCAAAACAAAATCCCTATCCTAGGTAACTGTATGACCAAGTGGTGTTTTGTAAAGTGGTTAATCGCACAGAAAGCACATGGGTTGTAAACAATGATAACTAACAATGAAATATTTTGTTTTTAGATAGTAGTTGGTACTTGGTTTTTTCACATTTTGGAAAACCATATGGGAAAATGGTGAGACTTTTCAAGGCCATTAAAAATAAGATAATTAACATTCTGTCCACTTAAATGTTTTCATTGAAATTTTTATATTGTGTGAAATTTTATTTGGATGTGTTTTATAATGCACATAGGATGAAAATCAATTTTCTAAAGGAATGTGGTTTTTTTCACATGTGCCTCTTGTGGTATTTATTGGAAATATTTTATTCCTGGTTTAGAGGGTGAAATATGGTTTTCTAAAGTAATTAATAACGTGAATATGTCAAAAAGTATGTTTTCAATGGGAAATTTATTGTTGTTTAAAAATTGGTTCTTTGTTGTGCACCTTTAATTAGTCTTTTAATTATGAAAATGATGTAGAATATGTTATAGAAATGGTTTTGATGTGAATTTGTTTTTGAAAGTGTATTTTCCCATGTAAAAGTTTGGATCTAAATTTTGGTATTCTTTTTGTGTTATTAAATGTGTTTTTAAATCATGTGAGTCGTCTTAAATGTATTTCCAAAATGTTATACAATACATTCGTAAATTGGGAATGGTTTTGGTTATGTGAAATTAATGATTTCCATATCTGATTAGGATATTTAGATTTTGTTCTGAAAGTCTTGAAATATATACTATTTGAATGTGAAATCGAGCACAAATGTAATATTGGGTAACTAGGTTGGAAAATAGAACTAGTAAACTTGTGGTTCAGAAATGGAAAACCCGTATTATTCTATTGGAATTACACAAGTTGACTCTGAAATTGAAAATCCTAGGTTCACCTAGAAAAATTGATGATTATAACACTAAATAATCATGTGAAAAGATCAAGTATCACTAGGAGAAAGTTATATTACATCCGAGTGGTTTGTGCATGATAAATATTATGGGTATGGTTACTGTACCATGTTTCATCGAGTTGTAATGTTCTTAGTTAATCACTTGTGCTAATTATCCATAGGAATTTACACATGGTTCTCACTTGTGACGTTACACCTATGTGATGATATGCTACCCATTATAACATGGTAGACAATGTGTGTGATTTTATTTCTATCAAGCTTATTTTAAAATGTTGTTTTCTATAAAATTGTTTCCCTTCAAAATGATTTCTTTAAATTATTGTTCATAAATTGATCTCAAGAAATCTCTTATATTTTTTAAGGGAAACATTCTGGATAATTTGACTTTAAATTTTGTATAATAGAACTTATTATTCTGGGGTTTTACCTAATGGGATTTGGAACACACCCAACATACTTCTTTGGGTGTATGTAAACTTTGTTATGCATGACCCAAGTAAAGGCATGATGTAGTGTGGTGATGATGGTGGAACTAATTTGGTGGTGACCATTTTTTGTTGTTGTTGGCAGTGGTAGAATTAGGGTGATTCCTCTATTTTCCCATGGTGGTTGTTGATATGGTTTTTTTACCTTTTTTTTAGTTATTTTTGGTTATTATTATTGGTTGTAATCATTGAATCTGAATATTATTATGCCAATTTTGGTTATGGTTATTATATTATGTCTCCATTATTTATGATAGTTTTTTATACTTATTCATATTGGTGAAATCATTCCCCTGATGTTATTTTGATACATAGAGAATTTTTTCTTGAATATAGGGACTATAAATGTCCTTTGGCCATGCCCCGGGCTGATTTGGGTGTTAGGTTGGATGGCAATCCGGCTTCTTTCATATCAAAATAGTGTTAGAAAAGGTCACTCTTTTTTTGGGTAACCTTATTTGGGAAAGATCCTAGATTGACTAAAGATATGACTATTAGGGAATGAGGTTCTGGTTTCATGTAGGGTGCCTCAATAGAACACCTTGTGATTGGACTCGAGTTTTTGTGGATTGTTGTCTTTTATTTTTTGTTCTCTTGTTATTATTTTATGTTTGTTGTTTTTGAAATGAAGAGTGAGTTGGTCTAGTGTGAAATGTGATGTCGTAGGGCCTAGAAAATAGTGTGGATATGTTTACATGGCCCTAGAATACTCTATATTCTAGTGGTGGTATTGGCGTATTGCATCCGACATAATGGCCAAGTCACCTATTGGCACTAGTATCTGTTTGAAAATTTTCATGTTTGTTATTACACGTTGAAAATATTTCTTTGAAACCCTTGTTTTTTAATTATGAAAATTAATTTTTAATGTGTCATTGGTTTGGTTTTTGGAATATGGAAAGTGAGTTTTCATGAACATTTTAGGGAAACATCAAAAAATTGTATTTTTTAGAAAATATTTTCAAGCAAATGCGGAAGAGTTTATTGATTTTTGGTTTTTATAATAAAAAACTAGGTTTTTTCAAATTCGGTTATTCAGAAAAAACATATTTTCTACAGAGTATATTATATTTTTTTTAAATAAGATGACATGAGTTTTTGTCATGTGGTTATTGATGGAATAGTATTTTTGTACTACTAAAAATTATTTAAAAAGACAATAATTGGATTTTTAAATGAAATCCATATATTTTTATTTATACAAAGGATGAAATTATTTGGTGTGAGAGACTTGAATTAAATTTCTATCTTGGGGGTGTGTGAGTTTTTGAAAAGTTATATAAATTTTGAAATGGTAAACGAATTGAATGTTTGAAATTATGGGATTATTTTTTATAATGGAATTTGGAAATATTGTAGCTAACCTCTAGAATTTCTATAAGTGACCACATACATGGGTATATGTGTAAAGGTGGATGGGTGAACATTTTGGCATGATGATGTGCATGTGTGAGGCTCGATGGAATACATTGGGTATGTGTGCAACCCACCGAGATTGTTTTCTTTTCAATCATGATTTTAAGAGAACGTGTGATGTTTTGATAACTAGTAGTTGTGTGGTGTGTCTTATTATGATTTTATAATGTCACATATGATTAGTTTTCAGTTTGAGAAGTCTTTTTATTTAAATATATATTTTTTTCATATTTTATTTATTGTCGATGAGTCGGACATCAAATAGTTGTTTGTGGATTCATTGAAATTTTTTTGGATTGTCTTTGAGTTTCTTACTTTTATGTGTTTGGTATAATATATGTCATTTTAGGCTACATTATTAGTTTTATTATGTTCCTGGGATTATTGATGGGCTACTAGATAACCGAACAAAGATTCAATTGGTAATCTAATTGCGTCTACAAGTACCTCACCAACAGAAGACCCTCAATTTGATCAACCCTTAGACCTTATTCACGAGTTTCAGAAGTTAATTACTCCCCTCTTTTATGGTAAATATAATCATCATTAAATGGAATAGTGTGTTTGGTGTTTGAAAATATTGCTTGAATGTTTTAGATTTCGATTTGAACTCTATGTCCAATGTGCTACAGCTTGTGGTTGATGTTAATTTTCTGTAATGAAAAAGTTCTAAAGGTTTCGGATTTTTATCCATTCTTTGGAAGCGCTGAATGGGGAACCATTATGAAGATGGAAACTATTCATAATGTTGATGGTGTTAGGTGTGGGATATTAAAAGTCCTCGTATCTTTCATCATCTCCTTTTTAGTTTTAGGATCTTGTTGTGCCATAAAATTCAGTAGATAAATCATGGAAATCCATCATGTCTAACTACTCTGATGATCATCCAGGCTTGGTAAAGCATAGGTCACATGTGACGGATCTGGAGATTTTTTCCCAGGAGAAATTGTGGATCAACTTTTTCTTCTTTAGAAATACACATATTCCCATTTTCAAGAGTGTTGTGTGGTTTGGGGTTTTTTAATATCACATTCCATATAATGATTTGATTGTTATAATGGGCATGTTAGATGGTGTTTTGTGATGTTTATTTTTATTTTAAGTTAAAATGTGATTTTGTGGAATGTATTCAAAAATCCTAATTAAATGGGAGTATGTTTCACCTTTGGATGTTCTGGAAATCTTCCATTTAAAGGGTGTTGTTTTCCATGGGAATCTTGTTTCCATTATATCATGTGCAGAATGAGGAAGTTGTGTATGCATCTTCAAAGTCCCTTCCCTAGTGAAAGCGTCATGTTATAGAATAGATTGTTACATGGGGTGTTTTTTCTATTTTTATTAATTGAGTTCTATGCAGTTTTCTGTGAAAAGAAAACAATGAGTTCTGATTGGGAATTATAAACCTTTAACTGTGAGGGAAGAGAAACTTCAAATATTAGGGCTCTATCCATAGTCCCTAGAGTGAATCTGGTGTGTTGTTAGGAATCCCAGGGATGTGGGGGGAACTTTGGTTCCGTAGTTCTCTATAGTTTGGGAATTATATACTATTCATGTTTCTCTATTCCATCCTTTTCATCTTGAAAGGTCTCCTCAGTGGAAATGTATGTGGAGACCTCATTTAATTATTTTGATCCTCATAGTTTTAAGGATCCCCATCATGTATTAAAATGTGGGGTAGTCTTATATCTGTAAGGTCTTAATAGTGGTTACAATTTTTATTCTAATCTCCATTTTTTTCCTTGTGCATTTGGCCTTCTTGTTTCAGTTTTGGTTTTTGGTTGTCTCATGGGTGAGTGTTAACCTCGTTAAGTTTTTCACATTGTGTAGGGGTTATATGCATTATTTTTCTATTCTGTTTGGGAAATGCTTATTTTTTACATGTTGAGCCTCCCTTATTGGTCTATGTTTTGTTGGATATGCAGGTTGGTTTTCTTGGTGGGGAGATCCACCATGGGTCTTGTTAAGACTTATCCTTGATTAAAACAGATCTAGTCCATTTCTTATGGTGGGGAGTCCATTCAGTCCCCTCTATGATGATACTAAAGTTTAGTTTCTATTGTTTTCTTGATTGTGGGTTGTATCATTTGGAGTCACCCAATCTTGAGTCCACCCCTTGAATAAACATTGGGGTCGTAGTGAACGTAGTGGTTTTTTTGAATCAAGGTTGTATATGTCTTTTTCATGAAGTAATTTGATATTATTTGTTCATATCAAGTAAGGGGTAGGATTTTCTTAATGAAATTTAGGAACAGTTTTCTCATGAGAGTTTGGATTATGAATTTTGAGAAATATATTTATTTTGATTGATAAACTGTAGGTGTTATGGATATCTAGGGGGAGAAAGATTTATGGTGTAGAGTCTATTCTGGCATCCCATGTTAAATATTTTGAGTCCCTATATTCAATAATTTTGTTGTTACATTATTTTAATTTGATGATTATTAGAAATATACTTTAAATTTTGGGGTTCATTGGTTCTTTTTTAGAAGAAGTATAGGAATGTATATCCAGTAGTAGAAAGTAGTATGGTAGGGAGAATTGTCACACCCATGTTTTGGTTTTCATCCTTGGTTTCAGTTCTTTTATGGGTTTCGGTTTTTCTTCCCAAAAACATGTCTGATGGATCTATATTTTTGAGTTAATTTTAAATTTATTTTTTCTACCTTTTCCCCATGGGTTTCCATTATGTTATTTTTAAATGGATGTTCTGTGATAAAATTAGGTGGTGCAAGAATTGTCCAACTGTACACCCTTTACCCGGTAATCAGGCAACCAAGTGGTGTTTTTTTGAAATGGATTATAATATGGTTAGTTTATGGTTTTATAACCTTGATGGATAAACATGGTCCATGTAATAATTTTATAGTTGGGGAACACATTTCCCTCATATTTTGTAAAACCATATGGAAAAACTGTTCAACATGACTAGGTCATTAAAAATCTAAAAATAGACTATGTTTCCTCGAGGTATTTAAAACAAATTTATCCATTGATCCCAACATTCAGCCTCTCCACCCCTAGGTTCCTCAATATTCTCCTCCTAGATCCCTTATACTCCTTCATTTAGGTGTATTTGGTTTTTATTCACCATGAAAACATCATATAAGTGACTTTACTCTTTCTAGGGTTTTCCTCCCTCTTTCTTGAGTTTATTATCTTCAGTAGGTTTGAAGGTTCATATTTAGCTTTATACTTTTCATTGGGGTTTTATCAAAACAATTTTGTTAAATCATTCCTTGTAAGAGTTCTTTGGTTGTGCAGTTGAGGTTTAGCATCATTTTCCAGAATTTCTACACATGGGGTAGGTGGTTCCATTATTTTACATTATTCGATGACATTGATATTATGATTTTGTTGCATAAATATGTTCCATTAATTGTTTATATGGTTTAACAAATTATTTGAAAATGTTTTATGATGCGTTATTGGAAAATGGGTTTTCTAAAGGAATTTTTTTTCTATATGTGCCTCTTGTGGTATTTATTTTATATATTTTATGCCTTTAGTGGATGAAGAGAAATGTGTTTCCTAAGTAATTAATGTTTTGAATAACGGAAAAGTTATTTTTCTTTGTAAAAACTGTTTTTTTCATATAGTCTTTTTTGTTTCACACCGTAATTGAGTAATTGAATTGTGAAAATGATGTGGAGTATGTTATAGAAGTAGTTTTTATTTTAATCTGTTTTAGAAAGGGAATTTCACCATGGAAATGTATGGATGTCAAATTTTATTTTATTATTATGTTTTAAAATGGGTTTCATATGTCATGTGAGTGGTATAAATTGTATTCCCAAATTACTTTATGGTGTGTTTTGAAATTGGTAATGGTTTTGGTTATGCGAAAGTGGTGATTTCCATTCATTCTTGGTATGTTTGGCATATATTGTTCATTTTAGGAAATATATATTATGTGAATGTGAAATAGATAATATAGGGAATCCCATGTATCTTGGTGGAAAACAAGAACTAGTATGATAGAGATTTAGAAGTGGAAAGACCATAATATTCTAGTTGAACTATGCTAGTTGACTTGAAAATGTTAATGTCATGATTCACATATCATTATTGATGATTGGAAGACTAACTAAGAATGTGAAATAATCAGAGACATTGGGCCCATGGAATGTTCCCTCCCATTATATCATGCATGAGAAAGTTGAAGGTTATGGTTTATGTACCATTTTTCACTATACTAAAAGGTTCTTAGTGACTAAAATGGGATAGATACTTGTAGGGATTTACCCACATTTATCTCTTGTGACATGATGTCGGAGTGATTTGGTGCTTGATATTATCATACAGTTGGAATTGTCGGTACTTTTATTTCATGTAAGATGATTTAAAAAAGAGATTTTCATTAAATGTTTTACCCTTTAAATTGGTTCCTTTAAAATTTTATACTTAAAAATCACTCCTAGTAATATCTTAGATGTTATAAGTGAAATGTGCATGTTAATTTTAATTTTAATGATAAAACATGGAACCAATTATTTTAGGTGGAATTTTACTGGGATTTTTCTCACAGCATACATAAAAGATTCGGTGTATTTAGACTTTATTATGAATGTATTTGGTAAAGTAACCATATGTCATGGTGATGATGTTGAATCCGAGTATTTGGTTCCCCTCCCGTTGTTTTTTTGGCAGTGGTGGCTTTCAGATGATGAGACTCTTTTAACATGGTAGTTATAGGTTTTGATTGTCGTTTCCCTTATATGTAGTTTTTTTTGGGTTTTGTGAAAGGTTGTAAGAATTTAATTGGAAAATTTCTATGTAATGTTTGGTTATGGTTATTCTATTACGTCCTGTTAATTTCTATTGGATGTTTATGCATAACAAAATGGGTGAAATAGTTCCCATGATGTTTTTTTGATACCCATGCACTTGTTTACAACACATGTGGATAAGGAATTCTCTTTGGTTCATTCCAGAAACTGGGTCTAGTGTTGGGTTGGATGGCACTCTAGGTTGTTTCATCACACACCTTCTTCTAAACATCTAGATAAATTAGAAATGTAAAGGTAGTAACTACATTGTTGATATGTGGATGAAGTGCCTCCTAATGATTCCCCCCTTGGGACTCCTCATTAAGAAAATTATATGTGGTTAAAACAAGAGGATTTTTTAACTTTATCCCATCACACATACTGACATATTCTCATGTTGAACATATATAAACTCTTTCCACTTTAATTACTTCATGGTCTATGAATTTAACAATTTTGTTAAATACTTCTATAAATAATCTCGTGCATCATGTCCCTCATTGTTCCCACAAATACATAATATCCATAACTGATGTTTGGATATCAAAATATGACTAACATCTCAAGAGAAAAAGTACTCCATTAATACCCTGATCAAATTGAGGGAAATATCTAATTTCCAGCTCATAATATCTATATTAGAAACACTACCCCAGTACATACCCATGACCTTCCACTGAAAATAATTTTATTCCATCTTTTAATGGTCATCATCTTCATCTAGATCATCCCCACACCAATCAATCAGATTTTCAATCTTAACCTCCATTTCTAGATCCACACAAGGATGTTAACCTAAATCTTTAACTGTGAGGGAAATAATAATTTCTTATCCCAAGTAGTTTGGAATTTTATTAAGGTTTATATTATTTATTAATTAAATTTAAATTATCTAGAACCAACCAAATTAAAATTTAACCACAATACATCCTGATAAAAGTACCTCTTCAAGGTACACACTTTTCAAGTAATTTCACTGCAATTTTTTTTTTCAGTATATTCAAAATCCTTGCACAGATCTTGGGGGACCCTGAAATCAAGTGTCCTAGCCAGTCTTCTATACCCTATATCATGCGACAAGTTAAAATGAAATCATTTCTTCACAAACCCATAAAATCCTCAATATTCCAGTCTCTAAACTCTATCATATCCATCAACCTCACCTGTGATACCACTCAGTAAATACCCCCTCACCTAATGATACCACAATAAAGGAAGGGAGATAATAACCCCATGTTCCACCTCCAATAGGTCGCGGTTTTGTGGTTAGAACTATGGGTATAAATAAATCAATTTGGTTGTAATAACCCTCTATTAAATATATACATTTGAGAGATAAGATATCAAAGATAAATCAAATCACTGAAATAATATAAAGAAATAACCAAAAACATTTTCACAGTGCATTACTAAGTAGAACAAATAAAAATTAATGTCTCCAATGTACAATACCCAAAAGGAAACTAAGGTAGGAACATGGAAATAATACAAAGGACCAATATAGAAATTTTCATAATGATCCATGTAATATTAAAAAAACATGAAAATAGTTTATATATACATGGGGTAATCACAATGTTATAGGCTATAGTGAATCTAAGGTAACGACCCAAATATTCATTAATGAAAATTCATCTTGGTTTATTTAAATGTCTTCTTGTGGTTATGTAAAACATATTCACTTTTTTGGTATAAATATAGGAATTTAACAAATCCAATTTACTCGAGAAAATTATTAGATGGCCCCATTTAATAGACATTCCCCATACGAAGCCGATTTTTTCAAGCTTGGAAAGGAGGTGGTGTCATTGGGATTCTCCGGTGGCAAATCCCTATCCAATATTGAACATGTTAAACTTGAGCGGAATCGACTATGGGAGAAGTGGATGTTAATTGAGATAACCACCCAAGTGATGTTATCCAAGCCACCCCAAGAGTATGTCATCATCACACACCTTACCCTTCGATATTATGGTGGTGTAATAAGGGGTTATGTAACAAGACCCTAGTACTACGATTATGTACATTATTCTGGTATAGAGAATATATATTCTAATTATTATTGTTACATTGAAAATAATTTTTAAATAAAAATGAGAACTTTTAGTTATTATTCAAATAAGAAATCTATTTTGGTGAATTAATGGATTTTTGAATTAAATAAAATTTTAATAAAATATTATTATTATTATTAAACTAATATTTATTCAATATAAATTATCTTTTAAGTTTATGAATGCAATCGTAATTTTTATTGAGGTTTGAATGCTTTTTTTTGTCAAAAACCATGAATTTTCAATAAATGCTTGTTTTTATTTTAAAAGTAAAAATTGACATATTTAGAAAATTATATAGATAAAATTAATGTTATTTTAGGATTTAGGACATCGAAATTATCCAATGGTGAATGTTCCATAATTTTTTGAGAGAGTCAAATTTTAGGGTAAAAATTAAATATCGTTTAAATATACAATGTGTTTTATGACATCATAATAACTCAATAGTGATGTAATAAAATACTATAAACATTATATTCGTCCAGTATATGTTTTAACATTAAAATAAATTGATTTTGGGTTTGTTTGATTTATTTTACAAAGCTTTAGAGGACCCTTCAAGGCTTATAAAACATTTTGTCTATATAAATTATTTTCTTTGAGATTGGGACTCACTTCCACATAAGGAACCATATTATTTCGAGAATTTCTCCATTTGTCCTTATAAAATATAGTTTTCCAATCCCCTTTGAAAAAAACCATGGGCAAAAACCATGGTATGGTTTGTGGTTTTGATCAGTTTAATGTGAGGTGTCCCAAACCTAAAAAATAAATAATTCCCTCCCCTTTTCTATATATACCCACCCATGTTCCGACTTACTCATCACACAAACCCATTGGAATGAGACATAACCTTTCCCTCCTCTCTATATAATTATTCCAAGGTTCACAAAGATCCCTAGAATCCTCTCTGAAGCCTCATCCAAGCTTTTGGGGTCTCACTTCCATGTTAGGGGTTTCTTCCTTTCTCATTTTGTCCAATTTTCATTACGTTGTTATTTCCTTTTATATTCATTTACAAATGTTCGAGTATGATTTCACACCTCCCCCATATTGACCTCTTTATGTTTGGATGATGGGAGACCCCTTTCTCTCTCATTAATGCATCCCATGTACACCTGTTACCATGCCAAAATTCTATGAGAGGTTTCTCTCTCCTCATTTACATACAAGTAATTATTTTGTATTATGAATATAAATTCCATTACATTTTTTGGGACATGTATATATATGACCCCCTTAGAGTCCATTTCATATAAATTTAATGATACACCCATTTTCCTCTCATAAACCATTTCCATCAATCCTTATGTCATTCCATTATGCTACCAAAATTTCACTTCATTCTTTCATGCCAAATTCATAGTATAGTGAATACCATATCCATGTCTCTATCAAGGGAAATCACCATTATGGACATATACATATTGAGATGTACCGTCATGTATTTGTTCCACATTAAATAATCATGGAATAACATATTTTGTTTATTGATTCCATTATATATGATCCATGTGGCACACTTATTCATGAAATTAAATGTTTAAGAAGGGTGTGCCCTGATATCGCTCCAATGCATTGGGTAAAGTAAAGTATCATGATACGTCATGTGCAATTAGTTTTGACGCATGATAATTTAAGTGAATTGAGTGTTTACTCAGGCTTCATGTGCATTGATGGTTTACTCACTCTCTATGTAAATTGAGCATTGGCTCATTCTAATTCCATGTTAAGTGATGTTGCCACATTTCCATGTTATAATTATCATGATTTATCGTGACTTTATTTCAATGTTTCTATTATGCTCAATGTTTTATGCCTATTTTCTAAAATCTATTGTATTCATCATTTTGTTCCATGTTTATTCATTTACTGGGCTTTATATCTCACCCTTTTCTTATGAATATCCTCATGTTATCCCATGCAATGCTAAGTACGAGGGAATATTGTGGTCATGTAAATGATGTTTTCAATAAAGATGTTGTATTTCATGTTCTAAGTTGTTATGTAATGATCGTAAGCCCCAATGACTCTAGACATCTCAATTTTATATGTTTTATCAAGTAAAGTTTATGTAATAAATCATGTTTTAGTGTGTAATAAAAAACTGGGTTGTTATAGTTGGTATCTGATGATAGGTTCAGTTATTTTTGGGATTAGGATTAGAAAACCCTAGTAAAGCCTTAGAGGAAAGACTATGTATAATAAAAACATCCCTATGGTATTGTGGGTATTTATTATGTGTTTTATCAAGAAAATACATCCCTGTATGGATACGACTAGGTAGAGGTGGCTCTGACACAGATGTACCTTGGGGTGAAAACCCCAAGAAGGAGTTTTGGGTTTGGCCTAGGGTATCCTGGTACACGACAATGGGCCTTGATACACTCTTGGTTACGACACTCCCTGGGGATATGCATTGGTAAATCCACATGATTAGTATGAACAATTATTAAGAGAAATAAAAAATTCACTGAAGAATATATGATGGAAAACATTGATTGAAGCCTATAGATTCAAAAGTTATGGAAATAAAAGCTATTTATAAGTCATTTGTTTTTCCCTTGAATTACCCTTTATGTGTTACCACTAAAATTCCTTTAATTCTAGACAATGGCCAGTAATACGAGGTCTCGAGCTAACAACTTATGTGAAAATCAATGTGATGATTATTCAAATGAGATGCCCAATCCGATGGGAGAAGGAATCATGAACTTTTTCATGATACTCTCTTAGTTAAATCAACCATTGAATAGAAACATGGGTCAAGAGATCGTTCAACCCCCTCCCCCCTATAAAAATGAACAAGTCTCTATCAAGAGATTCATTAAACAAATTCCTCCTACTATTAATGGATCATCTGATCCCTCAATCACCGAACAATGGATCAACTCCATTGAAATGTTCTTCTCCATCATTCATTGTTCTAAACAAGAGAAGGTTTTTTACGCTGCTTATCATATAAAGGGTGACACCGATAAATGATGGAAAATTAATCAAAAATACAAAGATAGATAATAATATCAAGGCATTGGAATGGAAGGATTTCCCAAAGTTGTTTTTCTATATATATTTTCCGTGCACCCTCCTGCTTATGATGGAAAGGGACTTCTATGCCCCAAAAAAAATGACGACGAATCCGTAGAAGCATATGATGAAAACATCACAATTCATGCATGATATGATTTTTTCTTTGACATGACACCCAAATTTAAGGTTGACCGCTTCATTGGTGGGATGAAACATAGCCTGTGGAAAGTTGTGGCAATTTGCATCTTCGACAGTTATGAGGAAATTTTCTGTTGTTCCCTCAAGGTTGAAGTGGAGATCGGCTAACCTTATGTGTATCAGGGGGATAAGAAGCGTATGGTGGACTTCAATTCTAGTCATCCTATGTATAAATCCAATAGTTATAAGAAAATCTAGTACCCCACTTTCCTATGGTGTGGAAAGAAGAACCCTGGAAATTTCCTGAAGGGGACAAGGAAATGTTTTAGGTGAGGAAGAGAAGGGAACCTAGCCCTTTACTACCAACAAGAAAAACCCACTACTGTGACAAAGGAGATGAATGCTCCATTCGACTCTCAATGTGTTGTTCATTGCTTCACAATAAACAAACCTAGACATCTTGCTAATCAGTTTCCTAAGATAAGGGTTTTCAGAGGCAACCAAGAACCTCCACGGCGGCAAGGCTGATCTTTTTCCCTCACTACTACAGAAGTGAACCCTGACAATGAAGTGGTGACAGGTACGCTAGTTATTCATTCAATAATAGTGAATGTTCATTTTGATTCAGGTTCTACGCAATATTTTATATCCAAAATATTTATTATAAAAATCCCAACACCACCACAAATCATGGATGTAATGATATTGGTGAGTATCAAAAATAGATTAATCATTGCATCCAATGAATATAACTTCTCCTCGGTCTTAATCAGTGGATTGAAAATCTCGGAAAACATAATTGTACTCCATCTGGTGAAATTTTATGCAATTCATTAAATGGATTTGTGTTCCTTATATAGAGCCAACATAAATTGTCGTGAGAGGGAAATCACTCTCCATGTTGAGAATCGACCCCCAATTTTTACAAGTGGAATGAGGAAGATGACTCTTATTTAAATCTATAATCTCAAGCATGGATATTAATTCCCTATTAACACATCTATCTATATTAGATGATTGGGTCTAAAGCGGAAACCATCCTTGAATACATGCGTATTGTGAGGGAATTCACTAAGTGCTCCATGAGGAATTGCTTAGTCTTCCTCCTATAAGAGACGTTGAATTATGAATTGATCTTATACATGGGGTATTTCCAATATTCAAGATTGCATATTGAATGGATGTGGTGGAGCTCGAGGAGCTGAAGAAACAACTAAAAGAGAATCTGGATAAAGGTTTTATATGCCTAAGTACTAAACCAAGGGGTGAACAAGTCCTCTTCGTCAAGAAGAAAGATGGGTCAATGTGAATTTTCATCGATTATTGTGAGTTTAACAAAACCATGATAAAGAACAAGAATCCTCATTCATGAATTTATGACTTATTCGATTATCTGTATGGTACACAATAAATCTATAAGGTATATTTGTGGTCGGGATATTATCAATTAAGGGTGAAGAAGGAAGATATCTACAAGACTGTTTTTTGTACAAGATTCCAGCACTAGGAATTCATAGTAATGCCTTTTGGACTCACTAATGCTCTAGAAATCCTTATAGACTTGATGAATAGTGTCTTTAGAGATTACCTTTTCAAATTTGTTGTAGTATTTATTGATGATATTCTAATATACTCCAACACCAAGGAGGATCATGAGGAGAATCTAAGAACTGTACTAGAGACATTGCGAAAGGAGAAGATCTGTGAAAAGTATAGAACGTGTAATTTCTAGTGGAAGTAGGTCTCATTATTAGGCCATATCATCACATGAATTATGATATCTTTGGATCCTCCAAGACAGTTGTAATAGAAAGATGATAGATTCCAACATCGGTGACAAATATGTGTAGCTTCGTCGGGTTAACTAGATTTATCGACGATTTGTGGGAAATTTCTCATGATTGACCAACCCTCTTACCAAGATAACTCAAATGGGAGTAAATATTTCTTGGAGTGTTGGCTATGAATAAATATTCAAGGAGTTGAAAAGTAGGCTTATCACTATGCTAGTTCTCACATTACCCACATGTGGAGAGCTATTTCCGTTATTCAATGATGCTTAGAAGATGTGCTTGGGTTGTTTGTTGATTCAAAATGACAATGTCATTACCTATGCATCAAGGAAATTGAAAGATCATGAGTATAATTGTCCCGCAAATGATCTATAGTTGGGGATAGTGATATTTGAATCAAAAATTTTGTGGAATTATATTTTTGGGGAGAAGTGTGAAATATATACGGACCACAAAAGACTCAAGTATATATTCAACCAGAAAGAGTTGAACATGCCCCAACGAAGATGCCTATGACTGCTCAATACATTACAACCAATTGAAAGAGAACAAGGTGGAATATACTATAAGTAGAAAGGAACCAATGATTACATCATCGATGTGTATTGAAAAGGGTCCAATCTTCCTAGATTTGATGAAGATGGACAAGGGAATCATAAAGAAGGGAATGTCGTCAATACTTTCCCAAATGATTTTCTCAACCATTTCTTTGGGAGAAGTTGAAGGATGATCAGAAGGATGATGTGGGAATTCAGAAAAAAGTGGAAGATATCGGAAAAGGGAAATCATCTGAGTTCAATGTTAATGAAGAAGAAATTTTGAGATTTGGGAAAGCACTATGTGTTCCATCATGTACGTAGTGGGAGAAGAAACATTTGGGCGATGCACATAGTTTGAATTTCTCTATTCACCCAGGAAACACATAGATGTATTGAAATCTAAGAGAGCATTATTGGTTGGATAATATGAAGAAGGAGAACACTGAGTATACATCAGTGTGTCTGGTGTGTCAGAAAGTGAAGGTAGAGATGCAGAAGTCTAAGGGGATGATGCAACCATCGCCCATACCGGTATAGAAATGAGAGAAAATCCCCATTACCTTTTTCACCAGACTTCTAAAGACATCCAAAGGAAACAATGCAATCTGGGTTTTCTTGGATCATCTTATAAAGTATACACACTTCATTTAAATTCAGGTGGCTTTCTCATTGGATCAACTGGCACATATATATATCTGAGAAGTGTAAGTCGGAATGGAATACCACTATCTATTGTATCCTATCGAGATCCGAGATTCACGTCTATGTTTTTGAAGTTTCATAAATATGCTCTGGATAATGAACTGAACATCAGTACATCCTATCATCCTCAATCAGATGGAAAATCTAAGTAGACTATTCAGACACTGGAGGTTATGTTATAATTTTGTTCTATGGACTTCAAAGGAGGGGGGACCAACATCTTCCACTAGTTGAATTTTCCTACAATAACAGTTTCCAAAAGAGCATCTGAATGTCACCTTATGAATCCCTATATAGGGAGAGTTTTAGAACATTGGCATGTTGAGATGAAGTCCTAGAGCATAAGCTGCTAGGACCACAAATTGTCGATGAAATTGTGGAGAAGGTGAAAACCATTCATCAACATATCAAGACAGCCCAGATTCGACAGAAGAGTTATACAGATAACAGTCGATGAGACCTTGAGTTCAAAATTGGAGTCGTTATATTTCTATGCATATCTACATGGAAAAAGGTCATGAGGTTTGAAAAGGAGGGGAATTTAAGTCCTAGGTACGTCGTCCCCTTCGAGATTCTTGATCGTGTCGGGGTTATGGCCTATCGACTTGCACTTCCACCTACCATGGAGAAAGTAAATGATGTCCTTCATGTATCCCTCTTAAGAAAGTACATACTAGAACCTTCACATGTACTATCATTAAGGGTAGTACAGTTAGAGGATAATCTAATTTACAAGGAGCTACCAGTGAAGATCGTAGAATGTAGAATTTGTTTTATGAAATAAGACAATTCCCTTCGTCAAGGTGTCATGGAAAAACCAAAAGCTTGAAGAAGCGA
Organism: Viscum album; assembly: GCA_963277665.1. Taxonomy (NCBI): domain Eukaryota; kingdom Viridiplantae; phylum Streptophyta; class Magnoliopsida; order Santalales; family Viscaceae; genus Viscum; species Viscum album. The sequence goes on along the minus strand of OY728143.1, from coordinate 917,714,100 downwards.
AGTGGGAATCAGGGGAAGTGATGAAGCAATGTTACCCACATTAGTTTTAGTGTGGGAAAAGGAAATTTTGAGGATGAAATTTCTTAATATGGAAGATTGTAATGCCCCAAAAATTTATTAATAAAATTTCCTCTTGGTCAATTTAAATTTCTTCTTATGGTTATGTAAAATGTATACACTTATATGGTTTTATGTTTTGGATTTTAAAATACTATTAAAAATTGGGACCATTGCTAATATAGCCATTGAATAGTGATCACATGATCATTATAAATATAGTTCTTTATCAAATCTAATTTACTTAGACAATGGATGCGATGGCCTCATCCAGTAGACTTGCGCCATACGAAGGCAATTTTTCGGAGCTCGGAAATGAGGTGGCATCATTGGGATTTGCTCTTGGCCAAGCCCAAGTCGAGCATGAACAAGTTAAGCTTGATCGTAACTGACTACAAGATATGTAGACGTTAATAGAGATTTCCACATGAGTGATGTTATCCGAGCCACCCCATGAGTCTATCACCATCGCACACCATACCCTTCAGTCTTATGTGGGTGTTATAAGGGTTATGTAACAAGAACCTAGTACTACGATTATGTACATTATTCTTGTATAGAGAATATTTTTTTTATTGTCACATTATAAAGAGTTTTTAAAAGAACAAATAGTTTTTGCAGTTAATATTCAACAAAGAAATCTATTTTAAATAATTAATTGATTTTTTGAATTAAATAATATTTACATAAAATAATAATATTATTATCATTAAATTAATTTTCATCAAATATAAATTATTGTATAATTTTATGAATGAAAATGTGATTTTTATTATTGTTTGAATTTTTTTTGTCCAAAAACCATGAATTTTTGATAAATGTCGGTTTTTATTTTAAAAATAAAAATTCACATATTTAGAATATAATTTAGATAAAATGAATATTATTTATGATAATAAAAATTGTGATAACTATATCATCCCCTACAAAGAAAAATAATATTCACATTATTCACTAACCCAAAACATGGTTTTCATGTACATGATGGGACCACCTACCAGATGAGCTCAAAACAACACATGAAACATGGTTCCATGACCTCAGAGAAAGGCTCCAAAATTTCCATTCCTGAGATAATGAAATACGAAAATAATGAAGGAAAGATATTTTTTTACAATCAAAAGATTTGAAACAATTGTTATTTTAGTTAGAAGATATGTAATTATTTGACACATACTGTTGATCCAATTAAATTCCATATTGAATACCTTTTTTGAAATATTTGAAATTTTATTAAATGAAATATATAAATATCCTCTTTTAATATGGATATTAATTTTTTTAATTAAATATATAAAACATTTTTATATTAAAATGATCATAAAATTGGAAAATATCAAATTCTAGGGAAACTAGATTATGATACAACCATGTGCTACATTCTGGATAAATAGTTAAGCGATGCTACCATAATCTACTGTTAGGGTCTACTGTTAGGATCTTTTGTTAGGATATACCATTAAGAGATACTACTACTCGAAGCTACTGCCATTAAATGACTTCTACTGACTAAAGCTATAGGTAGAACATACATAAAGATGTTACAATTAGAAGCTATCAAAAGAAGCCACTGCCTGAATCTACTATCAGACTCTATCACATGATTCTATTTCCAATATAATTTTTTTACTATTTGGGCCACATTTGGGATCTTCTTTTAGAAGGTACAATTAAGAGATACCATCATTTTCTACATTTAGGGGCTTACATCAAGTGTAACCATAATGTTCTATAATCATATTATATTGAATTATTATACTGTTAGGTGATACTATAAGTTGATACTAATATGTGGTACTATTTAGTGACACTATTTTATGTTATTTTCAGCCTTTAAAACACCCCAATTTTCCTACTATGAATCCTAAAAATTTCTTGAGACATCCTCCAGGAACCTCTACAACCATATTTAGCTCAACTTAATTGGTTCAATGGTCTATATAATTACACCTTTTCTATTAAATTCTTAATAGAGAAATTTATATGAGATCAATTTATTTGATATGTGGCAGTAATGATCACAGTAGTGTTGGAATACCACATGAGGGTGAACATAAAAATATAAAACTAATATATGAAGAAAGAATAAATTTTGATGGATTATAAGTATAGATACCATTAGAGACACAACCAATGAATAACGATAAGAGGAAATGTAAGATGAATGGTGTAACACCCCAAGCATCCTTGGTATGTATCCTTTCGAATAATGCAATGGCGTGCATTGTACGCAACTTCGAGATTTTAACACACCATAACCAATCAAACTAGCCGTTATGAATAGTAATACCTAATTTTTGAAATTTTATAAATTCTATCTCTCAAAATGGACTTCATTTTTGGATTCGTAATATCGAAATTATCCTAGGGTGAAATTTTGGTACTTTTCGGATAACTTTCCTATTTTGATAAATAGTGAAAATTACTAAATTTTAATTAAAAACAACTTTTTTAATCAAAATAAATAATAGTGAAAAATTATGAATTTGAGTGGTTTTAAAGTATATTTAGAATATATTTTTACCATATAATACTATGTGGGTCATTGAAAAAAATTTCACATTTAAACCAGACATAAACAAGTGACAATCTTTTGATAGTTATTATCTCTAAAAAATACGCTTTTTGTTTTAACAACGGGAATTAATTTTAAATTAATTTCTTCCACTTCTGTGTTTTGAATTTGGAAAAATTGATTCCATATTTGGAATCAGGATGTTCAAATTGTGTAAATAGGTAACTTTTATTTTTAAACATTTTGGATAATTACTCCGGTAAATATTTTATTTACCATGGTTAAAGGGTAAATCCGGTAAACAAGGGTTAAAAAATAATATTATAATAATACTTAATTACCCTAAAACGTGTCTTAACCCTATTGGTTGATACATGGTCGACCATGGGCATCTTTGGGTCGATTTTGGGACCCCATGGATCCACTTGTAAGTGATAATGACACTTTATTTTAATTAAGTTAAAATAAATACAAAAATGACACAAGCATATATCTTTTAACAAAAAAATTGTTACAGAGGGTTATATATGTTTGATTTTCGACTATAAATATTCATTATAAAGTTAAAAAGGTTTCCTACATGATGATATTTTATTTTCAATTTTTAGAGATTAAATAATTTATTTTATTTATGACACAATTATGATGTAGTAATTATCATAATAGTGAAAAATTAAAATAATTGATATTATAAATACCCAAATAAATATAATATGAAACTTTTAATGAATTAAACTAAATTTCTAGGATAATATGATATATTAGGATTTATTTAATTGACTTTTTTTGAAGTAATCAATCTGTTATGAGTTTCACAAAAATCAACTATTGAATAGTGTCAAAATTGACATAAAAGAGTTCTTAAAACAAATATTATATTATTAATTGATATTAAATTCCTAAAAATCTAAGGTTATGCAAATAGACTTATATCATGATAGGTTAATCATTAATGGACCACTTGGGGGTCGATTGGATGTATATAGTAAGCTTATTAACCATATTATATAAAAATACAAAGAGACATTGTAAAAGTTAAACTAATTAACTTAGAGGTAATACTTAAAGATAAGGTTAATATAAGTACCCAAACCTGTCTAAATTCTATTGGTTGAGTTGTTTTCGACCCATCCCCACCTTAACATTTAAATAATCAACTTTTGAGGCATTAGAAACCGAATATTAATTTATTATAAATTAATATTTCTAGTTTTTCCAAAGGTCCCCCTCACCCCTCTTATAAAAGGGCACTCCTCCTTCTCTTTTCTTAACACCTTCAAAGCCCTTTGGTTCGGCCAAACCCTGCCCAAATACTATCTAAACTTCCCTCACTACAACCTAAAGGCCTTATTTTGATCATAAAGCCAACCTATGGAGCCCTTTTGATCAAATCAAAAGGAAGAACCCGAAGAAGAGGTAATGTTTTCACCACCCCTTTTCAAGTTCCTTTCTTCTTCCACTTCCTCTTTCTTTGTTATTACCATTATAAAATAATAACTCTAGTATCATATATATACTGTGATGTTATTATAAATATGGTACAACCATATTCAGTATTCTATCCATCCTTTGAATAACATGTCATCATATGTGCGTATGTACGGCTTACCGTCTCCACGTCGTGGTGTGATTGTTATTCAAAATATTATTATTTGGATCGGTATAATAATGATGTGTAACTCATGTAAATAATAAATATAACATGATAATTATTCTTTATATATGATATAACATCCAATTATATATTATTTTAATATCAAAAGAATGATATTGTCGCTCGTGCGTATGTACGGACTACCGTCTCCACGAACGCGATGAGATTCATTCTCCATCATATCCATTCATGTTTAATTATATTTTGATGATTTAAAAATAGTATATAAGGACTTGATATCATTATGGATATTAATAATATACATCTCATTAGTAAATATGGCTCACATAACAAAGAATATAAAGTAACATGAACCCGTTAACACCCGAAATGACGATAATTCTAAGATATTATTAACAAATCAATGTTAAAAGATCATATATGATATCATATTAAAGTAAATGATTCTTGTATAATTCAATAACAATTATTTCACCATTATACAGGAGGTAAACCTACCGTCGACCAAGGAAAAAGTACAAAGTAAGGGATTTTCTTATCTCACTTTCAATTCCGTGAGATTTCCATTGTTCGCCACTAAATTATTGAAAGTGGTGTATTGCGTACTACCATTTGATATATATTATCATGATTCTCTTTATATTAATTCTATTCTATAAATCATTTGGTGGTTATTAACTTTTGGCCATACGACTCAGTTGATTAATGTGGTAAGGGAGTTTCTTATCTCACTTTTAATTCCGTGTGAATTCCATTGATCACCACTTAATTATTGTATGTGGTGTATGTGTACTGCCCATGATCATATTGATTTTGTAATATACATTAATTTATGGGTATTTACATCATCATGGTATGATACTTCTTTCATGGGTGTATGTTTCGTAAGTTACCTAATCGATAAGGGAATTTGAGATTTCAATTTCCACTCATTTGGCTTTACGCATATTTCATTGATTATATTACTCCAAGATTATGTGTGGAATCGCTATTCATTTGATTATGTCTTAATTTACACTCCCCTTTCTGTGGATATACTTTTGATACACATAATCACTCCATTGATAAATTCTCAAGTGATCGGTATGAACTTGATAAGAGTAATTTTAACTCAATCTCCATTTGTTGAGTTAAACATCAAATTCATTGGTGTTGTTTTTACAAGATTATGTGTGAATGTATTTTGATTGTTTTACACTAAATATCCAATAATATTTGGTGTATTTATATTTTTCACACATAACTATGTTTTTGATTTATCCTTAACCTAAGGATACGGCCTTTATGAGGGATTTCATCTAAATTTACATTCCATTGAGACTTCTTTGTTGATACACACCAAATCAGTTTTAGGTGGTGTATATAATGTACTTTGACATAGTATATCATGAATCCCTTTATTCTCATGATATTACAAAGTTTTGATTACCTCAATTATTTGTATTCAAGTCCCTCTCTTTTTGTTAGAAACTCTAACTAATATACCATTTTTAAATGTTTTAAAGACTTATTCTTCTAAATCTTGCTCATTAATGTCCATGTTTTAAAAAATGGTTATAAGGATTTATTTATAGGGACATTAAAGTTTTAAAATTAAAACTCCTTTTAAAAATTTTCAATATGGTATGGGACACTTTGATTCAAAAATCTATTTTTAAATGGATTCTTGACAATTAGTGTGACTTTTAAATGATTTCATGAAAAAGGGGGATATTTCTCTCAAATAGTTTTGATGACTATTTTCATCTATGTCAACATCCATCATTATTCTTGATTGATGTTAATGTGATACAATACAATCTTCCATATTGTATCGAATGAGTTATTTTTGACTGTGGATGTTCTATTTTTAAATCATTCATGGTTTGTGATTCAAGTATTGACATTTCGTATGCTAGTTTTAATACGAATGTTTATGTTATGTTTAAACCTGTTCATATGAGGAATGCATTGGACTTAATAAGTGACAGGTGGAGCCCTCTATAGCTCCTCGATGAATTGGTAGGTCTCATGAGACAAACTAATGTCTTGGCACAAGTCCTTGGAAAAATCTTATTTGTAGTCTTGGCACGAGGCCATGGCTATGTGGTTATGATAGTCTGGCATTATGCATTCCATCATTATGAAAGTGGTTATTGATAATTCATGGGATTGTTCGACTAGTAGAATATCCATGTGAGTAAGTAAATGGCATTATTTTATTTTATCTTTGCCAATTTATGCTGAATTTCAAGTTTAAAAGGCTTTTGTTTTAGTTATAAACTGCCTTAAGTGTGTATGCTTATTTATGAAAGCTTCTGCTGTAATGTTATCCTTACTGAGCATCTGAGCTCACCCCTTTCAATGTTTTATTTTTCCCAGGATTATGAAGAAGTAATTTATGAATGACCTGCAGGGATAGTATGAGGGGATATGAAGACAAGATGTTTTTTTTATGATATAATGTAAAAATTTATGGATGTATCTAGTTATTCCAAGGCTACTAAACTAATCGGTCTTTCGAGACTTGATCTTTCTCGTGATCATGCCAATGTTATGTAATAATGCACCGACTCTAGGTAACTAGGGTCGGGGTGTTACAGTTGGTATCAGAGGAAGTTTAGTAACAACCTTGGAAGCTATATTTAGATAAACTCTGATTAGAGCACGTAGACCGAAGATGAACGTTGAGGATTAGTGTAAAAGAACTTCCTAGAATTTTGGTATTGTAGAGATTTTGTGAGTTTTCCGAGCAATACATCCCTGTCTGGATACGAGAAGGTAGAGGCGGCTCTGGCACAGATGTACCTAGGGGTAAAACCCGAAAACACCGCATTGAGCTAGACTCAAACGGGAACTAGTGCACGAAAACGGGCCTTGCTGCACTCTTGGATACGACACTCCTGGGGGATATGCTTAGGATAATTTACATTTTCTTTCCAAACCTATTTATGTAATATATATATAAGATAACAGTAAATGACCTTGGTTAATCCTAATATGTTTCAAATTGAGAATATGGTGACATTTTAATCTCTAAATGATTTTACGACTACTATTACTCACACAATGCTTTCTGGTTTTAGTCAATGGATGGATTCCAAGGAAGTCATAGTGACTTTGAGAATGATGTACAAGGTGCGAACGGTGGTGGTAATGAACGACAAAATGGAATGTTGATAGGTGTAAAAGATATCGTCTTTATGCCAAATCAGTTTTCCAAAAATATGATCAACAACATATATATTAACCAACTCCCAGACTCAACAAGGAAGAGAAAGGTGATAAATGATAAGATCTCCAGCAATGGAGACCATAAAAAAAGAACCCTCAATTTTCATCATGCAGGAAATATGGAAAGAGACACCCAGGAAAGTGTCTCAATGGGACAACGAAATGTTTTACGTGCGGGAAGGAAGGACATAAAGTGAAGAATTGCGGAAGAAAAATGAAGAGTACTATGGAAGAAGATAAAAATGGTCCCAAGAGTCCATTTACAGTCATTTTCCGTAAATGTAGGGGACCTGGCCATTACCCGAGTGAATGTCCTATTCTATAGGATATTTTCTTGGTCAAAGAAGAAGATATGTGGAAATAAATGGTTGGAGAAAAACATAAAAAGTATTAGCACTCCTTGTTGATGGGTTTACTTTGGAATAATTTCTTCTTGTATTTGTAACCCCGCAGTTTTCCATGTGAGAATGATATTTGAGGAAGAATTGTCTCTTCTCTTGTGGATATAGGTATAAATAACCATTTGGTTTTATATGATCATCGGGGTTTGAGAAAATTATCAGTTATTATAATTTGGGATGAAAATTCAAAGTATGATATAACATTTGTGGTTAAATTATGTTATTTTGAGGAATTTATCTCATTTTGGTAATATTATAAAATATAGTTTTTGAAAAAGGACAACACGTAGACCGTGTGACAACCCGTCGCGTCGGACAATGCTGTCGGAATCGAACCCACAACCAAAGTGCGATTGGGAATTATCGCCTTCCACTGGACTACGTGAAGTCCCTGGTTAGTGTGACTATTTTTTTTGTTAAATGTTTTTATTGATCAATAATAAGATGATTTGGGTTCTTATGTCTTATCAAATGAATACCCTTGGTATAGGAAAATGATTTGGTGATTAAGTGATAAATGTTATTTTGGAAGATGTTCGCTTTGTTGGGAACACTATATGCCCAAGGAAAATAGAATACAATGGGGTTTCATTTGTAGAGTAATGGTGGATTTTTATCTACGTTTTTATTGTTGATTTATAGTGATTTGGGTTATTTATGGAAATGATTAACCTATAACAGAGAATATGTGATGATGTTAATTACTTTTAAGTATGCGACTTTAAGAGTATTTGATGTCATTTGGAGATACAATTTAACATGGGAGACTACATAATCAAATTATTCTATGTTTTGGGTTTCAATATTAGTTTGGATTATATTGAAGGATTTTAAGGACAATTGATTATTGAATGGAATTTATTTTACTTTGGGGTATTGTTGGTTTAAATTTAGAAATTAAGATTAGTGCATATTTATCTCAAGGAATATCCTTTTGGGGGATCATTAGATCATTCACTAACCATTTTGGTTTTGATTAATGTTCAGAGACAATGTAAATATATAGTTTATCCAGCATGGATCATGTGATTCTATAGAAGTTTATTCTAGCTCTTCCAGTGTGACCAAGTCTTCTTGAATACTCATCGTTTAAAAAAAATTGAGTTAGTGGTGGAAATTTATTAAAAAATGAAACTCTACTTAAAATGTAAGTATATCTCAAAATGTTCTTAGTCAATATCATAAATTAATTCCTCATCCTTATGTAATGTAACTTAAAAAAATGTTGTCTGTTTACTTTCCTACTAGGAGACTAATGGTCGTTTGTCCCAACACAAGTTTGTGGTTTTCTTATTTTGATCTTTCTCCTGATCATGATTTCTATCCCTCTCCATCAGAACTTGACACTTAGTTTATCATCCATATCCATGTTTTCCTACATGGAATCCTAGTATGGGTTATCTTGTATGACCCTTATACCTCTCTTTCTTTCTTTTAAAGTGATAGTTTTATTGACTCTTTTTCCGATGTGGGACTTTCCATTATATTCCCAAGCAAAATTTTAAAAAATTGCGATGATGAAATTTATTGAAGGAGGGGATAATGTAACACCCCAATCATCCTTGGTATGTATCCTTTCGAATAATGCAATGGCGTGCATTGTACGCAACTTCGAGATTTTAACACACAATAACCAATCAAACTAGCCGTTATGAATAGTAATACCTAATTTATGAAATTTTATAAATTCTATCTCTCAAAATGGACTTCATTTTTGGATTCATAATATAGAAATTAGCCTAGGGTGAAATTTTGGTACTTTTCGGATAACTTTCATATTTTGATGAATAGTGAAAATTACTAAATTTTAATTAAAAACAACTTTTTTAATCAAAATAAATAAAAGTGATAAATTATGAATTTGAGTGGTTTTAAAGTATATTTAGAATATATTTTTACCATGTAATACAATGTGGGCCATTGAACAAAATTTCACATTTAAACAAGACATAAACAAGTGACAATCTTTTGATAGTTATTATCTCTAAAAAACACGCTTTTTGTTTTAACAACGAGAATTAATTTTAAATTAATTTCTGTCACTTCTGTGTTTTGAATTTGGAAAAATTGATTCCATATTTGGAATCAGGATTTTCAAATTGTGTAAATAGGTAACTTTTATTTTTAAACATTTTGGATAATTACTCCGGTAAATATTTTATTTACCATGGTTAAAGGGTAAATCCGGTAAACAAGGGTTAAAAAATAATATTATAATAATACTAAATTACCCTAAAACATGTATTAACCCTATTGGTTGATACATGGTCTACCATGGGCATCTTTGGGTCTATTTGGGGACCCCATGGATCCACTTGTAAGTGATAATGACACTTTATTTTAATTAAGTTAAAATAAATACAAAAATGACACAAGCATATATCTTTTAACAAAACAATTTTTACAGAGGGTTATATATGTTGGATTTTAGACTATAAATATTCACTAGAAAGATAAAAAGGTTTCCTACATTATGATAGTTTATTTTCAATTTTTATAGATTAAATAATTTAATTTATTTATGACACAATTATGATGCAGTAATTATCATAATAGTGAAAAATTAAAATAATTGATATTATAAATACCAAAATAAATATAATATGAATATTTTAATGAATTAAACTAATTTTATAGTATAATATGATATATTAGGATTGATGTAATTGACTTTTTTCGAAGTAATCAATCTGTTATGAATTTCACAAAAATAAACTATTGAATAGTGTCAAAATTGACATAAAAGAGTTCATAAAACAAATATTATATTATTAATTGATATTAAATTCTTAAAAATCTAAGGTTCGGAAAAAAGACTTATATAATGATAGGTTCATCATTAATGGACCACTTGGGGGTCTCTTGGATGTATATAGTAAGTTTATTAACCATATTATATAAAAATACAAGGAGACCTTGTAAAAGTGAAACTAATTAACTTAGAGGTAATACTTAAAGATAAGGTTAATATAAGTACCCAAACCTGTCTAAATTCTATTGGTTGAGTTGTTTTAGACCCCTCCCCACCTTAACATTTAAATAATAAACTTTGGAGCCATTGGAAACCGAATATGAATTTATTATAAATTAATATTTCTAGCTTTTCCAAAGGTGCCCCTCACCCCTCTTATAAAAGGGCACTCCTCCTTCTCTTTTCTTAACACCTTCAAAGCCCTTTGGTTCGGCCAAACCCTACCCAAATACTATCTCAAATTCCCTCAATACAACCTAGAGGCCTTATTTTGATCATAAAGCCAACCTAAGGAGCCCTTTTGATCAAATCAAAAGGAAGAACCCGAAGAAGAGGTAATGTTTTCACCACCCCTTTTCAAGTTCCTTTCTTCTTCCACTTCCTCTTTCTTTGTTATTACCATTATAAAATAATTACTCCAGTATCATATATATACAGTGATATTATTATAAATATTGTACAACCATATTCCTTATTCTATCCATCCTTTGAATAACATGTCACCATATGCGCGTACGTACGACTTACCGTCTCCACGTCGTGGTGTAATTGTTATTCAATATATTATTATTTGGATGGGTATAATAATGATGTGTAACTCATGTAAATAATAAATATAACATGATAATGATTCTTTATATATGATATAACATCCAATTATATTTTTTTTTAATATCAAAATAATGATATTGTCGCTCGTGCGTATCTACGGACTACCGTCTCCACGAACGCAATGAGATTCATTCTCCATCATATCCATTCAAGTTTAATTATAATTTGATGATTTAAAAATAGTATCTAAGGACTTGATATCATTCTGGATATTAATAATATACATCTCATTAATAAATATGGCTCACATAACAAAGAATATAAAGTAAAATGAACCCGTTAACACCCGAAATGACGATAATTCTAAGATATTATTAACAAATAAATGTTAAAAGATCATATATGATATCATATTAAAGTAAATGATTCTTGTATAATTCAATAACAATTATTTCACCATTATACATGAGGTAAACCTACCGTCGACCAAGGAAAAAGTACAAAGTAATGGATTTTCTTATCTCACTTTCAATTCCGTGAGATTTCCATTGTTCGCCACTAAATTATTGAAAGTAGTGTATTGCGTACTACCATTTGATATATATTATCATGATTCTCTTTATATTCATGCTATTCTGTAAATAATTTGTTTGTTATTAACTTTTGTCCATACGACTCAGTTGATTAATGTGGTAAGGGGGTTTCTTATCTCACTTTTAATTCCGTGAGAATTCCATTGATCACCACTTAATTATTGTATGTGGTGTAGGTGTACTGCCCATGATCGTATTCATTTTGTAATATAATTTAATTTATGGGTATTTACATCATCATGGTATGATACTTCTTCCATGGGTGTATGTTTCGTAAGATACCTAATCGATAAGGGAATTTGAGATTTCAATTTCCACTCATTTGGCTTTACGCATATTTCATTGATTATATTACTCCAAGATTATGTGTGGAATCGCTATTCATTTGATTATGTATTAATTTCCACTCCCCTTTCTGTGGATATAATTTTGATACACATAATCACTCCATTGATAAATTCTCAAGTGATCGGTATGAACTTGATAAGAGTAATTTTAACTCAATCTTTATTTGTTGAGTTAAACATCAAATTCATTGGTGTTGTTTTTACAAGATTATGTGTGAATGTCCTTTGATTGTTTTACACTAAATATCCAATAATATTTAGTGTATTTATATTTTTCACACATAACTATGTTTTTGATTTATCCTTAACCTAAGGATACAGCCTTTATGAGAGATTTCATCACAATTTACATTCCATTGAGACTTCTTTGTTGATATACACCAAATCAGTTTTAGGTGGTGTATATAATGTACTTTGACATAGTATATCATGAATCCATTTATTCTCATGATATTACAAAGTTTTGATTACCTCAATTATTTGTATTCAAGTCCCTCTCTTTTGGTTAGAAACTCTAACTAAGATACCATTTTTAAATGTTTTAAAGACTTATTCTTCTAAATCTTGCTCATTAATGTCCATGTTTTAAAAAATGGTTTTAAGGATTTATTTATATGGACATTAAAGTTTTAAAATTAAAACTCCTTTTAAAAAGTTTCAATGTGGTATGGGACACTTTGATTCAAAAATCTATTTTTAAATGGATTCTTGACAATTAGTGTGACTTTTAAATGATTTCAAGAAAAAGGGGGATATTTCTCTCAAATAGTTTTGATGACTATTTTCATCTATGTCAACATCCTTCATTATTCTTGATTGATGTTAATGTGAAACAATACAATCTTCCATATTGTATCGAATGAGTTATTTTTGACTGTGAATGTTCTATTTTTATATCATTCATGGTTTGTGATTAAAGTATTGACATTTCGTATGCTAGTTTTAATACGAATGTTTAAGTTATGTTTAAACCTGTTCATATGACGAATGCATTGGACTTAATAAGTGACGGGTGGAGCCCGCTATAGCTCCTCGATGCATTGGTAGGTCTCATGAGACAAACTAGTGTCTTGGCACAAGTCCTTGGCAAAATCTTATATGTAGTCTTGGCACGAGGCCTTGGCTATGTGGTTATGATAGTCTGGAATTATGCATTCCATCATTATGAAAGTGGTTATTGATAATTCATGGGATTGTTCGACTAGAAGAATATCCATGTGAGTAAGTAAATGGCATTATTTTATTTTATCTTTGCCAATTTATGCTGAATTTCAAGTTTAAAAGGCTTTTGTTTTAGTTATAAACTGCCTTAAGTGTGTATGCTTATTTATGAAAGCTTCTGCTATAATGTTATCCTTACTGAGCATCTGAGCTCACCCCTTTCAATGTTTTATTTTTCCCAGGATTATGAAGAAGTAATTTATGAATGACCTGCAGGGATAGTATGAGGGGATATGAAGACAAGATGTTTTTTTTATGATGTAATGTAAAAATTTATGGATGTATCTAGTTATTCCAAGGCTACTAAACTAATCGGTCTTTCGAGACTTGATCTTTCTCGTGATCATGCCAATGTTATGTAATAATGCACCGACTCTAGGTAACTAGGGTCGGGGTGTTACAGTTGGTATCAGAGGAAGTTTAGTACAAACCTTGGAAGCTAGATTTAGATAAACTCTGATTAGAGCACGTAGACCGAAGATGAACGTTGAGGATTAGTGTAAAAGAACTTCCTAGAATTTTGGTATTGTAGAGATTTTGTGAGTTTTCCGAGAAATACATCCCTGTCTGGATACGAGCAGGTAGAGGCGGCTCTGGCACAGATGTACCTAGGGGTAAAACCCGAAAACACCGCATTGAGCTAGACTCAAACGGGAACTGGTGCACGAAAACGGGCCTTGCTGCACTCTTGGATACGACACTCCTGGGGGATATGCTTTGGATAATTTACATTTTCTTTCCAAACCGATTTATGTAATATATATATATAAGATAAGAGTAAATGACCTTGGTTAATCCTAATATGTTTCAAATTGAGAATATGGTGACATTTTAATCTCTAAATGATTTTACAACTACTATTACTCACACAATGCTTTCTGGTTTTAGTCAATGGCTGGATTCCAAGGAAGTCATAGTGACTTTGAGAATGATGTACAAGGTGCGAACGGTGGTGGCAATGAGCAACAAAATGGAATGTTGATAGGCGTAAAAGATATCGTCTTTATGCCAAATCAGGTTTCCAAAAATATGATCAACAACATATATATTAACCAACTCCCAGACTCAACAAGGAAGAGAAAGGTGATAAATGATAAGATCACCAGCAATGGAGACCATAAAAAAAGAAAACCTTGGAAGCTAGATTTAGATAAACTCTGATTAGAGCACGTAGACCTAATATGAACGTTGAGGATTAGTGTAAAAGAACTTCCTAGAATTTTCGTATTGTAGAGATTTTGTGAGTTTTCCAAGCAATACATCCCTTTCTAGATACGAACAGGTAGAGGCGGCTCTGGCACAGATGTACCTAGGGGTAAAACCCAAAAACACCGCATTGAGCTAGACTCAAACGGGAACTGGTGCACGACAACGGGCCTTGCTGCACTCTTGGTTACGAAACTCCCGAGGGATATTCATAGGATAATTTACATTTTCTTTACAAACCGATTTAAGTAATATATATATAAGATAAGAGTAAATGACCTTGGTTAATCCTAATATGTTTCAAATTGAGAATATGGTGACATTTTAATCTCTAAATGATTTTACGACTACTATTACTCACACAATGCTTTCTGGTTTTAGTCAATGGATGGATTCCAAGGAAGTCATAGTGACTTTGAGAATGATGTACAAGGTGCGAACGGTGGTGGCAATGAGCAACAAAATTGAATGTTGATAGGCGTAAAAGATATCGTCTTTATGCCAAATCAGTTTTCCAAAAATATGATCAACAAAATATATATTAACCAACTCCCAGACTCAACAAGGAAGAGAAAGGTGATAAATGATAAGATCTCCAGCAATGGAGACCATGAAAAAAAGAACCCTCAATTTTCATCATGCAGGAAATATGGAAAGAGACACCCAGGAAAGTGTCTCAATGGGACAACGAAATGTTTTACATTCGGGAAAGAAGGACATAAAGTGAAGAATTGCCGAAGAAAAAAAATGATGAGTACTATGGAAAAAGATAAAAATGGTCCCAAGAGTCCATTTATAGTCATTTGCCGTAAATGTAGGGGACCTGGCCATTACCCGAGTGAATGTCCTATTCTATAGGATATTTTCTTGGTCAAAGAAGAAGATATGTGGAAATAAATGGTTGGAGAAAAACTTAAAAAGTATTAGCACTCCTTGTTGATGGGTTTACTTTGGAATAATTTCCTCTTGTATTTGTAACCCCGCAGTTTGCCATGTGAGAATGATATTTGAGGAAGAATTGTCTCTTCTCTTGTGGATATAGGTATAAATAACCATTTGGTTTTATATGATCATTGGGGTTTGAGAAAATTATAAGTTATTATAATTTGGGATGAAAATTCAAAGTATGATATAACATCTGTGGTTAAATTATGTTATTTTGAGGAATTTATCTCATTTTGGTAATATTATAAAATATAGTTTTTGAAAAAGGACAACATGTAGACCGTGTGAAAACTCGTCGCGTCGGAAAAAGCTGTGGGAATCGAACCCACAACCAAAGTGCGATTGGGATTTATCGCCTACCACTGGACTACGTGAAGTCCATGGTTAGTGTGACTATTTTTTTGTTAAATGATTTTATTGATCAATAATAAGATGATTTGGGTTCTTATGTCTTATCAAATGAATACCCTTGGTATAGGAAAATGATTTGGTGATTAAGTGATAAATGTTATTTTGGTAGATGTTCGCTTTGTTGGGAACACTATATGCCCAAGGAAAATAGAATACAATGGGGTTTCATTTTTAGAGTAATGGTGGATTTTTATCTAGGTTTTTATTGTTGATTTATAGTGATTTGGGTTATTTATGGAAATGATTAACCTATAACAGAGAATATGTGATGATGTTAATTACTTTTAAGTATGTGACTTTAAGAGTATTGTATGTCATTTGGAGATACAATTTAACATGGGAGACTACATAATCAAATTATTCTATGTTTTGGGTTTCAATATTAGTTTGGATTATATTGAAGGATTTTAAGGACAATTGATTATTGAATGGAATTTATTTTACTTTGGGGTATTGTTGGTTTAAATTTAGAAATTAGGATTAGTGCATATTTATCTCAAGGAATATCCTTTTGGGGGATCATTAGATCATTCACTAACCATTTTGGTTTTGATTAATCTTCAGAGACAATGTAAATATATAGTTTATCCAGCATGGATCATGTGATTCTATAGAAGATTATTCTAGCTCTTCTAGTGTGACCAAGTCTTCTTGAATACTCATCGTTTAAAAAAAATTGAGTTAGTGGTGGAAATTTATTAAAAAATGAAACTCTACATAAAATGTAAGTATATATCATAATGTTCTTAGTCAATATCATAAATGAATTCCTCATCCTTATGTAATGTAACTTAAAAAAAATTTCTGTTTACTTTTCTACTAGGAGACTAATGGTTGTTTGTCCCAACACAAGTTTGTGGTTTTCTTATTGTTAACTTTCTCCTGATCATGATTTCTATACCTCTCCATCAGAACTTGACACTTAGTTTATCATCCATATCCATGTTTTCCTACATGGAATCCCAGTATGGGTTATCATGGATGACCCTTATACCTCTCTTTCTTTCTTTTAAAGTGATAGTTTTATTGACTCTTTTTCCGATGTGGGACTTTCCATTATATTCCCAAGAAAAATTTTAAAAAATTGCGAGGACGCAATTTATTGAAGGAGGGGAGAATGTAACACCCCAAGCATCCTTGGTATGTATCCTTTCGAATAATGCAATGGCGTGCATTGTACGCAACTTCGAGATTTTAACACACCATAACCAATCAAACTAGCCGTTATGAATAGTAATACCTAATTTTTGAAATTTTATAAATTCTATCTCTCAAAATGGACTTCATTTTTTGATTCGGAATATCGAAATTAGCCTAGGGTAAAATTTTGGTACTTTTCGGATAACTTTCATATTTTGATGAATAGTGAAAATTACTAAATTTTAATTAAAAATGACTTTTTTAATGAAAATAAATAATAGTGATAAATTATGATTTTTAGTGGTTTTAAAGTATATTTATAATAAATTTTTACCATATAATACAATGTGGGTCATTGAACAAAATTTCACATTTAAACCAGACATAAACAAGTGACAATCTTTTGATAGTTATTATCTCTAAAAAACACGCTTTTTGTTTTAACAACGGGAATTAATTTTAAATTAATTTCTGACACTTCTGTGTTTTGAATTTGGAAAAATTGATTCCATATTTGGAATCAGGATGTTCAAATTGTGTAAATAGGTAACTTTTATTTTTAAACATTTTGGATAATTACCCCGGTAAATATTTTATTTACCATGGTTAAAGGGTAAATCCGGTAAACAAGGGTTAAAAAATAATATTATAATAATACTAAATTACCCTAAAACGTGTCTTAACCCTATTGGTTGATACATGGTCGACCATGGGCATCTTTGGGTCGATTTGGGGACCCCATGGATCCACTTGTAAGTGATAATGACACTTTATTTTAATTAAGTTAAAATAAATACAAAAATGACACAAGCATATATCTTTTAACAAAAAAATTGTTACAGAGAGTTATATATGTTGGATTTTCGACTATAAATATTCATTAGAAATATAAAAAGGCTTCCTAAATGATGATATTTTATTTTCAATTTTTAGAGATTAAATGATTTAATTTATTTTTGACACAATTATGATGCAGTAATTATCATAATAGTGAAAAATTAAAATAATTGATATTATAAATACCCAAATAAATATAATATGAAACTTTTAATGAATTAAACTAATTTTCTAGGATAATATGATATATTAGTATTGATTTAATTGACTTTGTTCGAAGTAATCAATCTGTTATGAGTTTCACAAAAATAAACTATTGAATAGTGTCAAAATTGACATAAAAGAGTTCTTAAAACAAATATTATATTATTAATTGATATTAAATTCCTAAAAATCTAAGGTTCGGAAAACAGACTTATATCATGATAGTGTCATCATTAATGGACCACTTGGGGGTCGATTGGAAGTATATAGTATGTTTATTAACCATATTATATAAAAATACAAAGAGACATTGTAAAAGTGAAACTAATTAACTTAGAGGTAATACTTAAAGATAAGGTTAATATAAGTACCCAAACCTATCTAAATTCTATTGGTTGAGTTGTTTTCGACCCCTCCCCACCTTAACATTTAAATAATCAACTTTGGAGCCATTAGAAACCGAATATGAATTTATTATAAATTAATATTTCTAGCTTTTCCAAAGGTGCCTCTCACCCCTCTTATAAAAGGGCACTCCTCCTTCTCTTTTATTAACACCTTCAAAGCCCTTTGGTTCGGCCAAACCCTGCCCAAATACTATCTCAACTTCCCTAACTACAACCTAGAGGCCTTATTTTGATCATAAAGACAACCTAAGGAGCCCTTTTGATCAAATCAAAAGGAAGAACCCGAAGAAGAGGTAATGTTTTTACCACCCCTTTTCAAGTTCCTTTCTTCTTCCACTTCCTCTTTCTTTGTTATTACCATTATAAAATAATAACTCCAGTATCATATATATACAGTGATGTTATTATAAATATGGTACAACCATATTCAGTATTCTATCCACCCTTTGAATAACATGTCACCATATGTGCGTACGTACGGCTTACCGTCTCCACGTCGTGGTGTAATTGTTATTCAATATATTATTATTTGGATGGGTATAATCATGATGTGTAACTCATGTAAATAATAAATATAACATGATAATGATTCTGTATATATGATATAACATCCAATTATATATTATTTTAATATCAAAAGAATGATATTGTCGCTCGTGCGTATGTACGGACTACCGTCTCCACGAACGCGATGAGATTCATTCTCCATCATATCCATTCAAGTTTAATTATAATTTGATGATTTAAAAATAGTATCTAAGGACTTGATATCATTATGGATATTAATAATATACATCTCATTAATAAATATGGCTCACATAACAAAGAATATAAAGTAAAATGAACCTATTAACACCCGAAATGATGATAATTCTAAGATATTATTAACAAATCAATGTTAAAAGATCATATATGATATCATATTAAAGTAAATGATTCTTGTATAATTCAATAACAATTATTTCACCATTATACAGGAGGTAAACCTACCTTCGACCAAGGAAAAAGTACAAAGTAAGGGATTTTCTTATCTCACTTTCAATTCCATGAGATTTCTATTGTTCGCCACTAAATTATTGAAAGTGG
This sequence comes from Viscum album, assembly GCA_963277665.1. Taxonomy (NCBI): domain Eukaryota; kingdom Viridiplantae; phylum Streptophyta; class Magnoliopsida; order Santalales; family Viscaceae; genus Viscum; species Viscum album. The sequence continues at coordinate 917,694,379 of OY728143.1, read as the reverse complement.
TGTATTGCGTACTACCATATGATATATATTATCATGATTATCTTTATATTCATGCTATTCTGTAAATAATTTGTTGGTTATTAACTTTTGGCCATACGACTCAGTTGATTAATGTGGTAAGGGGGTTTCTTATCTCACTTTTAATTCCGTGAGAATTCCATTGATCACCACTTAATTATTGTATGTGGTGTATGTGTACTGCCCATGATCGTATTCATTTTTTAATATACTTTAATTTATGGGTATTTACATCATCATGGTATGATACTTCTTTCATGGGTGTATGTTTCGTAAGTTACCTAATCGATAAGGGAATTTGAGATTTCAATTTCCACTCATTTGGCTTTACGCATATTTCATTGATTATATTACTCCAAGATTATGTGTGGAATCGCTATTAATTTGATTATGTCTTAATTTCCACTCCCCTTTCTGTGGATATACTTTTGATACACATAATCACTCCATTGATAAATTCTCAAGTGATCGGTATGAACTTGATAAGAGTAATTTTAACTCAATCTCCATTTGTTGAGTTAAACATCAAATTCATTGGTGTTGTTTTTACAAGATTATGTGTGAATGTCATTTGATTGTTTTACACTAAATATCCAATAATATTTAGTGTATTTATATTTTTCACACATAACTATGTTTTTGATTTATCCTTAACCTAAGGATACGGCCTTTATGAGAGATTTCATCTCAATTTGCATTCCATTGAGACTTCTTTGTTGACATACACCAAATCAGTTTTAGGTGGTGTATATAATGTAATTTGACATAGTATATCATGAATCCCTTTATTCTCATGATATTAAAAAGTTTTGATTACCTCAATTATTTGTATTCAAGTCTCTCTCTTTTGGTTAGAAACTCTAACTAAGATACCATTTTTAAATGTTTTAAAGACTTATTCTTCTAAATCTTGCTCATTAATGTCCATGTTTTAAAAAATGGTTTTAAGGATTTGTTTATATGGACATTAAAGTTTTAAAATTAAAACTCCTTTTAAAAAGTTTCAATGTGGTATGGGACACTTTGATTCAAAAATCTATTTTTAAATGGATTCTTGACAATTAGTGTTACTTTTAAATGATTTCAATAAAAAGGGGGATATTTATCTCAAATAGTTTTGATGACTATTTTCATCTATGTCAACATCCTTCATTATTATTGATTTATGTTAATGTGATACAATACAATCTTCCATATTGTATCGAATGAGTTATTTTTGACTGTGGATGTTCTATTTTTATACCATTCATGGTTTGTGATTAATGTATTGACATTTCGTATGCTAGATTTAATACGAATGTTTATGTTATGTTTAAACCTGTTCATATGAGGAATGCATTGGACTTAATAAGTGATGGGTGGAGCCCGCTATAGCTCCTCGATGCATCGGTAGGTTTCATGAGACAAACTAGTGTCCTTGCACAAGTCCATGGCATAATATTATTTGTAGTCTTGGCACGAGGCCTTGGCTATGTGGTTATGATAGTATGGCATTATGCATTCCATCATTATGAAAGTGGTTATTGATAATGCATGGGATTGTTCGACTAGTAGAATATCCATGTGAGTAAGTAAATGGCATTATTTTATTTTATCTTTTCCATTTTATGCTGATGTTCAAGTTTAAAAGGCTTTTGTTTTAGTTATAAACTGCCTTAAGTGTGTATGCTTATTTATGAAAGCTTCTGCTATAATGTTATCTTTACTGAGCATCTGAGCTCACCCCTTTCAATGTTTTATTTTTCCCAAGATTATGAAGAAGTAATTTATGAATGACCTGCAGGGATAGTATGAGGGGATATGAAGACAAGATGTTTTTTTTATGATGTAATGTAAAAATTTATGGATGTATCTAGTTATTCCAAGGCTAATAACTAATCGGTCATTTGAGACTTGATATTTCTCGTGATCATGCCAATGTTATGTAATAATGCACCGAATCTAGGTAACTATGGTCGGGGTGTTACAGTTGGTATCAGAGGAAGTTTATTACAAACCTTGGAAGCTAGATTTAGATAAACTCTGATTAGAGCACGTAGACCTAAGATGAACGTTGAGGATTAGTGTAAAAGAACTTCCTAGAATTTTGGTATTGTAGAGATTTTGTGAGTTTTTCGAGCAATACATCCCTGTCTGGATACGAGCAGGTAGAGGCGGCTCTGGCACAGATGTACCTAGGGGTAAAACCCGAAAACACCGCTTTGAGCTAGACTCAAACGGGAACTGGTGCATGAAAACGGGCCTTGCTGTACTCTTGGTTACGACACTCCTGGGGGATATGCTTAGGATAATTTACATTTTCTTTACAAACCGATTTAAGTAATATATATATAAGATAAGAGTAAATGACCTTGGTTAATCCTAATATGTTTCAAATTGAGAATATGGTGACATTTTAATCTCTAAATGATTTTACGACTACTGTTACTCACACAATGCTTTTTGGTTTTAGTCAATGGCTGGATTCCAAGGAAGTCATAGTGACTTTGAGAATGATGTACAAGGTGGGAACGGTGGTGGAAATGAGCAACAAAATGGAATGTTGATAGGCGTAAAAGATATCGTCTTTATGCCAAATCAGTTTTCCAAAAATATGATCAACAACATATATATTAACCAACTCCCAGACTCAACAAGGAAGAGAAAGGTGATAAATGATAAGATCTCCAGCAATGGAGACCATGAAAAAAAGAACCCTCAATTTTCATCATGCAGGAAATGTGGAAAGAGACACCCAGGAAAGTGTCTCAATGGGACAACGAAATGTTTTACGTGCGGGAAGGAAGGACATAAAGTGAGGAATTGCTGAAGAAAAATGAAGAGTACTATGGAAGAAGAAAAAAATGCTCCCAAGAGTCCATTTACAGTCATTTTCCGTAAATGTAGGGGACCTGGCCATTACCCGAGTGAATGTCCTATTCTATAGGATATTTTCTTGGTCAAAGAAGAAGATATGTGGAAATAAATGGTTGGAGAAAAACTTAAAAAGTATTATCACTCCTTGTTGATGGGTTTACTTTGGAATAATTTCTTCTTGTATTTGTAACCCCGCAGTTTTCCATGTGAGAATGATATTTGAGGAAGAATTGTCTCTTCTCTTGTGGATATAGGTATAAATAACCATTTGGTTTTATATGATCATCGGGGTTTGAGAAAATTATCAGTTATTATAATTTGGGATGAAAATTCAAAGTATGATATAACATTTGTGGTTAAATTATGTTATTTTGAGGAATTTATCTCATTTTGGTAATATTATAAAATATAGTTTTTGAAAAAGGACAACACGTAGACCGTGTGACAACCCGTCGCGTCGGACAATGCTGTAGGAATCGAACCCACAACCAAAGTGCGATTGGGAATTATCGCCTTCCACTGGACTACGTGAAGTCCCTGGTTAGTGTGACTATTTTTTTTGTTAAATGTTTTTATTGATCAATAATAAGATGATTTGGGTTCTTATGTCTTATCAAATGAATACCCTTGGTATAGGAAAATGATTTGGTGATTAAGTGATAAATGTTATTTTGGAAGATGTTCGCTTTGTTGGGAACACTATATGCCCAAGGAAAATAGAATACAATGGGGTTTCATTTGTAGAGTAATGGTGGATTTTTATCAATGTTTTTATTGTTGATTTATAGTGATTTGGGTTATTTATGGAAATGATTAACCTATAACAGAGAATATGTGATGATGTTAATTAATTTTAAGTATGTGACTTTAAGAGTATTTTATGTCATTTGGAGATACAATTTAACATGGGAGACTACATAATCAAATTATTCTATGTTTTGGGTTTCAATATTAGTTTGTATTATATTGAAGGATTTTAAGGACAATTGATTATTGAATGGAATTTATTTTACTTTGGGGTATTGTTGGTTTAAATTTAGAAATTAAGATTAGTGTATATTTATCTCAAGGAATATCCTTTTGGGGGATCATTAGATCATTCACTAACCATTTGGTTTTGATTAATCTTCAGAGACAATGTAAATATATAGTTTATCCTGCATGGATCATGTGATTCTATAGAAGTTTATTCTAGCTCTTCCAGTGTGACCAAGTCTTCTTGAATACTCATCGTTTAGAAAAATTGAGTTAGTAGTGGAAATTTATTAAAAAATGAAACTCTACTTAAAATGTAAGTATATCTCATAATGTTCTTAGTCAATATCATAAATGAATTCCTCGTCCTTATGTAATGTAACTTAAAAAAATGTTGTCTGTTTACTTTCCTACTAGGAGAATAATGGTCATTTGTCCCAACACAAGTTTGTGGTTTTCTTATTGTTAACTTTCTCCTGATCATGATTTCTATCCCACTCCATCAGAACTTGACACTTAGATTATCATCCATATCCATGTTTTCCTACATGGAATCCTAGTATGGGTTATCTTGGATGACCCTTATACCTCTCTTTCTTTCTTTTAAAGTGATAGTTTTTTTTGACTATTTTTCCGATGTGGGACATTACATTATATTCCCAAGCAAAATTTTAAAAAATTTCGAGGATGCAATTTATTTAAGGAGGGGAGAATGTAACACCCCAAGAATCCTTGGTATGTATCCTTTCGAATAATGCAATGGCGTGCATTGTACGCAACTTCGAGATTTTAACACACCATAACCAATCAAACAAGCCGTTATGAACAGTAATACCTAATTTTTTAAATTTTATAAATTCTATCTCTCAAAATGGACTTCATTTTTGGATTTTGAATATCGAAATTAGCCTAGGGTGAAGTTTTGGTACTTTTCGGAAAACTTTCATATTTTGATGAATAGTGAAAATTACTAAATTTTAATTAAAAACAACTTTTTTAATCAAAATAAATAATAGTGATAAATTATGAATTTGAGTGGTTTTAATGTATATTTAGAATATATTTTTTCCATATAATACAATGTGGGTCATTGAACAAAATTTCACATTTAAACCAGACATAAATAAGTGACAATCTTTTGATAGTTATTATCTCTAAAAAACACGCTTTTTGTTTTAACAACGAGAATTAATTTTAAATTAATTTCTGCCACTTCTGTGTTTTGAATTTGGAAAAATTGATTCCATATTTGGAATCAGGATGTTCAAATTGTGTAAATAGGTAACTTTTATTTTTAAACATTTTGGATAATTACTCCGGTAAATATTTTATTTACCATGGTTAAAGGGTAAATCCGGTAAACAAGGGTTAAAAAATAATATTATAATAATACTAAATTACCCTAAAACGTGTCTTAACCCTATTGGTTGATACATGGTCGACCATGGGCATCTTTGGGTCGATTTTGGGACCCCATGGATCCACTTGTAAGTGATAATGACACATTATTTTAATTAAGTTAAAATAAATACAAAAATGACACAAGCATATATCTTTTAACAAAACAATTGTTACAGAGGGTTATATATGTTGGATTTTAGACTATAAATATTAATTAGAAAGATACAAAGGTTTCCTACATGATGATATTTTATTTTCAATTTTTAGAGATTAAATAATTTAATTTATTTATGACACAATTATGATGCAGTAATTATCATAATAGTGAAAAATTAAAATAATTGATATTATAAATACCCAAATAAATATAATATGAAACTTTTAATGAATTAAAATAATTTTCTAGGATAATATTATATATTAGGATTGATTTAATTGACTTTTTTTTGAAGTAATCAATTTGTTATGAGTTTCACAAAAATCAACTATTGAATAGTGTCAAAATTTACATAAAGGAGTTCTTAAAACAAATATTATATTATTAATTGATATTAAATTCCTAAAAATCTAAGGTTCGGCCAAGAGACTTATATCATGATAGTTTAATCATTAATGGACCACTTGGGGGTTGCATGGATGTATATAGTAAGTTTATTAACCATATTATATAAAAATACAAAGAGACATTGTAAAAGTGAAACTAATTAACTTAGAGGTAATACTTAAAGATAAGGTTAATATAAGTACCCAAACCTGTCTAAATTCTATTGGTTGAGTTTTTTGCGACCCCGCCACACCTTAAAATTTAAATAATCAACTTTGGAGCCATTAGAAACCGAATATGAATTTATTATAAAATAATATTTATAGATTTTCCAAAGGTGCCCCTCACCCCTCTTATAAAAGGGCACTCCTCCTTCTCTTTTCTTAACACCTTCAAATCCCTTTGGTTCGGCCAAACCCTGCCCCAATACTATCTCAACTTCCCTCACTACAACCTAGAGGCATTAGTTTGATCAGAAAGCCAACTTAAGGAGCCCTTTTGATCAAATCAAAAGGAAGAACCCGAAGAAGAGGTAATGTTTTCACCACCCCTTTTCAAGTTCCTTTATTCTTCCACTTCCTCTTTCTTTGTTATTACCATTGTAAAATAATAACTCCAGTATCATATATATACTGTGATTTTATTATAAATATGGTTCAACCATATTCAGTATTCTATCCATCCTTTGAATAACATGTCACCATATGTGCGTACGTACGGCTTACCGTCTCCACGTTGTGGTGTAATTGTTATTCAATATATTATTATTTGGATGGGTATAATAATGATGTGTAACTCATTTAAATAATAAATATAACATGATAATGATTCTGTATATATGATATAACATCCAATTATATATTATTTTAATATCAAAAGAATGATATTGTCGCTCGTGCGTATGTACGGACTACAGTCTCCACGAATGCGATGAGATTCATTCTCCATCATATCCATTCAAGTTTAATTATAATTTGATAATTTAAAAATAGTATCTAAGGACTTTATATCATTCTGGATATTAATAATATACATCTCATTAATAAATATGGCTCACATAACAAATAATATAAAGTAAAATGAACCCGTTAACACCCGAAATGACGATAATTCTGAGATATTATTAACAAATCAATGTTAAAAGATCATATATGATATCATATTAAAGTAAATGATTCTTGTATAATTCAATAACAATTATTTCACCATTATACAGGAGGTAAACCTACCGTCGACCAAGGAAAAAGTACAAAGTAAGGGATTTTCTTATCTCACTTTCAATTCCGTGAGATTTCCATTGTTCGCCACTAAATTATTGAAAGTGGTGTATTGCGTACTACCATATGATATATGTTATCATGATTATCTTTATATTCATTCTATTTTGTAAATAATTTGGTGGTTATTAACTTTTGGCCATACGATTCAGTTGATTAATGTGGTAAGGGGGTTTCTTATCTCACTTTTAATTCCGTGAGAATTCCATTGATCACCACTTAATTATTGTATGTGGTGTATGTGTACTGCCCATGATCGTATTCATTTTGTAATATACTTTAATTTATGGGTATTTATATCATCATGGTATGATACTTCTTTCATGGGTGTATGTTTCGTAAGTTACCTAATCGATAAGGGAATTTGAGATTTCAATTTCCACTCATTTGGCTTTACGCATATTTCATTGATTATATTACTCTAAGATTATGTGTGGAATCGCTATTAATTTGATTATGTCTTAATTTCCACTCCCCTTTCTGTGGATATACTTTTGATACACATAATCACTCCATTTATAAATTCTCAAGTGATCGGTATGAACTTGATAAGAGTAATTTTAACTCAATCTCCATTTGTTGAGTTAAACATCAAATTCATTGGTGTTGTTTTTACAAGATTATGTGTGAATTTCCTTTGATTGTTTTACACTAAATATCCAATAATATTTAGTGTATTTATATTTTTCACACATAACTATGTTGTTGATTTATCCTTAACCTAAGGATAAAGCCTTTATGAGAGATTTCATCTCAATTTACATTCCATTGAGACTTCTTTGTTGATATACACCAAATCAGTTTTAGGTGGTGTATATAATGTACTTTGACATAGTATATCATGAATCCCTTTATTCTCATGATATTAGAAAGTTTTGATTACCTCAATTATTTGTATTCAATTCTCTCTCTTTTTGTTAGAAACTCTAACTAAGATACCATTTTTAAATGTTTTAAAGACTTATTCTTCTAAATCTTTCTCCATAATGTCCATGATTTAAAAAATGGTTTTAAGGATTTATTTATATGGACATTAAAGTTTTAAAATTAAAACTCCTTTTAAAAAGTTTCAAAGTGGTATGGGACACTTTGATTCAAAAATTTATTTTTAAATGGATTCTTGACAATTAGTGTGACTTTTAAATGATTTCAAGAAAAAGGGGGATATTTCTCTCAAATAGTTTTGATGACTATTTTCATCTATGTCAACATCCTTCATTAATCTGGATTGATGTTAATGTGATACAATACAATCTTCCATATTGTATCGAATGAGTTATTTTTGACTGTGGATGTTCTATTTTTATACCATTCATGGTTTGTGATTAATGTATTGACATTTCGTATGCTAGTTTTAATACAAATGTTTATGTTATGTTTAAACCTGTTCATATGAGGAATGCATTGGACTTAATAAGTGACGGGTGGAGCCCGCTATAGCTCCTCGATGCATCGGTAGGTCTCATGAGACAAACTAGTGTCTTGGCACAAGGCCTTGGCAAAATCTTATTTGTAGTCTTGGCACGAGGCCTTGGCTATGTGGTTATGATAGTCTGGCATTATGCATTCCATCATTATGAAAGTGGTTATTGATAATGCATGGGAATGTTCGACTAGTAGAATATCCATTTGAGTAAGTAAATGGCATTATTTTATTTTATCTTTGCCATTTTATGCTGAAGTTCAAGTTTAAAAGGCTTTTGTTTTAGTTATAAACTTCCTTAAGTGTGTATGCTTCTTTATAAAACCTTCTGTTATAATGTTATCCTTACTGAGAATCTGAGCTCACCCCTTTCAATGTTTTATTTTTCCTAGGATTATGAAGAAGTAATTTATGAATGACCTGTAGGGATAGTATGAGGGGATATGAATACAAGATGTTTTTTTTTGATGTAATGTAAAAATTTATGGATGTATCTAGTTATTCCAAGGCTACTAAACTAATCGGTCTTTCGAGACTTGATCTTTCTCGTGATCATGCCAATGTTATGTAATAATGCACCGACTCTAGGTAACTAGGGTTGGGGTGTTACAAATGGTCTACTTTGGCATGATCCCTAATTTCCATTAAGAATGACTCTAGAAAAGATAACTCTGAAGGATTCTCTACTATAAGTAGTACTTAACAACATTATGAACGTTAAAATAAAAATTACCTATTATATGTAATTATTCAATGCCTAAATTATGGGAAATCCATCCATGGTATGTATAATAATAATTAAAAAAACTTCTAATTGATTAATGGGTGAGTATATTTAGGAATTTTGATTCATTAGTAACTCATTAAATAAAAAGAAAATGTAAGGATCTAGGTACATTTACCATTTACTTCACCATATTGTAGATTAAATTTATAAATTCTGTATATGATTTAGGTGAATCAATAAATTATATTTCATACTCAATTTAATCTTCCATGTTTCTGGGAGAACCTAAATAAACCATATTAATTTTTTATCTATCTAATAAAGCTATTTTTATGTTAGTGGGAGCCATGCAGGATTTACCACTGGGTGAAATACATACTTTTACCTACTAATTATTACATCTAGTATATAAAATAAGATTTATATATAAAACCATACAATATAATATTATGTAGCCATAATAAAAAATTGAAAAAACTAAAGTTATTATTAATGAAGGATCCATTTTATTGTATTTTGGAGAAGATACTATTAAATTTTTTATTCTATATTCTATAATATTCACTCAATAAGAACATTTTATTTTCCCTCTTTCTCATCATCAAATTAATTTCCACTCAAATGATAAAATTCCATTTTGTGATGAAATTATAAATGTTGGAGAGAAATAAAATAACCAAACCTCATGGATAATTAAATTTTTAATAAAGATTTTTATTTTAAACTATAGTTGTGGTGGGATATATTTCTATAGGATATGAATGAATAATATTTTGAAACATTTCATAATTTATTATCAAGTCTTCTTCTTTACGTATGAAATTTTTAAGCATGTGAGACATATAATTAACACTACAACTTAATAAAACATCGAATATATAATTCAAATTGGTTTTATTTAATCTAAAATATGTATATCTTAAAGAAGATGAAAATTTTACTATGATAGTTTTAAATAATAGGTCACCTAATAAAACAAAAAAAATAATAAAATAAATTTAAACAACATGTTTGGGTCATGGTCTAGTCACTAGGGAGCATCGGTAGAATTATCATAAATATATTCCTTCATATAAACTAGAAAATAGTAGTTAGAAAACTATTATATATCCCTAAAATAGGCTAAGCCTTACATTAATGGATGATATAAATAAATATGTTGAAATGGTTTTTGAAGCCTCAAATATATATCTTATTTATACTATCATCAATTAGTCTCACTAATATGTTCCAAAAATCATTAATATCATTAATTTTCAAAATTATAACAACTAACCCATTCCCTCTAAAAATCGACATTGCTAGGGTGTCTATACTATTCATAGTAGTTAAAAAATGTGGTCAAAAATACAACTTCCTTATACCTTTTCTTGATCTGATGTTATGGGGAATAATGTGAAATGGTTAATATTTATCATTAATGGACTATAATCATAATTTTATGTCGCCTTAGAATTTTTAACAAAGAAAATTTTATATTTTACATTACCCTTTGGTATTTTTTCAAACTAAAGAATTCCATTTTGTTTATATAATTCCAAAAGTACAATATAATGTTACATAATGACTATAATTTTTGATCTAATTGCAAATATTCTTATAATAATTTATTAAGGACTATATAGAATATACGGTATGTTATGAAATATCTATTCATAATCTAAAAATTGTTCTAAAATGTATTTATTGAAATGAACTAGGTTGAAAACATTAAAAATTGCCATTTTATTTTTGTTTTGGTAATATATTAAGCCAAATTCTTTCTATGTAATGAATATAAGTGGATAAGGCTATGGTAGAGGTCATATTTATACCACCCTACCCCACCACCATAAATCATGAAAGATTATTACTAATACATGATATATTTTATAGAAATATCATTTGACAAATTATCAAATCTAATTTACCTCTAAATAATATTATCAAGTTGGATATTGATTCTCTATTTTATGAATCATATAGGACATGTTTTTAAAACATAAGGAGATCCTTACCCAAACCCCTAAAAATTTACCACTTGATTAGGAAGAGACCTATAATGGTTTTTTGGGTTCTATTAATCAATATATATTATCATTGATTTCATATAAGATTAATAGACACTCCAACGAGTTATATGATGCTTCAAAGACCCCTCACACATCTAAAATAAATTATACAAAAATCAATTTTTTTTCTATAGTTGTTGGACTAGAATAATTTCATTCATATATTTAAGGAAGAAAAACAATTATTTCTTACCATGAAACTATCATGTACCTGATAAAGAATGTTTAGGAACAACCAAGTTTGATATGGTAGCTACTTCTAATCTAAGAATTTAGCTTAGAAATCAAGAAACAAAAGTGATATAAGAACATGATTATAGTTAAAATAAGTAATATAACTCAGACTACTAAAGATAAAGTACGTATAAAAATAGCCATGAGTGATTCTCTCCTCGATGATAAACTATAATAAATCACTAGAAAGGTACCATTGTATGATGACTTGGATAACTAGTAGGGCAATCCTGTGTGATTACATGGAAAACTACATGATCACCTTCAATTTCTAATCATTTGTTTCAATATATAAAATCATTAAACTAGAATTTGAGTCTAAATAATATGTGTGAATGTATACATATTTTTGGAATATATTTATTGATCATGTTATGAGAGTATATATACCATATAAAGAGTTATATTTGGTACTTAATTATTTTTATACGCATCCATGTAGAGATAAATTAAAGAAAAACTCCAAAATATTAAGTGTATGGTTTTTTTATTCCAAATGATTTTATGGATTAACATAATTCGTGTACTACAAGTAAAATATGCCAGTGGAATTTGTATTTAACTATATTCTACTAAAATTTGATTATGCTTCTAAATTTGATGAGGTCGAAGAAGAGAGAACTAATTATTCAAGAGTTTCTATTGAATTTGTTAGAAAAAACATTATTTGTCTATATGGAATACATTGGGAAATAATCAGTCATTAGGAAACTCACTTTTATAACTGAATCATGGAATCGATTATGGTGAGATATGAATTACAACTGAATACCACTACTTCTACAAAATTCAGTAAAAATTGACAAGATGTGATAACCAATGGGGAAGTAAAAATAATGATTAAAAGTATAGTACATCCTAACAGTAGGTACTAGATTCAAAAAAAAATTGTACATATAATTTGGGATTATTAATGTTACGCCAAAACCGCATTAGTAATTTACTGATAAATAATATTTATTGGTAAATGATGAAATTTTTCTATTGTATTGTATTAAATGTCCTACATGGTAGTGAGAAAATGAAAAATTAAGTCAATATGTAAGCTGAGTAAATAAAATTCCAAATACTGTAACAAGAAGATATAAGAATATAATTTTATGAGATCTCATTGGTGTATACAGAATAAGCTATATTTATCTAGGAAAAACTCATTTAGTGGAAAGATATCTAAATTGGTGATAATGTGTTATTGTTATTATCAAGGGTAAAACATATTATTTCTATGCATTATTCCTTAAATAATAGTTTATTTATAGTGAAAATACATGACTAACTGGTGTAGTTGACATTAGAGGTGAAAAATATATGAAACCCATCATAGTGAATGAAATGAAAGTAATGTAATTTCATGAGAATTGTTTTAAAGAAACCACTAGAGGTTACTATTCTCCTCCTTGATTCATATGGGTAAAGGACCATGAGTTCTTCTCTTTTCTCTATACTATTATAGGTTCATAAGTTCTATGACTTCATTAAATTAAAAGTATCTTGAAAACTCAAATTATTGGCTATTTTAAAAATTATTTTTAGGGAAGAGAATATAGTAACCTAGGATGTAAATAATTTTTCTAACTTGCTATGTTTTTTTGTGGAATGTAAATATAATTTTAAAATATCATTCCCTAATTGAATGGAAAAAATACACATGTAAATATGGGAACTATATATTAATTTTATTTAGAACTAGGGAATTTAATAAAAATTTAAAGGAATAATGTGGAAACAATATTATAGAATAAGGAAAATGGATTTTTAGGCCTAAACGTGGATAAATTATCGAAAATGGGTGATTAATAACAAATATTTCCTATATATGTTATATTTTGATATGTCATATAAATTTATGAAAAACTATTATATGATATATCATTTATAACTCTTCATAGATAAAAAAGTAACAGGTATGTGTGATTATATATTAAATTTTTTATTGACTGAGCTAGGTGATGGATACCGAGGTATTTGTTTTAAGCATTAACTATTAAACTTTTTTAGGATGTATCCAGGAATGAAGCATTATATTATAGATACCATGGAAGTTGAATTTTTTAAATTTCCAAAAGTTAAAATATTAATTCCACTAAACTCAAATATTTTTACTACCCTATAGATATATATTTTCATTTATAGAATCTTTGAGCATTATGAACTTGAGGAAAAGTCGTTATCCAAATATAATATTTTAAAATTTTACTTACATTTAATATAATTTTTACCTTATTTTTTTATTAAAGTGGAATAATTTTATTAAATCATTGAATATTTTTTTAATTAAGTTAATTTAATGAAATCGTGTTTTTGATGTTTTTATATTATTTAATTTATTTGGAATTTATGTGAACAAGTACATCACTGATGTTTTTTAGTTCCCTAGTTTTCAGTTGAATTCTATAAGTTTTATATTCAAAATGAGAAATGAAATAATCACCTCTATGATCTTCATACATAACATTATATCCTAGGAATAGTGTAAAATTGACAATGTTTGTTGATATATAATATAATATCCTTCATAAAGATAATTTTTATCAAATTTTAAACTAGGGATGGTTATATATAAAGTCCAAGAATTTTTAAAAAATATAGAAGTAATGACATGTGTAACTAAAGATGTGTTTTATTTTTTACATTGTGATATTTTATAAATCATATTTTTATTTTATAATATTCTTCATTTGCGTTTATACATAATATAATTTTCTTATAGAAAAATCATACGTAACATCTCAGTGTTTTTAAAATTCATAGAGAGTTCTAATATGTCATTTTCATATAGAATAACTTCTTATAATAAACATGTAATACTTATACATATCTAAGAGAGGATAATACATATCATATTCCCAAGTGAGAGAATAATACATAGTGATATTCTATAGTAAATTTATAAAATTGATAAATTCATGCCATGTTTAATTTATTTTCTTCCTGATAAGATAGTATGTAAATTTTTTAAAAGATTAAAAACATATATAATATTTTATAAAATGTATATTTAAATTATTACTTTTATTTTTAATATTTTATATTCTAAATAATGATATATAACATTATATCATTTATGAGATTTAAATATATAGATGATATTTAACCTATAACTAGTTTTTTAGAGGAATCCATAAATGTTTCATGTGTTTGATAACAATATAAGATTTATAAATATGTTATTCTTCTTGGTAAAAATTTGGATCATAAAATTTATGAAATTTAGGAATTTTTGAAATCAAAATATTAAAAAGAATCTTTATGATTTTAATGAAGACATCATGATAAATCTAAAAAAAATAAAACACATGATATACATAGAAAATGTTTTATTTTCAAGATATTGGTATAAACGTGAATAAATTTATGAATTAATTAATGACTCTATAAAAATAAAATTTAATACACAATAATTGATATATTTCATCATAACGGAAATAAAACGTTGAATCAATTTTAACCCAACTACAATGATTCTAATCATCAACAATCTAAACTGTGGAGATCAAACTAGTATACATGGAGCACATCTAAGGTACATGGAACTCAATGGAATATCATTCTCCAAATTATTTTCAAAATAGATAAATTAAAGGGGAAAAGTAACTAGAAGTTGGTGATACAAAATAAAAATAGAAAATATACTAACATAAATGGAAAACATCATTTCGATGATAATGAGTATGAAATCCATTTCACCAACATAAGAGATTAATCTTATAAGGAGCGATTTAAAATCATCTTGGCCTGGGGATAACAATTGAAGATATAATTCCTCCTATATAAATTGGAATGAGACTCACTATAAATGTGTTCTCTGGTTCGATTAAATTTTCATTATATTATTACACCATTTATTCTTCACTATTGTAATTAATTACAAGATAGAACACTATACATGTAGTTATCATGTTTATGAGACACCCCATCCCCTGATTAATGAATTCCTATGATTAATTGTTTAGTTATATCATTTTAAACTTATTTTAAATGTCATATTATTGTTGATAGTATGAGATTTACTTCATATATTGAAATTAAAATTTTCGTTTTTTTATTCCCCTTTATTTTTACACATAGTCCCCCTAGATATTCTTCACAAAACATGAAATTTGGGGAAGTGTTGTTTATTTATGAGTGATCAAAAACCTCCAAATATTTTTCTATGTAGTAGCATGGTGTGTAATCATCAATCACCTATCATTTTTAAACTGAAATCATTATGGATGGGAAATTAGTTTATTTTTTCCACAATTAGCATGGTATTAAAAAAGTTTCATCATAATTAATCATGATTTAGTAGGGTATGAGTTGAAAGATCTGTTATTGAACAACTATTTCTAAAACTAAATTCAATCAATCCATTTATCATTCCTAAATACAAACCACTGTCCACTATTTTATAAAACCAAACTAAACCCAATCACAACAAAAAAACACTAAAAATAATCTCGATTTGGATATCGTACTTTATCACACCTTAAAAAAATTTATTTGTGTTAAAATTGATTTAAGTTGAGGGACATAACAGATACTACATCACATAGTTATTAAGAGTCACAACTAGGCACCTACATCAGTAACTTGGGAAGAACAAGTTTATAAAAATTCCATTCTAATAAAAAACCCCTGATATTCTAATTCAACACATAATGAAACCCAAATTCATCTATATGTAAAAATCCCAAGTCCATGTGCTTGACGCATTCCATGGTCTCTCACATGTCATTTACAAATCAAACCCTAAGGGAAAGAGTTCCAAATTTGGCATATTTTAGTTATACTAGGATTTCTCACATAAATATTGTATGAATTAACACTCCTACCAAGTCACCAAATAAACAATAATAAAGTAATATTATGAAGTATATATCCTAACATGAAGGTCTAAACACCATGGTGCTCAGGTCCTCTTTGTCTTGACCAGTAGTTTCTATATTTTTAGAGCTAACATGGGTTCCCCAATTACCCAGGTCATCTATATGGGAAAATATTTACCTTTTAAATATGGTGTATTAAGTGGAAAAATTATAACCCATTATCCATGGTCCAATAAAAATAAATGCAACTTTACCTGAGCTAAACATAGTTCTACTGATATACATGATCATCTCACATGCATCATTCATTTTCCATTTATAATTAAAAAAATCCTTGGATAATAGGAATATATATTCATATTTGAGTTCTACCCATATTTTTATAAACATTAAATGGGTGCTTATAGTAAAATAAATAATTATTTCTCTTGATAATGATGGTCCCATGTCTCAAGGAAACAAGTGAAATCTATGCTAACCTAAAGTTCACATCTTTCTAGTTCAACACCATCCCCTTATCTTTCAAGAATCTATTCAATATAACATTGTAAAATAAATAAGGAAATGGTATAAATGGAATAGAACCTTGGTATATATTGCTATATTCCATGACCATAATCATCTGTTAGAGTAATCTAAATGGGTCGACCACTACGTATGCTCCATTATAAAAACGTTTATAAACCTATTATGTAAGGTCCTAGTTTAATAAACATAATATACACGATATAATTTTCTTGGATGTGTAACCCTTAATGGCACACCATCTATCGTAACTAAATAGCCTTAAATGGAAAACCATATTTCCTTATAATGAAACCATAAAAGTACAACATGACACATTGTATGGATTATAATTATATGGGTCTTAATTCCCTTCAAAAAGATATGTTTGAAGCCACTTTTGTGGGCCCAAACACGTTTCCACAACCACTCCATTTTCCGTCCTGGATAGAATAATCTCTAGTATAATTTATAACATGTTTATAAACCATAGATTCATTAAAAATTTGGATCAAATTAGATATAGTATAATTCATATTATATTTTCTATTTAAATTAATGGCATCATTCAACCGTATTCTCTAAAGGTTAACGGTAATTATTATTTTTAATGACTTCAAGAATATGACTAAATCTATAATAGGGTATCATGTTATACAATTATATCATTTATAAGATGATTTAACCTCATATCATCCTGATTTTATTCTATATACTTCATCAATCCAAAAAATTTAAATGAATATAAATGTAATAAATAATAGTGATCTGAATGAGAATTCACTTTCCAATGGAAGACTTTTATCGACCATGCATACTAACATATGATACTATAATTATTGGTTTCATATAATTAAATTTCCCAAAAAACTATAAATGTAATCCATATTGAATAAACTTTAAGAAATTAGTCTCCCAATTACCCTTGTAAATCATGCAATAATTAGGTTTGTAATGAACTGTCGATTGGCGGTACCCCATACTTATACTAATGTATATAATATTAATATCTTAAATCCAATGATATAATATAATTTATCACCTTATAAGAGTATAAATTATAAAATTATGAATTCTATGTTTTGGGAATACTTCCATACTGGGAAACACCCATATTCGAGAAGCGCTATACAAATATGCAGGGGTTTAATCTACAAAAGATGATACCTCAAAAAAAGATATTTAAGGTTGTGAATGACTAATTATAATATCAAAATTCTTATTAGGAATATTTATAATTATATTGAATTATCATATTCCAGAAATATAAGAGAATTAATAGAATATTTATTATGTTCAACTTTAATATCCTCAAACCACTACTTCTAGATCTAGTTCAAGAAATATTAACTATAAATTTAGGGATTTGATACAAATAAATGTGACCCAATTACAATCACTAGAAACATAAAACATAAAAATGAAATATAGAATTCCCAAATACCAATTATGATTATTGTTTTGGAGAGTTTTGATGATATCTTGTATTATGATAACCATGCCGTTATATGATCATTATTCCCATTGCACATGACTTCCCTTTTTCCATATTATGTCTTCATCATTATTAGAACTCACCTTAGAAAATAGAGGTTTCCAATTAAAAAAATTGGATGAGAATAAAAATTATATTAAGAGACATGAAGTACAATAAATAAACATGTTATTCCTTTACAAAATCATGAAGTAATTAAAGTGTTTTTCCTTTAATGTTATAATAATTAAGATCAAATGATCACATTCATATACCCAAAATAAATTTTATTTCCATAGGTCTTTAATAAAACATGTTATAAGAATATATAAATTCAAAACCATAATCAAGATAGTTTATTTAAAAATAATGAGAACCCATGAAAAAATGTTCCTAAAAACACAGATTTTACCCAAAAAAATGTATAATCATTCCATTAAAATATTATATTATATATTTTCCTTTATAAATTAATAAACTTGAAAGAAAAATGATTAGATGTCATATAATAGTTATATATGCATCTTGGGATTCAATTTAAATGAAAGTTTTGTAAATTTAATGACCAATACAATAAATATCCAAAATAATTCTCTGAATAACTTAATATTACCTAATGAATTGGAGTACTATAATAAACCCACCCATATTTGGATTAAAGCGAAACCAATCATCCTTGGATTACACTTAATGCACCCATCTATGATTTATAACAGAACCACCCATCATTGGATTATAAAAAACCAACCATTGACATAAATAATTCCTAACATATATAACATACACATAACACATGGATGATTACATAAAATATTCTGTTCAACCATAAGAAAAACAATTTGGATTTTGAGATGCATATTTCATTTAAAAGTACATCTTAAACTACTTAGAACACAGTGAAATAAGGTTTATATTTTGAGAAATCATTCACTCTTCTAATTTAGTACAAATATGAAATAATTGTTACTGTAGTGAGAAAATTTCCATCACCTTATATGTTAAAATATGAATTTTATTTTTTCATTTTTATCAAAACATTATGTATAAAATATAAAAAAATAATACTTTTGAAAACAATTGAAATAATGTTAAAAACACATAAAATTCCCATGAAAAATCAATTATATTCATATAAATAAATATATCAAGTAATTTTAATAAAGTGGATATTGAATGAAAATATGTATAAAATTAATCTTTAAAATATTTAAAATGAGGTTTTAAGGTAATGTGTCTCTTACCTTGAGACCAAATTAGCACATATATTATTTATCTTCATTAATAATGAAAATACTCTAATTATTTACATTACTAAGAATATTTTAAGATATTACTATTATATTTATATTATGTTTTACCATTATATATATAATTACATAATCAATTATGTTCAAGCGATATGTTTTGACAAAATTCATCTTATATGTCCAAAACGATGTTGGTATATTGCTAATGTATAAATGGGAAAATTATTAAATTATCTATTTTAAAATAATCATGATATAATATTTATTTATAGTTATCAATTATACTATTAAAACTAACCTTGAAATGTGGTCAATAAAATTAAAATATAATACCATCATGTTGATAGTAGGTCGTACACATTAAAGATTAACTTGTCAGTTTTTCAAAGAACATTATAAAAATAAATTAAATATCATCTGTATTTATAGAAATATTATTTTATCATAAATAACACAAAATTTATTTAAATATACTCAAATATTGTATCTATTTGATTTGATCAAAAAAAATGTTGAACGTCACTTCGTAAATATGGGGATATACACGTACACATGAATGTAATTATCATTATTAATATATTTAAAGGTATAAAATTTTATGATATATTATATTTACATAATGATAAGTATTTAAATAATATCATATATATATATATATACTTTAAATACATAATTATTACTATCTGTGAGAGGTGTTGATGGAAATAAAATTACATTACATTGTATGTTGGTAGTCTGATGTACACATGAAAATTAGTTTTGTTTCCCTTATGATCAAAAAAGGTTATGGGTAAAGCTTATAAAATTAAAATTAATATATATATATATATATATAAGGAATATAATTTTTATTTAATAATTTATAAATAATATTTTCAGTTGAAAAAATAAGATATAATACTAAAACATTTAGTTAAAAAAATATACCTCTTCTTCTGACAGACACCATTTATATAATCCTTAAGCCCTATATGGTTTTTATTATACTGAAAATAAGACCTCTAGAAAAAATTTATTTATTTTATGATGGTATATGGAAAATTAAGTGATTAAAAAAAGTGATCTCCATGTATTGGGAGGTGATTATAGATATCTCCCTTTTATAAATGTTGGGAGGGGTATTCCTAGATTTTTTTAATTTTTTATGATAATATAAATTAAATTTCATAAGAAATTTCATATAATTTTATTTTTTGATGATTATGTAACCAAATAAACTTATAAAAAATTGTGTACTTATTTTGGTTATTTTTTAACCATTACCATTTTGATTTAAACACATGTTAACTTTTTTAACAATTATCAAGATATCAATGGTTTTTAATCTTTTGGGATCATGAAAGACACTATAAAAGGAATATTGACTCATTAATGAAAAATGGTTGATCTTTTAAATAATATCCCACTGACTTGGATGAAGATAATTTGTATTATTATTTTTGAATCATTTAATAAAATATTGTCTTTTATAATATACCATTAATGTAATTTTTAGAAATACGTGAAATATTATAGAATTGTAATTCTGTAAATCATTATAAAGGGTTCCAAAATGAAAATAATTAGAATATAAATATTATATGGTAATTATATAATCATAAAATGAAGTTTTTGTAGGAGTAGATATAGTTTTATGTATTTAATTTCTTTTCACACCTCGGTTAATTAATATTATCCTTAACTATGGAAAAGATTTTCTAAATATTAATGGGGTATAATTTTATTTATAAGTGAAAATTGGTCATAAATTAAAAATGGTGGGAAATTTTGATCATTTATATTCATAATTGAACACTTTAAACATTAAAATGTTTTTTAAAATTAATATAATATATTTAACAAACAACACTTTTATGGTCATTTGAAGAACTATTCAGATAATTTGAAACTGAAAACAACATGATAGAAATTAAATTCCAATATAACCCTTTTAAAAATATTTAATATGGTATATATATCTTAAAAATTCATGGTACTCTTTAAATAAAACAAAATTATTACTTTTATTATTTTTAAAAATCATTACTCACATTTGTTAATTGTTGCACAAGCACTATGTCGGTATTTCGTAAGCATTTAAGGTAATTATTTAATCAAAAAAATGAAAAAAATTATAAATGATAAAAAATACCATCATCCATAAAATAAAAAATTTATAACCAAGCCTAAAATATTCTTTCTACATTCATAAAATATTATATATATTAAAAAATAAACATTTTTCACTTTATCTTTTAATTATATATTATAAAGGTGAAAATCCATGCTAAATGGAAATAAGGTAATATTTTTGAATCTTGTATGATTATGTAAAAAATAATTCCCATAAAATTATATTATGGAAGGTACTTTAATGAATTATAGACCTTATAATATTTTTTTTAAACTTAAATAACACATTTTACCATTTCTATGATAGCGACATTTACTATGGATAATCTATTTAATCAAAAAAATTTAGTTAAACTAACTAAACAATATTAATTATTATCATTCCAAATACTGAAATAGTTTTATAAAATAAAATTCAAATAAATATAATTATTAAATTAGAAATTAATCCCGCAAAATGGGACGATAATTGCTTTTGTAGAAAAATGTATTTAAACCAGAATAATGTATAATATATATTCTAATAGTATTTGTTGTATAATTTTTAAAAAACAAAGTAATTAAAATTTATAAATAATCTAAAAAATAATTTTACTTTTTAAAATACATTAAATGAAAGTGATGTTATTAGTAAAACCCATTTTTTACTACTCATTAATATATCATATTTTAAAAAATCATAAATAATTCTACCTAATTTAATTTTGAAATTATGACTTTCAAAATGATATAATTTTTATGAAATAAATTTAATAAAATTTCCAAAAAATAAATAAAAAACATTTTTTAAGATTTTTTTTAACCCGAAAATGACTATTGATAATTTGAGTGCATTTTTCCTTAGAAAGAATCAATAAACATATATTGAGTGTAATATTTATATATATTTCATTATAAGGACAATACTATTCATTACCATAAATTTAAAGTATTATTTATAACTATAATATTTAAATTATAATATTTCACTATTTTTAAGATTAGATTTCCATATTTAATATGCTATCAAACATAGGGTTCTATAAAAATCAGATGATATAACAATGTAACCCCTAATTAATAAATATAATACTAAAAATATTCACTTTATCTCGATAATGAAGGGTTTATAATTTGAAAATATTTTTTCTAAAACCACACCACAAATAAACAGTGAATAAAACCATCTTTTTAAAATTGTAAAATCGAAATTTTAAGGCCATATAAAATAACAAAAACATCATTTCCAAATAATGGAAAATTAGTGAGAAATTTATTTTTATAGATGGAGATAAAATGTAATTTAAAATAATTTTTTATGGTTAAGGAGAGAACTGATCAAAAGAAATTGGAAATAATTATAAAGTTAATTACCAAAAAATAATAAATCATTCATGTGTAAAAAATACCCTCAATTTATTAGAAAATAAGTTGATTGAATATTATTTTTGTCTTGAGATGAATTTTCAATAGTTGATGAATTCATGAACCATATATTTAAATAACATAATTAAATCTACTTGTCTGAAATGTAAAATCTCATCCATTATTCAATTTCTAATTCAATATCATATTTTTCTCCAAAAATATGGGTATTCAAGAAGAATTTTTTCCCAGTGAACTGAAACAAAATTCTTATGGATCACATGCTCCATCGAATGATTAAAGGTTATTCCTTATATCTTTACTAAAATAAAAATTGATATCATAATGTAAGATCTTATAAAAAGTTAATAAACCGTTATATAAATATATAGTATATTAAAATCCAAATTTTCTATTATAACTCCAAAGGTTCATCTTATATAATTTCATAAATAAGTACCCCAATAACCCAATTATCCTAAATGTAATTATCACTAATGACTGTTTTTGGACTCTATGGTTTTCTCTTACCATTTGTAGGCCTTCCCATAATTGAAACATTATTCTTTTTAAATAATCATTCATGCTAAATTACATATTAAGACTCAAAATTACATATACCTAAATCTAATAAAAACTCCCAAAAAAAAATTTAATTCGCCTGATAAATTATTATATAATATTATAGTTCATTGAGATTCACTGAAATATAATGAATCCATAATATAAAGTAACCTAAATGATAATCCTTCAATTAACCATAAATATTAGTGAAAATAGTTCTTTGTTAATGAATTACAATTCAACCATCAAGCTTATTTGTCTCAGGCTATTCAATAGACTAAAATTAACATAACATAAAATCATATACATACCTGAATGGTTATTTAAACCTTAATATTATTTCCATCCTACAATACTATAAGTTTTTTAAATCACCATATAATCCAATAATTTAAAAACTCAAAATATGGTGTCGGTTCCATTGAACAAATTACTAACCTTAAAATTATAAACCCATGATGATATTTATAAATATTAATTTATCCTCACATGAAAACATACTAGTATCATAATTTATCTATTCGCTACTCTTAAACCAACCTTTGTAGTCATGATCCCACAGTCACAAATCTGTTGTTATATGAACATTACATTTTATTGAATTTTTTCCAAAAAATGAAATTTAATTTCATTGATCCAAAATATAAAAGATCATAAGTAATAATATAATCACTAATATTTAGAAGGATGTTTTAAATTCATAATTATACATAATTATGAAAAACACTTATATAACAATACCATTATCTTTAAGTGATATGTTTCCTCACTCTAACCATATTTTCATTTTCAATATTATCTACTTATCATTATCCCTACCCATTTATAAACCATATAAATAAAATGTTAAAAAATTATATGAGCATAAAAAGGACATTAAGCGTCATATGAAATAGAAAATAAAAATGTTATTCCATTTAAAAACATTAAAATTATTAAAAATATATTTTCTATTACATAATAAATATTGAAATCTAATAATAACTTACTTACAAGTGAATTCTAATTGATATCCTAATGTTCTTCATAATACACAATATAAAAAATCAAAAATGAAAAATAAAAATCGTGAGGGTTTATTTGATAACATGGTTTCCCTAAAATTATTTTTCTTAAGAATGTAATTTTATACCCTTAAAGGGCATAACAATTCCTTTAATATAAATGATTATTAGTTTTCCTTTTGAAATAAAACTATTTCCATGAAAAATAATTATCAATAAATTATGTCATATAGGTATCAATGGAAATAATTTTCATATCACTCATAATAATTGGATAACCAAT
Source organism: Viscum album (assembly GCA_963277665.1). NCBI lineage: Eukaryota > Viridiplantae > Streptophyta > Magnoliopsida > Santalales > Viscaceae > Viscum > Viscum album. The sequence goes on along the minus strand of OY728143.1, from coordinate 917,669,533 downwards.
ATAGTTAACTACAATCATAATTCATAGGAGATTATAATTATTTCAATATTCACTAGGGGCTACAATATACCCTCCCAATCATAGTTTATAATGTAACCACATATCTGTGCTTTATAATAGAACCAACCTTTCATGGATAACAATGAAACATCCATTAAAGGGTTTATAATAGAAATAAAAATCCACATGAACAATGCGCAAGAACAATAACAAGATTTTAACACATGAAATCATTCATTCAAATTTGTTTTCACCCATATGAAAAAAAGTCTTGATATTGAAAAACAATTTTCATTTAAATCCTATTTTTGATATTACCTATTAAAGATGGAATGGGGTATTTTGTGTGAATAAATCGTTAAATATTTTAATGGGTAAAAATTTTAATATAATAGTTACTACTATGGGAATAACTATTATAGTCGCATATATTGAAATAAAACATTCATTTTTTACTTTTTTTCTTAATGATTCATAAAAAAAATGTAAAAAATATTCCTTCTAATTTTTTTAAAAAATATATAATATAAAAAAATCATTTAAAATAATTTATACCCATATTAATACATTAATAAAATAAACATAATTTTATGGACATATTTGATTATTATTTATATAATAAATCTCTATAAAATTTAAGAAGAGGATTTTAATGTATAATGTCTCTTACCTAATGTCTGAAACATGACATATGTTCACTATAATGAAAAAAAATAAACATATGGAAAATATTTACTTGATTGTAAAATTTTATCTTATTTATTATTTGTTTTACATTATCTATTACCTAATTTTTTAGAATTACAAAATCAATTTAGTTCATGTAGGATGTTTTATTGATATTCGGGTCATACCTCAAATGAATTTTGTATGATGAATACAGTAATTTAATTCATTATTAAATCATCACAAAAATGATAATAATAATTAGAAAATTATTATTCTTGTACAAAAATTATTCTTTTAAAACTATCCATGGAATATGGTTATGAATAATGAATTGTGTTACCATCACAGAGATGGTATGATATACCTACACATAGGTAAATTTTTTTTTTGAAAAGCTTGATTGAATAAAAGTAAGTATCATTATATGTTTCTATTGTTATTGTTATATCATAAATACCACAATAATTCCTTAATGTGGTTATTTAAAATTAATCACATCTATCTGTGGAGGTGGTAATCAACACATACCAACAAGGACATTATGATTTTTAAATTGATGGAAATATAAGAAAATAGATGAAATTTTTTAATTGTAAAATAATAAATATCTCATCAAAATAATATATATACGTGTAATAAATCATTGAAAATTTTATTGAGAGGTGTTGATATAATAAAAATTACATCAGTTCATAAGGCAGTAATACTCCAAAAATGTAGATGACTTTTCTTTTCCCTTTTGATGGAAGAAGGATATGGATATAAGTTATTAAAAAACATAAAAATACATAAAAATATAAAAATTATAGTATCATTATTTCATAAATTTGAATAATACTTTAATGAGGTGGAAAAATTAAAACTAAAACATTTAGTTAAGATAACTTCTGCTTATATAGACATCCTCCTTTTATTTAAACATTAAGACCTATGAGGTTCGTATAATTCATAAAATAATACCTCTATAATGTGGAAAAGTATTTTATGTAGGAATTTTTGTAGGTATTGGGATAATTCATAGATAAAAAAGTGATTCGTAATGAGTGTATAGAATAGGATACGAATCCCCATCAAAAATTACGGGAAGAGAATTATTGAAATTTATTATGGTATTATATTAATATTAATTAATATTCTAGAAACAAAATTGTTCTAAATTGATATGATTAGAATATATGATGAGTGTTTGTGTGAATACATTCACAAAATAAAATTTTGATGATTTTATGTTATTTTTTTCACCGTTATCACGTTGTTTTAGCCCACCATTAGCATTTTAAAAAATTATAATGATATCACTGTGTTTTAATAATTAGGGTCAATGAAGTTAATGTAAAAGGAAAAGTTACTCAAAATGGGCCATGTTTTTTAATTTAAAACGTATCCCCATAATTTTAAAAAAATATATAATATTAATGATTTTAAAAACATTTAATATAATATTTTTTTATAAAATATCATTAATATCATTTTGAAATAAATGAAATATTATAAAATAATTTCTGTCTAAATAATTACAAATGGTTACAAAATAACATTAATTGTAATATACTGAGTATATGGTCTTGATGTAATTATATAATAATTTTTTAGGCTTTGATATCATTGTATGAATTGTGGTTTGTTTTAACCCGTCGTTTAACCAATTTTATTATTAACAGGGGTGATGAATATTTTAGTATTCATGGGTTGTAATTTTATTTATATGGTGGAAATAGAACCATTAATAGAAAATGGTTTAATTTTTAGACCATTTATCATCATATATCCCATATATGATGTTTTTTAAAATTATTTAAATAATTTTCAAAAACAAATTTATTATATAATACTATTGATTTCATTTTAATAACATACACATAATATAACATTTAAAAAACATTAGTGCAATTAAATTTGAATATAAACCATTAACGTATCTATAATATTTTATATTTATCATTTAATATTTGACGTGTTTTTTAAATCACCCAAAAAATATTAGTTTTATATTTTATTTAACAATTTGATTTAATTTTCTACTGTTTGGAAAAGAACCATATCCACACTGACTAAGAATTTAAGGTCATTATTTCATCACTAAAAATATAAAAAAAATTATTAATAAAAAAAACTCATACCTAAATTATAAATTTATAATTAAAAAAATATGTTTTAACCTTATCAAAGAATATTATTTATATAAAATCCATAAAGTTAAATTTTGGACATCATATTTTTTTGGAATATTATAGATGTAAAAAAAAATTTAATAAAAAAGGACATATTTACATATTTTGGATAATTATGGTTTATATAGAATAAAAAAATTATGGATAGTGTAGGTTTTAATCTTAAGAAATATCATATTAGATTTAAACATAAATGACCCATTTTACCTCTAGTGTGGTAACAAATTTTTCAATGGTTACTATTTATAATGACCAAAATTTATGTTTATCTTATTATATAGTTTTAATTATTATTATTACAGAAATGGAATATGTTATATCTAATTAAATTCATAAAAATTTTATATTTTAATTTCAAACTAAATCTAATAATTACAATAAAAGCGCCTTTCCATAAAAATATATTCTTTGAATAAAAATGATTTAAGTCAAAGTTCATTAATGTTAATTGTAATAAAATTTATTGGAATGTTATTAACAAATAGATAATTATGTTTCAAAAACAATCCAAATTATATTGTGACTTAGTAAGTAAATAAAATTTAAAAATAGCTTTTAATAAAAAATTATTTTCCACTATTTGTTGAAAAATCAATATTTTGAAAAAAAATAAAAAATTAATCCTAAAATAATTTGGACATTATGAATTTAATAATGATAACAGTATTTCTATTAAAATTTAAAGAAATTTAGAAATCCCATTTAATGAAAAACATATTTTGAAGAATAAAATGAATTTACTAAAAAATTGAGTGGTTATTTCCATTGAATTTATACGTACATTTTTTTCCGTATATTCTATATATATAATAATTTTGTAAATCATATCCATACATTAATATTTAATGACTAAGTTATAAAAAGATCATTTTATTAATAATATTTAATGGTGGGTATAATCCTTACGTTTTGTGTTATATACACTATTAAACATAGTTTTATTTTTAAATTTTAAGACATTACAAAATCATTTACACCTAAGGTACCTAGAAGAGAACATTCCATTAATGTTCAGTTACATCATTATGAAACACCAACCCCTCAATAGATATCTAAAGAAGTTATACCAGCACTAATAAATTGGACGTGGTATCCAAAGAGGAAATACTAATAAGGTAAACCCAAAACAATGATTCTTGAGTAGGTTCATACCCATTAAAATTTTACCATACCCAAGACTCATCATTATATTTTCACAAGAAAATGATGAAATTTTCATATCATCGTCAATGTGTAAAAAACATTTGAAAAGAATACACTACTGGTTGTATCAATATTTCTGTCACAAATAATGGATAGCACCACCCACTATATATTTTCTCTATATGGTGGTACACTAAGAAACCCTACAGGTCCTCCCCATAGTATCTACTAGAGAGTAACTCCATAAAAGAACATAAAACAACCATGAATTCACTCCTCCTGGTAATCACCAAGAATCAAACAACCTTGGAGGTCCTTTCCATGTAAATACACAAAAAAGAAGCACATGAAGACCTTCCTAGAGTAATTCATTGGAGTTTCTGCCCAGTATGACATTATGATTCTCTATGGACGTCCACTAAGTAGTGAGTTTAAATAAAACTAGCATATATTTCCTTCCCATGTTTTCAATTACATAGTCCCTCTTTATGAAAAAAAATCAATATGGAGGTACCCTCATTACTAATAATCCAATGAATTTAAAATTCAAAGTCCCCCCTAGATACTTATCTTGATGTTACTCACATTTATAGAAAATTTATTCCCTAAGTGGGTACACATTAATTGTGAAATTAGTTATTTATAATCAGTTTGTTCAAATTTTTCAAATGGTTTTTAAAATTACTCATATGATTTTTCTTATGTCATGGTTAGAAAAATGCTATGAAAACTGTTTTTTGGATTTCCCATCCGTATTCATCTCTTCAATATAAAGGTAACATTCTGAGGAAGTTTTTTCTATTATATTTTAAAAACGTATTTAAAATATCATTTTATTGTAATATTCTTATCTTTATATATATCATTTCATTAAAATGATGTTAAAGAATTTTTTTTCATTTTTTCCAATTAAATTAATGTTGTGTAAAAATTAAATAATTGATTTATTAAGTCATGTATTATTTATTATATCCCATTACCATATTTTCCATCAATATAAATATATGTTTCCATATAATTTCTCCCATTACATTCCATTATAGGTAGTTAATATATTGAAATAATATATTAATTCATTACATAAATTTTTATGTGTATATGGTGACGAGTAAATGAAATATCTATGAGAAGTGGATCAATCATTTCCGCTTTCTTAACTCAACATCATTGTATACAAATATCATTCTGTTAATTCATTTCCCTTATCAGGACCCCATAAATGCTTTTTATGAATATAGAGTATTACCTTTAGATACTAATAACTTTTAATAAAATGGGAAATTATTTATCATTAATGTATAACATTTTATTCAACATGGTGTAATGTTTTATACTTAATTATTATTATTCAAGGTTATTTACAAGGATATCCACTATCATTATTTGGTTTTTTTTCTTACCTCATTAATGATTCAATGTCAAATATTACATTTTCATGGGTTAAACCAACTATTCGTTTATTATATATTAAATTGATTTTAAATGATACATATAGGCCACGTTTGTCAATATGTTATCTGTGGACCCAAATTACATATCCCTCTAACTAAATGAGTTATGATTTTTATCATATGTGAGTTTTTTTATATGGTACATGGGTGGTGTTCCTAATAAATTATGATATAGGGGATTTGTGGTTATACAAGTTTGTTATGTTATATGAAATATGAGGTTATCTAATTTCACTATGATATACATTTCATGGACGTTATCCATGAAATATTCTTATGATATCATATGTTTAGGTATGTGAAACCATCATAAGTCTAGAAACATTATAATCTCATTCAATATTTTTATTTCATATTGTAATTCTTCATGAGAATTGATATATGATTACTTATTTCAATGTCATGGAATATATTATTGCTTCCAAATAATCATTAAATATATTTTTTCCATGATCATTGATTATTTTATCCGGATTAGTGAGTACATTTTATAAATCCCGGAACTTATTCATTTATCATCCTATTTTCTCATGTTCATCACTCTCTATTTTTTGTGATCCAATAATAAATCTATTAGTAATAATTGATATATTTTAACTCTTATATAGGGTTTTATCTCACTATTTTCTTTTATTTCTTCATTTCCCAAATAATTTATTTACAGAGACACATCAATGAGATATTCATGTGTAAATAATTTTTGTTGGATCTCTTTTATTATTATTGTATAATAAGATGATTATATAGGTAATAATTAAATACATTAAATCATTGTATTAGATGAGTATTTTTTTAATTATGATATGGTATGCATAAATATGTGTAACTCTGTCTAACTGTGTGTGTATTTTTGGGTTGTTAGAGTCAGTATCATTGTTTGTGTGTAAAGTTTGTATTTTTGGTACCAGATTTAAGAGTTTGGGAAATGGGTGTTTGGGGGGGGGGGGTTGATGGTTTTTTCTAAACATAAGATACTATATTCTGAGTCATCATAGGATGAACCAAAAGTGTCCTAGGATTAACCAATAACTTAATAGTGAGAAAAATCCGATAAATAATTTTCCATACTCATATAATGGTTTAAAAAATTTTTTTATAAATTTTATTATGATGATAATTAACAATATTTTGTTGGTATCTATTTTTTAGTACCAGGATCTGGAAATATATGTTTTTTAGGGAATTACACATGAATTTCATTCATAATAATATGTATTATCACATACAACAAATAAATATTTTAAAAAATGTATGAGAAAAATAATCATATTATGATAAAACTGAAGAGTTCCTCAGTCGAACATTAAATAAATGAGTTTTTAATAGAACATATACCTAAATTCATATCCATATTATGGATACCCTCACAATATTAATCAGTGAGATTAAATTCAATTTTTAATAATGAATATTTCTTAATAGAGGGGCATATAACTTCCCAAATTTGTTTCTAATGTTTCTCTCAAAATATTACTTATTTTATATTAATAGAAATATTAGAAGAAATAAATCCAAATTGAGACAAAATAATTAAACAATAAATTATTCCTTCATAATAAATCATTACAATAAAAATAAATGAAACCATATATTACATATTATTGATGACTACATCCATTCATAGTTCATAAAATAGAAAAGGAAAGAAATAAAATATTATAATACTTTTACAATTAGATAATCCAATGGACCATCATCAACCTTGAGTATCATTATTAGTAGAAAAAAATATACAATATGAAAAAACGTCTTGAATATATAATTCATTTAATATTTTCCTCAGAAGAAAATAAATAAATGAGATTTTTGGTTTGATAAATTAATATATATAGAATTTATATAATTTTATGGGCTTATTTTTTCATTATTTTATTGTTGTAAAATGTATATATACATTAGGTATAATACAATTAAATATAATACATGTGTTTATTATTTTAATATAGTTGATATAAAAAAAGGTTTATTTAAAAATAAAAATTATATCATTCTATTATAAAAAATTCATTTGACATAAAAAAATTTGAATGAAATAAAATGATACCCATTCAATTGTGAGAATATTTTCAATATAAAAAATTATTTCTTATAATTTCACATTATATTAATATTCTTAGTTTCAAATAATGATTTCAAATAAATATGTTTATAAAATTCAAAGATTGATTTTATTTAGAATGGACAGAGAATATACAATGAATGGTTGGTAAATAGATAATTCATATTAAATAAATAGAAATAAATTTATATAATGATAAAATGATAAATTTTTAAATAATTTTTTAATATCTATTGTGTGTGATTATCTTAATAATGTAAATTGATACCTATTAAAAAATTATTTAAATAAAAATTTATTTATATAAAGAATGAAATAATTAATAATTAATCTAATAAATAATACACTATAAGAAATTAGAGTTAATCCATTTAATGTTTAAAAGGATTCTTTCTAAATAATTCTTTTATGCTATACGATTTTTAAAAAAAATTATTTTGATAACTTTTATCAATATAATGTAAAATATTAATTTCATATTAAGAATCATGTAAAAATAAAATAATATTCTCAATTTTAATTTTTTTAAAATAAGTCATCAGGGTAAAGGAAGCTACATGGTAAATGTTAAAGTGAATAAAATATTTTGAAATAACGATTAAAATAAAAAATAACACTATATTATATATATATATATATATATTGTGTGTATAATAGAATACATTAATTTTCCGCCCCTATTGTTAATTTTTTTGCGACATTCGTTATAAAATTTCATTAATTTTACATTAAGGATTGTATATTTCATAAAATTAAAATCAAATATCACTATAAAAGTACCCCTCATCTAAATCATCTAAACAAAAGAGCCAATGTAATTTTTTTACCACCGGGTGGAAGATTGAATTAGTGGTACTATCTTTGAAATCATATATTTTAAATAAATCGAGGTTACTAATTAAGGTCAAGATACACTATTTTTTAGTTTGTCTTCTTCAAATGTATCCTCTAAATATGTAAATAGAAATTTACATGTTACTTTTTATGAGGTTTGTCCACAATGATGTGGAATATTCAATATATTTTTTAGATTGATAATTAGATTCAATTTTATCACTATAAAATTATCCTGATTACAGATTTAGTTTAATTAAAAAAATTTATTTAGAACCCCTAGACACCTACTCCCAGATCCAATGTTGAAAACATATAACATAGAATGTTATCATTGATGTACATATATGATTACAATATATTTCTCAAATTTAAAATCCAAATATGTTTAATTTTAAATATTATAAAACTAATAAAATATATGACCTAGTAAATTTAAAGTATCTCACCAAATAGATTAATTTTTCCACTATATGAAAAGAATGTAAATCTATAATGTGCCTTCAATGTTGAAAAAAAATTCCCAACACAATATTCTATTCTATGGTTAACATACAAAATAATTTATTTCATAACCTGGAGAATGGAAAACATGATACGAGGTGATCATAAATTATCACTAAGGGTTGACATCATAGTAATTCATCATATGAGAGACATAGGGAATAATATTATATCATAATTATAATGATCATAAACTTGATATCCTGGTATAAAGATATGAAATCACAATAATATGGATTACAAATTATCATAACAAAAGACAATGTAATCCTAGGAATTTGGTGAATACATAATATAAAATCATTGGAATTAGTTATGTAATCCTACCCTATAACATAACATTGTTGGATACGCTAACTTAATATACAATATAGTTGTATTGGTTCATTACCAATGCACCATGATATCTCAATGGATGAAAATGTTATCCAATGCATTTGTGGGGAATGTAATTTCCATACCACACATTACATAAATGAAATCATACTTCTTTTTTCCAAATTGTTTATATTAACACATTATAAAACTCCAGGTAAATAAAATGTATTTTATATCCTTTTCAATTGGTTATCTAAAGTATCATTCATTGTAACACCCCAAGATTTCATAGTGTGTTATTTCTTCAAAATAATTCAATAACTTGCACTACACGCAACACCGAGTTCAAGCGCACCATGACTTACCAAACAAGCCGTTCAAAAAAGGTTATGAATAGTATTAACTAAATTTTAAACTTTATATAATCCTTATAATTTTAGAATCCATATTATGAGTTTCTTAGATATAATGTAAGAACAAATTCATCTTCAGTATTGTAGTTTTACCAACTTTTAATAGTGAACCCTTTTTAAATAAAATATTTTAAACTTTTTGACTAAATGGGGACATCAAAAAATTTAAAATAAAACATCCCAAGCTTCCACGGTACGCTTTCCTTTGAATAAAACAGTAGCGTGTGTTGTACGCAACTTCGAGTTTTAACACACACCACAACCGATCAAACTAGCCGTTATGAATAGTAATACTTAATTTTTTGAAATTATATATATTTTATATATCAAAATGGACTTCATTTTTGGATTCGGAATATCAAATTTCGCCTAAGGTGAAATTTTGGTACTTTTCGGATAATTTTCATATTTTGATGAATAGTAAAAATTACTAAATTTTAATTAAAAACAACTTTTTTAATCAAAATAATTAATAGTGATAAATTATGAATTTGAGTGGTTTTAAAGTATATGTATAATATATTTTTACCATTTAATATAATTTTGGTCATTGGACATAATTTTACAATTAAACCGAACATAAACAAGTGTCAATCTTTTGATAGTTATTATCTCTTAAAAACACGCTTTTTGTTTTGACAGCGGGAATTAATTTTAAATTAATTTCTGCCACTTCTGTGTTTTGAATTTAGAAAAATGGATTCCATATTTGGAATCAGGATGTTCAAATTGTGTAAATAGGTAACTTTTATTTTTAGACATTTTGAATAATTACTGCGGTAAATATTTTATTTACCATGGTTAAGGGTAAATCCGGTAAATAAGGGTTAAAAAAATAATATTATAATAATACTAAATTACCCTAAAACGTGTATTAACCCTATTGGTTGATACATGGTCGACTATGGGCATCTTTGGGTCAATTTTGGGACCCCATTGATCCACTTGTAAGTGATAATGACACTTTATTTCAATTAAGTTAAAATGAATACAAAAATGGCATAAGCTTACATCTTTTAAAAGAACAATTTTTACATAGGGTTATACATGTTGGCTTTTAGATTATAAATATTCATTAGAAAGCTAAAACGATTTCCTACATAATGATATTTTATTTATAATTTTTAGACATCAAATAATTTAAATTATTAATGACACAATAATGATGCAATGTTTACCTCATTAATAAATCATTTAAATAAATAAGATTATAATGATTAAAATATTATCTAAAACCTGTCCAATTCTTATTGGTTGATGTTATTTAGAATATTAGTCATCTTATCTTCGACCTCAATGATTTTTGGACCATTATAAACCGAATATAATTATATTATAAAGTAACACTTTCACTCTTTCCTAAAGAGCCCCTCCTCTCCCTTATAAAAGGAGACCACTTCTACTCATTCCTCACACCTCTCAAGCCACTTGGCTTGTCCAAACTCTGCCCAAATAAGCTCCCCACATCCCTCTCCTCCTCCTTGAAGCTTCCCCTTAGGCAGAAAGCATTTCAAGAAGTCCTTTGGTTCCAACCAAAGTGAGTTACCTAAATTAAAGGTAACATTTTCTCTTAAATTATTTTCAATTATTTTGCTTCTCCAACCCCCAAACTCTTTTTATTTCCTTTCTTTTGTAACAACACCAGTATCCACAATATACTAGGATGTTGTTATAAGAATGATTCAAACTACACATTCACACAACTCCATCTAATGGATGATGAACATAATGTTTCTGTGGATGGAAAACTAACGCCGCACGAAACGATGATTGTTCAAATACATCTTACCGCCTCTCATGGTGGCCATTAGGATGGAACTGTAATTAAATATGATATTAATGATATATATTTTATATATAAGCTTCTGTAATTCCATTTTATTTCATACAATTATTCGTTTCATGTTGTATATACATACGATAATTTCATTTGAGGAAGTGCGGACTACCGCCCCCTTAAAATGATATGACTCATTCATACCACACATGGAACGTATAAAGGATGGTGTTAATGAACTTAAGTAACATATATAGAATATTATATTTTACTGGAATAGTAATATACCTATGTATCATTTGGATTCAATTCTTTTAAAATAAAAATTAAATGGAAGTAGCATTCGTGCGTACGTACGGACTACCGTCTCCACGAACGCGATGTGATTCATTCTCCATCGTATCCATTCAAGTATAATTATCATTTGATGATTTAAAAATGATGTTTAAGGACTTGATACCATTCTGGATATGAATAATATACATCCCATTAATAACGAATATGGCTCACATAACAAAGAATATAAAGTAAAATGAACCCGTTAACACCTGAAATGACGATAATTCTAAGATATTATTAACAAATCAATGTTAAAAGATCATATATGATATAATATTAAAGTAACTGATTCTTGTATTATTCAATAACAATTATTTCACCATTATACAGGAGGTAAACCTACCATCGACCAAGGAAAAAGTACAAATTAAGGGATTCTCTTATCTCACTTTCAATTCCGTGAGATTTCCATTGTTCGCTACTAAATTATTGAAAGTGGTGTATTGTGTACTTCCATGATTCACTTTATATTCATGTTATTCTGTAAATAATTTGGTGGTTATTAACTTTTGTCCATGCGACTCAGTTGATTAACGTGGTAAGGGGTTTCTTGCCTCACTTTTAATTCCGTGAGAATTCCATTGATCACCACTTAATTATTGCATGTGGTGTATTTGTACTACCCATGATTGTATTCATTGTGTAATATAATTTATTTAAGGGTATTTACATCATCATGGTATGATCTTTCATTCATGGGTGTTTGTTTCTTAAGTTACCTAATCAATAAGGGAATTTGAGATTTCAATTTCCACTCATTTGGCTTTACGCATATTTCATTGATTATATTACCCCAAGATTATGTGTGGAATCACTATTCATTTGGTTATGTCATAATTTCCACTCCCCTTCCTGTGGATATACTTTTGATACAAATAATCACTCCATTGAAAATTCTCAAGTCATTGATATGAATTTGATAAGAGTAATTTTAACTCTTTCACCATTTGTTGAGTTAAACATCCAATTCGTTGGTGTTGTTTTTACAGGAATATGTGTGAATATACTTTGATTGTTTTACACTGAATATCCAATCATATTTAGTGTATTTATATTTTTCACACATAATTATGTTGTTGATTTATCCTTAACCTAAGGATATGGCCTTTATGAGAGATTTCATCTCAACTTACATTCCATTGAGACTTCTTTGTTGATATACACCAAATCACTTTTATGTGGTGTATATAATGTACTTTAACATAGTATGTCATGAATTCCCTTTATTCTCATGATATTACAAAGTTTTGATTACCTCAATTATTTTCATTCAAGTGTCTCTCTTTTGGTTAGAATCTCTAACTAAAATACCATTTTTAAATGTTTTAAAGACTTATTCATCTAAATATTTCTCATTAATGTCCATGTTTTAAAAATGGTTTTAAGGATTTATTTATATGGACATTAATGTTTAGAAATTAAAAATCCTTTTAAAAAGTTTCAAAGTGGTATGGGAAACTTTGATTTAAAAATCTATTTTTAAATGGCTTCTTGACAAATAGTGTGACTTTTAAATGTTTTCAAGAAAAAGGGGATATTTCTCTCAAATAGTTTTGATGATTATTTTCATCTATGTCAAAATCCTTAATTATTCTTGATTGAGGTTAATGTGATACAATACAATCTTCCATATTGTATCGAATGAGTTATGTTTGACTGTGGATGTGCTATTTTTATACCATTCATGGTTTGTGGTAAAAGTATTGACATTTCGTATGATAGTTTTAATACGAATGTTTATGTTATGTTTAAACCTGTTCATATGAGGAATGCATTGGACTTAATAAGTGATGGGTGGAGCCCGCTATAGCTCCTCGATGCATCAGTAGGTCTCATGAGACAAACTAGTGTCTTGGCACAAGGCCTTGGCAAAATCTTATTTGTAGTCTTGGCACGAGGCCTTGGCTATGTGGTTATGATAGTCTGGCATTATGCATTCCATCATTATGAAAGTGGTTATTGATATTGCATGTGATCATTCGACTAGTAGAATATCCATGTGAGTAAGTAAATGGAATTATTTAATTTTATTTATGCCATACCATGTTGAAAGTTCAAGTTTCAAAGGCTTTTGTTTTAGTTATAAATTGCCTTAAATGTTTATGATTATTTATGAAAGCTTCTGCTATAACGTTATCCTTACTGAGCATCCGAGCTCACCCCTTTCAATGTTTTTTTTCCAGGATTATGAAGAAGTAATTTATGAATGACCTGCAGGGATAGTATGAGGGGATATGAAGACAAAATGTTTTTTTATGATGTAATGTAAAAATTTATGGATGTATCTAGTTATTCCAAGGCTACTAAACTAATCGGTCTTTCGAGACTTGATCTTTCTCATGATCATGCCAATGTTATGTAATAATGCACCGACTCTGGGTAACTAGGGTCGGGGCGTTACAGTTGGTATCAGAGGAAGTTTAGTACAAACCTTGGTAGCTAGATTTAGATAAACTCTGATTAGAGCACGTAGACCTAAGATGAACTTTGAGGATTAGTATAAAAGAACTTCCTAGAATTTTGGTATTGCAGAGATTTTGTGAGTTTTCCGAGCAATACATCCCTGTCTGCATACGAGCAGGTAGAGGCGGCTCTGGCACAGATGTACCTAGGGGTAAAACCCGAAAACACCGCTTTGAGCTAGACTCGAACGAGAACTGGTGCACGACAACGGGCCTTGCTGTACTCTTGGTTACGACACTCCCGGGGGATATGCTTAGGATAATTTACATTTTCTTTACAAACCGATTTAAGTAATATATACATAAGATGAGGGTAAATGACCTTGGTTAATCCTAATATGTTTCAAATTGAGAATATGGTGACATTTTAATCTCTAAATGATTTTACGACTACTATTACTCACACAATGCTTTCTGGTTTTAGTCAATGGCTGGATTCCAAGGAAGTCATAGTGAATTTGAGAATGATGTACAAGGTGGGAACGGTGGTGGAAATGAGCAACAAAATGGAATGTTGATAGGCGTAAAAGATATCGTCTTTATGCCAAATCAGTTTTCCAAAAATATGATCAACAACATATATATTAACCAACTCCCAGACTCAACAAGGAAGACAAAGGTGATAAATGATAAGATCTCCAGCAATGGAGACCATGGAGAAAAGAAAACTCAATTTTCATCATGCAGGAATTGTGGAAAGAGACACCCAGGAAAGTGTCTCAATGGGACAACGAAATGTTTTACGTGCGGGAAGGAAGGACATAAAGTGAAGAATTGCCGAAGAAAAATGAAGAGTACTATGGAAGAAGATAAAAATGGTCCCAAGAGTCCATTTACAGTCATTTGCCGTAAATGTAGGGGACCTGGCCATTACCCGAGTGAATTTCCTATTTTATAGGATATTTTCTTGCTCAAAGAAGAAGCTATGTGGAAATAAATGGTTGGAGAAAAATTTAAAAAGTATTAGCACTCCTTGTTGATGGGTTTACTTTGGAATAATTTTCTCTTGTATTTGTAACCCCTCAGTTTGCCATGTGAGAATGATATTTGAGGAATAATTGTCTCTTCTCTTTTGGATATAGGTATAAATAACCATTTGGTTTTATATGATCATTGGGGTTTGAGAAAATGATAAGTTATTATAATTTGGGATGAAAATGCAAAGTATGATATAACATTTGTGGTTTAATTATGTTATTTTGAAAAATTTATCTCATTTTGGTAATATTATAGAATATAGTTTTTGAAAACGGACAACACGTAGACCGTGTGACAACCCGTCGCGTCGGACAAAGCTGTGGGAATCGAACCCACAACCAAAGTGCGATTGGGATTTATCGCATACCACTGGACTACGTGAAGTCCCTGGTTAGTATGACTATTTTTTTTGTTAAATGATTTTATTGATCAATAATAAGATGATTTGGGTTCTTATGTCTTATCAAATGAATACCCTTGGTATAGGAAAATGATTTGGTGATTATGTGATAAATGTTATTTTGGAAGATGTTCTTTTTGTTAGGAACACTATATGCCCAAGGAAAATAGAATACAATGAGGTTTCATTTGTAGAGTAATGGTGGATTTTTAACAACATTTTTATTGTTGATTTATAGTGATTTGGGTTATTTATGGAAATGATTAACCTATAACAGAGAATATGTGATGATGTTAATTACTTTTAAGTATGTGACTTTAAGAGTATTTGATGTCATTTGGAGATACAATGTAACATGGGATACTACATAATCAAATTCTTATATGTTTTGGGTTTCAATATTAGTTTGGATTATATTAAAGGATTTTTATGGACAATTGGTTATTGAATGGTATCTATTTAACTTTGGGGTATTGTTGGTTTAATTTTAGAAATTAAGATTAGTGCATATTTATCTCAATGAATATCCTTTTGGGGGATCATTAGATAATTCACTAACCATTTTGGTTTTGATTAATCTTCAAAGACAATGTAAATATATAGTTTATCCTGCATGGATCATGTGATTCTAGAGAATTTTATTCTAGCTCTTCCAGTGTGACCAAGTCTTCTTGAATACTCATCGTTTAAAAAAAATTGAGTTAGTGGTGGAAATTTATTAAAGAATGAAAATCTACTTAAAATTTAAGTATATCTCATAATGTTCTTAGTAAATATCATAAATGAATTCCTCTTCCTTATGTAATGTAACTTTTAAAAAAATTTTTTGTCCTAGATGGTACCTTAAATCATCACTAATTTATGGCTTTGGGATTGTTGGCCTTTTCATAGCCATGTTCTCTACCACTCTCCATCAGATAATTGATGGTTAGATTTCTCCTCCATATCCATATTTTCCTAGATGGAACCCTAGTATGTGTTATTTTCGATAATCTTCATACTTTCCACTCTTTATTTAAATAGAGGCCTCATTAATTCATTTTTCGATGTGGGATTTCAACTAAGATATTTTGAAATGTCAAAAATGTGTGATCCCAAAACCATATATTTTGTTGAACCGATGGTACTTCAAATCATCATAGATTGATGAGTTTAAGGACCTCAATTTTATACTTGTTTGTGATTGATGACCTCAACCACTACCTATAAATATTTACGTTTTTCCTCCAATTATATGTCTCTCATTGCCACCAATGTTCTCCTAATCGAGATCATAATTTGGTGGTGACACTTTCATTTCTCTTTTCCTCATATTAAGACTAAATTTTAGTAAACCAATTTCCGATGTGGGTTTTCCCACAAATATATTTTCTATTTTCAACCTTTTATTTTCTAAGAACAATTTCAAATTGCGAGGACGCAATTTATTGAAGGAGGGGAGAATGTAACACCCCAAGATTTCATAGTGTGTTATTTCTTCAAAATAATTCAATAATTTGCACTACACGCAACACCGAGTTCAAGCGCACCATGACTTACCAAACAAGCCGTTCAAAAAAGGTTATGAATAGTATTAACTAAATTTTAAACTTTATATAATCCTTATAATTTTAGAATCCATATTATGAGTTTCTTAGACATAATGTAAGAACAAATTCATCTTCAGTATTGTAGTTTTACCAACTTTTAATAGTGAACCCTTTTTAAATAAAATATTTTAAACTTTTTGACTAAATGGGGACATCAAAAAATTTAAAATAAAACATCCCAAGCTTCCACGGTACGCTTTCCTTTGAATAAAACAGTAGCGTGTGTTGTACGGAACTTCGAGTTTCAACACACACCACAACCGATCAAACTAGCCGTTATGAATAGTAATACTTAATTTTTTGAAATTATATATATTTTATATATCAAAATGGACTTCATTTTTGGATTCGGAATATCAAATTTAGCCTAAGGTGAAATTTTGGTACTTTTCGGATAACTTTCATATTTTGATGAATAGTAAAAATTACTAAATTTTAATTAAAAACAACTTTTTTAATCAAAATAATTAATAGTGATAAATTATATATTTGAGTGGTTTTAAAGTATATTTATAATATATTTTTACCATTTAATATAATTTTGGTCATTGGACATAATTTTACAATTAAACCGAACATAAACAAGTGTCAATCTTTTGATAGTTATTATCTCTTAAAAACACGCTTTATGTTTTGACAGCGGGAATTAATTTTAAATTAATTTCTGCCAGTTCTGTGTTTTGAATTTAGAAAAATGGATTCCATATTTGGAATCCGGATGTTCAAATTGTGTAAATAGGTAACTTCTATTTTTAGACATTTTGAATAATTACTGCGGTAAATATTTTATTTACCATGGTTAAGGGTAAATCCGGTAAATAAGGGTTAAAAAAATAATATTATAATAATAATAAATTACCCTAAAACGTGTATTAACCCTATTGGTTGATACATGGTCGACCATGGGCATATTTGGGTCAATTTTGGGACCCCATTGATCCACTTGTAAGTGATAATGACACTTTATTTTAATTAAGTTAAAATGAATACAAAAATGGCATAAGCTTACATCTTTTAAAAGAACAATTTTTACATAGGGTTATACATGTTGGATTTTCGATTATAAATATTCATTAGAAAGATAAAAAGATTTCCTACATAATGATATTTTATTTATAATTTTTAGATATCAAATAATTTAAATTATTAATGACACAATAATGATGCAATGTTTACCTCATTAATAAATCATTTAAATAAATAAGATTATAATGATTAAAATATTATATAAAACCTGTCCAATTCTTATTGGTTGATGTTATTTAGAATATGAGGCATCGTATCTTCGACCTCAATTATTTTTGGACCATTATAAACCGAATATAATTATATTATAAAGTAATACTTTCACTCTTTCCTAAAGAGCCCCTCCTCTCCCTTATAAAAGGAGACCACTTCTACTCATTCCTCACACCTCTCAAGCCACTTGGCTCGTCCAAACTCTGCCCAACTAAGCTCCCCACATCCCTCTACTCCTCCTTGAAGCTTCCCCTTAGGCAAAAAGCATTTCAAGAAGTCCTTTGGTTCCAACCAAAGTGAGTTACCTAAATTAAAGGTAACATTTTCTCTTAAATTATTTTCAATTATTTTGCTTCTCCAACCCCCAAACTCTTTTTATTTCCTTTCTTTTGTAACAACACCAGTATCCACAATATACTAGGATGTTGTTATAAGAAGGATTCAAACTACACATTCACACAACTCCATCTAATGGATGATGAACATAATGTTTCTGTGGATGGCAAACTAACGCCTCACGAAATGATGATTGTTCAAATACATCTTACCGCCTCTCATGGTGGCCATTAGGATGGCACTGTAATTAAATATGATATTAATGATATATATTTTATATATAAGCTTCTGTAATTCCATTTTATTTCATACAATTATTCGTTTCATGTTGTATATACATACGATAATTTCATTTGAGGAAGTGCGGACTACCGCCCCCTTAAAATGATATGACTCGTTCATACCACACATGGAACGTATAAAGGATGGTGTTAATGAACTTAAGTAACATATATAGAATATTATATTTTACTGGATTATTAATATACCTATGTATCATTTGGATTCGATTCTTTTAAAATAAAAATTAAATGGAAGTAGCATTCGTGTGTACGTATGGACTACCGTCTCCACGAACGCGATGTGATTCATTCTCCATCGTATCCATTCAAGTATAATTATCATTTGATGATTTAAAAATGATGTTTAAGGACTTGATACCATTCTGGATATGAATAATATACATCCCATTAATAACGAATATGGCTCACATAACAAAGAATATAAAGTAAAATGAACCCGTTAACACCTGAAATGACGATAATTCTAAGATATTATTAACAAATAAATGTTAAAAGGTCATATATGATATCATATTAAAGTAACTGATTCTTGTATTATTCAATAACAATTATTTCACCATTATACAGGAGGTAAACCTACCATCGACCAAGGAAAAAGTACAAAGTAAGGGATTCTCTTATCTCACTTTCAATTCCGTGAGATTTCCATTGTTCGCTACTAAATTATTGAAAGTGGTGTATTGTGTACTTCCATGATTCACTTTATATTCATGTTATTCTGTAAATCATTTGGTGGTTATTAACTTTTGTCCATGCGACTCAGTTGATTAATGTGGTAAGGGGTTTCTTGTCTCACTTTTAATTCCGTGAGAATTCCATTGATCACCACTTAATTATTGCATGTGGTGTATGTGTACTACCCATGATTGTATTCATTGTGTAATATAATTTATTTAAGGGTATTTACATCATCATGGTATGATCTTTCTTTCATGGGTGTTTGTTTCTTAAGTTACCTAATCAATAAGGGAATTTGAGATTTCAATTTCCACTCATTTGGCTTTACGCATATTTCATTGATTATATTACCCCAAGATTATGTGTGGAATCACTATTCATTTGATTATGTCATAATTTCCACTCCCCTTCCTGTGGATATAATTTTGATACACATAATCACTCCATTGAAAATTCTCAAGTCATTGATATGAATTTGATAAGAGTAATTTTAACTCTTTCACCATTTGTTGAGTTAAACATCCAATTCGTTGGTGTTGTTTTTACAGGAATATGTGTGAATATACTTTGATTGTTTTACACTGAATATCCAATCATATTTAGTGTATTTATATTTTTCACACATAATTATGTTGTTGATTTATCCTTAACCTAAGGATATGGCCTTTATGGGAGATTTCATCTCAACTTACATTCCATTGAGACTTCTTTGTTGATATACACCAAATCACTTTTATTTGGTGTTTATAATGTACTTTGACATAGTATGTCATGAATTCCCTTTATTCTCATGATATTACAAAGTATTGATTACCTCAATTATTTTCATTCAAGCGTCTCTCTTTTGGTTAGAATCTCTAACTAAAATACCATTTTTAAATGTTTTAAAGACTTATTCATCTAAATCTTTCTCATTAATGTCCATGTTTTAAAAATGGTTTTAAGGATTTATTTATATGGACATTAATGTTTAGAAATTAAAAATCCTTTTAAAAAGTTTCAAAGTGGTATGGGACACTTTTATTTAAAAATCTATTTTTAAATGGCTTCTTGACAAATAGTGTGACTTTTAAATGTTTTCAAGAAAAGGGGGATATTTCTCTCAAATAGTTTTGATGATTATTTTCATCTATGTAAACATCCTTAATTATTCTTGATTGAGGTTAATGTGATACAATACAATCTTCCATATTGTATCGAATGAGTTATGTTTGACTGTGGATGTGCTATTTTTATACCATTCATGGTTTGTGGTAAAAGTATTGACATTTCGTATGATAGTTTTATTACGAATGTTTATGTTATGTTTAAACCTGTTCATATGAGGAATGAATTGGACTTAATAAGTGAAGGGTGGAGCCCGCTATAGCTCCTCGATGCATCGGTAGGTCTCATGAGACAAACTAGTGTCTTGGCACAAGGCCTTGGCAAAATCTTATTTGTAGTCTTGGCACGAGGCATTGGCTATGTGGTTATGATAGTCTGGCATTATGCATTCCATCATTATGAAAGTGGTTATTGATATTGCATGTGATCATTCGACTAGTAGAATATCCATGTGAGTAAGTAAATGGTATTATTTAATTTTATTTATGCCATACCATGTTGAAAGTTCAAGTTTCAAAGGCTTTTGTTTTAGTTATAAATTGCCTTAAGTGTTTATGATTATTTATGAAAGCTTCTGCTATAACGTTATCCTTACTGAGCATCCGAGCTCACCCCTTTCAATGTTTTATTTTTTTTTCCAGGATTATGAAGAAGTAATTTATGAATGACCTGCATGGATAGTATGAGGGGATATGAAGACAAAATGTTTTTTTATGATGTAATGTAAAAATTTATGGATGTATCTAGTTATTCCAAGACTACTAAACTAATCGGTCTTTCGAGACTTGATCTTTCTCATGATCATGCCAATGTTATGTAATAACGCACCGACTCTGGGTAACTAGGGTCGGGGCGTTACATTCATAATTACATAAATAGGAATATCAGGATCCCATGGGAAAAATACGTATAAATTGTGAAAAGAATAGTTTATAATAAATGCCAATTGGGAATGATTTAGAGTATGGTACATAAAATATATAAGAAAATGATAAATGGTTTAGAAAATATTTTCAAAAAACAATTGGTGTATTAGGTATTTAGGTGAACACCCTTCAATCATGTAATAAAACATTTCACATTTAAAGCAGAAAGTCATTGGAAGAAAAAAAATCCTGTAAAAATGGATTAATAGGAAATACATATGAAGTGATTTATCATAGAATATATATAAAAAATAATTTCATAATATCACCAGATAAAAGAGGTCCATTTTACAATTTTAATATTTCTCTTTATCAAGCGTATGATATAGTTGAAGAAATCTCTTTAAATCATAAGGAAATATTATTCACAAAGACTAATTTCCCTTTTCCGTAGAAAAAATTTAGAACTGAATATTTTTATTAAACAATAAGAATAATAACTTGTTTTTGAATACATAAAGTATGGGGAATAAATATCTTTGAAAATTATAAAATAGGTGGAAAGATACTTTCACACAGATACAAGTAAAGGATATTCCTTCTGTTGAAAATTACTAATGTGTAAAATCATAACAATATTTAATTTTGAAAAAAAATTGGGATTATTTTTAAAAAAAAAAATTTAATATTGAAGGATTATTTTATAAAAAAACTATTAAATTACATTAAATTAAAACCTATTTTAAATTTCTCAATGTGATAAACATTAAATGTGTTTTTATTTTAATGTTTTTGAAAATGCATACATCAAAAATAGAATAACCAAATATTCAATATAAGATAGGATGAATTAAAACATGGAGTTAAATAGATATAATACATTTTTTCTTTTATATCAAACATTAAAAATGTTAAATGTGGACATGGAATTAAAATATCTATATGGAGGTACAAGATTTATTCTGTCAAAATCATGGTTATATATATATATATTATAGTAACATAAAATATGTTTATATTAATTAATATAGGTTATATATATAGATATATATATATATTAAGAATTTAAATATTCCATTTTATATGGTGATGCTCCAAAAAAGTGACATGTACGATCAAAATCAATAAGTCATTTTGATGACTCACGGGAAAAAAGACTCCAGTTAAGTAAAACATTATGTCATAAGTTACATTTTAATAAAAACCCATGAAAGATAAATTTTTGGAAAATGAACCTAACATAACATGAATAAAATATATTTTATTATAAAATAATAATTTTGAAACTGATAGATTTTATAAAATTAATTTTTTTATAATATAAAATTTATCTCAATGAAGGGAGTTTGAGACAAAAAATATCTAACTTTATTTCCTCTACTATTTGATAACACTCTAACATAAAATTATAATAAATTATTAATAATATATTTTAGAACCTTATTCATCTATATAATCATTTTATACAATTTATTTACAATTATTTAATAAGAATATGATGGTTTATTATAGCTTGATGTTTTACATAGGGTGCTAACACTTTTAATTTTCTTGCATATGATTTGTGATGTTATTTTTTATCCATGATCATTAAGAAAAAATTAACCACTCCATGGTTACTTGTGGTTATTTTATATCTTTATCATTATTATTTAATTTTTTCGACATGTATTCCATGAGACGTTTAATTATGAATAATGAATATGATGTAGGATAAAAAAATGTTTCGGTAGTTTTTAATGGATGGATTTGATATATTTTTAAAATGTTTAGATATTATGATTATAAATCAATGATATTTACTCAATATTTAATAACTTATTATTACTTTTATATACTGGTATATAAAATTAATTAATCATTCATTATATATAAATTTAAAAACCACCATGTAGGTAGTAAGCTAACCCAAAAAACTGTGATGTAATGATCGAATGAGAAGACAATTCTATTAAATAATGTTAATGTAGTTTACAAAAAAAAAATAAAAAAATTTCATATATTTCATATGACTCCATAAAATAAAATATTATAACCATTAGTGATTGATGATGGTGAACATTTAAAATTTTCATCTTTGGTGTAGGTAGTCTGCACGTACGTGCAGTTAAGGAACCAATTTGTGAATGAATGGATGCAGTTATGGTATATAATGAATTATCGTTTATTAATTATAATAATGTTATAAAAACTTAAAAATTAATTTTTTACACTTTTTGGTACATTCATATAGGGAGTTTAATTGAAACAAGTCACATCATTTGTAGTGGTGGGGGTCTACATATACGCAGTATTAGAAATATTATTCTTTAATGAATGAATGGAATGATGTTAAATAATAAATTATTTATTTTGGATTTATATAACATACATAAAAACATAATTATTCATTAAAACAATCCTTCATACAACCCATTATATGATATGATTACATACGAACTATATTGGGTGGTGAAGGTTATGGGCCACACATATGCATGATCGATGTATTTGTTTTTTATATTGGATTCTACAGAATGAATGAATAATTGATTTTACAATAATATAATGAAATTTATGTATATATATGTAACTAAATTATCAATATTAATATCTTTTTGAATATTAGAAAAGTAGAATTGTATTGAAAGACTAAGCAGAGAGTATACTCATATCAAATATTTTGATTTTCATTAGAAATAAAGTGATTATAAAAATTAAGGGTAAAAAATTACATTTTTAGTGGTTTTGGGTGCACATTTAAACAAATTTATTTTGTCTTAGAAATTAATTTTGATGTATCAGTGTGTAAAGAAGGGTTGTAGGTGGTCTCTTTTTTAAGGGAATGGAACGGTAGTTTTGGAATTACCTTAAATTTATAAATTATTAATTTAAATTATTTACGGTTATAGATTATCATATTGATAAAATAATGATTTTAATAAGTTTAATTTTCAAAAATAATCTCATTTTTTAGTCAACCATGAGTCATTTAGGCATTTTTCATTTTTAGTTTTTACTTTATCAAACTATACTTTTACCCATGTAACTTTTATTTCCACCCTTTTCAATTGATTAAAATGTCCCCAATTAATATTTTTATTATCACATAACTTGAGTATTAAAACCTTATATACAATTTAAATATTTTCAATTAAAATTTCTATAATTAAGTAAATTTATTTTAAAAAATCTATCAGTGTCTTAAAAAATATATAAATATTATCATGTTTTTATGATTAAAATTTATGTGTACATTAAAATTATTTTTTTCAATAATTGTTCAGGAATAAATTGATTTATTAAAAATAAAATGAAGGAAATGATTCATTAAAATGAATCCATATCTATTTTTACCAATATATTAATTAATTATCTTGAAGGGTATAAAATATTATTAATTATTAAAGTAATGTTTTACAATAGATTTAAAAAAAGTTGGTAGGGGTTTTATAAGTTGAAATAAATTTTTTAAAATGAATAATTTTTTTTAATTTAATATTTTATTACTTCAATTGTTTTATGTCCTATAAGGTCATTCACATATATTGATACTGACATCGAAATTATAATTTTAATAAAAATACATTTTAAAATATATATCAATATTTTCTTCAAATGCACAAAATATAAATCTATAAAAATTTTGATATTATAAATTCAAATATAATTTTCTTTTATCTAATTATTTTTAAATATATATATATATATACATTTTAATAAAAAATACAAAATATAAACTTAAATAGCTTTTATATAACAAGTACATTCTTAAAAAATAATTTTTTCTAATTATATATCATAAAAATTGTCTTATTTAATTAATATCATTATATTATATAATATATAGATTTTTTATATTATTTTATAATGCTATTTTATACAAAATTAATTTAATTTACTATTGTATCACAACCTTCAGTTTACTGTGTGTCACAAATGCTATAAATTTGATAATAATTAAAAGGAAAAAGTTTGTACTAATATCAGGGGATGTTACATCCTCCCCTCCATAAATTAATATCATCCTCAATTTTTTTTTAAATTATATTAATTAAGGATGTTTTAAAACCAATAAAATACATAAGATAAAATATCAACTGAAATTGCTATGTTAATATCTTTAGTGAATCAAAATGAAAAATATTATTCCTCTTTGGTGTTACCTAAAAGAATCATTTACCCTAAAAACCTAGATGCATTATGTCATCCTTTTAAGCACTTAATTTTTTTTAATTGATAAATCTCGCAATTTTTTAATTCCCCTATTGTTGACAGAAAGTAATTTGTTTAGATTTTTCATTCATCATCTTCATTAAAAGATATTTTACGCGACTCAACACTTATTTTTTGGGTTTGTTACACGTTGACAATATTCATATTGTTAATAATAATTTATTATAGTTATTTTTCTCATATAATATGATTTATAACACCAATTATTGTCTCAATATATTTTTGGTAGGGTGGATAACAACTTTTTCTAGTGCTTCCACAGTTCACTCAGCCCCTTCTTGCAATATCCATTTCTGTGAAAGAAATTTTAGTGGTTAATGTATTTAAATTAGTTAATATACAAAGGGAAACAATGATATTAGAGAAAAAGTATCATAAATTATGTGAATACCTTAACTTATGAGTCACAATCTTCAATAAAGTATATCCATGTTCATTTTACTATTAGGTTCTATAATTTAGTCCACTTCTATAAATATAAATGTTTTTCCCCTTATCATTTTTTGTAAATATAAAATTAATTGACCAAATAATATCCCCCAAAATATATGGATATGTTCATATTTTGTTCTCATTCATCATGAACTATTATTATGACTTTGATATACCCCAAAAATTGCTTTCGGCATTGTTACCCAATGATGCATATTTTCTAAAATAGAGTACACATTCTGGTATCCAAACAAGGATAAAAATTCTAATAAAACATTATAATCACTACACTATAAAACATTTATAATGTTTCCCTATACTTAATATTATACATACGTATTTATTTTATGTTTTCATATCATAATCCTCATAAAATATATGATACTCAATACATCCAACCTAAATAGTTATTTATATAATTGAGACTACGATCATTCTTAACCCTTCAACCATTGATATCATTCCTGAATCCAAATATTTCCTCATCCAATATCAAATAAACCTCTCACGTAATCTAGATATTTCTCAAATAGCAACTATAGTTCCATTGAACTTGATCTCATAGATCATGTACCAAAAAACATAACATATAATACAATATTTGATACACATATTTAATTACCGTATCAATCTCACAATTATAGTATAAAAATCATTTTTTAGTGTTTTATAGATTTATAAAAAACCACAAACCAAAAAACACTAGTCCTTTCATAAAATAGACACTTTTCATCTATATAATAAGTTCATAAATCCAAAATGATTCTTTAGCATTTTCCATAAATTCTAAAAACATAATATTATTCTAGGACTACTATACATTATTATTTATTTCATAACCTAGGTAAATAGAAATCCAGTAAGAGGTTATCTAGATTTCCATTTAATGATGAAAATAATAAAAAATAAGATCATGAGAGATGTGACACAAAACATAATTTCATAATTATAAATATCATAAGATTTACATAATGTAATAAATAAACTAAATTATGAAAAGATGTATTAAAACTGATCATAATATTAGAGCATAGAATAATAGGATCATGGTGATCTTGTAATCATGAAATAATAATCATAGATTAAGGATACCTACATTTTTTACATAATATAATTTTTTATACTAACATACAATTCAACATTATTGGCTAGTATCATTATCCACACACTATGATAACTCATGAGATGTAAACATTAACCTATTTATTGGAATGTGATATAATTTCAAGCCTTCCCTTAACATATTGAAAATCATACCAATGTGAAACATATGATTTTGATCAATATGTAATAAAACTCTACAGAATTAATATAGTTATTTTTTCTATTTTACGTGGTTTTTAAAGGCTTCATTCATAATTATATCAATATAAACATCACAATAAACCTACTAATTTTTTATCCAATTACTTTGAGAATAATACTAGGTAAATAACACTCATTAAATATGATTTAGCATATATAAATTAAATTATATAAGAATGGTATATAAAATTTAGATAAAATTATCACCAATTAATTAATGTATTAGGTATTTAGGCTAACACCCTTGAATCATGTAATGGAGCATTTCACATTCACATATGAGTAGAATAAAAATAAACGCATTCATATAAAAATGAGAAATTATTATTGAAATAATAGGTGATAGATAATAACATGGAGGTAAAATAAAATTTAATAATTAATCGACATAAATAATATATATGGATAATTTAAAAAATATCCATCTTGAAGAATTCAACTTATCAAACGAACAATAATGTAATCATTAGAAAAAGTACATTAGAAATAAATTAGATCAATTGACTATTTTTATGAATTATTTTATTAAACCATGATAATGATTTGTATTTAAAACAATATGAAATCATATAGAGGAAGACTATTTGAAAATGAAAGTTTCTGTAGAAAGATATGTTCACAAGGATATGTGTATAAGAGATTCCATCTTCCCCAAAAACCCGTATAAAAAATTTTCAAAAAAATTCTTCCAAAACATTTTTAAATTTAATAAATGTATTTATAAATTACATTAAAATATTATTAAAGGAATAATTTGGTAAAAAGACATTACTTTTCATGAATGGATATGTTTTTATAATAAATCCCTTTGGAAAACATTAAATTCAATTAAATCTATTTTATGAAAGCCCAAATATAAAAATGACAATAAAATATCCAATTTATATTTTTTTATAAAAAAATGTGGCCAATTTATAGAAAAAGTATTTTAATTAGGGATTACAATTTTCATAGGTAAAATATTTACATGTAACAAAAATATTCATTAGAAAGTATTTGAGTAATTCTTATTTATATCATTCATTTATTTTAGGAATCATTTCCTCAAAGGGGATTATATCAATGAAGAGAATAAATATAAGATTTAGTAAATTAAATTTTCCATGGGAAATAATAATGATATGAAAAATATAGATGGATCATCAAAAATAAGAAGATATTACATGGATCATGGGAAAATGGACTTGAGTGAAGAAAATAATTACAGATTTTGATAAATTTTAATAAAACCCCCTAAATGAGAAGTATCTTCAAAATTAAAAAAAATTACTAAGAATAAAATATATTTCATAATAAAATTATAATTGGAAATTATATAATACATTTATATGTAAATTGGTGCATAATCTAAAATGTGTCTCTGTTGGGAATAAATCTATCAATGTAAATCTGTAGTGTTTTTGTGTTGATAGAGTTTCATGAAAAATTAGATTGAAAAGGATATATATGGATTTATAGCATGATTTCTAACTAGGTATTATGATAAATACTAATGATATAGGTATGTAATCTCCATTAGTGGTATTAAAAATTTTGTGTAAAGGATGACATCATTTCCTTGTGTATTCCAATTTTTTTGTTCAAAATTTTAGAGTAAGTTCCATGTTTCATGAATGTGTGATTTCAAGGGTTCTCTCATAATAACATAGAAAAGTAAATTAATTTTTAAATAGTTTTTTGTTCATAAAATTATCGTTCCATGCAAATTTAGAGTTTCATGAAAGTATGTTTCACAACATATACTTCACACATGAAGGAAATATTGGAGTTTATGTGAATAATAGATGTTTCATGAACTCAAAATTTTCATGAAGTTTCACAAAAAAGTTGTGGTGAGCATGAATATTTATCAAAATAGAGGAAACATATTTAAATAGCCTTCTACCCACTTAGATGAATAGTGGAAACCGTAATCAATATCTAAATATTTAGAATTCATGAATGTGTTTTATGTTGTGTTATTCTTGGGTGAAGGTCTTCATAAATGCATTACATTTGAAAATAATATATGTTTCATGAAATATTTTTTTGTTGAATTTTGGGAATTTCATGAAGGTTTGAGTTCAAAAAAATGTTGTGGGTTTCGAAAATGGTAAGATCATTACATTTAATTGAGTATTTTTGTGAACGTGGAGAGAATAATTTTTAAATGTGAATCTTGTGAAAAATAGAAGCAATTTCCTAGTTTTTATGTGGAATATTGGTATTCATCAAGTGGATGAAAGAGTAACATAATAGTTAAAGAAATGATATATCAAAATATTTTTTCATGTAATCAAAAATAAATATTATAAATATGAAGTAAGTAATTTTTAGTCGAGAGAGAAGTGAGATTCCAAATTATGATTGGTTGCAAACAAAGAGGTATTGTTAGTATTATTCAAACATAGTAAACTACATTCCACTTTAGTAGATTTGGAACATTGAATCAATTTTTCTCTCCTTGTAAGTATCCTTGTGTGTGTGAACTGAGTAAATTTTTTTGTCTCATACATGCTTTCATTTCTTCTAAAACATTTCTTGGTGGTAAGTATGGAAGTTTGTTTTGTATAATGTTTTAATTAGATAAAATTGGGCATTTTATTTAATATTTCATATCCAATTTCTCACCGCCCCTCCCTTAGGGTATTTTACCTAGTTAGGAAAACAATTGGTATCATATCAATTGGATTAAATTAGTGTTTCTATAATAGTAATTTCAATGTTGTTTTAAATCAAAAATGTATTCTTATATTTGATAGAATCAAATTTCAATTACAGAAGCATCATATGCATCACTACTTCATATCATTAGGTATGGATATATTTATATATGTGGTGTTTGGAATTCCTTCATGCATGGATAGAACATTTCTATCAGAAGTAGACATAAGGGAATATGAAGATGAGGCCAAAAGAATCTATTCCTTAAGAGGAACTTTACCTAGCACAATATACAGTATGTTGATGTAAGGTCTTGGATTATCTAGCTATTATATTTAGATTTTATATAGATTATTTTTGAGACTAGGTGCGGAGATTATGTTCAATGTTTCGCCCCAGTGTACCTGGATTAAATGTTTGAGATATATTAAATATATAAAATATCATGTTTATGTAATTTTCTTGAAACAATTGTATAACTCTTGAATGTGTGCCTGAATCCTAAATATGAGGGTACCATTGTGTTTGGAATGTGTTTTATAATCTTCCATGAAATAACCATTTTTGGTCTGATCCATTTATGGAAAATTAATTTCAGGAATAAGTATATAAAATACATTAAATAAATAAATTTTTGGAGTTGTTTTTGACATAGCAACTATTTAACTTATAAATGTATGGTATAGTTTTCTCCTCATGGTTTAATACTCAAACCCTAGAGTATAAGTTAACCTATGGAGTGGTTTTCTTGGTAGATGATGATGGATCAGGATCAGTTCATGGATCTTCACACCAATGATGACTTAGGATATCATCAATGGTGGAAACACAACTATTTTTCATCTATGATAGATCCAAACTCAAGGAAGGATGTTGTTCTCTGTGATTTTCCATCCCTTTATTCAATCATAGACTAACATGGACCAATTCCAGGAATAAAATTTATTCCTTCATCATTGGAAGATTTGACATTATGTAATTTTTTAATTATTCATTGAATTATCTCGCATCATTTATCTATTAAATGAAAATGAATTGGGGCCAAATGAACAATGGATGAGGTTTGTTCCTCACTTTTATGGCATATGTATTTTCCATTATGTTCTTCACACATTCATCATGGGCATTGTTTGGCCCATGTTACGATTAATTATTATTATTTGGTCATTGTGTGGACATTCATCCATGTAATGGACTGCTACTATGGGTGCGGTTCATCAATAGTAGTGTGATCAATGTCTGTCTAGGACAGAGGATGATCAGTGAAGGATCAGATCATATTTTTGAGTTTCTTTTCTCCCTATTTTTATACATGAGGATGAGTTGATTGACAATTTTATTTATTATCATATTCAAGTGTATATTTTTTGTCGATTAGTGTTTGAAAAGACTAGATAAACCCCGATATATATATTCTGATAAGGCTGATGCCTCAAGTACTGAATCTGATTACATTGAGGAGATAATGATAATTGTGGAAAATCATGAGAAACACAATGTTTTATTAGTGTCACACTCTATGTGGGGCCTCTAATTTTGGTGCTAGGGTTTGAGTAATATTTAAGGATCACATGGAATTCAACTCATTATTTGTGTATCAACATATAATTCTGAGAGTATAAAGACACATAAAAAGTACACAACTAGATGTCTTGTTATGTACTTGTACACAGACATGGCTTAGTGTAAACTACCTAGAACATGGTCAATGCCTCAGTACACAAATATGGCCTGGAGACATAGATATGATATTATGTTTCTTTAAAAACTGTGTACAAGTTTTATACACTCTGTATATGGATATTACATGTTGTGAGGTGATATTCCACACAGGTAGGAATTTGGATAGTTGTACACGCCATGTTCCCCTTCATACACATAGTGTACCCCCTTCAATAGTGCATGGGGATCATTATTTCATAGTTTCGACTAGTAAGGGTTGATATCATTCCCCATGTCCATTACTTTAAGGTAAATAAGCATAATTACATCTATATCACTAGATTTTGATCCCATATAGAGTGTGAGTCTCAGATAGAGTTGTGTTATAGAAGGCCCCGACCTTAAACATTACTTAACATTGAATTAAATGAATAATTATTGTTGGTCGGAGTGGACACTCAAGTGGGGGGGTGAATTGAGTTCCAATTAAATTTTCTATTAAAATATTGTCTAGTTAAAATCCCCCGATTTATAAAATAATTTAATCTGTAGTGAATTTATACAGATTGTAAATGTTCACATAGCTTCTCAATGATTGATTAGGTCTCGGTTAATTTAACCACAAAGTCAAACTAACTTTTGAAGCTAACCTATTGATTTACAATAAGTGTAAACACTTGCTAATTTAACTATCAATGTAGCATCAAAATAGTTGTGTATTTCAATGTAATAGCAGTGGAATAAATAAGATATATGTACTATACTTTAAACTTAAATAAAATATGCACAACAGATATAAAAAGAGGTTCAGTCTCAAGCGGAGACATAGTCCTGTCAAATATATATATAAATTTGATCCACACCCTGGATCAGGGTTAACAACAGTTTTACAAAACTGTCCAGGCCACACAGGGACCTCTACCACTGCTCTTCATGTTAAACAAAACAAAGGCCAGGTCACACAAGGACCTCTTCCACAGTTGACGTGGGTAAACAGAAGTTAAGAGAATTTTATTGAGGATTTTGATATCCTGTAGTTCAGTGTAGATGACAGTGTGTGTACGGATATACAGAGTACACCACACTGCTCGAAAGTTAATAAATAAATCACATAGAGAATATAGATGAGAGTTTATAAGGCTCTAGTTATTATCAATGTAGCTCTGGAATTGTTGGATTCAGTAGGAATGCTTATGAGTTCTTCTCTGGTTTTTCTGTTGAAAAATAGAGTGTCGTAGTTCAGCTTGTCTTCGTCAGGAGTGTAAAAGATCTCTTGATTCTTTTTGTGTTATTTGAAGGAATTAAAATCTCCTTCTTGTTCACGATTGTTCTTCTTGTTCTGCACAGTGCACTCGGGTGTATGTATGTTCTTCGTGTTGTATATTCACACTTGCACAACGCTTCTCTTATTATTTTGTTGTTTCTTGTTTCGTTTTTTGTGTACTGCATCTTAGTATTTCTTATATTCCATGAGTTCTGGAAGTATGAATGATTCCCTTCTCATAGGTACGATATACAGTTTCCTGTCATGCCATAATCTATCATTAAATAATATTAATTTCATTAAAAACAATAAATATGACCATTATAATTATTTAAAATAATATTGACAAAAGCTTAAGAAACGGTGTCACGGTGATTATGGAAATGAAGTCTTCTTCATGGTATGTGGTTCACGGTATGAGCTTCACGATGTGTCCTTCACGGTGTCTGGTCACGGTGTTTGGGTCACGGTGTCTGGTCATGGTGTCTGGGACACAGTGTCTCCTCACGGTGAGTGGTCACGGTGTTTGGGTCACAGTGTCTGGTTCACGGTGTCTTGTCACGGTGAGTGGGTCACGGTGTCTAGTCACGGTTTCTGGGTCACGGTGTCTGGTCATGGTGTCTGGGTCATGGTGTCTGGTCACTGTGTCTACATACTTAGACAAATATCTGTATTTGGACTAAGATAGTGATATGCAAAATATGGATTAAGGTTAATCATTAGAGAGTAAGAGAATGTGAATCATAAATATAAAGGTGTGATAAAATATGTGAGAATTGTGATCATGTATGAGACTTGTAAATAATAAAGAGTGTAATTAACATCCTAAGATTTGTTATCATAAAAACATGATGTGTAGCTATTATTGATATTGAAGAGCATTAGCTAGATGTGCAATGAAGATTGAGATTAATTAATAGTAATGAGATTTTTTATGAGCAAAACATGATTAACACATGAGGAGACCAACAATATCCCCCTTTTTGATGATCACAAATCACATATAGGCAGGATATAAATGACATGTAATAATAAAGATACTAGCATAGGAAAAACATTATAGAACTGATACTTGTAGTTTTTCTCCCCCATTTATACTATTATAGAACTGACACATGTAGTTTTTCTCCCCCTTTTGGGATTATCAAAAAGTAGAGAGAAGGAAATGAAACACTGCATTTGGAATTAAACAAAGGGTTCCGAATACAATAAAACATGAAACAACAAAAGAAATCCTATCAAAAAGAAAAATAGTCCATAGACGCTTCAGGGATCCACCTTGGCTTTGCCTTTATCAGTAGCAGGAGCTGGTGCTGAAGTAGAAGAAGGCATAGATGTTGTAGACAACGAGGGTAAGGGTAGACCTTCAAAAACAGATGGATCCAAAGTAGGAGCAGTAGAAGATCTAGGCTGTGGTTGGTCAAGAATGATTGGCCGGATCTGAGAAAGATCTTGGATGACTGTCATGGCAGTTGAGGCTAAGGCAGGTAGACAAGGTCTAAAGGGTTCAGCAGCTGGAGCAATTATATCAGTACTCTGCACATGAAGATACGGCTTCAAAAGATTGATGAAATCAGTAATGATTTCACCACCATATTGCATAGCCTTTTCAAAATCATACTTATTCTCTAGAAATCTTTCCAACAATATGGTGAACTATGAAAGTTTCCGAACATGAGCTTTAAAAGATTGAGTCACCGGATGGATTCTCAAATTTTCCACAAGATATCTAAAGTGATCTGTCATATCACTTTTAGAGATAATCCATGAAATATACAAATCTATTTTCTTGGAGATCTCTTCTTCAGCATCATTGGCTATCTTAGAATGAATTCTAACCAAGTCCTATGCTTTATCACTGTTCTGAACCAATGCTGACAAAGAAGATAGATCCAAGCCACTGAAGGCATTCTGAAATTCTTCTTTTATTATGGACCTTAGCATAGAATCATCCAAAGAAGGTGTGGAGGTCTGACCAGAAACAGGTGAAGCCTTGACAGCTTCAGTTAGAACTTTGAGCTGTTTTAGAACTTTTTGCAGGCATCCAGTGTATTCATCTGTAATCTTATTCAGATTTTCCACAATCTCTCTCATGCATTCCAGCATCTTGGTGTGCCTTTTCCAATCATTTCATCAATAGAAAGTAGGTATGGATGAACTTGAGACACAATCTCCCTAGCAAGGAGGGAATCAGAAGACTCAGGAGAAACATCAACAGGTGTAGGGGCAGAAACAGGAGCAGGCTCTGATCTCAAAGACAACTCACTCTAGAGACTTGCTACCATACTTTTCATATTTTCAACATCAGCACTCAGCATCTTATTCACTACTCTGACTTCTTGAATTTTTCGGATCATCTTTGGTTGAATATGCAAGATAATATTTTCCAAGAGAATTGATGCATCTTCTTGAATTAACTGAGTCACTGGGCGAAGTTGAGTGGAGACAATTTTCTCAACTCTAGCTATCAAAGTCTCTCCAAAAACATTCAGATCATCTTTGGTCACAAAGGAGTGAATCTCAGGTAAGGATACAGGTAAAGGTAGATGTTCGGATTCTGGTTGAGGTTTAGAGTCATCTTCAGACTCAGATTCTGATTCAGATTGAGGTTGGGGCTCTGATTTTGGTTCTGAATGAGCTAAGGACTCCAGTTTAAATAGATAAGAAAGATCCATTCCAGTTGCAGTCACTTGCTATGACTCATTCACATCATAAATTCTTGGGAACTCATATCAGGAGTGCATAGAGTAAGTGATAGAAGGTTGAGAAGCTTCAGCAGATCCATCTTCTGTAATATCAAGGTTTTGAGGTTCCTCCCCCTCAACTTGTGCTTCCCTTCAAGATTATTGAGGTTCAAGAACATGCACAGGATCCAAAGGATCATCCCTAACCTCTTCAGCAAACTCTTGCCTTTCCAACTGAAAGGCAATATCCATTCATTCTTCAGCAGATGGAATAATCTCAAGAAACGATTGTTCCACTGGATAAGTTTCTAGACTTGCTTCTTTCTCAACAGAAAGATCCTCTTCAACAGGAACTGCCTCTAAGGTTTCTTGCAGTTCTGAAACAAGAAAAACCAATTTCTTTGAAGCATTGGGATGAGCTTCTTACTCATGCAGAACAACTGAAGGATCCTTAGTCCTTTCCTTTTCAACAACAACTTCCTCTCCTTGAGGTATTTCAGCAGAGATAACAGCAGGGACCACCGCCCTTTCCTCTTCAACCAGAACTGTTTCCATTGGAGGTATTACAGGTTCTTCTCTAGGTGGTACTTCAGCTATTACTTCTTCTTGTTCTTCCTCTTCTAAATACTCAGCCACTTCATCTGGTTGCAAACCAGGATCAACTAGGTTTTTAGGCCTTCTCGGATAGTCAACCGGATTAAAATTTTTATACAGTTGATCATTATCCTCAACCCACTGCTTTTTTCAGGGATTCCATCTTATCTTCATCCTTCTGATGATAGGAATGGATAGGCAGAAATCAAAGTCCTCTAACTTTTCTTCATTTGGTCCGACCATCAATTTTGCAACTAACATAGCTGAAATCATCCTTGAATAAAACAGGGAGGTGGATTTGGAAGTTACTTTGATCAGCTCACAGATATGGTTGATAACATACTTACACAGACTGTTCATATGGTCATTCTTCAATAGGTGAATCAGGATCACATCCTGATACTTCATCACAGAAAAATCCCCTTTTCTTGGACTAACCAAATTCTGAACAATCATGAACATAATTCTTGTCTCCCCATCTAGTTCAGCAGCTATGGCCCTTCGCTTGGTTCCATTTCCAGTTAGACTTTACATAGCAGTCTCCAGGTCAAAGATGTCAATTGTTGGGGGAGGATATCTCTGGTAATCTTCACAAACTCCATCATGGGGAATTATTAGGCATGCATCCCACAACCTTGAAGAGAAAGATAACTTCTGACCATCGATCCAGCTAGTCACCATAACAATTTCTCCAAACTCAAAAGAGAACTTCACATTCTGATAGAATTAAGAAACCAGTCTCGGGTAAATCGGTCTATTCTGTCTAGTGAACCAATCAATCCATCCTTGCCCTCTTAAAACATTCAACACCAATTATATTCTAGACAGAAACCACTCATGGAAAACCTTCTTTTCAGGTACAACAGTATGGATTACCAGGTTTGGGTTTAGCGGTCCTTTAGGAGCTATCCTCGGTATCCTCTTTTGTTTCTTAGAGCAGCGCATCTCGGATGAGGGTGAGGATGGATGCTTCATCCTTGGCATTCACTAAAGGTTCGGGCGAGAGGGAAGAGAAGGTTCAGGAGAGAGTTAGGGTAAGTAATCGAATGAAACCCTAATGTTTTATCATTTGGGATTGTCAAACGTCATAAAAACAAAAATGCGGGAAATCAAATAGCGGTGTAATAAAAATTGCAGCGATACGGGTTAAAAATAAGAATAAAAATAACTCTTCACGGTGAGACCGTGAGTTGGTATTATGGTGAGATGAAAAATAGTCATCACGGTGAGACAATTTATAGTCGTCACGGTGAGACAGTGTGCATTTTATATAGTCACGGTGAGATAGTGAGTTTTCATACTGGGAGCATAAAACAGTAACTTTGAAATAGTGAGTATGAAACCGTAAGGTAAAGTACAATAAAGTATTAAACATTAAGATCAGTAAGATATTAATTTATTATTAATCATACCAAGATCATGTATGATGTAGTATAGTCTTTCAGAATTTAATGGTTTAGTGAATATATCAGCATGTTGATATTCTGTACCAATTAATTCCAAAGTGATATCACCTTTTTGATAATGATATCTCAAAAAGTGATGTCTTACATCAATATGTTTTTTCCTAGAATGTGAAACAGGATTCTTAGAAATATTAATAGCACATGTGTTGTCACAATTTATTGAGACATGTTTGAATTGATATCCATAGTCTAATAATGTGTGTTTCATCCACAAAATTTGTGCACAACAGCTACCAGCAGCTATGTATTCAGCTTCTGCAGTAGATAATGCAACTGAATTTTGTTTTTTACTACACCATGATACTAGTGACTTTCCTAAAAGGTGACATGTTCCAGAGGTTATTTTTCTATCTAGCTTACATCCATCAAAGTCAGCATCAGAATAACTAACCAATTCAAATGATTGACCTTTGGGATAGAACAGTCCTAAATTAGGAGTATGCTTGAGGTATTTGAAAATTCTCTTTACAACATTTAAATGTGACTCTTTAGGGTTTTCTTGAAAATGAGCACACATAGACACACTAAACATAATATCAGGATGACTAGCAGTCAGGTAGATTAGACTTCCAATCATTCCTCTATAAGTGGTTTGATCAATAGAATTACCATTTTCATCATGATCCATCTTACAGGTGGTACTCATGGGAGTGTCATTACTTTTTGTGCTATCCAATCCAAAACATTTTAAAATATCTCTAGTATATTTACTTTTAGTTCAAATAATTCCATCATCATTTTGAAAGATTTGAAAACCAAGAAAGAATTTAAGTTCACCCATTAAACTCATTTCAAATTCATTTTGCATCATTTTAGAGAAATCAGTACATAATGTAGCTTTTGAAGATCAAAAAATAATATCATTTACATAAATTTGTACAACTAAAACATCTTTAGAAATTAGTTTTATAAACAGATTAGGATCAGCTATTCCTTTTTTAAAACCTTTAGAAATTAGATAAGTACTTAATCTATCATACCAAGCTCTTGGAGCTTGCTTTAAACCATATAAATCTTTTGATAATTTGAAAATATGATTTGGAAAATGAGGGTTTGAAAATCCAGGTGGTTGTTCAACAAAAACATCCTCAGAAATATATCCATTTAAGAATGCACTCTTGACATCCATTTGATATATTTTGAAATTTAGATGTGCAGCATAAGGAAGTAAAATCCTAATAGCTTCTAATCCGGCTACTGGAGCAAAAGTCTCCTCATAGTCAATACCTTCTACTTGACTATAGCCTTGTGAAACTAGTCTAGGTTTATTTCTAACTATGTTTCCGGATTCATCTACTTTATTTCTAAACACCCATTTAGTGCCTATTTTGAAAGTGTCCTTAGGTCTTTCAACAAGATTCCAAACTTTATTTATTTCAAACTGATTGAGTTCTTTTTTCATAGAAATTACCCAAAATTCATCATTAATCGCATCATCAATGTTTTTAGGTTCATGATATGACAAGAAGGCTTGATGTTCAACCTGATTTCTAAGAGAAGCTCTAGTTTGTGTCCCTCTATCATGATTTACTACAACAACATCTAAATGATGATTCTTTAGAATTCTAGTTGATCTGGTTAAGGTATGACTAGAAATTTCAGGTTCATCAACAGGTTGGGAATCAACAGAAGCAGGTTTTGGAAAATTTCCAGAACTGGTTTTCTTTATAGCAGGTTCATTAGATTTTTCATTAAGGTCCAGAACAGATAAGTCTTCTTCAAGATTTTCAAGAGAGGTTTTAGGCTCATGTGGATCAGTTTCATCAAACTTGATGTGAACAGATTCTTCCACACACTTGGTTCTTTTATTGAGAACACTATAGGCTTTACTTGAAATAGAATAACCTAGGAAAATTCCATCATTACTCTTGGAAGAAAACTTGTGAAGATTATCTTTGGTATTAAGAATAAAGACATTGTAGCTAAAGACTCTAAAGTAGTTAACCTTAGGTTTCTTATGGTTCCATAAATCATAAGGGGTCCTCTTAAGAACAGGTCTGATCAAGACTCTATTGATAATATAATAAGCTGTATTTACAGATTCAGCCCAAAAATAAATAGGTAGTTCATACTCATTGAACATGGTTCTGGAAATTTCCTAAAGGGTTCTATTCCTCCTTTCTACTACACCATTTTTCTGAGGTTTCCTAGAGGCAGAAAAGTTATGACTATAGCCATTATGTGAGCAATAGGATTCAAATTCATGATTCTCAAACTCACAGCCATGATCACTTCTTAGAGTTTTAATCTTAAGTCCACTGAGGTTCTCTATAGACTTGAAATATTTAACAAAGTAAGAACAAGCTTCACTTTTGTGAGCTAGAAAATATACCCAAGTATACCTAGAAAAGTCATATACTAAGACATAGACATAGTGCTTCCTATTTAAGCTAGAAACTCTAGATGGTCCAAACAAATCCATGTGAACCAACTCGAGAGGTTGAGATGTTGAAACATATTTCTTTGGTTTGAAGGAGATTCTGTGTTTCTTTCCCTTTTGACTGGGATTACAAACTTTGTCATTTGGAAACTCAAGTTTGGGTAGGTCTCTCACTAAGTTCATCTTAGTAATTTTTCTAAGTGAGTGTATATTGCAGTGTCCAAATCTTCTGTGCCAAAGCCGAGACGCTTTATGAAAAGCATTTAAACAGGTAATATTTTCCATGGATAATGAATTTAAGTCAATAGCATAAACATTTTCATTTCGTAGGGAAAAAAATACTAAAGAATTTTTAGAATTAAAAACATTGCACCAATCATTTTCAAATTTAACATTAAAACCATCATCACATAACTGAGAAATAATTAACAGATTATATTTAAGTCCATCAACGAATAAAATGTTAGAAGTTAATACTGAGTCAGTGTTACCAATCTGGCCTAAGCCGATGATTTTCCCTTTAGAATTATCACCAAAGGTGAAAAAGCCTCTATCAATTCTGACTAAACTTTTAAATCATGAGAAGTCTCCTGACATATATCTTAGACATCCACTGTCCAAGTACCATGTCTTCCTACAGGAGTTCCTCAAGCAGGATTCCTACAAAAAAGATTTAGATAGGAAATGATTTTGGTGCCCAGATCTTATTAGGTCCAGATAGGTTAGCAATAAAAGCTTTCGGTAGCCAAATTTTTCTTATGGGACTCATAAAATTTGTAGAAACAACAAATTTTGAAAGATAAACCTTACTAGATCTGTAACTATGAATATAACTAGTTGAAGCATATAAATGTCCAGAACTAGAACTAGCAATATTATGTCCAGATTTAGGAATAAATCTATTCTTAGTAAACTATCTCTTTCTAGGTTTGTAGCCTATTCCAGTGGTGTATTTTGGTGAAACTTGCTTTCCTAGCATTTGAGTTAGTGTATCCTTTCAATTTTTTAATTTCTCTAAATCCTTTCTGATTTGTTCAGTATACAATTTCAGTTCAGTGTTCTCCGTTAAGAGTTGATCATTTTTCTCTTTTTCAATAGTAAGTTTAGTTCTTAAAGTAGTAGTGAGAGCATGTTGTTTATTTAATGATTTGTATTTATCCTTAAGTTCATTTCATGTCTCTTCCAGAATATTACAATATTCAAACAATTTCTCACTAGTCATGTTTTTAGAATCAGAATCAGATTCTGCACTATCTACAGAATAATAATAATTGAAAGATGGAGTATCTAGGGTTACCTCTGATGTGTTTGTCATAAAACACATGTTTGACTTATTTCTGGTTTCAGTCTCAGAAGCTTCAGATTCTCTGGAGCTATCCTCAGAAGCACTCCAAGTAGCCTTCGTAGAATTTTTGTACTTACTGTCCTTTTAATCATATTTCTTCTTGAATTTGAGCTTTGGGCAGTATTCTTTAATATGTCCTTTTAATTTTCACTCATAACAGACAACTTCAACACTTTTATCTGATTTTTTCCAATCCTTCTTCCAATGTCCCTTTTTCTCATACTTTCCTTTGTAATTTGATTTTCTGGAGAATTTATTCTTCCTGTAAAATTTCTTAAACCTTCTGTCTTTCTGAGCCATTTCAGCATCACTATCAGAGTCTGAATTTTCACTGGTTGAATTGTTAGTAGGTAGTTGAGCTTTATCTTTGTCCTTTCTCTTTAAATCATTGGTCCTGAAAGCCACTGATTTTCTCTTAGGTTCATCATCTTCCTATTTATTCACCTTGAGTTCTTCCTCATACATCAAAAGCTTACCAATGGGTTCTTTGACAGGTAGAGCAGCAATGTCACATGACTCTCGGATTGAGACAGATGTGCCTCTCCATCGGTCTGGTAAACATCTCAAAATTCTCATAATTTGTTCCTTTGCTGGAACAACCCTTCCATATGAATTCATTATATTGACTATATCATTAAACCTAAGATACATATCAGAAATAGGTTTATCAGTCTTCATTTTAAAATTATCATATTTAATAGTATTATTATTTAATCTCATTTTTTAACATTGGTGGTTCCTTCATGAGAAACACCCAATGTATCCCAAATTTTAAAAGCAGTTTTACAAGTAGAAATTCTTTTAAACTCCTCATCTCCTAAAGCACAGTACATGGCATTCATAGCATTACAGTTATTATTGTAAGCCGTCTTTGTAGGTTCATCCCAATTGGATCTAGCAGTAGTGGGAAGTTTATATTCTGATTCTAAGGCAGTAAAAATTTCAAAAACTATTCTTTCTAAATGAATCTTCATTTTAAGTTTCCACTGAGCATAGTTTGTACCATTGAAGAAAGGTGGCATGTTAGTAGGAGCACCCTCTAGTCTATTATCCATAACTAGATTTTAGAACGATAATTTAATGATATAAAAATTTAAAACTAACAGAAATTTAAGATCTTTAATGATGAAACTAAAATCACAGTTGAAAAACTGAGTATTTCAAAAATCTTGAAAAAAAAAACATAATCCTTCGATACGAAATGTTTGTCGGAGTGGACACTCAAGAGGGGGGGTGAATTGAGTTCCAATTAAATTTTCTGTTAAAATATTTTCTAGTTAAAATCCCCCTATTTATAAAATAAGTTATACTGTAGTGAATTTATACATATTATAAATGTTCACTTAGCTTCTCAAAGATTGATTAGTTCTTAGTTAATTTAACCACATGGTCAAACTAACTCTTTAAGCTAACCTATTAATTTACAATAAGTGTAAACACTTTCTAATTTAACTTTCAATGTAGCTTCAAAATAGTTGTTTATTTCAATGTAGTAGAATCGGAATAAATAAGTTATATGAAGTATACTTTACACTTAAATAAAAGATGCACAACAGATATAACAAGAGGTTCAGTCTCAAGCAGAGACTTAGTCCTCTCAAATATGTATATAAATTTGATCCACACCCTGGATCAGGGTTAACAACAGTTTTACAAAACTGTCCAGGCCACACTAGGACCTCTACCACTGTTCTTCGTGGGAAACAAATCAAAGACCAGGTCACACAAGGACCTCTTCCACAGTTGACGTGGGTAAACAAAAGTTAAGAGAATTTGAGTGAGGATTTTTATATCCTCCAGTTTAGTGTAGGAGACAGTGTGTGTAAAGATATACAGAGTACACCAAACTGCTCGAAAGTTAATAATTAAATCACTTAGAGAAGGTAGATGAGAGTTTATAAAGCTCTAGTGATTATCAATGAATCTCTAGACTCTTTGGATTCAGCAGGAATGCTTCTGAGTTCTTCTCTGGTTTTTCTGTTGAAAAACAGAGTGTCGTAGTTAAGCTTGTCTTCTTCAGAAGTGAGAAAGATCTCTTGATTCATAGTGTGTTCTTTGAAGTTATTGCAATATCCTTCTTATTCAGTATTGTTCTTCTTGTTCAGCACAGTGCACTCAGGTGTATGTAAGTCCTTCACGTTGTATATTCACACTTGCACAACGCTTCTCTTCTTGATTCATTGTTTCTTGTTTCATTTTTTGTGTACTACATCTCAGTCTTTCTTATATTCCACGAGTTATGGCAGTAAGAATGATTCCCTTCTCATAGGTACGAGATACGTTTTCCTTTCATGCCCACAACTATCATTAAATAACAATAATTGAATTAAAAACAACAAATATGACTGTTAACATTATTTAAAATAATATTGATAAAAGCTTAAGAAACGGTGTCACAGTGATTATGGAAACAGTGTCTTCTTCA
Source organism: Viscum album (assembly GCA_963277665.1). Taxonomy (NCBI): domain Eukaryota; kingdom Viridiplantae; phylum Streptophyta; class Magnoliopsida; order Santalales; family Viscaceae; genus Viscum; species Viscum album. The sequence goes on along the minus strand of OY728143.1, from coordinate 917,625,483 downwards.
CAATATGTGGTTCACGGTAAGAGCTTCACGGTGTGTCCTTCACGGTGTCTAGTCACGGTGTCTGGGTCATGGTGTCTGGTCACGGTGTCTAGGTCACGATGTCTGTGTCACGGTGTCTGGTCACAGTGAGTGGTCATGGTGTCTGGGTCACGGTGTTTGGATCACGGTGTTTGGTCACGGTGAGTGGGTCACGGTGTCTGGTCATGGTGTCTGGGTCACGGTGTCTGGTCACGGTGTCTGGGACACTATGTCTGGTCACGGTGTCTGTATACATAGAAAAATACTTGTATTTGGACTAAGATAGTGAAATACAGAATATAGATTAAGGTTAATCATTAGAGAGTAAGAGAATATGAATCATAAATATAAAGGTGTGATAAAATATGTGAGAATTGTGATCATGTATGAGACTTGTAAATAATAAAGATAGTAATTAACATCATATGATTTTTTATCATAAAAACATGATGTGTAACTATTATTGAGATTGAAGAGCATTAGCAAGATGTGCAATGAAGATCGAGATTAATTAATAGTAATCAGATTTGTGATCAGTAAAACATGATTAACACATGAGGAGTCCAACAATTCCCATTGAGGATCTTTTCAGGTTTAGAGTTTTAGAGAATTAGATCATAACTATTACATCTCAAAATATCACAAAGTAGACACTTATACTAAGTTTACATAAAATAAAAACTCTTAAAAAGATACATGTCTAGTTCAATTATTTATATAGCATGACTTTCCCTTGATCCCATTCTTGACAATATTCCACATTAAGTCCTATGAAAAACAGTTCAAAAAAAACTTGGGGTGAGCATAAAAAACTTAGTTAGGGAAACACAAAGAATGAAAAGTGTTAGTTTTTCAAAAAATCAAGTAATCCATGTATACTTTATCAAAGTAATACTTTTCACGTTTATGAAGTAGTAAAAACAATTTACTGAATAAAAGATCAATACTTTCCCTTTTGTAACCAAAAGATTACCACAAAACCCATAAAAATAACACATAACATATAAAGGTAACTTGAGACATAAACATACTTAAATGGAAGAACCATACGATCGACTTCCACACATATCACTTAATGGAATATCCATACAGCTGACTTCCATACCCAATGCCTTGGATGTTATAACGTAACCACCCATCCTGGTATTCACGGCACCACCCATCATATGGTTTATCAAGTAACCACCTGTCAAATGTCCAAGTACCATTATAAAATCATAAGACATAAAAAAATTATAATGGAAATAAAACATTTCCACACTTTGATCACAATATATCACTTAAATATATTGAAATAACGAATCCATTATAAAAACCATTTTAAATACCAAAATACATAAAGGAGTATATGGTATCTATTTCATTTTAAAAACATTATGGCTTGTTGAGGAAGCCAAAGACCAAATAATAATCGCGGAGGCGGAAAAGGTCGTTGTCACTGCGTACATTAAAAGAAACATTCCTTTTTGTTCATTTACTAAAACGCTTCGTATAAAAAGATTCATTTTGAATAAAATTAAAATTCAAAGGGGTTTATACAACGTATAAAAGAATGTTGGGTATAAAACAAAATATGCCTCAATAAAAGGATATTGAGATGAAGTCCCTTACCTCAGGTCCGACTTGACTCGATCATTCTTTAACGTCCTGAATAATAAACTTGAGTTAATTTATACTTGATTAAGAAACTTTTTAAACTTCATTATTTCTTTTATATCACTTATTAACATGTTATGAACACTATGTAATTATTTAAGTTAATAATGGTTGTTTTGTCGATCATTGGTACTTGAGTCAAAAATAAACTCTTTATAATTACAAGTTGTTAATATGGTAAAATATCCATTATATCAAGAATTATATTCATGATGAAGATATCATATATATAATATATATCCAGTGTATACATGTATTTATAATATTACATAATAATTTATAGGTAATAAATGAAATGAACCGTTCATGGAGACGGTAAGCTGTACGTACGCATGAACGCTACTTTCAATTCAATGTCATATTAATGGAATTAAAACTAAATTAGAGATATGTATATTTTAATTCCATAATTATATTCATCATTTAGATGTAACATACATCATATATATTTATTATATATATGTACATATAATAGTACATTACATTTGGGGATAAGAAATGAAATGCACCGTTCATGGAGACGGTAAGCCATACGTACGCATGAACGCTACTTTCATTTCTATGTCATATTTTAATGGAAATAAATAATAATGATATAAAGGTATATTATAACATCATATATGATAACTTTAACTCCATTCTTTATACGTCCCACATATGGCATTAACGAATCACATCACTTTGGGAGGGCAGTAGTCCGCACTTCCTAAAATGAAGATATCGCGTTTACCCATAATGGAAACCAGAAAGGTATGACGTAAATGAAAAATAAAGAAGCATGAGAAAAAGTAAATATATTATATATCATATATAAATATAGAGACATATTAATGTCCACCCTTGTAGGTGTTATATGAGTGTTGAACAATCATCGTTTCGTGAGGCAGAAATTCGCCTTCAACTGAAACAGTATGTTCTTTAACCATTAGATGTAGGTGTGTGGAGGTGTATCTCTAATACATTACATAACAACATCCTAGTATATTGAAGATACTGGTGTTTTTTCCAAATAAAGGAATAAAAATAGTTTAGGGGGTTGGAGAAGAAAAATAAAACATAACAACACAAGAGAAAACACTACCTTAAAAACGGGCAACTCTTTTTGATTTGATCTCAAAGGCTTCCTTGGGAAGACTTCATACGAATGTGAGGCTTCTAGGAGTAATAGAGTGTTGTGGAGAGAAAAAATGGGCAGGGGTTGGCCGAGCCAAAGGCTTGATAGGTGTGGTTAAGGTGGTAGAGGTGGGAGCCTTTTATAAGAGGAGAGGAGGGGCACTCTTGGAAAGTTTTAAAAGGAATCTTTATTATAAAATGATTTTCTGATTTTAAAGGTCCCAAAATTATATATTTCGAGGATAAGGTGATAAGAGTTCTAAATACACCCATCCAGTAGGCTTTTTACAAGTGTAGGTCTTAGATGTTACATTATCTTTTCATTTTATTTAAATCGTTAAATAATGAGGTAATCGCTGCATCATCATGGTGTCATAAATACTTTAATTAATTTAATGTCTATAAATTATAAAAAAACATATAATGATGTAGGAAATATTTTTATCTTTCCAATGAATAATTAAAGTCAAAATTATGACTTCTATTACCCCATTTAAATTTTTTTTAGTAAAACATTTCATGTTTGTGACATTTTTATTTTAACATTAAATAAAAAGTTATTAATGTCTTTTTCCTACCAATGTGGCTCCATGGGGTCCCCAATTTGACCCATGGATTTTTTTTGTCCGTCTATGACACATAAAATAAGGGTAGGACATGTGTTTCGGTCATTTCATATCATTAAAACATTATTTTTATCTTAAACTACACTATTTACCTCTAATCGCGATTAATAAACATAAAAGATACTATTCACAAAAAAATTATTTTAATCCCATTAAACCACATTTTACTTCCTAATGAAAACCATGTATGTTGGATTTTTGAAATTCAAAACACAGAGGTGGTAAAATTTCATTTAAACGAAAAATCAGTTTTTTAAGTACCACGTAGTGGTTTCACTATTCATCAAAAATTAAAGTTTTTCAGAAAAATACCAAAACTTCACCCTAATCTATATTTGATATTCCGAATTCAAAAATGATGTCTTTTTAACAAAATTAAAAACTTATAAGTTACATTAATTAATTTAATAATTAATTCCCGTTGTCAGAACAAATAGCGTGTTTTTATGAAACAATATATATCAAAAGATTGACACTAGTTTAAGTCCAATTTCAAAGTGAAATTAAATCCAACGACCAATATAGGATTAAATGGTAAAAATATATTCTAATTTAGCATTAAAACCAATTCAAAAGATAATATAATCATATAAACAAAATAGATTAAAAAGCGGTTTTGAATTAAAATACCACATTTTTCACTATTCATTAAAAAATGAACTTTATCGGAAATATACCAAAAAATTAGACAAAGTAAATTTTGATGTCACGATTCCAAAGAAGAATTTTTTTTGGTCCACTAGAATGTATAAGAGTGACCAAAACTATATTTAATGACGGTTCACCATCAAAAGGCGATAAGTGGACCTTTAGTGAATATTAGATTATATATGCCTAAAATTGAATTCTTTTCATATTTTAAGCATTTATCCTTTATTGGATAAATTTAAAAACATTTAACAAACATATATAATCATATTTTAGTTATTTCTATTTATTCCCGCCAATTCAACGGCTACGGGTTAACTACCATTTCAAATAATATTTTTTTACTACTAGTGTGCAATGTAAGATTTCAAAGAAACTCTTTGTTGTGTATTAGGTACACTATCGAATATAGCAACCCCTATAATGTAAAATTAATATTTAATTCTTAAATATTAATAAATATGAAAATGTTTTATTCTTTATTTACCTGGGATGTTACATGTCATCTCTTTGTGAGGATTCAGTGAGATCCTCTTTCATCTTTTGTTCCCAACGTGGAGTTTTTGGGATTAGTATTGCCTCTCCAAGAAGTGCGTCGATCCAACTTCAAGTATACTTATCCGTATTTTTTGTATAATAATTTTCATATGATCCACTACGTAGCGGGTTTATCTAGATTGGGTTCCTGGTGTCCCGTAGCTGTCATGGGAATGACCATTATCTATGTATTAGAGTCTTCTCAAACATGTGATATTTTATTGGGAGGGGCCTAATGAGATTGACCTATTCATAATAATGTTTGATGATATCCTAGATTGTTGAGTATATTCTACTAGAATAAGTGTTTCTTTGATAAAAATCACATGGATGATAGTTGCTTTTGACCGCTAGGTGGTGTGGTGTCTTTCCTAAGTATATATGGGTGTTTCAAATATAAATTGATTATTATATCTTTTTTTAAGGTGACTATACATGGTGATTCATGTTTAGTGTTTTCGAGGTGTTTGACTGAGTATTGTTAAACTTATCCTTACATTGAATTTTCCCTCATGTGTCATGTATTATGCCAAATATGATCCTCTTGAGGGTTTTTGGGAGGATATGTATTTGGTAGAGCATGTATGAAGCTTTCTACACTGAGTTGTTTTTTCAATAGCATACGTTGTACATTTTCCCTCATTATTATAGTATGTTGGACTCCTTAAAGTAATTGGTTGGGCCTGTATTAGGCCCCTTTTCGTTTTTAGTAATTTTTCATATTAATCTATTATGGTAACTTAGATGTTTTTTTGAATCATTTCAATTGTTTTAAATTTTAGCATTGTGTGGAAAAGTATATTTTTGTGTACATGTACTTTATGGTAATGCCTCCCATTTTTACGATATGTCTACTTGACATTGGTCACTAGCCCCTAGGACATTAAATGTGGGATTGGGGTAGTCACTGGTAAGACCTGATTGAGTTCAGTCTTGATAGAGTGTTATTAGAGAAATTAGTTATACCATATGACCAAATTCACTTATTTCAGTTTGGGTAAATGGGGACTGCTGTTTTGAATTTGGATTTCAGGCCTTGGACTCCAATGTTGGTTTGATGTCGACGTATCCACAAACATGAACTCTGATCACCATTCATTCAACTCTGCACAAGTAAACATTGGATTCACGGATAAATTTTAGTACATGAATCATATATAAATCATTGTGTATTCCATGTATTTCTTGAGTCTTCTCCACATATATACTCTTTCTATTGTGATACTATAAGTACCCAACATTAATTATTACATAATCATGAGTAACATCAATAATTTTACCTCATTTAACATTGAGGATATTTTTAAGTTTTTCTATTTAGATAATTAGTCCTTAACTCATAAATAACCACATAATTATTAAAATGTACAAAATTCTACTGATTATCCATTTTTTCATAAAACAAAAACTATTAAAAAGAAAAATTCTTTTATTCATGTTTAAGCATCATAATATTTGCTTGATATTATACATAACTATATTATTCATTAAATCTGATGAAAACATTTTCAAAAATTTTGGATGAACATAAAAATATTATTACGGGATAAACAAAGAAGGAAAACATTGAGTCTTTTAAAAAAATGTAAAATTTTAATACTTTATCACAATGTAATACTTTTTACTTTTAAGAACTAGTAAATACAATTCACTAAATATAACCTCATTTATTACCCTTTTATTAATCAAAATATTACAATAATTTCCATACAAATAATATTATAATATATATAGGTAACATTGGATAAAATTGTCCTTAAATGGAATAACTATATTGTCTACTTTGACACAAATCACTCTTATAAATGGAATATCCATATGGAGGTCTTCCAAACATAGTTAATTGGAGGTTATAATGTGACCATTGATCACTGGATTATCATAGAACCACCTATATTTGGTCTATCACATAACCACCCATCTTTGGTTTTTCATATAACCACCATTAAAATATCCATGTACCATTATATAATCATAACAAAAAAAGTATTACAATTATCAACATTCAACTCATAAAAATTCATTTGCAATCACTAGAAATAATTTCAAGAAATTTAAATATCTAATCAACTGTGAATATAATTTTAAATTCCAAGACACTGAAAAATGGAAAATTGGATTTTTTTACCTTTAAAAATATTAATCCTTATAGGGGAATCCAAACATCTAATTACAGTTACAGTGGTATAAAAGGCTTTATCACTGCCTGCATTAAAAAACATTCATTTGGACACATTACATAGAATGTAAAATTCATCAAATAAAAATATTATTTTTGAAAAATTTTAAATAAATTAAAATAAAAAAGGTTTTATTATACATCTTCTAAAATAAGGTGGTGCAAAACATCAAAATATGCCTTAATGAAGGGAGAATGAGACAATATACCTTACCTTGAGTTCAATTTGATGCATATGTTCCTTATTCCTCCTAAAAATTAAAGAAATGATAATTGATAATTTCATTAGAACATTTTAATGCTTATTATTCCTTAACTATCATACATTTACCTATTATAATAATTATTAAATTATTTGTGTTCATGTAGGGCATTTTGTTGATATTTGCTACTTGAGTCAAAAATGAATATAGTTTGATGTCACTAGTCCGTGTGGTCATAATTTCATCATATACAAAATAATATTCATGAAATTATTAACATTTATATATATAAATTATACTTTTATATGATCCCATGATCTGTGGTTATAAAATATTAACAATGATATAATCATAGAGACAGTATTTCATACGTAAGAATTAGTAACATTTTCCATTTTTCATTGGTTATTATCGAAATAAATTAATAATTATTTTATCTCTATAGAAAGATCATAACATATTTAATATAATATTAATCATTTAAAAATAATTATATATATCAATAAAGTAATATAATGTATAAAAACAATTCACTTCACTTTGTGGAGGTGGGAGCTCACATTTATGCATGAAGGTTGTTGTTATTTTTATGTTCATGAAAATTAAAAATGTCATTGATCTATTAATATCATAGAATGATTAATATTTAATTAATATAACTTATGAACCTTAATTTTATTATTATAACCAGTTATGAGAGATGGTTATAAAAAAAATTAGATCAGTTTGTGGAGGTGATAGTTCACTTATACGAACGAACAATTGATTCATTTCCCAATTAATGGAATTGAAAATGTATTTAGGTGATGAAATTATCATAATAATATATAACTATTTTAATTATATTGGATTTATTATTACATCTTTGAATATGAATATTTTATGGAAGTGTGATAATAATAGATATACTAAAATTAAAACACTACCTTTCCTTCTGATGAGCACTATTCTTAACACCTTAACATCTCTAAGAAAGGTGGTATGCCTGAACTAAGGCTTTGAGAATGTGGGAGTGAGTCTAGAAAGGGTTTTGGGGAAAACCTATCTGAGGTAAAAGGTTTTGGAATTTTGAGTAATAGAGAGGAATGAGTGCATTTTTATAGGAGAGGGGAAGGGAACCATTGAAAGTAATAAAAATATTAAAATAATATAAATTCAACTTCATATGAAAATTGGTCCAAACACATTTAGTTCAATGAGTGGATGATTATGGGTGTATGTATAATCATCCAATGAAAATTTGACATGTTTTATTAATTTTTAATCCTAATCTTTTTGTTCTATACCCTTTAAACTCTTACCATTTTCTCAAGTAATTAACACTTAGAGGGTGTAAATATATTGAAAATCATGCCAAACTACCAATTAATGGGTAATTATTGAAATTATTAGATCTATCCTAAATTTATGGCTGAATATTATATTTTTGGAGGGTTAATATTATTTAAGTAGATATTTTATATTTCAAAATATGAATTTGGTAAATTTTGACACTATTCGTTACATGTCTTTATTTTTAAAATATCATAAGAACATGATTTATTTGAAAACAAAATACATTAAATCAATCATACAATTTCATTGAATTCTTGAAAATTAATTTATGGCATAAAATATTCCAAATTATCTTTATTTTAATATTATTATTATCATTTATTTGATGCTTTCTTTAATAAATATGTTACTGCCTTATCCTAGTGTCATAATTAAACTTAATTATTTAATTCCTTAAAATTATAAATAAATTTCCATGTTGTAGGTAATAGCTTCAGATATATAAGGAGAATTCATAGATTAAGATATCACATACATTACCCCATATTAAAAAAAATTAGTATGAAGCAACATATTTATGTCATATTTTCCTTTACATTAAATTAAATGTAATAAATATCATAATCACACCCAAAATGCTTAAAAAGGTCACAATTATATCCCATGGATGGTCTTGGTTGATAATAAATCATATAATAATACTAGTCCATGTGTTATTGTAATTTTATAATGTTGTAATATTAATTTTTCCATAAATTACCCTATTTACCTTTAATTGTGGAAAACAAATAATAAAGTTCCAATTTAACAAAAATTATTCTGAACCAATTGAGAAAAAATATTCATACAACCATGTATATCTGTTTTTTGAAATATCAATTAATATAAGTGATTAAATTAAGTGTAACACTAATATCATTGATGGATCGACAAAATGGGTTTTTTTTAAATGTTCCTAAGTGAACAATGTTATTTTATTTTATATTAATTTAAAAAATTAACCAAATAACTACCATGGATTAAGTGATAAAATAATCAACTAATTATACCTTAAAGCATATTAAATGATAATCTAAAAAAAGTTAATTAGATGGATTTTTTTTGAATTAAAATGAAGTATTTTTACAATTCATGAAAATATGAACTTAATAAAAACTAATACCAAACAATTCAACCAATGTATATTTTAATGACTCACATCAAAAAAATTATTTTTTCAAAATGACCAAATAAAAGTGAAAAATAACTATATTTAAAAAATGGTTCCCCATATAAATGTTGTAAAACTACCTTCTAAAACTATTAGATAATTTTATACATAAAATTGGGTTTTATCTCATTTTAATCCTCTAAATTTTTTAGAAGAAAGAAAAAATATATAAAAAAATGGTTGAACAAAATATAGTAAGTTCCTTCCATTTTATTCGATAAAATGACTAGGTGATAACTACCATTTAAAATAATAATATTAATAATATATTATTTTTTACTTGTACTCTATCTTGTGTGAAACAAAAGATTTTGGAGAAACCCATTACTTTTTGTTAAGTAAACTATCAGACATAACATCCATGATAAGGTAAAATAAATATCAAATTAATAAATGTTTATAAATATAAAAAATTCATATTCTAAAATTACCTAGTATGTTACATTCTTACCCCTTTTAAGAAATTTCATCCTTGTAATTTTATTAACTTATCAAATAAGTGGGGGTATTTCTCCCTCAGGGAATTTTTTGACCCCCATGCTGCATCTTCAACCATATGGGATTCCCACAATACCTAAACATGATTAATCAACTTAATCGTCAACACTTTGTCTCTATGGTTAAGAATCTGGACTACATGTTTCATATAAGAAATGTTCTCTTCCAACTGAAAAACATCTAAACTCAAAACATGAGAAAGATCCAGCATATACTTTCTTAATATTGAAAATTTTAAATCATTGTGTTTCTAAGGTAGACTTAGAGCTGAGGCCACTCGGTAGGAAAGTGATCCATAATTCTCCAGGATTTCATAGGGTATAATAAATCATGGACACAGCTTCCACATCTTACTAAAACATGTCTCACATTTTATGGATGTACATTGAGAAAGATACGATCACCAACCTCTAATGAAAGATCCTTCCTTCGGTTATCTACAAAATATTTCCTCATGCTTTGTATTTTCCACACGAGTGTTTAAATATATTGAACAGTCTCTTCCATTCCCTCTATCAATTTTGGTCCAATCAACATCCTTTCAAAAACTCCATCCTAAAAAAGATGGATTTCGACCCCTCTTTCCATATAATGTCTCATGTTTTTCCATCTGTATAAAAGAATGAAAAATTTTATTAAAATAAAATTCAAAAAATTATTGATGTTGATTCCAGCTTCCCTATCAATCCATTGAACAAGCACGTATTATATCCTCTAATGTCTAAATTGCACGTTCTAGCTTCCCATCTGATTTAGGATGAAAATTTGTAATGAAATTTAACTCAGTACCCAACAAATCCTGAAGGCCTTTCCAAATGATATAAGTGAGCCTAGGATCACAATCATATACATTGTAGAGGGTAACTACATGTAACCTTACAATATCTTTAATATAAAACTGATAAATTTGATATAGAGATAGAGTGTATCGAATAAGAATAAACCTAGTATTTCTAGTGAACTGATCAATGATAACCCATATCACATTGTCTCATAGGGAATTCTATGGCAATCCCACTATGAAATCATTGGTAAAACATTCTCATTTCTTCTCTGTCACTAAAAAAGGATGAATATTCTCTTTTGGTAACCACTATTGTGCATTAAACTATTGAAAAAAGAAATCATCTTAGGGTAAATTCCACAATATCTATTTTCATTCCATCCCACTGGTAGTACTCCCAATATTGTTTGTACATCATAGTGTATCCTGGATGAACTAAAAATATTGAACATTGAGATTCAACAAACAAATTTTTCTTTAATTGTGAAAAAAGGAACCCAAAATCCAATTTAAAACTGCAAAACACATTTAATATCGTTGTTTAATTCAGGTAGCATATCATTCTGAACCAATATTTCTTTATTATAGAACTCACATTATTCATTCTTTGATTGATTAATTATTCCTGAAAGAGATCTTTTAATTAATATCTGAAAAATAGAATAATTTCTTTCACCAACTACATCCAATCCAACCTTCAAAAAATTATTAACCCAAGGGTCTCATTTCAAATGTATCATGGTTAATATAGAATTACTTTTTCAACTAAAAAACAAAACAATTTATTTTCATTTCATGGATGGTAATGAATCGTGAAATCATGTTCCAAGATTAATTCCAATCATCTCCTCTATCTTAGTTTCAATTAATCTTGAGTGAATATAAACCTCTAACATTTATGATCCGTATATATTTTACACTTTACTCTATACAAATAATACTTTTAAATTTTTAATTCAAAAACTACAACAACTAAATCCAAATCATGTGTACATTAATTTAACTAGTGGTGTTTTAACTGATGTGAATCATAAGAAATTACCTGATAATTGTTCATTAGAACACAACAAATTCCATTAAAAGAAGCATCACTATAGAAAAAAAATCACCATTCTTGGAATGCATGGAAAAAACGAGAGCATTTACCAATAATTGTTTCAAATCTTGAAAAAAACATCACATTATTTTTTCTGGATGAATATTGTTTCCATACATGTTAATATAGTTAGTGGGATATATAACTTATAAAATATTCATAAATTCTTTGGAAATAACCATTTCATCCCAAAAAACTACAAATCTCTATGATATTGGTAGGTCATGGATATTGTTCAACAACATTTTTTTATAAGGGTCAAAAATTATTCCATATTTAGGACCAATGTGACCGTTGAATGAAATGTGTTGAAAACAAAATTGACTCTAATTGAAAATTCCATATAGTTTCTTTTATTTTATGGTTGAAAAAAAATTCATTAGTGAAATTCATGATCCTCATGAATTTTAAAATAAAAAAAATAATATCTAGAATCACATCCAAAAACTAATCAAAAAAATTACAATAGACTACATTATTGAGATTAAAAAATACATTATGTGAATTAGATAACCCAAAGGGAAAACTCCAAAATCATAATGCCTATATCTCATTCATAACATTGTGTTTGGAATGTCATCCACTATCACATTCAACTGATGGTACCCATACCTCAAATAAATCATTAAAAATATTAAATGCTATTGTTTGGATCAAATAAATGATAATTATTAGGAAACATGTACTTTTTCAATGTAATGTTTCTATTCAAGGAACTGTAATCAATACAGAGTCTTGTAGATCCATATTTCTTTTTACAAAAATAAAATTGGACTACCCCATTGTGAAGTGCCCGGTCAAATGAAACCTCTATCAAGCTATTATTTCAACTGTTTTTTAATTATACCTATAATAAACGATTCATTAAATAAGGGGGTTTAGAAAAATTCATATAACCGGGCACTAAATCAATAGTAAATTCAACCTCCCGACCCGTAATAGTACCATGAAACTCATCAGGAAAAACATATATAAATTCATTCACTACAGGAATTTCACTAAACGAAACGGTTTTATTTCTTTCAACAACATGGGAATGATAACCTTAAATTCAATCTTTATTCAATATACAATATTCTTCTTATGGTATCAAATATATTGAGTCACGGATTAAAACATTGTTGGATGTGTAATCAATTTTATCAGGATAAATCAAAATCCTATCGATACCAAAATAGATATCAAATTTCACATTGGGAAGTTAAGCAGGATTTTCAAGAAAAACCATCCCACTAATGAAAATATGAAGATTCCCATAATTCATTTTTTCTTTAATACATCCACCCATAGATCATACTAAATGTTCTACCTCTTAATCTTGAGGTGATATTTCTTATTTACTTTCAATTATCTCAGAAATGAATGAATGTGATGATCTAGAGTCAAACTGAGTATTGGGATATTTTGAAAAAAAAAACCATAACATACCTATCACCACTTCGTTTTATGGACCCACATCATCCATGGTAGTACAAAATTATTTTCCATTCCCTTATGCTTTTGATCTTACTTGTTTCCACCCCATGTAATGAACTTTGGACACATATTTGCATATTTACCTAACTCATTGCAACAAAAACATCGTACTACTGAAATTTAATTGATTTCATGATTATCCCCCTTATAGTCAAAATCAATATGATTGGTCATACCTCAGCAGAACAACTTCCATTAATTGTAGTGACATTATACAAAATTCTTTTTACCATAATTCTCACAAGATGGAAATTTAGTTTTCTTAATGTCAAACATAATTGGTGAATGATTTCCCTTTTTATGCCAACTAGAACGCCTATTTTCCTTGCTCCAAAGAAATATATGAACATCAGAAAACACAATTAATCTCATCTCAGCACATCAGAAAATTTCCTCAAATATTTTTAACTTATGATAATATAATTCCCTTTGATATTTTAATTTCAATCCGGATTAAAACAGGTTTATTGTAATATAAATATCTCAAATAAAATTTGGGTTGTACCTTACCAAAAGGATCAAATTTTATTCATATGAATCCATTGAATGATAATCCATTTGTCTCAATTCAAAGAATCTATTTTCCATCATAAGTAGAACAACCTTATAAAAATATTTCTCGAATAAGATATTATTAAATTTATACCTTTCCATGGAATCATTCTCTTTACATCCTCTGACATTTTTAATCATTGAATCCCACTAATTTGCATAACCATTAAAAGGATACCAATAAAAACTAACATTTTGATTATCTAAACAACCTATTAAATCGAAAATAATTTCTATTTCTTGAATCCACCCATCGGCTTCATAGTGTTAGTTGATCATCTATATAATGGGTGACATTTCCTCATGAAATGCTCCACTACCAATGAATTCATCTACAGTTGATTAGGTTGATCACATGCATGAAAACACTACTATTTATCACCTGATTCAACTAGTCCATCACAACAACAAACTATTCAGTTTTGATTCCAATAATCTCTATATGCTGGTTAGGAAGGTTGTTTTCCCATGTTTTCCTTCTCAGCACAGCTTCCCCACTTCTTATATAGAAAACCATTTTGAATAGACATGTCATAGACAAATTAAAATGGTAATATTCATTTCTATATTATTTATATTGGACCATAAATTAAAAATCATTTTTGTACATTCCCTTAACAATATTATAACTCCTAAAGTTAACTAAACACACCTGTGATACCAAATATAAGGCCCCAAACTTATACAATACATAATCTTGAGTTAAGTAAATAATTTGACTTTTTTCACATTGAGGATATTTTAATGTTTATAGAATTTTATAATCAAGTCATAACTCATACATAACAACGTAAATATTACAAATAAGACACTTCTACAAACTAACCACTTTTTCATAAAAAACATTTAAAAAGAAACATGGTTTCATTTCATGTTTAAACATCATAACTTCTCCATGATCCCATCATTGAAACCATTCTTCTTTAAATCCAATGAAAACAATTTCAACATTTGGTATGAGCCTAAAAATCTCAGTAAAGTATTCACATAGAAGGAAAATTGTTAGTATTGAAAAAACAAGAAAACCATCAATAATTAATAAAAAATTAATACGTTTAACCTTTAAGAAGTAAGAAATACAATTAACTGAATATAAGCTCATTTATTACCCTTTTTGTAAAAAAAATATTACCATAAAAAATAAACATATAACATATAACGGTAACTCTATACATAATAATACTTAGATAGAATAACCATATGGTTGACATCTGCATAAATCACTCTTATAAATTGAACAACCATAGAGATGACTTCCATACCCAATGACTTTAAGGTATTAATGTAATCAAACATACTTGGTTTATTAGGGAACCGCAATTCTTTGGTTTATCACAAAACCACACAGCTTTTTAATCACATAACCACTCTTCAAATGTCTATGTACAATTATATAATCATAAAACATAAAAGATTTAAATTATAAAACTCTTAAAATATCAATTGTAATCACACTAAATCATTTCAATATATTGAAATAGACAATACAATAAAAATATAATTTAAAATTTCAAAACACACAAAATTGAAAAATGGAATTTCTTTTCCTTTTAAAAACATTGAGTCTTATAGAGGAATCAAAATATCAAATAACGGTTATGGTGGTAGAGATATCTTTTTCACTAAATATATTATTAACAATTACATAAGTCAATATTTAATGAAAATAAAATTATTTATATATAAATATTCCTTTAAAAACCCTTGGAACAGATTAAAGGTCAAAGGGCTTGATTATACACCTTATACAATAAGGTGGTGTATAACATAAAAATAAGCCTCAATTAAAGGATATTGAGACGAAGACCCTTACTATGAGTTTGATTCGTCATGCATGTTCCTTTTTTTATTCCTAAATAATAAACATAATATAAATTATACATTTTTTAGAAAATTTTAATTGTTATTTTTTCATTTATATCATAAATTACCGTGTTATAATAATTAGATAATGATTTTTGTTCACGTCATACATTTTGATGATATTTGGTACTTGAGTAGAAAATGATCATGGTTTTATGTCACAAGTCCATTTGGTCATAATTCCTTCATCTATAGAATAATATTCAGGAAACTATTATTATTTTTATAAGAAATTATACTTTTATATCCAACTGTGATTTTTGGTTATGAAAAATGAATTACATTTTAATCATGGATACAATATGTCGTATATATGTAAGAGTAACGTTTTCTATTTTTCATTGATATTTTTGGAAAGAAGTTAAGTATTATTTTACCAATAGAAAATTATCATAACCTAATTAATATCAAATTAATCATTTATCTATACTTATATATATCATATATGTGATATAATTAATAAAAATGAGTCATGTCGCTTCGTAGAGGTGATAGTTCACTCATATATGTGACCGAATTTATCATTTTTATAGACATGGAATGTATTAACATAATTGATATATTATTATAATATAATCATTAATATTTCATTAATATCACATATGAATATTAACTCATTTATTATAGCAGGTCCTGAGAGGTGAATATGAAAAACAAATCAGATCACTTCATGGAGGTGACATTTCATAAATACGCACGAACAATTAATTCCTTTCTTATTAAATAGATGTGTAGATTGAATTGCGTGATAATATTATCATAATAAAATCCCATTACATTTAGGATACTGTGTATGTTATTTCATCATGGAAAAAGTATATTTTAACGAAGTGGAAGAAGAAAAAATTGAAATATTTAATTACAAACATTGCCTTTCCTTCGAATGAGCATCTTTAATGACAACATAACACCTTTAAGGATGGTTTTATACAAAAAATAGGGCTTCAATAATGTGGGGAGGTATTCAATAAATGGGATTTTGTATAACATGACCTGAAAAAAAAGTTTTTCAAAGAGTCAATAATAGAGAGGAAGGGGTGCCTTTTATAGGAGTGGGGAGGGGCACCCTTAGAATTATTAAAATTACTAAATAAATAAAAATTAAATTTAGATTTAAAATGGGTCCAAACAAATTTATATCAAATATAGTATGATTATGGGTTGTAATATAATCATCCATGGAAAATTATTAATGTTTTTTTATTTTTTTTCTTATCTTTTTGTTTTATCCCATTTTAAATCTTACTATTTTATCATGTAATCGACACAAAGAGGGATAAAATTATTACAAAAATAGTATAAAATGAAAAATAAATTAGTCATTAAAGTGTTTAATATATGTATCTCAACTTTTTTTCAAAATATTAGATTTTCTGAAATTTTGATTCATTTAATTAAATATTTTATATTTTTAGATATTAATTCTGCAATTTTAACATTATTCATTATATAAGTTCTTTTAAAAATATAATAAAAACATGATTCCATATAAAAAATATATTGACTCAATAATAACATGTGCTAGTCATACAAAATATTTTTTGATAGCATCTAATATTTCAAGTTATATTTATTTTAATATTATTAATATCATTTATTTGGTTCTTTATTTAATAAATCTATTTTTGCATCATCATTTTGGCATTATTTTATTTAATTATTTAATTCCTAAAAATAAAAAATAAATTACCATGGTTTATGTAATCTATTTATCTTTATAATTAATATTCACAATCAAATATTTCACATACATATTCCAATATGAAAATTGTTTTAGTAAGAAGAGACATATTTCTGACATATTTGTCTATACATTAAATAAAACGTTATAAATGTCGTAATCAAAACAATGTGTCTTCCAAATGTAACCATTTAATCCAACTAAAAGTACTGATCGATAATAACTTATCCAATAATATTTGTAAAATATTTAGATTACTTTAATAAAATTAATTTTACCTTTAATTACCATATTTAACTTTAACTGTGGAAAATAAAATACTAATATTACTATTCATCTAAAATTATTTTGATCCTATTAGGAAACATTTTATACACTGAGTAAAACCATGATTTTTTTTTGTTTTTAAATATTTATTTCATAGAAGTGTTTAAATAAAGTTTAACACTATTCTCATTGATGAATTGAGAAAACCTATTTTTAAGTAAAACGATCAAAAGTTCCCATAGTTTTTCTATTTATTTTTATTTTTTAAAAAAATCCAATGAATTGTATTGTATTAACTAATTAAAATAACATCTAATTATACATTAAAACCATGTAAATATATAATATAACAATATAAATAAATTAAATAAAAATTTTGTTTCAATTAAAATGAAGTATTATTTATTATTCATTAAAATATGAATTTAATTATAAAAAAAGAACAAATTAATCCAAAGTAAAACATTATGTCCAAATTTCGATGTAGAATTTTATTTTTTCATCTGGAACATATAAAATTGATATAAAAAAATATTTTAAAAGGGTTCACTATCTATAGGCTGCAAAACTACCTTTAAAAATATTAGTGTATTTTATGATAAAAAATTGATTTATTCGCATTTTCAACAAATAAATTTTACTAAAATAAGGTAAAAATACTTATGAAACAAGTTTGAACATAAGATAGTCAGTTATAATCATTCTATATAATTCAACGGCTAGGTGAAAACTATCATTTAAAATAATAATATTAATTATATATTATTTTTTCCGTATAACTTAGTCTTGTGTGCAAAATAAGATTTCTAAGAAACTCATTGTTGTCTGTCGAGTACGCTATCAAAAAAGTGTCCTAGTTATTAGAAAATAACAATATGATTCATAAATATTTATAAAAATGAAATGATATTATTCTATAATTTCTTAGTATGTTATAGGTATATTTGTTCTACATTTCTCGAAGCCTCCACACATAAAAGTAGGCATGATTCCACTACATGATTAGAAGGATTGTCCTACTAGTGAAGAGGAATCGATAAAGGGAAATATAATAGAGACATAAAATATGTGTGGTTTACTAGGAATATCCCCACTCATTGATATGTGTCTAGTGATGGAAGTTCCTTGTTTGGATGAATGTATGTTTACTACATTGCATAAGTTTCAAAAGAAGTAACCACCATGTTTTCAGGGTGAGCCTGACCCCCCAAGCAGATTAAGACATGATAGAGGTAGTTACTCACATTTTCTTCCTTATGAGGACATTTTTAGATCATATGGAAGTACCCCCAATGAGTCATACTTAGGGATATACTGGGAGATGTTTGATCTTGGTGAATCAGTCACATTATTAGACCACTCTCCCGTGGAAAAACATGATTGAATATTCAGAGATGATATCTATCTAGAAATGTTACAATAAACGTGAATATGGTATCCTCTTCATATACATAAGGGTTTTATGACCGTGGAAGATTACTCAACATGTTTTACTAATCTCTCAAGTTACCCCTTGAATATTGTTCTAAACCAGTTCTTTAAAGGTCGAAACATTGATAAGGCTAGTGTCAAGACATTAGGGATTCAGTGGTATCCCTTTTCACAATTATATATGTTGGGGTGCTTGAGTGTTCCTTGTTGGTGGAGATATTTCTGGTAGAGAATACATTGGTAGTTGGAGCTAACAATGGGAACCCAATAGTCGAGATCTAAATAGTAGGTATCAGACATTACCTATAGCGATACAAGAATGTAACACCCTTCATGAGGCAAATCCAAGATTTAGGCCTAGTGGTGGAGGGATATTAAAGTGGATTAAATCAATCTAAGGATTGGTGATGTTTCTCCAGGGATAGTGAGGAATATCTAATTCGATACTTTCAAACATGTCGTGTAGTTTATTGTGAGATGGTCAAGAGACCTCTTAGATAGAGATTATGGCAGGATCAGGGTGTTCATCAGGGCTAATGACGTATTAGTGGGGTCCATAGGTCAGTATAAAGTGTTTATGTAACGCTCTGACCCCAGTTACC
Organism: Viscum album; assembly: GCA_963277665.1. Classification (NCBI taxonomy): domain Eukaryota; kingdom Viridiplantae; phylum Streptophyta; class Magnoliopsida; order Santalales; family Viscaceae; genus Viscum; species Viscum album. The sequence continues at coordinate 917,605,768 of OY728143.1, read as the reverse complement.
CAGAGTCGGTGCATTAGTACATTGCATTGGCATGATCACAAGAAAGATCAAATCTCGAAATACCGATTGGTTTAGTAGCCTTGGAAACACTAGATATATTCATAAAGTATTACATCATAAAGTGGAAAAATAATACAACAACATAGTCTCCATATTCCACACTCATATCCCCACATACTATCCCTGCAGGTCATTCCTAACTTACATATTCATATCCTGGGAAAAATAAAACATATAAAAGGGGTGAGCTCAAATGCCCAGTAAGGATAACAATATAGCGGAAACATTCTAAAGTAAGCATAAACATTTAAGGCAATGTATAACTAAAACAAAAGCCATTTAAACTTGAACATAAACATAGTATGGAAAATGTAAAATGAAATAATTCCATTTACTTATTCACATGGATATTCTACTAATCGAATAATCACATGCAATATTAATAACCACTTTCATAATGATGGAATGCATAATGCCAGACTGTCATAACCACGTAGCCAAGGCCTCGTGCCAAGACTACAAATAAGATTTTTCCAAGGCCCTATGCCAAGACACTAGTTTGTCTCATGAGACCTACTGATGCATCGAGGAGCTATAGTGGGCTCCACCCGTCACATATTAAGTCCAATGCATTCCCATATGAAAAGGTTTGAACAAATCATAAACATTCGTATTAAAACTAGCATACGAAATGTCAATACTTTCACCATAAACCATGAATGGTATAAAAATAGCACATCCACAGTCAAACATATCACAAAACCTTCAATACAATATAAAAGTTTTGTATCATAATAAATCAACTTCAAATAAGCGTAAAATCCATCAAAGGATGTTGACATAGATGAAATCAAAACTCTATTTAGAGAAATATATCTTTCTATTTTGAAATCATTTAAGAGTCATATATTTATAAAACATTTTATTTGAAAATATTCTTATAAGATTGTAAGGGCAGCTTCGACGATTTTATAATGGCAGAAAATAGCCGCACTCACCGTATAAGTTAAAAAAACATTCTTACCTTAATTTTGTCGAAAAGGTTAAAAAGAACCTTGTTTGGAAAACGACGGAAAGATTCCTTTATAAACCTCTTATAAAAAGTCAAACAAGGGTATAAATGACTTTAACCCATATTCTTGTAAATAGTAAAAATGTTTTGAAATACATTTTTAAGAAACATGGATGTGGATGATAAAGAGATCCTAGTAGATTATTACGTATAAACAACCTTGGAAAATGAAGAGATTGTGAAATAACCCTTAACTTGTACTTTTCCTTGGTTGGGGTAGGTTAAACTCATGTATAAGGGTTAAATAATTGTTATTAAATTATACAAGAATCATATATATTAATATGATATATTATATGATCTTTTAACATTGATTTGTTAATAATATCTTAGAATTATCGTTGTTTCGGGTGTTAACTTACTCATTTTCTTTTATATGTTTTGTTACATAAGCCGTGTTTTTTATGGATAGGTTGTATCTTATTCATATCCATAATGATATCAAGTCCTTAAACATCATTTTTAAATCATCAAATGATAATTATACTTGAATGGATATGATGTAGAATGAATCTCATCGCGTTCGTGGACACGGTAGTCCGTACGTACGCACGAGCGACAATATCATTATTTTTATATTAAAATAATATATAAATGGATGGTATATCATATATAAAGAATCATTAACATGTTATATTTATTATTTACATGAGTTACACATAATTATTATACCCATCCAAATAATAATATATTGAATAACAATTACACCATGACGTGGAGACGGTAAGCCATACCCACGCACGTATGGTGACATGTTATTCAAAGGGTGGATAGAATACTGAATATGGTTGTAACATATTTATAATAACATCATAGTATATATAAGATAATGGAGTTATTATTTTATAATGTTAATAACAAATAATGAAGAAGTGGAAGAAGAAAGGAACTTGAAAAGGGGTGGTGAAAACATTACCTCTTCTTCGAGTTCTTCCTTTTGATTTGATCAAAAGGGCTCCATAGGTTAGCTTTCTGATCAAACTAAGGCCTCTATGTTGTAGTTAGGGAAGTTGAGATAGTATTTGGGAAGAGTTTGGCCGAACCAAAATGCTTTGAAGGTGTGTAGAAATGAGAAGGAGGAGTGCCCTTTTATAAGAGGGGAGAGGGGCACCTTTGGAAAAGATAGAAATATTAATTTATAATAAATTCATATTCGGTTTCTAATGGCTCCAAAGTTGATTATTCAAAGTTTAAGGTGGGTATAGGTCTAAAACCATTCAAACAATATAATTTAGACAGGTTTGGGTTACTATATTAACCTTATCTTTTAGTTTTAACTCTTAGTTAATTAGTTTTTACATTTACCATGTCACTTTGTATTTTTATAATATATAGTTAATAAACATACTATATACATCCAAGTGCCCCCAAGTGGTCCATTAATGATGCATATATCATGATATAAGTCTCTTGGAAGAACCTTATATTTTTAGGAATTCAATATCAATTAATAATATAATATTTGTTTTAAAAACTTTTTAATGTCAATTTTGAAACTATTCAATAATTGATTTTTGTGAGACTCATAACAGAATGATTATTTCGACAAAAGTTAATTAAATCAATCCTAACATGTCATATTATCCTATAAAATTATTTTTATTAATTAAAAGTCTCATATTATATTTATTTGGGAATTTATAATATCAATTATTTTATTTTGTCGCAATTATGGTAATTACTGCATCATCATTGTGTCATAAATAAATTAAATTATATAAAGTATAAAAATTATAAATAAAATATAATTATTTAGTAAATCTTATTATCTTTATAATGAATATTTACAATAGAATTTATCATATGTATAACCCTATATTAAAAATGTGTTAGTAAATAAACTTTGATTTTAGCTCTTTTAACTCTTCTTTGAATTAAATAATAATAAATGCCCTAATCTAATCCAAGTGGACCTAAAGGATAAAATTTAATTCCTAAGGTTGTTTTTGGTTGAGATACACTTGTAAAATAGAATTAGGACTTGTTTTAGGTTAATATTAATATCATTTTTACCCTTAATTACCCTATTTTACTTTTAACCGTGGTAAATAAAAGAAAAAAGTTACTATTCACCAAAAACTTTTTTCATCTGATTGAACCACATTTTATTTCTTGATATTAACCGTTTCTCTCGGATTTTCAAAATTCCATTCACAAAATCGGTAAAATTAAGTTTTATGAAAAATTCAGTTTTTTTAACTACCACTTAGTAGTTTCACTATTCATCAAAAAATGAAGTTTTTCAGAACAATGAAAAAATTTCACCCTAAGCTATAATTGATATTCCGAATTCAAAAATGATGTCTATTTTGAAAAATTCCAAACATATAAGATGCATTTATTAATTTTATAATTAATTCTCATTGTCCCAACAAACAACATGTTTTTAAGAAATAATATATATCAAAAGATTGATAATTGTTTATGTCCAATTTCAAAGTGAAATTAATTCTAATGAATACCATTGGATAAAATGGTAAAAATATATTCTAATTATACTTTAACACCACTCAATAATATAAATTATCACTATAAATTATTTTGATTAAAAAAGTTGTTTTTACGTATATTTCACTATTTATAAAAATTGGAAGTTCTCAGAAAAATACCAAACATTCAACTTAGGATAATTTCGATATTCTGAATCCAAAAATGAAGTCCAGTTTGAAATATAATATATATATATAATTTCAAAAAGTAGGTATTACTATTCATAACGGCTAGTTTGATTGGTTGTGGTTTGTTAGAACTCGATGTTGCGTACAACACACGCTATCGCATTATTCAAAGAGAAGCATACCGTAGAAGCTTGGGGTGTTACATTCTCCCCTCCTTCAATTAATTTCATCCTCGGAATTTCTAGAATAATTATCACATGAAAAGACTCGGGTGATTCTTCATCATAAGTTTCTCGGGTTCCCACGTTTCCTCTTCCATCTTATGGTTTCTCCACAAAACTTTTACCAGACGCATCGTCCAGTTTCTCAGTACTTGTTCTCTCGTATCAAGAATCCTGACGGGCTCTTCACAATAGGATAGATCGGGTTCTAGTTCTAATTCTTCATAGGTGAGTACATGCGTTGGGTCAAGCATGTATTTCCTCAAAAGAGATACGTGGAACACATCGTGAACTTTAGAGAGACTTGGCGGCATTGCCAATCGGTAAGCTACAACCCCAATTCGTTCTAGAATTTCTAAAGGTCCGATGTACCCGGGACTCAATTTACCTTTCTTACCAAAACGTATGACTCCCTTCCATGGAGATACCTTCAGGAAAACATGATCACCGACTTGAAATTCCAAATCCTTCCTTCAATTATCGGCATAGCTCTTCTGCCTACTTTCAGCTGCTTTGATGTGATTTTGGATTACCTTCACCTTTTCCATTGTTTGCTCCACCAGTTCTGGGCCAACAACTTTTCTTTCACCAACGTCATCCCAACAGGTTTGTGTATGACATCTTTTTCCGTATAACGCTTCATATGGTGCCATCTGAATACTCAAATGGAAGCTATTGTTATAGGAAAATTCTACCAGAGTTAAATATTGATCCCAGATACCTTGAAAGTCAAGTGATCAGGATCTCAACATGTCTTCTAAGGTTTGAATAGTTCGTTCTGAGTGTCCATCCGTTTGAGGGTGGTAGGCAGTGCTCAAATGATGTTCAGTATCCAGGGATTTCGAAGACTCTTGCTGAGTTTTGAAGTAAAACAGGGATCACGATCAGAAACAATCGATAGGGGTACTCCATAAAGTCTCACAACTTCATTAATATATAGTCTTGCTAGACGTTCCAGTGGTAGATCTTCTCTTATAGCAAGAAAATGTTTTGACTTGGTAAGACGATCAACAATAACCCATATTGAATCATTCCTTATAGGAGTATTTGGTAGTCCCATGAAAATGTCCATCGTAATATTGTCCCATTTCCACTCTGGTATGGGAATAGGTTGCATGACTCTTCCAGGATGTTGCCTCCCAGCTTTCACTTGTTGACAAACCATACATCTTGACACAAAATCAGCAATCTCCCTCTTCATGTTGTCCCACCAAAAATATTCCTTCAAATCTCTATACATTTTGGTGTTCCCAGGATGTATATAGAAATTGGAACTATGAGCATCATCCAACAATTCCCTTTTTAGATCAGGTAAATCGGGAACACAAATTCTCTTCCCGAATTTCAAAATTCCATCTTTATACACAATGACTCTCAATCTCCCATCTTTCACATTTTTAATCTTCTTTTAAAATTCTTCATAATCAGTCTGAGAACTCTTAATCCTTTCTAGTAAAGATGGTTTGGCAACCATTTGAAAAAGAATTTATGTTTCGCCTTCCCTGGTTATTCTCATGTCCATCTTCACTAGATCCATGAAAATTGGATCCCTTTCAATTCTCATATTGTTCAAAACTCCATGGTCATTTCTGCTCAAATCATCTGCCACCCTGTTTGCCTTCCCCGGGTGGTAGTGTATTGTGCAATCATAATCCTTGATTAATTCAGGCCATCTCCTTTGCCTCATGTTGAGTTCTTTTTAGGAGAAAATATACATCAAACTCTTGTGATTAGTATAAATCTCACATTTTTCACCATAGAGGTAGTGCCTCCATATCATCAAAGAAAATATCACAGCTGCTAACTCGAGATCATCAGTAGGATAGTTTTGTTCATGAATTTTCAACTATCGTGATGCATAGGAAATAACCCTATCATTCTGCATAAGGACACAACCAAGTCCTTTCTTTGATGCATCACTATAAATAACGAACCCATCATTCCCCGATGGTAGAGTCAATATAAGAGCATTGACTAATCTTCTCTTCAGTTCTTCGAAACATTCTTCACACTCTTTTGTCCAAACAAATTTAACCCCTTTACGTGTGAGCTTCGTTTATGGGTTAGCCAATCGGGCAAAATTATGGACGAATCGTCAATAATAACCTGTCAAACCAATAAAACTATGTACCACAGTTATACTCGTAGGTGCGGGCCATTCTTGGATTGCCATTGTCTTAAAAGGATCCACAAAGATTCTATCTTTAGAGACAATATGGCCAAGAAAAGAAATCTCCTGAAGCCAGAATTCACACTTGCTAAACATCCCATATAATTCATGACTTCTCAGAGTCTTCAAGATAATGGGCAAGTGATTTTCATGATCATCGTAGGTTTTGGAGTATACCATGATATAATCAATACATATTACCACAAATTCATAGAGAGAATCCTTGAAATCTCTATTCATTAGATCCATGAATATAGAGGGTGAATTAGTCAATTCAAAAGGCATTACAGTAAACTTGTAATGCCCGTACCTGGATCGAAATGCTGTCTTTGGAATGTCTTCCTTCTTCACACACAACTGATGGTATCCGGATCGAAGGTCAATATTTGAAAATTATTGAGCTCCATGCAGTTGGTCAAATAAATCATCAATGCATGGTAGGGGATACTTGTTCTTTATTGTTATAGAATTGATCTCCCTGTAGTCGATACATAACCTCATAGATCCGTCTTTCTTTTTAACAAAAAGAACAGGGGATCTCCATGGAGAAACACTAGGGAGAATAAATCCCTTATTACTCAATTCCTCTAGTTGTTTCTTTAGTTCAACTAATTCTAAAGTGGCCATTCTATACGGGGTCTTTGATATAGGACTTGATCCAGGAATTAAATCAATAGAAAACTCGACTTCTCGTTCTGGAGGATGTCCAGGTAAATCTTCCGAAAATACATTTACAAATTCTTTCACAACATGTATATACTCTATTTGAACATTCCTTTCCTCACCCACAGTTATTTAATTCTCCTCCTCCCCAATAATTGAATTTAGTTGAGCTACTGGGGGTGGATCTAAATAAGAATTTGGAGGTGACAATTCTTCTCTAAAGATAAGGTGTTCCTTATCATTATCATCAAGAATCGTAACCTCTTTCTTCTTACAATAAATCTTCTCATCATAGTCAGAAAGCCAGTCCATTCTGAGGATTATATCAAACTCAATCATAGGTATGACGATGAGATCAGCAGATAAAGAACATTTATGTGCTCTAATGGGGACTGATTCACAAAACTTTGTTGCAATGATACATCCCATAGGAGTTTTAACTGACAAATCCCTTGTTAAATAAAATTGGACATATCTAATTTTCTTAGCAAACTGTGAAGATATGAAACAATGCTATGATCCAGAATCAAATAATGCATTTTCTAAACTTGAGAAAACCATTAAATTACCTGCCACCACGTCTTTCAGAGCTTCTACCTCAGCAGTAGTGAGTGAATAAGCCTGGCCTTGATCCCTTGGCCTTTTCTGAGGTAAGTTCTCCTGACGCATAGGAAATTCATTTGCATAGTTCCCCATCTCCCTGCAATTGTAGCACTGAACATTGGTAGCTTCCTTCTTCCCTTTGAAATCACGAGCTTGGTGGCCTTTTTCACCACATTTGTAACAGACGCACATTCCCTTCAAGAATGTATCGAGGTGTTTCTTCCCACATTTACCACAGTATGGATATTCAACCTTTCCTTTCTTCGCCTTATTTCCATTCCCAGATTGATCAGCAGGCTTCTTCTTCTCTTTCTTTGCTTTAAAGTCATAAGACTTAGAGAATTCCTTTTCGGTCATGATAGCACATGAGACAATGTCTTCGTACGACAAGAAAGATTGTGAGACTAATGCTCGACGGAGAAATGGTTTTAACCGATCAAAGAAACGATCAATATTAATTCTTGGGTTACATATATAATCACCAGCATACCTTGATAACCTTGTAAAGTTAGCCTCATACTTTGTGACATTCTCATCCTCCATCTGTCTCAGACTCAGAAATTGCCTTTCCATATCTTCTCGATGGTCGCGAGGAAAGTATTTTTCAAAAAACAGATCTTTGAACTCCCTCCATTCTATATTTGATACTTCATCATCTTCCTTCGTATTTTGAATCAATGACCACCATTGATCAGCATCCCCAGTGAGGCGATAAACTGCCATGATAACTTTTTCCCTTTCACTACTCCCCCAAAGCCTGAAATATTTTCTCTAGGAAAAATATCCATTGCTCAACTACTAAGGGATTTTTACTCCCATTGAATGTTGGTGGTTGTTGCCTCATGAATCGATCTAACATTTATCCTCCACGCTATGGATCAGTTTCTCCATACGGGTAAGGTTATTATTCATAACCTGAGTGAGTTGTCCCAGTATGGGGATTAGCTGATCGGAACCAGTTGCATCACCAGCTCCACTATAATTATCTTGAGCAGGAGGGCAATCCCTACATGGAGTGCATGAATTGATACAGTTTCCATTTGTTCCACTAGGCTTCATTTCTAAACAATAGAATAAACTGGATCAGTTTATGAATTAAAATACTTAATCCCATACTTATAAAACACTTAACAGAAATTGAACAATTTATGGATATAATCCATAATCATAAAAATGTTTTCTTTGAGGATGTATATACTCATAAACCCTTCATAATTATTTGGAATGAAAATGAGAGTTATCCTAAGTATATCCCCCGGGAGTGTCGTAACCAAGAGTGCAGCAAGGCCCGTTGTCGTGCACCAGTTCCCGTTCGAGTCTAGCTCAAAGCGTTGTTTTCGGGTTTTACCCCTAGGTACATCTATGCCAGAGCCGCCTCTACCTGATCGTATCCAGACAGGGATGTATTGCTCGGAAAACTCAGAAAATCTCTACAATACCAAAATTCTAGGAAGTTCTTCTATACTAATCCTCAAAGTTCATCTTAGTTCTACATGCTCTAATCAGAGTTTATCTAAATCTAGCTTCCAAGGATTGTACTAAACGTCCTCTGATACCAACTGTAATGCCCCGACCCCAGTTACCTAGAGTCAGTGCATTTTTACATTACATTGGTATGATCACAAGAATGATCAAATCTCGAAAGACCGATTAGTTTAGTAGCCTTGGAATCACTAGATATATTCATAAAGTAATTCATCATAAAGTGGAAAAATACTAAAACCACATAGTCTCCATATTCCACACTCATATCCCCACATACTATCCCTGCAGGTCATTCATAACTTACTTCTTCACATCCTGGGAAAAATAAAACATAGAAAAGGGGTGAGCTCAAATGCCCAGTAAGGATAACAATATAGCGGAATCTTTCAAAAGTTAGCATAAACATTTAAGGCAATGTATAACTAAAACAAAATCCTTTTAAACTTGAACTTCAACATAGTATGGAAAAATTAAAATGAAATAATGCCATTTACTTATTCACATGGATATTCTACTAATCGATTAATCACATGCAATATCAATAACCACTTTCATAATGATGGAATGCATAATGCCAGAATATCATAACCACATAGCCAAGTCCTCGTGCCAAGACTACAAATAAGATTTTTTCAAGGCCTTGTGCCAAGACACTATTTTGTCTCATGAGACCTACCGATGCATCGAGGATCTATAGCGGGCTCCACCCGTCACATATTAAGTCCAATGCATTCCCATATGAAAAGGTTTAAACATAACATAAAAATTCGTATTAAAAATAGCATACGAAATGTCAATAATTTCACCACAAACCATGAATGGTATAAAAATAGAACATCCACAGTCAAACATATCACAATACCTTCAATACAATATAGATGTTTTGTATCATAATAAATAAACTTCAAATAAGCATAAAATCCATCAAAGGATGTTGACATAGATGAAATCAAAACTCTTTTTAGAGAAATATCTCATTCTATTTTGAAATCATTTAAGAGTCATATATTTATAAAACATTTTCTTTGAAAATATTCTTATAAGCTTGTAATGGAATCTTCGACAATTTTATAATGGTAGAAAATAGCCACACCCGCCGTATAAGTTAAACAAAACATTCTTACCTTAATTTTGTCGAAAAGGATGAAAAGCACCTTGTATGGAAAACGACGGAAAGATTCCTTTATAAACCTCTTATAAAAATTCAAACAAGGGTATAAATGACTTGAACCCATATTCTTGTAAATAGTAAAAATGTTTTGGAAAACATTTTTAAGAAACATGGATGTGGATGATAAAGAGATCCCAGTATATTATTACGTATAAACAACCTCGGAAAATGAAGAGATTGTGAAATAACCCTTACCTTGTACTTTTCCTTGGTTGGGGTAGGTTAACCTCCTGTATAATGGTGAAATAATTGTTATTAAATTATACAAGAATCATATATATTAATATGATATCATATATGATCTTTTAACATTGATTTGTTAATAATATCTTAAAATTATCGTCGTTTCGGGTGTTAACTTACTCGTTTTCTTTTATATGTTTTGTTACATAAGCCATGTTTGTTATGGATAGGATGTATCTTATTCATATCCAGAATGATATCATGTCCTTAAAAATCATTTTTAAATCATCAAATGATAATTATACTTGAATGGATATGATGGAGAATGAATCTCATCGTGTTCGTGGAGACGGTAGTCCGTACGTACGCACGAGCGACAATATCATTCTTTTGATATTAAAATAATATATAAATGGATGGTATATCATATATAAAGAATAATTAACATGTTATATTTATTATTTACATGAGTTACACATCATTATTATACCCATCCAGATAATAATATATTGAATAACAATTACACCACGACGTGGAGATGGTAAGCCGTACGTACGCACATATGGTGACATGTTATTCAAAGGGTGGATAGAATACTGAATATGGTTGTACCATATTTATAATAACATCACAGTATATATAAGATACTGGAGTTATTATTTTATAATGGTAATAACAAAGAAATAATAAGTGTAAGAAGAAAGGAACCTGAAAAGGGGTGGTCAAAACATTACCTCTTATTCGGGTTCTTCCTTTTGATTTGATCAAAAGGGCTCCTTTGGTTGGCTTTCTGATCAAACTAAGGCCTCTAGGTTGTAGTGAGGAAATTTGGTAGAGTATTTGGGCAGATTTTGGCTGAACCAAAAGGATTTGAAGGTGTGAAGAAATGAGAAGGAGGAATTCCCTTTTATAAGAGGGGTGAGGGGCACCTTTGGAAAAGATAGAAATATTAATTTATAATAAATTAATATTCGGTTTCTAATGGCTCCAAAGTTGATTATTCAATGTTTAAGGTGGGGATAGGTCGAAAAACATTAAACCAATATAATTTAGACAGGTTTGGGTTACTATATTAACCTTATCTTTTAGTTTTAACTCTTAGTTAATTAGTTTGACATTTACCATGTCACTTTGTATTTTTATAATATATAGTTAATAAACATACTATAAACATACAAGAGACCTCAAAGTGGTCCATTAATGATGAAACTATGATGATATAAGTCTCTTTGACGAACCTTAGATTTTTAGGAATTTAATATCAATTAATAATATAATATTGTTTTTAAAAACTCTTTTATGTCAATTTTGACAATATTCAATAATTAATTTTTGTGAAACTCATAACAGAATTATTACTTCGGCCAAAGTTAATTAAAGAAATCCTAACATGTCATATTAGCATATAAAATTATTTTAATTCATTAAAAGTCTCATATTATATTTATTTGGGAATTTATAATATCATTTTTTTTTAATTTGTCACAATTATGGTAATTACTGCATCATCATTGTGTCATAAATAAATTAAATTATTTAAAGTCTAAAAATTATAAATAAAATATCATTATGTATTAAATCTTATTATATTTCTAATTAATATTTACAATCTAATTTATCTTATGTATAACCCTATATTAAATTTTTTTTAGTAAATAAACATTGATTTTAACTCTTTTAACTTTTTCTTCGAATTAAATAATAATAAATGTCCTAATCTAATCCAAGTGGACCTAAATGATAATATTTTTTTCCTAAGGTTGCTTTTTGTCAAGATACAATTGTCCAATAGAATTAGGACATGTTTTAGGGTGATATTAATATCATTTTTACCCTTAATTACCCTATTTTACTTTTAACAGTGGTAAATAAAAGTAAAAAGTTACTATTCCCCAAAAAATATTTTCATCTCATTGAATCACATTTTACTTCTTGATATTAACCGTGTGTCTTGGATTTTAGAAATTCCATTCATAGAATCGGTAAAATTAAGTTTTATGAAAAATTTAGTTTTTTTTAACTACCACTTAGTAGTTTCACTATTCATCGGAAATTGAAGTTTTTCAGAACAATGCCAAAATTTCACCCTAAGCTATAATTGATATTCCGAATTAAAAAATGATGTCTATTTTACAAAATTCCAAAAATATAAGTTTCATTAAATAATTTTATAATTAATTCCCGCTGTCACAACAAATAGCGTGTTTTTAAGAAACAATGTATATCAAAAGATTGATAATTGTTTATGTCCAATTTCAAAGTGAAATTAATTCTAATGAACACCATTAGATAAAATGGTAAAAATATATTCTAATTATACTTTAAAACCACTCAATAATATAATTTATCACTATAAATTATTTTTATTAAAAAAGTTGTTTTTAAGTATTTTTCACTATTCATAAAAATTGGAAGTTCTCAAAAAATACCAAAAATTCAAATTAGGAAAATTTCGATATTCCGAATCCAAAAATTAAGTCCATTTTGAAATATAAAATATATATATAATTTCAAAAAGTAGGTATTACTATTCATAACGGCTAGTTGGATTGGTTGTGGTGTGTTAGAACTCGATGTTGCGTACAACACACGCTATCGCATTATTCAAAGAGAAGCGTACCGTAGAAGCTTGGGGTGTTACAGTTTATAGGTTTGACCTATTACCACCACCCCAATATGTTTCACGATATTCTTAAGGAGCCTATTAGAAGGGACAAGGCCTCCTACATGCTATGGTGGCCTATGAATCCAATATTCTAGGTATGATATAAGGTGTGATCAATTAATTTTACGCATTAGCTGTAATATTGATAGACACAAGTCCTATAAATTCTTCCATTCAACTTCTCTAGTTCAAGGCATAAAGATCCCAGTTGAGCCATTGGATGGAACCTTTTGTTGGAGACTTCGACATGTTGTTACTCAAAAATTTTCAACCTATACAAATATATTGATATGATTATTGGAGGTTATAGTTTTATACGAGCTCCCATTTTTTTTATTTTTTATTTTTTGGAGAACTTCAAATGAAGTCCTCATAATTTCATATTTGGCATGAACTGGAAATCCATATTTTAATGCCCATATATACTATTTTAGGTAGAGGATGTGGTGTGTTTGTAGTGACGGAATAAGATTTTCCATTCTATGTGGAAATGAAACCTCAGAGGAGTAGTTTGAGCTCATGAATAAGAGGATTTAAGAGATTAATCACAATTTCAATAGCATGACCCTTGGAGTAATGGATTCTTTGGGCTATTAGTTTCCTAAGGATGTGGCGGGGTACAAGGACATCTTTCCCGAGGAAATACTTGGTTTACCTTCCAATTGAGAAATACAATTCTTCATTGAATTCCATCATAGGACAACACTACTATTAGAACTAGAATAATGGATGGCTCTTGTAGATCTTTGATAGTTGAGGGTACAATTTTAGGACTTTCAAAAGAAGGGATTTGTGAGAACCATTTTTCCCCTAGGTAGGCCCCGAATTGTGGACTAAGAAGGTAGATGAGAGCTTGAGGTTTTGTGTGGATTTCCAAAAATTGAATATGTTGACCATTAAGAATATGTATCCAATAAAAAGGATGAAAACACTCATTGATTAATTGATTGGGTTTCAATGGTTTTTAAAAATTGAACTCGAGTCAGGATTTCACCCAGTAAAAGTACATTACCATGATATATCAATGATGGAATCCATATTTATATATGTCCACTATGAGTAATTTTTAATGTTATTCAGCATGATGAGTTCCCCCACAGTGTTCATGGGTCTCATGAACCATATGTTTCATTCTTTCTTAGATTCGTTCATAGTGTTCTTCATAGATGTCATCCTGGTTTATTCAATGTTTGAGGAGGAGAACACGGAACACTTGAAGATGGTCCTGGAAACACTCCAATAGAACTAGATTTACTAGATTCCCATGATGTGATTGTTTTGGATTTGATAGGTCCACAATTGGGGAAACATCGTCTTAGATGATAGAGTATCTCTAGAACCATCGATGGTTGAGTTTGTTCTTACTTTGCAGACACCGAGTAGTGTTACTATAGTGCATAATTTCATTAGGTTGGTAGGGTACTATCATATGTTCGTACAATAATTCTTTACAGTTTCATCACCCTATATGGATTTGAATCAAAAAAGGATAGCCTTCCATGTCGATGGAAAAGTACCAATAGTTCTTTCAAGAGCTGAAATAAAGGATGATGTGTGATCCAATATTGAGATTTCTATAGGTGGTTAACATGTATTCAGTGTTATGTGATATATCAGGGACCATACATTGTTATTTTTTCTTGCAGAGCTAAGGATCTATTTTATATAGTTCATTCCTGGTGAGACAACATGATTATAACTATGAGACCCATGACATTGAGATAGTAGTGGTAATCATCACCTTGATGATGTGGCAATGCTACCTGATGGAATAGTGGATTATCATCTAATCTGACTTTAATATTCTCATGCATATCTTCTCAAAAAATGATCCTAAATTCATATAGAGGAAATGTCTGGAGTCTCTGTAGGAATGTGACATCATGATATTCTATACACCAAAAAAAGTGGAATGTGGCGGCAGATGCTCTTTTCATGAGATCTTGTCCCTAGTTGTTTACTGAGGAATTACTATAGTTATCCTCTTTTTAGGTTTCATTCATGGATAAGGATGGTGCTTAGAATATTTATCCCATGGTTGTTACCCCCAATGCTTTTACATGATGCCAAGAATTATTAGAATAGAGATGATGACCACAAGAGCATACATACTTAGATATCCACCAGACATGCCCCTAATAGATATTCTGTATGTGGGTAGCATGTTGACTTTTTTCAAAGGTCATATATTGGTACTTTTGGGATGTGTGAGGTGTTTTGTGGGATTTTTATACATTATAATTGGTGGTAAATCTGGGTTTGTAAATGATGTATTTGGACTGTCAAAATTATTTTTGGATTTGTAGGTATGATGAATGGAGTTGCAAAGATTCTCTCTCGATGACTCACTTGACAGCAGGGGAAGGGTGATCACCATGTTCCATCTAGTTTATATCAACACCTTGAGGTTCCAGAATGGAAGTCGGATTAGATTTTGAAGGAATTTATGATAGGATTTCCATATATTTTCTAGGGACATGATGCCATCTAGGTGGTCATCGATGAACTCACCAAGTCATCCCACTTCCTAGGCATTCGAGAGAATAGTTCACTAGAGTGGTCAAGATGCCTCTTTGGGAAGGAGACTATCTGACTCCATAGATTTTCCTTAATGGTCATCTTTGATAGTGGTTATTTGTTCATATCATGGTTATGGATGGGATTACAGGAGGAATTTGGGACTCAGTTTCACTTGAGCATGGTGTTTCATACCTAAATGGGTATCCAGATGAAGTGGAGTATTTATGTCTTGGAGGACATGTTACGGATTGGCATGTTGGACATTATCCATATTTCAAAGGATCTGTTTCACTTTTTTGGATTTTTCATATAAAAATAGCTACCATTTCACCATTTTTATGGTACTATCCGAGTCATTGTATGGGTGACCCTATAGGTTACCATTTTATTGGGAAGATCCATTTGAGTTATCAGTCATGGGCCTAGAGTTGGTCTGAGTTACTACTAATGAATGTTCAAATTATCCAAGAGAATATGAAGACTTCATAGAGCCATCATAAGTCTTATATGAACCAATGATGGAGCCCACTAGAGTTCTTGTAAGGAGGTATTGTGTTCTTGAGAGTCTCACCAAAATAAGGATTGAAGATAATTGTCTATAGATGCATGTTATCCATGAGATTCATTAGTCCCTCCCGTATAGTAGTTTTACATAGATATGTGGCATACCACTTTGATCTAACACCATAGATGGACCAATTACACAATTTATTCCACATGTCACAGTTTATAAGGTAAATTCACAACCCGTGACATATTATATACTGAAGTAAGGTGGACCTCAATGATAGAGCTAACATTTCATAACACCCGGTGGAGATCGAGGGTCAGAAGTAGAGGATCCTTCATCGGCTTTTGGTTATCATTGTACATGTTTGGTTGTTTCATAGTAATATACATGAGAAAAACTAATAGTGGGATACTGAGATGTGAGTTTATTACACTCATATTTCTATTTATTTTTTTCTCATTTCATGAAACAATTCCCTAATGTGTGGATAAGTTAATGGCTTAGATTTTCTGTGTATTATTTTTGATTATTATATAGATTATTTTAAACACTAATAAATAAGACGACATGGAATTATGAAGACTATTGTACCTATAATAAATTTTTTAAATATATTAAATATATTAAATATAATGGATTAATTGTTTTCCAAAAATAATAGTACCTTTTATGAAGGGATGTATTAGAAATATTAGGGAACTATTGTGTTCAGATGGAAGATATTAACCTAAGCACACCATAATAATTTTTTTCATGGGATTTTTATGTAAAATTCATCATTGGCATAATTAAATGAAATATATGAAAAATTTTAAATAATTAATTTATTTAGTTGAGTTTTTGATCAAATTCTTATTTCTCCATAGAATGTATGGATATTGGGTTTTCCACAAGGTTACCCACTCAATCCCTAGATGTTATGATAAAGGTTAGAGATATTCTCTTAGAAGATGATGATGGATTGGGATCAAATCATTGATCATAACATCAATAATATTTGATGATCCCATCAATGACAGTGACACAACTATTCTTCGTTAACGGTTTATCTAAACTCCATTTATGATTTTGTATTTTTCTATTTTCCATTCTATTATTACATACCAATATAATGTGAATCATGTCCCTAAAAAGAATTGATTCATTCATCATTGATAGATTTAATTTTATGGAACTATTTAATTATTAATTTACTTATCCCTCCTCATCCATCAATTCTGTGATAATGAATTGAGGCCAAATAAACCATGGACTAGTTTCGTTCCTAACATTTACGGATTATTTATTTATCTATCTATTATTTGCACATTAATCACGGGAGATTTATTTTAGACTATAGTTAGATGAATACCTAATATTTGATCATTGCATGACCATTCTTCTGTGAAATAGATCAATACTAATGTAGAAGTTCATGGCTGATAGCGTGATTAAGGTGTGATGATATTTCCAAGTTATTGGTGGATGATTGGATCATATTTTTCATGTTTCATTTATATTGATTTTGAATCACTATGACAGATGAATTGATGGTTTGACTTCCAAATATATTTCAGTTTTATTTTCAATTGATCGGTGTAGGAAAGGAACAGATGAACCCTAATCTAGAATCTAGGGTGAAGGAATCATCGATGATGATGCACATGAGATCATAGTATAAATCCTAAAGGATTAAAAAAATCCTATGAAACATGACATGTGCTATGGGTTATGCATCTTGTGGGCCCCCCTAGTTGTGGTGATATGGTTTTGGAAAGAGTTAAGGATCACATAGTATATGAACCCTACCATATGATGTGTGATCCCTTTCGTCTGACATGGAGTGTAATTAAGAGATTACATGGACCTAGGTAGAATTACTTTGCCATATGTCATGTCATTTACTTATTCACAGACACTAATTATTGTACCCAAAATGTTACACTAACAAACCCTCAATACATGAACATCGAAATATGAAATAAATAGGAAATTTTGTGTCCATACACACAATGTACTCATAATAAATGTAGTGTATATGTAGACTATATGCCTTGTGAGGCTCTTACACAGGGGAAGGTTGGGGGATAGTTGGAAATTTCAGGTACCACTATTACATGTTATTTACCATCATCAAGAGTTATTGTGGCTCCTATTTTTATTATATTGGACCAGTATTGGTTGACTACATTATCATTGTCTTCTCCATCAGTGCTAATGTGTAGAATTACTACCATATCATGGGATTGTGATCCCTATCGAGGTCGAGTCTCAGATAGAGTTTTGGTTTCCCTATGTGACACTAGAGTGCGATTATCTTCCATCATTTGTTCCCTATGTGGATTTTATGGAATATGTGTGGCCTCCAAGAACAGGGGGTGTATCCACTTTCTAGAAATTCATATCTGTAGGTTTTATGAAATTATTTTCATATGATCCCCAATTTAGAGGGTTGATCTACATCCGTTTCATGGTTTCCCACAAACTGTACAAGGCATAACGCCATATTTGTGTGTCAGATTATTCTAAGATAAGTGATATTTCATTGGTTTGTTCCCAATTTTCTATACTCATTCATCAAGTGTCTTCAATGATAGCATAGTTTGTAGAGTGGATTCTCTCGAAATGAGATTTTATTCAAGAGGAATCGTTTGTTTGGAAGTCGGTTATGATTTACTAGAGCCATGGTGTATTTGAAATGTATATTTGGGTGTTTCTATTTTAAATTGATTATTATATATTATAGCCAGTTTATTGTACTTTGGGCTTCATTTTATTTTTTACATGGTGTCCAAGTTAGTATTTTTTTAATCACCCATGCATGGGATTTTCCTACATGTGTCATGTCTTATGCATAGGAAGACCCATTTCATGGTGTTCTGGGAGGAAACTGGGAGGGTGTAGCATAGCTGGATCTTGTTAGACTTGGTTTTTTCCTGTACATTTCATTTGACTTTAGTACTCAAGCATGGAGTAGTTTGGACTCCTTAAAATTTTGGATTGGGCATTTATTTGAACCATTTTTTCTCTTTTTAGAACGTCTAATATCATAATCTATTGGGAAATCTTAAAAGTACATATGAATTATTTTTTTTGTTTTACATTTCATCATTATGTGGTCTTGGAGATGTGTAAATTTGTACGTGTAATTTTTTCAAATTCATCCCATTTGTGGGATATTAATACTTCGTGTTGGTCTCTAGACCCTATCCTATTGATGGAGGGAATGGGTTTTCATGATTCAGATAGTGGTGGGTCTGGTCATGACATGTTATGTCATGTAATTAAATTCAAGACATATAGGAAATTATGCTATATTTCAATGATTGAAATTCCAAATTCATTGAAGAAAAATAATGGTTCTTTTTAATGAATATGAGGAACTGATAAATCACTGTAATGAGTCTATGTACACATTATTTGAATGTGTTAATGTTTTTTAGAGAACATGTTTGGTCTCAAATAAATTCACGATGATTCAAATAACAAGAAACACATCATGAGATTACATTCACCTCAGTTCAATCCGAATATATCTGTACATGAAGATAAAGATCCACATGATTTGAAATTTGATATTTTGACATCACTCAAGTTACATAAAAGATTAGAAATGATGATATTGAGTTTGTGTAAACTAGGAAGTCCAACTAGGTTGAAATCGAGTCCATGAATAAACTCATTATTGAATATGGAAAAATAATAAGAAGAGACAGATGTGGTTATGTCATTCCTATCTGGAAATCTAAAAATAGTAAAAGGAATATTCTAAGGTAAACTTCCAGAATCATTATTTTTATGTTGAAAGGTTCGACATTCGACCAAAATTCTTCCCATGAAGTTTCATGTGGATGATGATGATGAATATGAAATCCCCATGGGTAAGTCCTATAAATTTGTGAAAGGTAAAAAATTATAATAGATTCTTCATAAAAATGATGAATCTTGTGATCTATAAAAAGAAAATTCAGAAGAATATGAGGTTGAAGAAGTGGGGATCTGTATGGAACACAGAGAAACTACTATGGTGGAAACTGTAGGAAACACTCTGATATGGGATGAATGTGAAAATGATGAAGGATATGTTAGATTAATTGATTATCTATATGAATAATTATAATCTTATATTGAGGATATTGAATTTTGGAGAGCCAAAACAATGAAATATAACAGATTTTTTCATAATGAAAAACTCAATATACAGTAATAGAAAGAATAGAATTCTGAGCTAATGGAAGAAATTTAAAAGATTAAGTATTCAATGATAAATAAATCATAAAATACTATTGATTAAAATACAAAATATAAAAATAATAAAACAGATATTGATGGATTGACTAACACATAAAAAGGTCACGTGAAATGAATATAAGAAGATGAATATTTAGTTGTAAAAACTCAATGAAAATGAGAAGATCTAGAGTGAATCTTGAATACCAGCATAAAATTAGGGTATAATATAACTCAAGCAATATAAAAGAACAATATAAAGCATATAGGTCCATAAAAAACAAACAACGGTCATTTCCAACTAAAAATTCAGGTATGGGGTATGATTAAAATTTAATTTTATAATGATTGATGTCAAACCGCAAGCGAACAAGATGTGGTTATAGTTCAATTTGAGTATGAAATAGAATTATAAGATTTAGATATCCTAGGTGATGAACAGTAGTGAACCCATGATGTATAGGAATAAAACATATATTTGGTGTTATATTGGTGGAAATATGGGACATTCCCAAAAGGTATGTTCCATATACAAAGGGTATTGAAGGGGAGAAGAACAAAAAATGTGACTGCATATTATTCAATATCATAGGAATGAGATGCTCACTATTTCTAGTTTGAAATATTTTAATGCCTTCCAAGATATTTCTCTTCAACCATATAGGGTAATATGGTAAATCAGACCCAAAGTGGTCATAAGCAGTTGCTCAAAGTATCATAAAATGTGCCCAAAACTCAAAATATATTTGTAGCACAAATTGATAATGTTCATTCATCATACTATAATAATGATCCAACATATCCATCCAAAACATATAAGAGTTCAAGGATATGTATCAAAAATAAAAAAGTTGAGAAGGCAGTGGTTGTAGAGAGAATTATATTGTGATGGTGTATAGATCATTTATATTGGATGAACCTCCCATATGAAGGTAAATAATGAACTTGTTTTAGGTATAAAATATGATAATTAATGTGCAGTCAAAATAGGAAATGATGATAGCCTAAATAATATTTTCTCGGGGAAAATAAAATTTGGGGAAAATGTTATGTTACATACTTATGTCTTGGTTGTCTATGGTCAAAGTCACAACTTTCTCAATGTTAGTGAATTGTGTGACTCAAATCATACTATATGATTTACAAATATTATTTGAATCTTAATGGGAAAATATGATATTTTTGTTTTACATGGTAATAAAATGCAGGGGAATATCGCTTTTGTATATGGATAACAGGATTTTCTATTATTATCTAAATAAGAGGAAAACATGATGTGGCATAATCAACATATCCATATATGAAAAATATACCTAAAATATCAGGCCAAATTTTACCTATCTCAAGATCCCCCCAAGACATAATGTGATCGGTCACACAAGTTTGATTCTTTTTAAAAATGGATGATTATTCCAATCACATAAAAGGAAAAACAACAAAATAAAACAAAATTAATTTATTTAGTGAATGAAGTCACCTATAGACCTGTATCACCAAGATCCATTGATGGGATATGGTATTATCTTATTTTCTATTATGATTTTAGTATTATATCGTTGATATTTTTCATTTCCCATAAGTTTGACATGTTCTGTTATATAAAACAATACCATAGGTACGTTGAAAGGATTATTGGTTAAAAGATTATAATGTTTCATGATTTTAATGATAAAAAATTCATAACCATCCAATTGGTGGATTATCAAGAGAAACATATGATAATACATTATGTTTACACGGTGATAAATTCTCAATGAATATTTTTTAAGAGGAAAAATCATTTCATAAAATACATTGGCAAATAAATTCTTATTGAAAATTACCTACACAATAAATTCTGGAAGGAACCAATTTTGACATCGGTCTACAGATCCATTAAATATTTTTTGTTACTGAAAAAATAAATAACTTCCTACAAGTTGTGATATATAAATAATACCATATTGAAATAATTTAAACTCCATGTAATTAAGTGTGTCATTCTCAATAAAGATAATCATAGAAAGCTTGAGTCTTGTTGAGATAAGGGTATGTTTCATGGATACTCATGAATAATAAAATAATATAAATTCATTAAAAAAGTCTACAAAAGGTGGTTGAAAGAAATTATTCCACTATATTATTTACTAGAAATAATATTAACAACACAAACAATAACCAAATGATAGTGTTTAAGAGGTGAGAAACATAGGGGGTGTATAATTGGAAAATGTAGATTGTAAATAATATACTAATGGTTAATAAGATGAATTAAAATTTTTATACATATAGAATCCAAATATCTGAGATTAATTTGATTGAGAAAATTACATCTCTAATATAGATGAACTATTTCAAACATGAAGAAAGAATTCTTTATGGAAAGATCAATTTCTATATCTGGTATAGCCTAAAGGATTTTAATAATTTGATGGGGTCGAAAATTTTCTTAATGATATTAATGAGGAGATTAACAAAATTAGAATAATCACACTTGGGAGAATTTTATGTTATTAGAAGATTATATTGTCATTGAGGATAAATGGGTCTTCAAGAACAAACAAAATACAGATGGATTGATAATTTGAAATAATGAATTGCTACTGTATATGGGATGCTCCCTAATTTGAGGGATTTTATATTGATGAGACAATTACACAAGTTGATAGTCTATATAATATTCACCTATTCATGTACATAATTGTACAATGAATGACCAATGTTTTCTAGAGGGAAGTTTATTATGAATTTCCAATGGGGTTATAGAAGTAGATTTATGTATTGAGTAGTCATATTGTTTTCTTATTCCTAGTGATTGAAATATTGTTATTTAGAGGAAGATGAAAATATATGGGTTGCTAAAATCGCCGATAGCATTCCATTCATTACTTGAATAATTTTTTAAGAAGATTGATTTTTAGTGTGGTGGAGTTGATTACAATCCGGATTTCATTATTGATAGAAATCAAAAGACGGTGATGTCAGTGTATTTCAAAAAAATAATATTTAGTGTATCAAATGAAGCACATTGAAAATAGTTCACATAATTTAGGAAATGATAGATTGAAATATCAATAATTAGTGAACTAGCATTTTCCCTTGGTTAATAGGTGACACATGGAATGAAAAAACACTAATTTATCAGTTTAAATATGTCATGAAGGTTATGAAGAAATTTGGATTGGATTATTCCAATGAAATGAAAACACTTGTGCAAATCCAGATGAAACAGTCATGAGATTATGAAGTAAGATATGTTAATCTCACATAATATTGGAAGATCATTTTCATTTTGATGTACATTATAATGACATGAGGTGATATTATTTTTCTGACGTTCCAAGAATATTAGTATGAAATTTATCCCAAATAAATCAATTTACATTCTGTAAAAATAATACTTTTGTATATCAAGGGTATGGTGGATTTTAGGTTTTAGTATAATGAAAAATCTCCATAAGGGTGATTGGGATATACAGATACACATTGGGTTGGTTCAGTAGATGACAAAAACTCAAATATGGGTAGTGAAATCTATTTTGGAATATTTTGTAGTTCCTAGCAATGTAAGAAAAATTATTTCATTTATTTGAGCACCAAATAGGTTGAATATATTAGATTTGAAGAAATTTCATTGATTAGAATCCATTGTGAACATTCAAGGGCTAAAAATCTCAACAAAAATCAAGTCAAACACTAAGGGATGAATCACATTGTAATCATGTATCACTTTATCTTGGATAAGGAGGATCATGGTCTTGTGAAGTTAGATTATTTTCCTACAGAACAATAGGTTACAAATATTCATATAATGGCCTTACCCAAAAAATCATTTTAATGTCATCAACTATAACTTTTAGTTCAGTTTACTCGCAAGACATGAATAATTTCATAAATAGGATTCCCTCTCCCATAGGTATATATTATTATCTCTTATATTATAATATGTCTTCTTTAAAATGTTTCGTCGATAAATGAGTGGCCTGAGGTTTCATTATAATATAGGGAGAACATATTTTGATCAACACAGGAGGTGAAACAGGTAGAAGAGTATCCATGTAGGGGGTAATTAAATCTTATGATGGTTAATATGATAAGATAATTGGTATATATTATAAAAAATGGTGTTTTTTTAATGGTGTTTCCTATTTCTTAAATGAATTAATTCATCAATTAAATTTCTATGCTACTCTTTTTATAACATCGGTCTTGGATCTTCTGGTCTAAGAATGTGTGTTGATTAAATGTTTGACCACTATCTGAAATCTAAATCAGTGTATTTCGATATAATATTGAGGAATATTTAAATAGGAATCAATAGGTGTGTATTTTTCATGAAACCCAAAAATGTATATTTTTTTATGAAAATACCGTAAAGTAACATTTTAGTATTTTTTCTTGGTTTTTATTATTTAAAAAGTAGGTTGACAATGTTAACTGTAGTGTTCTAGTATGATTACGTACTAAGTATTTTCATAAAGACTCAAGATATAGGTATATACACATTGGAAGTGGTACAAAAAATTACGTATTCATAATAGTGTCATTTACCAGTGTTCTGAAAAAAAAAATTATGTTCTTAAATTTTATATAAGGACCGAGTTTCACGAAAAAAATGATTTCCATTTTTTCTGTGAGTAAATATATGAAAGGCATGAAATTCAAGAATTTTTTGTTATTCAAGAGTTTTCATTTTAATGAAGGTATTTATTTTCAAGAAACAATGGTTGAAAAATATTTTGGAGGTAAAAATTACATTCCAAAATTTATTTTATTACAAGAAGTTTTAAGAATGGAAATATTCAATTAATTTTTTCAAATACATAGAGTTTCACAAAAATAACTAGATTTTCTCTTAAAAAAATTATGAGGATGGAAATTTTACAAAAGGGGGGACACATCTATAAATAATCATTAACCAGCCCCACTCCCCCCTCATTTTAATACATAAATCATTAATAAACATATATAAGCCTGGAATTATAAAATATATTTGTTGGAGGCTTTTTCACGACTTAAGGTTTTCATAAGTCCATAATTATAATGATGTTTTTTTGAAATTTATGAGCATCATGAATTTTTTCAATTTTA
Source organism: Viscum album (assembly GCA_963277665.1). NCBI lineage: Eukaryota > Viridiplantae > Streptophyta > Magnoliopsida > Santalales > Viscaceae > Viscum > Viscum album. The sequence goes on along the minus strand of OY728143.1, from coordinate 917,580,607 downwards.
GAAGGTTTCTAGTTTCATGAAATTTATTATTTTCTAAATAGTAGAATGTTGCCTATAGAATTAATTAGTTCCATTAATGTTCAAAATGGGTTTTTCTGTAATTAAATATTATTTAAGAAAGAAGGATTTTAAAGTTATTCTATTATAAGGTGGTATTCATCATATGTATTTTATTGTAACTTAATGATTCCTCAAATGAGGGGTAAAACTTATTGACTTATTTGAAAAAAAACAGAATCATCTGAAAGAGTAGTGAGAGCACTTTAATTAATTAGGCGGTGATATTTAAAATTGGGATTAGTTTTAAACCATGAGGTATTTTGAGTCCTCTACAGAATTTCTATATATTATTGTTTTTTATTTTATTTGTTATATAGTCTCATTTCATTTTTTAGGATCCTTTTATGTAGCCCATTATGGGTGAACGAGTTAAAATTGTTGTGTCTCGTGCATGCTTTCATTTCAACTCATACATTACTCTGACAAATTGAGAGAAGACTATATAATTAAATTATAAAAAATTTAAAAGAAGGTTAATCCATTTTAATCTGTCATACCATGATTCACCCCTACCCCACCCCCTCCTTGGGTATTAGGCTATTAGGGTATTTATCCTTTTTGGGATTATAATCTCAAAGAATCGAGTTATAGAAAAAATATAACATTCCTTATTCCCAACGTATTTTATCACACATTAACTTCTTATAAAACAACCATACATATCATAATAATGAATTTCATAATCTTATTCATCTATTTAACCCTTTTATATGCATTACATATACTAAATTTCTATGCATATGTTATTTCATTATACATTATTTTCTCAAAAACGGGTTTATTATTTTAATAGTCTTTCACTTGATTGGTATTGTTAATGTTGATCATTTATATTTGATACTAAATTCATAAATCCTATGTTAATAATGGTAATATAATTTTATCAAATTTTTATTTATAATTTTCCCCTTTCATTAAATTTGCGTTTTAATTGTAGCTCATGACGCCGAAGATAAAAACAAACTTGTTTCGCCAATTTTAAAGAATGTGGATGTTGTATTATTAACATGGTTGGATATTAATAGTATAGATTCTAAAAAATATATAAAAAATTAATAACTTATTATTACATTTAATTAATATTATTTAACTTTTCTAAGTCATTAAATATGTGAGCATCACATGGTCACTCATGTAGGTGGTAAACCAACCATAACATAAGTGTTTTTTAATGATAGAATGAGTAAGAAATTGATATTACATAATGTTTATACGATATTCATGTAATAGTATAAATGTAATATATATGATATATCTCCATAAAACTCATTATTAGAACCATTAATTATTTGTAGTGATGAAAAATATAACACATAGTTCATTGAAGAGGTAGTCTACATGTTTGCATGAATAACGAACCCATTACTAAATGAATGGATTATGTAAACGTATATAAAAATTTCTAATTTAAGAATTTTAATAATTTTTAAAAATAATTTTTGTTTATTGATTTTAATTTTATATCTATTAATTTAATGAGGTTAATAAAAATAAGACATGTCGTTCATTGAGGTGGTAGTCTGCACACATAGATGATTAACAATCTCATTTGTCAACAAATGGAGTTAATGGAGTTAATTGAAAAGGGTGATCATTTAATAAAATTTAAATTGATATAAAAAATTAACTATCCATCGACGCCATCCTTGATACAACCCATAATATTTGTTGATGAAAAAATAAAATGAATCATATAATGAATGTAGTAGTCCTCATGTACAAACGATTAGTATAATTTTTTTCTAAGAGGATGCCACAAAAAGATTAAATATTTTATTTTACCTTAATAAAATTAAATTAGAGTATATATATAATATTTAATTAATTATCTTATCAATTTTTTAGTATAATGGGATGGGTAAAATTATAAATAATTACTAAAAGTACAGTAATACTCACATCATGAACATTCATTTTCCTTAGAAATATTCTATAAAATGTAGTGATTAATCTTTCTAAGGGTGGGAAAAGAAATTTCTAGATAGATAGGGTTCTATGATGATTACATGTCATGTTTTACTCGATTTAATTTGGTGTCATTTTTTTGTAAAGATTTGTTGTAAGTGGCTCCATTAATAAGAAAATTAAATTGTTGTTTTGGAAGTATCAATCATTATAATATTAATTAATTAAACTATTCATAATTGAATACTCATATATTTCAAAAATATGGATTTTGGGACATTATAAAGTTTTAAATCATCATATAAACTCATTTTTTTGAGACATATAGGAGTGATTTATTATCTTTTTCTATTACTTTTCAATTTACCCAATTGTACACATACATATGAAACATTTATTTTCACCCACATTAATTAAATAAAAATTTAACTATTGATATTGAAATTGAATCCTTTTTGAGTATTATAGTACTAGATATGATACTAATTTTATTAACTAAAATTACTACGATTATATATATTTAATTTTAAAAATAAATGATCATAATTCCAAAAAAAGGTTATCAGATTGTCTTGTTTGAATGATTAAAATTTATGTGTGAGATAAAATTATTAATCTCAATAAAATTATTGAAAAATATTGATTTATTATAAATATAAAAGAATTATATTATATTAAAGTTATTACATAAAATAATTTTTCCAAAATAATATTCAATTAAACGAAAATTTAAAAAATAGTCTTCTTTATTAGAATAAAATTTTACATTAATTATAAAAATTTCAAGATTGGGTTTTATACATTCAAATAATATTTTAAATATCATAATTTTTATTCTGAAATTCCATAGTTTATCACAATAACTTTTTTACTATTATCTCGTTAAAATATTTTTATAATGTCATTAATATAATAATTTTCCAAAACAACTTTTTTTGGACTAAAACCCAATATTTTACAAAAATAATCAAATAATAATATACATGTTTTGATAATATTTATTAAAACCTAAATTTAATTTTAACTAATAGACTTTATAAAAATAATATTTTTAACATTTAATGGAAAATAAAAAATTTAAATATAAACTTTCTTCATTTAAAAATTTAATTTCTAATAATTTACTATATTTAATATTATTTCATAAAAATTTTATAGTTTTAATAATTTTAACATTTTAAATCTTATATAGATATATTATATGATTTCATATTGATATTGTAAATATCATTAATTTAAATTACTAATGTATCACGACCTTCAATTTGGAGTGTGTAAATAAAGCTATCAGATTAAATATTAATTAAAGTAAAATTATTTGTTGTGAAATCATAAAATGTTTCATGTTAGGTTAATATCATTCACATTCCAAGGAATGTATAATCCACTTACTGAATATAATGTATAGTTATTTAAACTGAAACCACCAGTCTTTAAGGATTCTTCATTTCACTTGATGGTGAATATCATCATCACCACTTCTCATGATGTCATAACATTAGATAATAATTGCTTCATCAAATTTTTCTGTTATTACCAAAAAGGAACCAGATCCGTAGTATACATGTTTCCCTTCATCCGTAGTTATTTTAATAACCTCTCTATGTATGAAATCATTTATGAAAAAGATGATCATCCATTTTTTCAATAGTAAATGCATATATGATCTGAAAGTAGATTTTTTTTCTTCAATATTATATTTCATCAATATAGTATACTGTAACATTTTCTTCGAAAATCTTGGTTAATATTCATATATTTTCATTCCACATTTCAATAAACATGAAATATTTTATCAAATGATTCGTAATAAATTCAAATACTTCCAAAATTTCTTTGGTTACATTAATAACTACTTTTTTATTTTTTTCATCCTTATTATAATAATTTAAAACTCCACTACACTTATGGTACATCCAATCACATCCTATCTCACAATATATTTATCATTATTAAACACTATAGGGGAAGGTATAATTTTTTATATAATTCAATCTCTTAGTTATAAGACATTTTTCCTAGTAATTTAATTACTACCCTAGAATTTGAACACTCGGTAATTAATTTTATCCCCCATTTTTAAAAAACAACTTATGCATGTAAATGAAATAAATAAAACCTATAACTTCTTGCATAAGAGTTACCATCTTACATAAGAATGATAATTTTATACCTATTTGAAACACAATAAAATTCAATGTTGAGGGGTGTCTCCCAAATTCCTTCAAGAGAGTTGTAATGGATAAACATGCATGTTTGGCCTCAATGTATCAACCCTGTATTTTGGAATTTATTTGGTCAAAATGATAGTCAATTAGTCTTTGTTATTATTAAATTATATATTCTATCATAATTTTACACTCTTCTGATGAGGAATTCAAACCTAATATTATTGTTCTTAGTTCATGAGTGGTGTAATGGATATTATAATAGATTTATAGAACATTAATTGTCCCATGATACTATTATGGCCTTTTAGCCATCACCCTCAAATACTTATTTTCTTCTTTCTCACATGTCAAATAGGGGAAAACAATAGTATAAATCACCTTTTGCACCTCACTGGTACTCAAAATAACAACATTTTCTTCTTATAGAATCATCTTACACTGATTCCTCCCAATTGAAGTATTATTTAGGATGTAAATCCTTTATCACTAGAATATCCTAACTAGTATGAATCAACATAACTCAACATATTCAATAGTAATCCTCTTTTATAAATCCTTGCATAAATTATTATCTATTTTATATATTTACGTGCCACTTTAGTATTTGTAATATGGGATTTCTTCTGGCCATCTTAATACCCAACACATATGAACAAGGGATATACTATATTAGGTAATGATGTATTGTCACAAAGTAGGTTTCAGATTAATTTTCCAAAATCACTAGGTTTTACAAATTCTCCTTCAATGTCCTTGAATAGTTCCACTTTATATTTTTTATGTGTGGATAGTATCTTATTGTACATCATACTAAACCTTTTCAACAATTCCCATTCATACTTCCCTTAGGGTAGAAAAAAAAAACTTTTCTTTTTTTAATCACTCGTAACCCCAAGAAGTATATCATATCTTCCAATACAGACATATCAAAATGGAACCATATATATATATATATAAATGTTGATAAGAACTCTCTTTGTCAATTGAAAAAAAATTCAGTCAACATATATAATTGAAATGGTAGACCATCTGTTCTTTTATGTGATGTATAAATTTATGTCCCAAATTACATTTTTTATTTAAATATATTCCAAAATAGTTTTAAAACATTTAGTACAAGTCCATGAGTTCCTAATTTAACCCATATAAAACATCATTAAATTTTGAATTCATTGATCAATAACATTCAAATAAAATTATTTAGGTTACTCTGTATACATATATTTTTATATATCCATATTATATATAGTAAATTTTTTAACCATTTAATACATTCTATACTTTCTCCATACTAAAATATCAATGGTAGTTATTATATCACCTATTCTGGAAAATTAATTTTATTGATCTTCAAAATTAAACCCTCCAACATTCGAATACCTTTTCCAAAAAATAAGGTCATATTCCATTTAACGTATCCCTTACCCAACTTATTTCTAAAAATAAACTTGGTTATATTATCATTTTTGTAATTTAGTCTCAAGGACTGATATTAAATGATTTTATTTTCTATTCATGTATTTTAATTATTTATAGATCTAACATATTATTCATGATTTATATTCTCATCTACTGAATATGAATCAATTAATGAGATGATTTTTTTTAATTATAAATCTTCAACCTCCCCCACATTTATATTAGAGAACTCCAATCATAAATTATGCTTTCTACTTCCCCGTGTTTCTTCAATTTTTGGTTCCATTATATTTAATTTTAAGTAGTATATTCCTCATCACTTATTGAGTTTGATTAAATATCATCTATAATTTTCTCAATATCATCTTTTTATCCACCATGTTTCCATGAATTCGGCTCCTTCTCCCCCAAAAAATTCTCAGTGTTCATTTAACCAAGAAATAATAATATTTGGTTTATGTTCAATAAGTTTCACATCAGGACAGTTTCCTAATTTTTTAATCAATTATTTATTGATTTGTATCTATTTAATTAAATAAATATTAATGAAAGATACCTTCATCATTTTTTCATCAACATTTCCCAGATAAGTTTCTTTAATATTTATTATGAAATTTCTACAAAAAACCTCTGAAATATGTCTCATTTTTATTCTTATCAAATCAAATATCAAATATTACCATGTTTTTTTGGAACTTATTAAAAATAGTTCCAAATTTTTATAGTTTTATTAACTACCCCTCTGGTAGAATTTTTACTTCTAAAACACAACTAGAATTGATATACCCATTTCATTAATACTTATATTCATTCTCTCAGCAAAATTATTTGAATAAAGATTATAAAGTTCACTATATTGGTTCTTGAACCCATAATTACAAAAGTAAAATTAAAAAAAATCTGGTTAAATCATTTCCATTATCCTCCCATATATTCTTGATATAAACTCTATATTTTTCTCTATATTAACTTCTAAAATTCTTAATAAACTCAACTTCTATGACATGGTTTTCATAAGAAATAATATATTAATTCTTTGATATTCATCCATTAATGTAATAAAATATATGTAGCCAATATGATATTTTTATCTCATAGGTAAATATTAATCGATGTGTAAAATCACAAATGGTCTATTTCATTGTATCTCTACTCTTTTATCCGTCCCTTAAACTATCACCAAATTTTTAAAAGTTCTATAAATTAGATCTCTATCTCAGATCAACTAGGATAAATTTCTAACAACATTTTCCTTAGATATTTTTTAAAAACACTTTTAGTCATTGTGATCATGTATTATATTCTATAGATTATTCTTTTACATAACACAGATATAGGAGTAATAACATTGATCCCCAAACTAAAAAATATGCCTAACTATTTTTCATCTTTGGATAAATTTTCTTTATTTAATTATTCTAGTGATGAAATTTTTTATTTTGAAAATTAATCATTTACATCATTACATGTCTAACTATCACTAGATAAATTATATTTGAACCCACTAATAAATAATATATCTTATATTGTTAACCTGCGAGGAATAATTTTATCTTAACCAATACATTTTATTTTCAAAGATCTCTCATTAAAAAAAGATTCAATAAAAAAACTATGTTCCTAAAAAAATTAATGATATTGAAATCTACAATATTTTGTGATGAGAGGCCACTATCATGTATCTATGTATTTATACATTTTCATTATTTTAGAGTCACCTTAATAATAAGTTACTTATTATAATTGTCTCTTCTCAGAGTCTTGTATTCTCAATCATATTATAGTTTTTATTCTAGTAGCATGCTCATGTATTCTTATAAAGAATCAACATTATGGTTATATAATTTAATGATATTTTTATGTAAATCAAAACATCTATTTATAGGTACCATGGATAACCTTCTATACATTCTATTTTTTTCAAGCTTCTTTCATCTATTCTTTGGATACACTCAAATTTGGTTCTTATTGAGTTCCATTGTAGAAACACTATAAAAAATCATATATACGATTTATCCCAATAAACTATATAGAAATATAAATTTACATTAAACCCATTTATCCCGTAAAATTATATTGTATTCCAATAATTATCATCATTCTACCATTGTATATTTTAGCCTCGAGTAGATTTTCTCTAAGGGATTCTTTCCATTTTCAGTTTCTCTCAACCATCCCTGATTTAGAGGATATCTTTTTTCTGTTTTTCTAAATCTATTTTTTCCATTATATACATTTAGAAAGTATATTATTTGTTGAAACATAATTATTTTTTTAGTCTATTTCCAATATTGTTTTTACCTAAGAATTTACGTTGCATTTCTTAGTACCCTGAAATGATAAAACCTCTATTTAATCATATTTTTCATAATCATATTACATTTTTCGAATGATATTATCAGCCTTATGATACATTCACTATGTCATGTTATCTTCTTTAACCATATAATACGTTTTATTTTAAAATTATTTCATCATTAAACATTTTCTGTATGTTTTACACCAAGAATAATTTTTTCTGTAAAATGACCATTTTCATTACTATAGAATTAATTATTAGATAAATTCATCTTAATATATTATTTCATTATTGGTTTTACATCCATATTTTTTTTATTTCACTAGATTCATACCTTAAGATTGGATTTTATATTGTGATTTGTATAGGTATCATCTCATTCTTATTTAGAACATTAGTTTTATTCATTCTTTTTGACATTTTCCATGTTGTTTTTATATTTCAAAACATAGCCTTCATTAACATCACTACTTGAATAAAAACATTCATCTTTATTTTTATTCAACATTTTCCTATTATTTATTCATTTAATTTTTATTTTAACTTTACAAGACTTATTTTATGCTTTGTAAACTCTTCCTCTTACAATTATATGATTCTTATCTTCATCCTTATCATATATATACACAACCTTTTTCTCTTTGGAAAATCTGCAACAATGACACTAATCCCTCAAAACATGAATCACTTGAGTGGGATTTTTAAATTATAATTACCATATCCCTTTTTATATTTAAGGATATATAAAAAACAATTATTTTCTAATTCTCATCAATTTCATTATATTTTTTTAGAGCACATTAGTGAGATTTTTTAGTTATTTTGAAATGAGTATTATGTAACGCATTGGGGTAATGATTCTACATTTAACATATAGTTGATATCTTTAGATCAAACCATTAAAGAAACCCCTTTATAAACATCATAAAAAAAACCCTCTATATTTTATCCAAATACCATGATGTGTCTGCATTTCTCAATAACCCAATTAAAATTTTCATATACAATATCATATTATTCCATTCTAAAATCTTCAAAATTTCTCACCATATTAATAATTTCCTTTTATGATTTAGTCTCTCAATTAAAACATGTTCCCCTACATGTCATACATTTCCTTATCATTCAAGAGTCCCAAAAAATTATGATAGTTTTTATTATATAAAAATAATAGGGTTCCATTTATGGATCTCATATCTACTTCCATATTCAATTATTCTATAATGTTCTTAGGTTAATCTATCCTAATAAGTGGTAATCCCACTATCCAACTATCTCTTACCTCTAAATATGGTGATAAAAAAATATTGAGGCATCTAATTATTCTATACATGGAATATTTTTCCATCCAATATTAATGAACTTCCGGTAGTACATATAATTAATGTTCTATATTATTTTATATTAATAGAGTAATATCTTAGAAGGAATTTTTATTTCATTGATTGAAGAGACCAGGTGATTGGTGTACCATTAAGTGTATTGGTAAATCTATGGACCAGGTTTTATAATTTTTCATTGAAAGCACATGTGACTAATTAACGTTATGAAGCACTATTAATTATTTTCCCTCTTGTAATCATATGAAATAAATAGCTAATTGAAATTCATAAATAAATTTTATAAAGGGTTTGGGATCAATGTGAGGGAATACTACTTACTATATTCGGTTTCTTAATAAAACACATATTTATTTAAATAATTATAAAATTTTAGTTATTACACGTTGAGTTTAATTCACATACAATGGTTTTCAGGTATCATCCTCATTCCATGGAAGGTATTTTCCACTTTATAAATAAAATGATTCATTTTTATACTAGAACCACCAATATTCAAGTATTTTTATCACTAACTATCCTAGATACCCTAGTTTGTTGAAACCTGGTGTAAGAACCCAATTTTTCTATGATGTATGGATGCTTTAAATTACAGTATAATTATTACTTTTGGATATATTATTTATTATTAATAACGTAATGTATATCTCATGTGGTTTCTAAGCATTGTTTGGAGCTCAAAACCCTAGTATGTGTAAAAATAATTGCTCCATGGTTAATAATAATCACACCTCCCAACCCACACGATATCTCTTAAATCTACGTGGCATTTTAGAGGTTTGTGTAGGGCCCATAGATTTACCATACTGTGTCCTTAGATCCAAAATATTGTTTTTTTTTCTAAAATTACTAGTAGATGAGAATGTATTGGTTGTAACCTAGTTTCTCACCATTTGAAGCCTAATCATGTTGCTTCCCTATAATGGACAATCCTAGCACATGGTTGGCATAGGGTTTGTCCAATTGTGTGTCCAAACCAAGAAACCAATAAATTTTGGGTAAAATGAAATATTTTCCTAAGAAATTATTTCAACTCAATCCATCCTCCACTATTTTATTTCCATTGTACAGCCACCTATTTTATTCTCCATTGATGTTCTTACGCTCTTAAATCTAGGTTCATGGATAAAACTATAATACATACTATTTTTTGATATTTGTTCATCTATTTGGATGTTCATCTGCATCTACCATATTCATCATAAACATTTTTCATTTTCCCCTCTTAGCGATGCTATTTTGATATAGGCTCATATACCCTATTTTGAGGGATCTGATTCCTTCATTCATTTTATACTAATGCAATCCAAACTAAAGGATGATAGAATATTAGGAGAGTGCTACAAGCATAAATTTTGTTTCCAATGACTCGTCCCTTAAATTATCATCAATTAAAAATTCATTTATTTTTTGTGCTTGTCAGTTTCACTAGAAATTCCCAATTAAATTTATAATCCATTATTATAGTTTTCTAGATAGTATTCTAGATCCCTACATATACATGATTGTAATGTCTTCTCCAGATATAACCTAACATTAAACCACCCCATATAGGATGATTTTTCATTTATGGTTAGGTAACCCCTGTTGGGTATATCTACGGAACCGTTTTGGTGCATTGGACTTAACCTTGATAAGTTAAGTTATTTAAATTAATTAATTAATATTTATTTATATAATTCTTATATATATATATATATTAATTTACTGATATCAATTTTCCTTATTAATTTTTTTAATGGAATGGTAACTATTTGGATGTCTTTATCCCTCCAAATCATTATTTCAAAAGGTAAATAAACGTAATAGGGGATTATGTAATTAAAGTGAAAAATGGTAGCTTGTCCAAATATACAATTTCACATTACAGAATTTTGATTGATTGAAGATACATAATTAACAAAATAAATGAGTATTTCAAGGAATAAATTAAATAATGATATATTTATAAGGTTCCTATTTCATGTAGAATTCAAAATATTTATAGGATTGGTAATACCTGATCTAGACTTGGATTCCTACGGGAATTCCTTGAGCAGTCAGAGGATGTCACTCTGATTCGAGGGAACTATTGAAAATGTAGATAACAAAATAGGAACATTTTCATTGTATTCTAGTGGATACCAGATGAAAGAACACTCATTATTGGGTGTATAAAAAGATATTTAATCCCACTAAGGGTATAGTATAGTGATAGTCAAAATTCATATCCTATTATTAGTTTCATAATCTAGAGATCACTTATGTAAAATAAATAATTCAAATTAAAATAATGTAAAGACTTGAAAGAAATGAAATTTTTCTTTTTTGAAATTAATATGAGATGGCATTGATTTTATATGTGTTTTGTTTTCCCATTTCTTGTTTCAATCATAGTTTTAAGAAAAATATATTTTCATATTTTTTTCTTGAATTAATTATGATAATGGAGTAACACATGTTTCTATTTTTCACGTCTAATATAAATATATTAATTTATAGGAATCTAAATAGAGCATCTTTGAATTATAAAATAAATACCAAATCTAGTATTTAATTTCCCCAAATATTCAACTTAGTCCATATTTCTTCCCCTGTGTGTTTAATAATCACCAAATCACAATATTACATGACTTTTTTTTAAATATAAACCAATTGGAATAGTCAATAAAATAAATGAAGAAAGAAATAATAAATATTTAAAAAATAAAAAAATATGTAAGACTAAAATAAAATTAAAGAAAATTTAATTAATATTTAAAAATTAATTCAATTGAATCCCATTAAATTTAATGGAAATGACTTTTTTTATTGAATAATTTGAAACTCAGTCATCAAAAATTGGAATCACCCATACTTTCTCACAATCACAATGGATTCTACCCCTTCATGTATGAAAGGTTCATTGGAAAACTGTATCTAAGAGACATAGTAATAATTAAAGAAAATATTGGACTGATGAATAAGGAAACATAGGAGGCAGTGTCTATTGGGGGCCTTCTTGGTAGTGGGATCATTCTATTCCCATCATGGTTCTCCCTTCCACTTTTTTCTCTATACAACTTTGAAAATAATATGTAACTCTTTATATATGTGAGGATGGAGTGACTGAACCTCCCTCTTCCATCAAGTCCCACCAAGACTTGGTGTATCAAAATAATAAAACCCCCAAGTCCCTCCTTTGAATGATGAAACCACGTAGGAAATTATGATTGGGTGAATGCATGCTTAGAAGAGATAGTTTTCTCTTACAGTGTTTAATAATGGCATACAACGGTTCTCTCTTGGGTGAATGATGGGTATGTGAACACATGCGAGGATGAAGATGATGGAGTCAAGTTACGGTGGATAATGGTGTTGGAAGCAGTAGATTTCGATCTTGATGGAGGTGGAGGTTTAGATCAGATGTGGCATCATTCATAAATTGGGGGTCCTCGAGGAACATCAATGAGGGTCAACGACCTATGGTGTATGTGGAAGTATAGACCTAGTGATGGTGAGAATCTCAATCAGAGGTGGATTGGATGCTTCCACTTCCCCCTACCTTCAAATATGATGGAGGAGCTCAAATTGAGCTTCACAAAGTTCTTATGTGTTTTTTAATGTTGATTGAATCCTCATAGGGGTGTTTATGGTGTTTTCATGGTGAAGTAGTGGGCCGTTGGTGACACCATGTGGCGAAGCTGTGGTGGAGATATTGTGAAGTGGTTTTGCATGCATCTGATGAAGGAATAGGGATGAGGCACCTCAAAATTGGGTGTATAAAGAAAGGATTTATAGTGATTTTAGGGGTTTTGTACTAAGGTGGGAGGAGTTATGGAGTGACGGCAAGGCACCGAAGTGGTGGCAGGCAGTGCAGTGTTGCGGCATGCGATGGCGCATGGTGGAGATGTGGTAGAGCTCATTTCCAACAAAAAAATAAGGATTCAAGTTTCTCTACCATATAATGTTGGAAGCATTAGCTAGCATCAATATGCCTTCTATAGGGATTTGGTCCCTCAGACCACATTCACACATATCCCTTGGGACTTCACCACACCCACAATGTCCTTCGTCCCCACCATATTATCTACAGGGTTCACCACAAGTGGTCCACTTGTGTATTGGAGTAATTAACCATACATCACTTATCTATGCTAGACTCCCCATTGGACAAACTTAATTAGCTATCCCTTTGCGCCGACTAGCTAACATGGTGGTTCATTTTTAGGGTGATAGCAATATGACCTATTTTTTACACAAAAAACACAAAAAGTGTTAGAACATAATGATCCCTTCATTTATTAAACAAAGATCATCAATTTAAAATTACAAAATGCACCAATATTTTAATATTTTACCATTATTTTCATTCAATAATTCAAATTATACCTATTTTTAATAAAAAATTTGAAATAATGGATTTTAACATTGAAAAAAATGATCGAAATTGTTTTAAAAATAAATATATTTTTTGTCTTTCAAATACCCACAACACATATAAAATACTTGTACTTAATCAAAAAATCTCAACAAAGAATTAAATAGAGAATACATTTATATAAATAATCAAATTTCAATGTAATAAAATAATATGATTATGAATTTTAAACCAAAAATTCGAAATTCACATAAAACATCAATTCAATTTCGCAGTTTTTAATGAAATAATAAATTCATGCATTTTAATTCTCCCATCTTAAAAATTATGGAATATATATTCTCATGAATTCAATTTCCTCATTTCAGAGTTATTATAGATGCCAAATCATGATTTATCTTACAATTGAATCTTTTCACTCATCTATCCTAATTAAATTTTTTTGGATTTATGGTCATATAATGAGAACGTTCTTTATATACACAATCTTGTAAATGAACAATCTTATCCACATTGTAAATGTAAGAGGAATATAAAATAATGTGGTCTTGGTAATTCTAGTTCAAATGTCTCTAAAGAAAAAGTATTTTAGGCATTGATATTTTAAAATTATATTTCAAAGAGGAGGTTAGTCTTTATAATCATAATTCATGATATTAAAAAAGCTTGTCAGGAATTTATACCATTTGAATTATAAAAATTCTAAATTTCCCAAAATCTCAAATTCAATATCATTGAAAATATTAATCATAATGAATGATTTTTTCTTCCCATTGATTATTTATAAATTTTTTAAACATTATGTTTTCTTTTTCAAACTACATTTTCATTTTTCACGAATTTTCATGAATTATAAAAAACCTCACATCCAACTCATAATCACATGTGACGAAAAACATTGTTATAACAATAGTTATTTAGAGTTTTCTAAAATTACCACCCATTTTTTTATTTTGATTGTTCTTTTTATCATAATTTTAAAAAAAATCCTGAGGGAAAAAATGTATACTAAATGAATAAAAATATTTCATAACATCCAAATAGAACCCCAATACTTTTCACATAAATTTTATTTTAAGCCATCCAACATGACTCACTTAACCCTCACAATTTCATTACTAAAATATCATGAAATTAATAATAGGAGGGTATGAATGGATTAAAAATGTCTTGAAGAATTTATTATTCCACTAATGTACATTCGTGGTATCTATAAGATAAATAAATATTGAAATAAATGAGGTATTTTAAGGGTATGTGGTTTATTAGAAGATTACACAATCAATTCAGCTGTTGTTTTTTCATAGAAAATGATTTGATAGTTTAAAATTCATGTTCAATCTGTGACATGTATTAGGATAAATCATGATATTCAATCATGAATTAATAGGAATTAAATATTCTAAAATCTCCTCATGATTGCACATATGATTGTGCATAACCAATAAAAGAATTATTAAAAATAAAATCAATTCAAAATAATTTTTTTTGCATTCAAATAATGACTAATGGTTTGGAAATTTAATTACATGAAACAATTAATTCCCTTAAATCGTGATTCCTCAATTCAATATCAATGGTTCTCATTAATAATGAATTTCTCCATTTTTTTGAATAAATTTAATTAACATTGAAATTCAAAACATGGCATCATAGGATTATTAAGATACTCATGTCTCCATGATTATATTAGTAATCCATGATTCACACACATGCTTGAAATTTCAAATTTAATGTTCCAAACATGCTAAGAACAATTATAATTTTAAGAGATAATAAGAATAGTGAACTTCTATTCGAAATTAATCATCAGTTCCCTTTGGTTTTCCTTGGTGTCTATTTCTATGGTGGTTGATGAAAATTAAAGCAACATAGACCAGTGTAAGAACCATTCCATTAAATCCTTATGGGGTGATGTTAGAGTTGACTAAATCCTAAATCCTATGAAAATTGTAGAATTTAGGTTTATTCCTCGAACTGCCTTTGGCTAATTTCCTTGTCTTAACTTCACCACATGAGAAGAAATTTTTATATTGGTTGGATGAGTTTTAGATCTTCCACTGGTTCTTGAGTTGAACATGCATAGAATATTCTCACACATTCCTTTTTATAGTTAATGGGATTCCTCCCTCTTCATTCTTGATTTGAGTGGAACTAAAAGGACAGAAATTTGAAACAATAAAATGTTCTTCCCACTAAAAATTATGCTTTACTAGAATTAAAATAACTATAACATGGAAGATAATAACGTCGTCACAAGGTTTAAAGGTCTTTTGTTGAATGCGTTTTTCAGGTTCCACCATGGTTGTTTCTTTGTAAATTTGTCAATTTTCTAAATATTTTCATCTAGATTCTTCCAACTCTTATAACAAAATTGTTATCTCTTTTATATCACTCACCAAATATATATATAAACCTTGTTATGGTCCCAGTACTCTTGTTTCTTTAATTCTAATGGTAAATGATAGCATTTTCTATAAATCACGTGGTAGGGGCTCATAACTCTAGGTGTCTAGTATGATGTATGTTATTATTATAAAGTGTTCTCAAGCCTTTGTCTCCAATCATTTCGGAATGGATTGAATTTTTCTCAAAAATACCATAAATATCTTAATTAGTTTCTATATCATGGAAATTTTTATGGGGATGATAAGTTATAGATGTTTTGTGTTGCACCGTATATGTTTTCATCTTTTCCTTTATTCTTATGTTACATAAATGTATCCATTGGTAAATGATGATTTCACTTTTCATTCCAAACCTATAAAAAATTTGTACATGAAACAATAACACAAAACATTTGCATCATCACTCATGGTAGCTTTAGCATCCAAAAAATTTGGAGACACAATCAACATAAATTAAAATAATTGATTTCCCAAAATACACAGGAAATGTTCTCATAAAATTAATGCACCGAAAATAAATGATTATAAAAATTTATGACTGGTTGTTGGGTAATCTCTTGTCTCTTTGATATGTTTCCTAAAAATTGACAAATTTAACATTTTTTACAATAATCATGATAACTGTTAAACCAATTAAGCGAATAGATTCCAAATTCCAAATAATTTGTATCTATTCTTTGAGGTCTAATATATCCTGCATAAGAAATTGTATGATAAAAATTAAAAATTGATTTTATTTCACTTATCAGAAAGAATCTTCTTATGAATTCTTCATTAAATATTTTCTAGAGAAACAAATCCTCTCAAATATAAAATATAGATTCATATTTGACTTTAGGAATTTTATAGGAGTTAATGGAATAAGGTACTTGAGTTGTTTCCAAATAATTAAATATGTCAGTATACCATGGTACTATACATTCAATGTTGTAGATCAGCTCTTCATGAATGGGATTATTGAGACGAATCAGCTCAAGAATTTCAATTTCAGTAGTATGGGTATCTTAATGAGGTGATTTTCCACTTTCTTTATAGATCCCTTTTTTCATTAATATATAGATTAAACTCATCCAAGAGTTTTATCCATCTCACTAGTCTTTCTTTGGAATTATCCTTCTTTGTCATGTACCTAAGCACTACATGATAAAAAAATACAACAAATTTAGTTCCATTTAAATCGTATATGAATTTGTCTAATAAAAAGTCAAAAACCATAAACTCATTTTCCGTTATTTCTCAACTAATATGAGTTCCATCCATAGTTCATGAACCATAAGTTATGAATTGGGGTTTCTTTAAATTATTTTTGAATGAAATGCTCTTGGTTGTTGGTATCATGCATCCTAAATCCAGAAAAATGGATGTTCCTGATTTGGTGGTTTCATTATTGGGGCGGGGAATTATCTTTTTTGGCTCAAAAAATGCCTTCCTGCAATTATTATTAAATATTTAATCATCTATTATTATAAATATTGAATGTGATTGAGAAATATTGTATAAATACTTAATGAATCTTCTATAAAATCATAAATTTCCAAGAAATGTTTTCATGTATCTCACATAAGTGAGGTATAAAAAATAATTGATCAATTTGATTTTAGACTTATCCACCTCAATTTCCTTTTGTGAAATGATATTTCCTATAACAATTCCATTTTCCATCATGAGGTGATATTTTCCAAAGTTTAAATCCAAATTTCCCTATATAAATGTTTTAAAAACATTCTAAATTTTCCCTATGACATGATTAAAGGACTTTCCAAAAATAGTAAGGTCATCAATAAATACCTCTAAGTAGTTCACATTTTTATTAGAGGAAATTATTACTATACATATGTTGAATATAACTAGGTAATTTTCCAACTGAATGGAATCCTCTTGTAAAAAGGTCCTAAAAGAAAAAGTGAAGGTTTCCTTCTCTTGGTCTTCTATATCAATTGGGACCTAAAAATAACCATAAAATCCATCCCAAAAGCAGTAATGTATCATTTTTACTGAAAATTCTATCATTTGATCAATAATGGTATTAGAAAAGGATCTTTTCTAGTGACATGGTTCTACCTTTTATAATCAATCCATACCCTCTTACTATTCAGGACTTTCATGGGAATTAATTAATTATTATAATTTTCCACAATGGTCAATCCTATTTTCTTTGAAACCATGTGCAGGGGATTGACCCATTTCGAGTCTAAAATTTGGTAAATTATGTGGATACCAATAATTTTCAATTTCTTTTCTCACAGCCTTTATGATGGTGGGGTTATGTCTTTTCTAGGGCTCCTAATCTGATCGAGAGTGTGCTTCTAAAAAGATACTATGGGAATAGACCTATGGTTCGATTCAGGTTAGATCTCCTTGGATATATCATGTAGCATATAAATTTCTTTTTATAGGGTCTATAAGTGATTTATCTCATTCCATGGATAGATTATTCTCAATGATCACTATAAATATTTTTCCATTCAATAAAAACCCATGATTTAAATAACATGGGAGAGGTTTTAATTCATATCTCATGGGGGTTTTTTGGAGCATAAAGAATTAAAATTCATTTTTAAAAATATGTAGTTTCCTTGAGAAATGGAACTTGTCAGTTTATTCATTGAAGTTATCATTGAATTCATAAGTAATTTCTTTTTGAGGTAAAAACATAGCATTTTCATATTTTTAGGAACTCTCACATATATTTTTACTTTTAATAAAAAACTAATCTCTTACAACTAAGAATTATTAAAGAGTACCTAACTCGTCAATATGATCAATAAATTTTTCATTGAAAATTTAAAATAGTAAATGATTGTTTAAAGGGATAATTTTGGAGTCAAGTACATTGATGTTCAGATTTCTGTCTCCTAGCACCATGGTCAGGGTTCTTCATACACACCGATGATATTTTTCATGTTTCGAAGAATTATATTCTCAAAATAATGGGTGAATTCCCTAGAGATTTTTATTCCTCCTAGGTGAGTACATAAATGTCTGCTTGAAAAATTAATCCTTCAACTAATACCATCACATCTCCCATTACATCAGCTAGAAAAATATTTGATCAGTTTTTTGGTAGGAAAAATACTCTTTTGGGCTTTAGTTCACCAGTTTTAAAATATGATAACACATATTTATACATGAAATCAGTGGGGGACCAAGATCACATGAAGAATCAATAAAATTTATAGATCCCATAGTGTATATAATAGAAAAATCCCATTGATATTAATATTTTTTTTGGGAAATAGTGGTGTGATCATGGCTGAAGCACTCCTTCAAAGCCTCATTATTTTGTCACCTTAAATATTCTTTCAATTTTTTCATATTTGATTGAAAAAAATTTATATTTTGGGATTTGGAGGATTTATTTTAAAAAATTAACGTTTATTTCAACATTCTGGATGGTTTCCCAGATGTCTCTTTGATTTTTTTATAATTATTCATTTGATAGTTGAGTTAATGTTGAAGGGAATAGTTCATGTTCTTCTATTTTATCCCTTTATTTCCATTGAAATTTTGTTTCTAGTTTATTTTTTTATTGGAAGTTTTTGTCTTCTATCTTTTCATTATAATCATCAATCTTACTTGGTTTAGGAGGTCGATGCTCTTTTCCACTTCGAGACTCTATTGTATTGACATTCCCTTTCCAATCTTGGATTATTTGGGCTAGTATTGTCTTGTTGTCTTGGTTATAATATTCAATTGTTTTTTTACCTAGTTGGAAAAATATTTAACATTTTATTTTTTCCCATCAACATTTAACAATAGATTTTTTTCTTAGTTAATGTTTCATTGGTCGATATTTTCTAAAAAATCGTTCATTGGAATGGAGGTTGTTGAAAGTTTTATTTTTTTAAAAGGGTTTCATATAAGATTTTTTAATTGTGTTGATTTTTTAAAGTGTGTTTAAATTGGTGGTTGATTTAGATAAGGGGGCATGTCTTGGTTTTTTTGACCTCATAACCCCTTTTGGGTTTACCCCAATATCCACTGTTAATTCTATAAAAATTTCATGTATTGTAATGGAGATAAAAACTCTTTGTACACTCTATCTCAACACATTTTTCAGTGTAATGATTCGGTGATGAACAAAATTAACATACCTATGGTGGAATGGTTTCTTATTTCCCTATTTTACATCCATCTATCTCACTAGGCTTTTAAATATTTCTATTTTATTTTCAATGAGAGATGATGAGTCAAAATTTCTCACCTTAGGAATACCTTTAGTATTAGTGCTTCTTGTTACAAATAGTTTTGAATTATAAACTATAATCTAAAAGGTATTCAATGTTTCTGTTGGTTTTTTTCCATCAAACATTCCCCATAGTATGCATACAAAATGTTCTAATTATTTTCTAGAAATAGAAGGTTGAAGAAGACCAAGAATTGGTTCTCTTAAACTATTTGATGTGAATAGATTCCTCCAATATTCTAGAATCATTCCTAGTACTCATAAGGATTCTTTCTAGTTTCTTGTCCTATGATATATATCATCCTTCAAATTTCTATGCTTCGGGAGGTTGGGAAGAAATTTTGAATAAAACATTGTTGGATTTCATCCAAGACATAGATCTATATGGTTTGTAATCTATACATCCACTCTTTAGATTGTCCCTTGTGTTTAATGGATAATTCATTCAATTTGACATTCTCCTCAACTACTTCTATTGGTTAGAAATATGAACAAAAAAATATAAATTATTTAACATGTTAGTTATGGTATTAATCTATAAGTATATGTAATATAGATAGATCAAGAATCATGTTAAGACATAGTGAAATAATATTTATTTGAAGGAAAGGTCAACTATTTTTTTTGTTAGAAAATTGTGGGGAACAAAGGTCCTTTAAGGTTTGTTGTGGGTTGATTTCTAGGATGGGTGGTTCTAAACGAACACATGATTATTAAAATCTAATTTTGTTAAATTTATTTTTAGGATTACAACTCATAATACTAGTTAACCTATTTCTCTCTATCTCCAGGTCAAAATCAATTATTTCTTCAGTAGACAACTTATTCATGAAAATTTCAATGTTTAGATTTAAACTTTCTCTAAGGAAGTAGTTCTTTTTTAGAATTCACAACTATAATCGGCTGTGGAAAACAAAATTTAATTCCCCAAATGATATAGTATCATTGTATCCAAATTTTTTCTCCCGATAGTAGTTTTTTAATATAGTTTTCACTTTTGTAGAAAAAATTAAAACACATAACAATATTTTAAATACAATAAAGAAAGAAAATTTTTATTTTGTGAAATTCAGATGAGAGTGAAGTGATTAGATTTAGGTACGGTTTTCTTTTTTGTGATGTTATCATGGTTCTATGAAAAATTAATCTATTGGTATTTTAATAAAATAATTGTGTGAATAGAGTAATAATTTTTTCTATTTCTCATGTATGATTCAAATTTATCATAGTGTGGGAATCCAAATGAACCATACTTTAAATATTCTGGCTATAAAAAATCTATTATTTAAATTCCATTAATATTCATTGATTATATTTTCCTTCCCTCACTTGTTCAGTAATCAATAAATCACTCATTTAAAATATTTCATTGAAGATCATCAAATTAGAATAATTAATTAAATAAATAAATCAAAGGGGGATTATATTTTTAAATCAAATATATTAATATTTTACATTAAAATAGAATACATTCACCATTAATTTAAATTAATAAATTTATTAAATTGAAAACCATTAAAGATAAAAAAAATAATTATTTTTATTGAGTAATTGGAAACTCAAACATCACAAAATGGGGTCATCATTCCCTTCAATTATTGAAAATGGATTATACCCCTTCATGAAAGAAGGGGTTATTGAAGAGGAGTAACAATGGTAATTTGTAAAAATTAATCAAAATAAAGGAATGTCGTACAATGAAAAAAGGAAGGTAATGTGTGTAGGGGCCCTTCTTGGTAGTGGCCTCCTTGTTTTCTCACTGTGGGCCTCTCTTCCTATGGGTGGTTGACACATTTTTTAGAGGGGGACTTCATATTTATAGAGGTGATAAGGGATCACATTTGCCTCATTATGCCATCAAAGAACCTTGATATTCGAGGGTTAAATCGTTTTCAAAAACTATGACCTGGTTGTGATTAAAGAAGTCCTGTGGAATTGATCTACATGGGGAAAACAGATCAAGTTCATGGATATCGAGTGGTGGAAAACGACTCATATTGGGATTTATAGTGACAGACATCATATCTCTTTGGGTGAAATTATGGGTTGTGAAGGTGAGATTGTTCTATGGTGAAGAAAGAGAGAATATATATTTCGGGGTGATTTCTGCATTAGAGTTCTAGATGAGTGTACATTGAGGTGGAACTCAGTGGTGGATACATGCATGCTGTAGTGGTCCTCCATTGGCATCAGTGGTGGTTGACGACATGTGTTATAAATATCAGTGGAGAACCAGTAATGGAGAGCCTATCGGGTAGTGGCGAACTGACGGCTTTCTCTTCCTCTAGCCTTCGAAGTATCTAGAGGATGTTGAGAATATCTTTATAGGGTTCTTCTATAGTGAATAATGGTTACCGGAGGTTGATCATGTGATGGTGGTGGTTTCTTGGTGGGGAACTGGGAAGTTAGTGATGCTGAGTAGTGATGTTGTGGTGTAGGCATGGTGAAGTGGAAATGTTTTTATGTGGTGAAGGAAGGTGGTGGAGGAGCCTCAATAGAGGGAGAGGCAATAAGGGAAATCTAGAAACATCAAGGGTGTTGGATGATGGTAGAGGGAGGTTTAGAGTGAATTCAGGTGAACAGAGTGGTGGTAGGGGTGATGTGTAATGACACCTGGGGATTCCACTATAGTGATCATATCCAATATTGATTAGGGGATATGGCTGGCTCTCCCTAATAAATATAGATGTATGAGCCACCCATCAGATTCCTATGGTGGTGATGATCTCCCACATACCAGTTGGACACACATCCCTTGGTTGTGCAGCACAACCACCAGTCTTTTTCCACTAACATATTAATCATGGGAATCACTATCTTCATCCCACTCGTACATTGGTGTGATTCCCCATGCTTCAGTCGGTAGTGTGGGCCTTCTCCACAGTCCACAATAGTCAGCTTTCCATTCGGGATGGCTAGATGAGTTGGTAGTTTGGTGATAGAGGTTTGGCTAGTTTGGACTATTTTTTACTTAAATAACACTAAAAGAGTTATAAAATAATTATCCCTTTATGAATTAAATAATGATCACAAAATTTGAACTTCACAAACTCATCCTTATTTTAATATTTTAACACTATTTTCATTATTTAAGGAAAAGTGCCCTTATTTTAAATAATTTTTTTTGTAATAATTGGTTTATCACTGGAAACATCAAAATTGATTGAAATTTGATTAAAAATGAAAATAATTTTTGATATTCACCTAACATGATGTCCTGAGATCCCATGACTATATTTTTTAATAATAATATACCTCATATTCACTCCTTGGATCCATCATGATGTCTTCATTCACATAGTAACAGGGATTCACACCATTTTTTTAGGTCATTCATAGCCCATGTTTATTTTGGATGAGGTCCCTAGACTCGGATAAAATCATTTTCTGTGACAATCCATGGGAGTCTCCCCTTGGATTTCTCTCAGATCCCTATTTATAGACTGTACTAGATACTTCTAGGAGTTAGATGACCCATTATTTCAATGATTCCTTGGTCATACATCTGATCATCATTCATACGTATTATGATCTTTTACAGTTTTTTTGACACAACATAGATATATAAATGTAAAATTAATAAAATAATAATTAAATCATCTATTATTTAGAGACATTTCCAATTTAGGTTGAAGTGGGAATGAGTAATTAACTCATAATTTCTTCACAGTTAAATATATATTCACTAATCAATTTATAATCACAGAAAATATTTGTATAGGCATTATTTTTGGTGTCTTACGATGATATATCTCACACACTCTATGTGCTGCCATTGGTAATCAGGAAGATTATATGTATACATGTATTCATAATTGTAGGCCTCCCACTATCGACACCAGAATTAATTCCTTTCATTAGGGTGGATCATGGAATATGATGAACACGCTTCCAAATCAAATACTTGATAGTTTTGTTTCTATTCAGTATATCATATATTGAATTTATTTCCTACTACCATGTATACCTATTTTCCAGTATTTTAGAGACCTAAAATGACATTATCGTTTTTTATATGATATAGTTTCTATATTTTTATTATAAAATAATTCTTTGTTGTTTACTTTTATTAAAAAAAATTATCCTTCATTATATTTATTTAGTTATTTATTTTCCATTTCTCTATTTTGATCCAATCTAACATTAGATAATAGATTCTCTATAGACAAACCCAAGGCCATTGCTTCTAGTTATAAACCTATGGAGTGTGAGGAGGAATGCTTGAGTCCATGTGTCCCACAAGCTTGGGGAACCAATGAGTGGAACAAATGATAGTATGTTACAAAGTGGTATTATAGTAGTTCTTCATTTATTTTGTCTTACTATTTTTTAATATATATAGGATATTAAAAAACCATTGTAATTAGGTTAAAAGATATTCCTGGTAGTATCAAACCCATGTTCAGGGTAAATACCGAGTTTCCTATTGATGAGATAGTGTTGTTTTTCATTTCACTTATTATAGTTGATATACTATCATTATTGGGTGATGGACATTAATTATGGTATTTGATATGATATAAGGATATTTAACATGGCCTATTATAGAAAAGAGCATTGTTAAAACCATCATTATACGCACTTGGAATTCATATGTCATGCATATACTGTGACATATTGGTGCAATAAACTGCCTTCATTTTCTAAGATTCCTTGGATTTTCGATTGAGATATGGTTTTTATATATTCTTATTATGCTAAAATCTTCATCATGGTATGTAAATTTTTTATTTAATGTGTCAAAATCAATTTAAATATTGTTTCCCAGTATAGGTTGATGGTGAAATCGGAAATATATAATATCTACCCATGTCCTCATGGTATCCCTAGGTACATGAGTATATATTTGGTTACAATTGAGTGACTACTAATTTCAATATATGATGTGTATGGGACCTTGTGAATTTGAAATTATGATTTATCAAGTAAAGTAATTATATATTATCTGTTACATTATGATAAAAATGTAACATTGAAAATAGATGGGTTTGATTTTGGTTATATTGTGTATGGGCCTTTATTAAGTAGGAATGATGATCCATTTAATCAAAACATGATATATGAATATAATAAAATTAAAATTGTAAATAAAAATATTGACTTATAAAATAAATTTTTTCTAGTAAATGAAATGGTAAAGTGTCACTAACCCATCATTAAATGAATACTCTATAAATAAAATTTCAATTCCTATAAATACCTAGGACTTCTACATAAGTATTTTAGGTAATACATTGTCTTGGGAGCCATATTTCTTATGATATAATTCTTCTAGAAATTCTATCTACATTCAAATACATAATTATGGTGTGTTCATGGAATTTACAAATCAATGACACCATGAAATCCTCATGTCATGCCCCAGGAGGGTGGTGATGACAGTGCTACATAGATTGTGGGCCCGGAGATACTATTCATACCGGCTGTAGTGAAATTTGATGCACCACCTACTATACTCAAACTAAGAAATTATAATCATATTAGTGAGGGATTTATCTATTTGTGCAGTCCATGAAGGGTTCTCCATGACCTACACCTACAATGGTTAATCGATCTTATGAGTTCCAGAAGGGTCATCATCCCACATTTTTGACCGATGATGTTCCCTAGGCCGATGAGTCTTAATAAGAGGTTATTGTTTATATGTACATGTATCTAAATATACCACTAGATATGAGGGTAAATATTTCAAATTATATGGTTCATGATTCTTCCAAGAGATTGTGGTATGTGATTACACTTGATGGTCATCATTAGGGCATGTCCTGGGAAGACTTCCAGATATCCTTCTACGATTACTTATTCTCCTAAAAAATGAGAGCTGGTCGAACCAAGAAGTTTATTCATGTGAAGAATATTTTTATATAAATTATTTAATATTTAGTTCAATTTATAAAGTATAAATTATTTTTCTCCCCTTATAATCGGTGATGAGTTTTCATGAGTGACGTGGTTTTAAGGATGGGCCCATGTATGCCATCCAAAAGTAGGTGATTGTTTTTCACTTATCTAATTTTTTAAGATCTAAAATAAGGCTCTTATAACTAAGTGTATACAATGATAATTTTATATTACCATGAATGGAAGATTAGTTATAATATAGGGAAATAGTTCCCCTTATTACCAAAAATGTAGAAATGATGTTTTTTGTTAGAGTAGTGGCTTACTATGTATTCACACTAGAAAATATGTTATATTTCATCAGTATGGACGGATTGGGAATCTAAATCCCTTATGTGATAAAGGCACTCATGATCATTGTGTTTAAATCTATATTTATATTCATCATAGTATCTTCTGGACAATTCGATATTCTTATAGTGTAAGATTATCAACACCATCTCAACCTTCACTGGTAGGATCAATTATGTCATGTCATGTAGGGAGTTAGAATAACACTGGCAGGATAGTCCAAGAGGTAGGTTGTGGTTGTGGTATCTAGACTTCTAATTATCATTTCTAGAAGAGGGAACATTATTATGATATTCCATATATAGCACAATGTCATGGATTAGACTAGTTTCATTCTTTATAGAAGAACTTAAGGATCAAAGAGAAGGTTCTTCTATGGTATGAGTTAATTTTCTAATATCATCCACTATTTTATCTACATTATTTGATATAAGTGATTCTCATTCATTTATATCGTTATCAACTATGGAATGTATCAGGATGGAAATTCAGTAATTCTACTGTTTGGTTTCCCTAGACACCCAATTGGGAGTGCAGTCATAGGTTATACACTAATTCATGGAATTTGCACTTGTGGTAGGAAGTTATAACTTCTTATGGGACCTCTTCGTAGACAAGAAGATATGTTTTGATTCAATCCTTAGAATTCATTTTCTAGTTCAATATCACATCAATGTGTACTGATATAATAATATGGTAACATTCACATCAAAAATGTGTGGAATTTATCTCTACATGGGTGAGTGGAATGTCTAGGCTAGTAGAGATAGACCAGAGAATAATGGTATAGGTGGAGTGACTTCCGTTATTTTTATTATTTATCTGTTGGATATGGTAATTCCTATGATATATTTTCGTCCCATTGTAGGTCATTTCTGTCAATTTTTCCCGATTATTTTCTAGATTGCATGTTGAGGGAGTGGTAGTGTTTATAATTTATATTTTTACTGGAAAAATTTAGTATATATTCTTTCATACTAGTTGTCACACTCTGAGCTCCATGATCTCAAGATACATATAATGTATTTAGAATTAATGGTTTTTATTTAAATTATCTCTTTTTCTAGGGGTTCACCTATTCCTTTTTCTAATATGGATGAAGAGAACCTATGAGTGGATTACTAATGGTTGATCTAGCTTAAGGTTACGAAACATAATACACTACCTTAAATAATGATCTCTTAGAAAATATCAGAGGAGATTGAATGATCTTTATGATCAACCTAATATCAGACGATCAAGAGGTTTGAGTCAATCATTCAAATATACTATGTATGGATTTCTGAATCTCATACGGTTTATCTGAGTATCACATTATTTTTTCAGTCTTACAAATGCACCCTCCATTTTCATGGCTTTAATGAATAAGGGTTTTCACCCTTTCTTGGATTTCAATTTAATGGACTTTTTTGACGACATCTTGGTTTTTTTTCATACTCATAATAACCATGATAAAAATATTGAGTTCTTTTTAAATACACTAAGTTATAATTATATTTATTTTAGACTGTCTATGATCCACTTATAGATTAAAAAATTTCAATTATAAGTCCCGTTATCTAAGAATATATTGTATGTTCTGACCTAGAGAAGATGACTTTTATGGTTTCCAGGGGTCATCCCAATAACATGATTACTATATAGATTTTCTTATGGCTATATTGAAATTAATGTAATTTCATATATGAATTCTAACACCTTGATACACCATTTTTAGGTCTCAAAATGAAGGGTTTGAATTTATTATGGTTATAGGAATGTGAGTAATCCTTCTAATATCTAAAAAGAAGTCTTATCTCTGCACTAATTTGGATTCATCCATTACCTATTAGAGTCTACACAATTTTGTATGGTGTTTCACGAATCTGACTTGGTGTTGTAATAATGTTCTAGGGTATAATTATCAGTTACTGATCCCTACTATTGATACCAAACTAGTGTAATTAAATGATCCATTACCTCGAGATGGTAGTTGTTTTCCATTCCTTATACAGATGAAGACACATTCTGATTGGATATAATATTAAAGTATATATGGACTAGAATGGACTCATATATATATTTACATAGAATTAAATTAATCCCAGATAGTAAATATGGGTTGAATAACTAAAATATTTGTATTTTGGTATTTCATATATTCTTAGAATGGGGAATAACGTATCTAATTCACTGTGAATAGAAATTGATATCCTTCTTTAATATACCACATCTATAGTTTCATTATAGTCATGTGATGTATTTTTGTAATGTCTTAAAATTTACCTCTTCATGCCCAGATACGGTAAAGGGAAGACATTATTCGGGTCCTTATGTATTGGTTCATTGAGCGTGTAATTCTGGTGAGGGAGCACATCGGGATTTGTCATTTGGTGGATACAACATCCTAGGTAAACATGGTAATATTTGGATTTCTATATATATGAGAGTGTAATTTATGTGACATTCATACCCTTATTATTTGGTTGTTCATAAAGGACTCTCTCAGATATATCAGGATATGTTTCACTAGTATTAATGGCATGAGATAAAACATTAGATACTAGGTTATATCATTTTGTGTTATAACTGTCAGTTGGTGATGGTGGAGCACTAGAGAATGTTGGATTGTAACATCCATTAACAGTCCCAGAATTTAAATGGGTGGATGTTTTAATTAATATAGTCTTATTACCTAGTTCACCTAGATGTGTGGATGTGGTTTGGTTAGTTTTAGATCTAATGACTAATGTATCCCACTTCTTTCATACTGAGAATACTTTCTCAGACTTTGAGTTGTGAAGAATATATCTCCATGAGATCATGTAATGACACAAGTATTTATAGAATAATACTTTTTCCTATTTAATAATATTTATGAATAAGATATTAATTATGTGTTAAAGAGGACACTATTTTCAATAGCGTACTCAAATCAAATCAAATGAGTTTCCTTGAAATCTTACGTTGCACTCAACTTTGAGTTATACAGAAAAATATAATAAAAATATTATTATTTGAAATAGTTGTTAAATCCCATTTGTTGTAATGAATGAATATACCATATTATGTATAAAATTTTTTGTTAAATGTTTTTACCTTTATCCAACAAAATATAGTTGATTAAAATGAGAATGAATCCAATTTTAATCATAAACACTCAAATATTTTTAAATGTTTTTTTCCAACTTTTGATGGAGAACCCCTATAAAATCTATTTTTTTGACATTTCTATATTTTAATTTTGAAATAATAAACTTTTTATTTAGAAGTGGGACATCAAAATTTACATTGGGTAAATTTTTGTTATTTTTATTATAAATATCATTTTTTAATGAATAATGAAAAATACTACATTTTTAGTCAGAAATGTATTTTCATCTGATTTAATTATATGGTTAAATAATATTTTTAATTGGTTTTAAAGTTTAATTAGATTTTATTACCATTTAATCCAATTTTTTTGATTGGAATTAATTTTACTTTTTAATTAGTCATAAATATATGACAATCTTTTAGAAGTTATTATTTCATAAAAAAACATTATTCAGTTTTGATAATTAAAATTAATTTTATACTAATTTCTACATCATAGGTGTTATATATGTGGAAAATGGATTTTATATTTGGAATATAGAGGTTCAAATTGATTAAATAGGTAACTTATATTTTTAGACCTTTTGAATAGTAACTTCTTGACATATTTTATTTCCCACGGTTAAAAGGTAAATCTAATAAATAAGGGTAAAAAATTAAATTATAGTAACATTAAATTATCCTAACATGTGCTCTAACCCTATCAAAGAATATATTTCCCACCATGGGAATACATGGTTTGATGTTGGAACCCCATAGAGCCACTTGAAAGTGAAAATGACATTTTATAAAAATTAATTTAAAGATAAGGAAAATGTAACATAAACATATATCTTTTAATGAAACAGTTTTTATATGGGATTATATAAGTGATATTTTAATCTATAAGAAGTCATCATAAAGAAAAAAATATTTACCAAATCATGAAATTTTATTTATAATTTTTATATATTACATAAATAAATTCAATTATGACACAATGAGGATGCAATGATTCTTTCATTAATAAAGGATTCAAATAAATTATAATATAAATAATAAAATAAATTAATTTTGATAATTTTGATGTCATCCACGAAATTGTTTGGATGATATATTCATGTTATCTTTGTATTAATAATTTTTTTTCTAATAAATAAAGTTTTTATAGATTTTTAAAAAAAGTATTGATATGAATAGTGTCAAAATTGACACAATTCTTTTTAAAAAATATAATATATTTTATTGAATATTATAAAATTCCAAAAAATTCTATGATTCGTCAAAATATTAATAATAAGTCTAAAATTCTATTATTGTCTCTTTAATTGAATATTTTTCATGTGTAATTAAATATTTTGACCCTCAATGTGTTTAATGATTTATAAAATGGTAAGAGTAAAAAGGGTTAAATAAAAACTAAAAGGATTAAAAAATATTAAAAACATGTCTAATTATTATTAAATGATTTTATTTCGAAGTATATGCATCTTATATTTGAACTAGTGTAATTTGGACTAATTTATACTCTAAATAGAGTTTATAATAAAATAAAAATTCAAGATATTCCTTAAGTGCCCCTCCCCCCTCTAATAAATGGTCACCACATCTAACCCATTAATCACACCTCTCAATCCCTTATTCTCATAAAACCTATTACCAAATAAGCTCCCAAAATCCCTATATTCCTCCTAGAATCATTACTCTAGGCATAAGGCAATGTAAGATATCCCTTTGTGTCAAATCAAAATAAGTTACCAGATTTTAGGTAACGTCTTCTTTTAAGTTTTTCTGCAATATTTTTCCTTCTCTACTCCCAATGTTCTTATTATTCATTGTTTACATAAAAAACCTGTACAATAAATATACTAGGTTGTTATTATAATAATTATTTTAACTACACTTACAAACACCTCCATCTAATGTATTGCAATATACTCTTTCTTTGTTCGGTGAACTGATGCCTCACAAAACGACGATTGTTCGATTTTCCCCTACCACCCCTCACAGTGTTCATTATGATAGAACTGTAATTATATATTTTATATATTATATTTATATTACCCTTATTCACACATAAATTTCATTTATAAAATACCTTTATGCTTTTCATGTTGTATATATATGCTAAATTTATTAGAGGAAGTGCGGACTACCGCCCCCTCA
Organism: Viscum album; assembly: GCA_963277665.1. Taxonomy (NCBI): domain Eukaryota; kingdom Viridiplantae; phylum Streptophyta; class Magnoliopsida; order Santalales; family Viscaceae; genus Viscum; species Viscum album. The sequence continues at coordinate 917,549,068 of OY728143.1, read as the reverse complement.
AAGTGATATGACTCATTAATGCTATACATAGAATATATAAAGGATGGAATTAATGAATTTATATAAAATATATATTATAAATGAATTATAATAAACCTATTTTTCATTTATTTTTCATTTAATTAAATATGATATTGAAATTAATGTATTTTTCATGCGTACGTACATCTTATCGTCTTCAACAACGGTGCATTTCATTTCTTAAATCCAAATGATATAGAATATTATAAATACATATATACAAGATATATATATATATTATATAAATTATATCTAAATAAGAATTATAATTCTAGAGATAATTCAATTTTGACCGTATGGAAAATATATAAGTATAACAAGTTTATTTTTTACTCATGTTCTGAGCATCAACAAAATGTCCGATATGAACTCAAATAATTAACTAATTATCATACCAAGGTAATTAGTGATATAAAAGGAATAATAAACCTGAATTTTTTTATGAAAGTATAAATTAATATAATTTTTTTATTCTAGAAAGTATGAAAAGAATGAGTCAATTTAGACATGAGGTAAGGGAACCTTTCACTGTCCTCTTTTAGTCAAAGACTTCTTTTATGTTATGTCATTTAATTTATTTTTTTTAATGTTGGGATATGTTATTATATATACATATTTCAGTCTATTATATGTCCAAGTGATTAGAGACCATTTTCTCTCCCATCAACTCATTTTATAAACTTTAAATTGTCATCATTGGGCTATCAAATTTTCGTAACGGACTTTATCTTAATCTCCATTCATCGAGGCGTATTTCGATAATATATACCTCATTATTTTATACAGTGTATAATAAAACACATTGACTCTCAAATTAATTAAAATGGGATATTTTTTTACGATGTGTTTTACAAAATGACAAAATTAATGTTTTTTATGTTTGCGGTGACAATTGCCTTCCCACCACCATAATCGTTATTTAGATTCTTCTATAAGCCTTAATGTTTTAAATGGAAAAAGAAATCCCTTATTCCCTTTTGGGTATTATGGTATTGAATATGGTTTTTGAAATGTGATTAGTATTTCAATATCATGAAATTATTTCTTGTGATTGCAAATGAAATTTTATTAGTGAAATGTGGATATTTTCAATATTTTAGGTGTTATTGTTATATAATGGTACTTGGAAATTTGACAGGTGGTTACGTAATAAACAAAATGATGGGTGGTTTCATGGTAAACTAAGGGAAAGTGGTTAAATTATAACCTCCAATAAACAGGGTATGGAAGTTGTCTATTTGGCTATTCCATTTAGTGATATGTGTGCAAGTCGACTATATGGTTATTCCATTTATATATTTTTCTATCCCAAGATACCTTTATATGTTATACATTTTTTTCTATGGGATTTAAGGTAATATTTTCATTACAAAAATGGTAAGAAATGTGGTTTTATTCAGTGATGTATTTTTCTGCTAATTTAATTTGAAAATTATTAATTTATTATTATGTATTCATGGTTTACATGTAGTTTTGAAAACTAACAACTTTCCATCTTTGTGTATCCCATATTGATAATTTTATACACATCCCAGGTTTTTTAAATGTTTTTCACGGACATAAGTTGTAATAAAGTCCAGGATGGGATCAAGGATAAGTTATACTATTTAAAACATGAAACTAAACATGTTTCTTTTGTTTTATGAGTTTTTATTTTATGAAAAAATGGATTCTAAGTAGAAGTGTATACTTGTAGTATTCCAGATGTTTTTTATATGTTATGGAATAATTATCTAAATAAATAAACCTAAAAATATCCTCATTGGTAATTATTAACTTAATTCAAGAATATGTAATGTTTAAGTCTTGGGCCTTATAGTTGGTATCAGAGTTAGGTTTTGATAACCATAGAGGTTGGGGTGTTATTTATGTAGAAGAGACATAACCATAATGGATATGATATTAGAAAGATTCCATGTTGTTTTAGTTAAATTAAATTGGTTGAAAATAACATGAATGGGTATATTTTAATTTTTACCCTCCCCATAAGATAATATATTATGATTTTACTGATATAATCACACTGACCATTTTCGATTTAGTATATGGCTGGATCAAGCAGGAAACAATGTAACAGTTGATTTAATAACAATGTGACTATTTTCAGAATAAGAAACTGAATGAAATAAGAGATGCAATGAGATCTTTTGTGGTCATTCATAATCATATATCTGGAGTCATTATTGAACAACTAATCATTGGGGATTTTTATAACACATCATATATGTGGGAAACGAGTCCCAATGGATGTTCAGGTATTAACCTTAGAGGTAATTATAAAAAAACCATTCGTTGATGGATGTCAAATGAAACACCTTGGAAAAAGTTTCAACGAGACGCAATGATGTTTCAAATGTTGTAATGAAGATTATAAAACAATTACCTTCCATGGAAAAGGAAGCATCTAGTTGACTCCTGTAAAGGGAAATAAGTTCTTTCTTAAAAAACAATTTAATGTTTTAAATGTGATAATCATTTTCCTTATACAAATACATGTCCTACAAAGAAGGTTCATGCAGGATCAGCTGAATCATAAAAATATATATTTTTCCAATTTTTAATTCCACTCCAATTAAGGAAGGGGAAAATCAAAATGACCTATGAAAGGTATGGATTATTTATTATGTCATGTTTTGACATTACAATAATCTTTAGACATTATGCCTAATTTTGTTTTTAGGAAATAACTATAAAATAAACAGATGAAAGAACATTGATAAAGGATCAGGAAATTTTTTTCGATTAAGATGTCTACATTGTAGGAATTGAAGAGTTATGTTGGATCTGTGGATTATCATATGTTTAAATGTATAAATTATAGTATTACCATTGGTAAATTTCTATAGTTTTTATATCCCTGATGATTTATATGTGGAGATGTTATTCAAGAAATAATTATCTTTTATTTTTGGATATAGTTATGATGAACCATTTGTGTTTATATGATCTTTGAATTTGAGGAAATTATAGGTTATTAATTTTTGGGATTAAAATGCATTGTATGAGATAACATTTATGGTCAAAATATGTTATGTTTATTTTTTAGAAATTTATATATTTTTCAATAATTTTATAAAATTATATAGTTTTTGAAAAAGGAGAACATGTAGTCTATGTGAAAAAACTGTCACATTGGGCAAAGCTACGTGAATTGAACCCACAACCAAAGTAAAATTGGGATTTATCACATACCACTGGCCTACATGATCTACCTCGTTAGTATGACTTATATTTTTAGATAAATGATTTTATAGATCAAGAACAAATAGATTTAGGAACATATGTTTTATAAAATGGATATTTTTAATATTGGAAAATTATTTTGTGATTAAGTGATAATGGATATTTTGGAATACATTTTCTCTTTTGGAAAACTATATTCCTAAGGAAAAATAAAATTCTACCGTATTTCATTTGAGGAGTAATGGCTGAAAAATATTATGAAATAATATATTTTTTTATTTTGGACATATAGAGATTTTGGTTTTTAGATGAAATGAATATCCTACCTTTTAGAATATGTGATTAGATTGATTACTTTTTAGTATGATATTATAATATTATTCAATGTTATTTGGAGATAAATGTTATGTTTTCTTTTGTGGAATACTATGTGATAAAATTATTCTGAGTTTTGGGTTTCAATATTAGTTTGGATTACATTGAAAAATATTAAGGATTGTTGTTTTATGAATTGTCTTTGTTGAACATTAGGTATTGTTTGTCAAATTATGTAGATTAAGAGAAGTATTTCATTTTATAATGTATTATCCATTTGGGGATTATCTGATCTCATTCTATGTATTTGGGTTGTGGTTAATGTTTAAATATAGGGAAAATATATAATTCATTTTTTTGGAGTATGTGATTCTATTGATGTTGATTTGAGCACTTTAGATGTGACCAAGTCTTCTTGAGTACACATTATTTGGAGAAAATATAAGTTTGTGGTATAAATTTGATTAAAGGATGAACCACCAAATTTAATGTATGTATATTTATTATGATATTATACTAGGTATTAATAAAATTATTCAACACTGTGAAAATAATATTGAAGAAAAAATGTTATACTCTAGAATTTATCATCATAATTTTATCCAACATCAAATTTATGGACTTGTGATTGTTAACATTATGTGATCAAGTTCTTTATCACTCTATATTAATCTATGAGAGTTATTTTGACTTACATATCATGGTGTTCAAACATGGAATCCTAATATGGGTTATCTTGGGTGACCTTTTTTCATTTCATTAATTTCTTCAAAGTGATAGTTTTATTGACTCTTTTTTCAATGTGGGACATTCACTAAAATTTCCAAACCCAATTTTAAAATTTTGAGGATGCAATTTCCAAAAGGGGGGAATGAGGTAATGACCCAGGTATTTATAATATTATACTTTTTTATATCTATTAATATTTATGAATAATTTATAAATTTTATGATAATAGGAAACTTTTTTCGATAGTGTACTCAACACATAACAACTGGATTCCTTGAGATCTTAAGTTGCACACAACTTTGAGTTATACCAAAAAATAAAATTATAATATTTTTATTTTAAATGGTACTTAATTCCTAGACATTTTTTTGTAAGAACTAACCATATTATGTATAGACATGTTGGATAAATGTTTTTACAATTTTCAAATAAAATTTAGAGGCTTAAAAGAATTATTAATCCACTTTTAAGTATAAATTCACTAATATTTTTAAAAGTTATTTTTTCAACCTTTTGATGGAGAACCCCTTTTAAATCTAGAATTTTTCACTTTTATATGTTCCATTGGAAAAAATAAACTCCTTCATTAGATAATAAAAATTACATTTTACATTGGCTAAATTTTAGTTATCTTTATGATAAAGTTCATATTTTTAATTAATAGTGACAAATACTACGTTTTATGTCAATATGTGTTTTCATCTGATTTATTTATATGTTCATATTATCTTTTTAATTTGTTTTAATGTGTAATTTTTTTTACCATTTAATCTAATTTTTTTCATTGTATCTAATTTCAGTTTTTACATATACATAAAAACTTGTAAATCTTTTGATAGTTATTATTTCTTAAAAACATGTTTTTGTGTTTTGTCAACATGAATTAATTTTAAATTAATTTCTGAAAATTATTTGTTTTAATTTGGAAAAATGGATTCCATATTTTAAATCAATAGTTAAAAATTCTATTAATAGATAACTTTTATTTTCAGATATTATGAATAGTAACTTCAGTTAATATTTTATTTACCATGGTTAAAGGGAAAATCTGGTAAATTAGTGTAAAATAATACTATAATAATAATATTAAATTAACCTAACACGTGTCATAATCCTATTAGATGATTCATTTATGACCTTATTCATCATTGGGTCTATTAAGGGACCCCTGGACCCACCAGTATCTGAAAATTCCATTTTATAAGAATTAAATTAAAGTTGATGAAATTTTAAAATAAACCCATATGTTTTTGTAAAACAATTTTTATATTGGGTTATATAAGGGATATGTTCAACTATAAATAATCATTATAACGATAACAATATTTCCTAAATCATGGTATATTACATATAATTTTTAGTTATTAACTAAATAAATTTAATTTCGACACAATGATAATGTAGTGATCGCTTCTTTAATAAAGGATTCAAATAAATGATATTATAAATGATAAAATAAATGTAATTTTGTTATTTTGATATCCTCCGTGAATTTTATAGATTATAGATGCATGTAAAAATTTTATTAATTATGTTTTTTTGAATCAATCAAGTTCTTATAGATTTTATAAAATGTCATGATATGAAATGTGTCAAAATTGACATAATTCATATTTTAAAATATAAAATATTTCATTAAATATTATAAAATTACAAAAAAAATAAGATTTTGAAAACTATTAATCATAAGTCTATAATTTTATTACTGACTCTTTAATTTTACATTTTTCATGTTTTTTTAACTATTTTGATTCTCAAAGTGTTAAATTCTTGATAAAATAGTAAGTGTAAAAAGTGGTTCAATAAAATAGATTAGGATTAAAAACATCCAAAACTTTACTAATTCATATTGGAGGATTTTATTTAGACTTATATTCGTTTTATATTTTTCCTCTGGGAATTTTAACTCATTTATACGGTATATATAATTCATAATAAAATAATAATTCAAGGTATTCCTCAGGTGCCCATCCTCCCTCTTATAAAAGGGAACTACGTCTAACCCATTTATCACACCTCTAAAGCCCCTTGGATCATCCAACATATGCCCAAATAATCTCCCAATATCCATATCTTCTTCCTAGAATCCTTACCATAGAAATAAAAAAATTCAAGGGACCCCTTTGGCTCAAATCAAAAGATGTTACCCGATTTGTGGTGATGTCTTCTCTCAAGTTTCCTTCCTTTATTTTTCCACGTCCACTACCTATTATCTTATTTTCATTGTTTATATAAAAATCCAGTTCCTCAATATAATAGGTTTTTTTATGATAATAATTTAAACTACACTTATACAAACCTCCATCTAATGCATTCGATCATACTGTTCTTATGTACGGTGAACAGCTCCCTCACGAAACGATGATTATTTAATTTTCCCCTACCACCTATCATGGTGGACATTATAGAACTGTAATTATATATGATATTTATGATATTTATTTTATCTTTACTCTTATTTAAATCTCATTATGAACATACCTTTATGTTTTTTATGTTGTATATATACTATAATTTCAAAAGAGGAAGTGCGTGATACAACCCCTCGAAGTGATATGACTCATTAATGATATACATGGAACATGTAAAATATGGAATTAATGAACTTATATGACATAGATATTATAATGTAATTATAATATACCTATGTATTATTTAGTTTTCATTTATCTAAATATGTATTATAAAATAAAGTATTATTAATGTGTACATACGGCTTACCGTCTCCATGAATGGTACATTTCATTTCTTAAATCAAAATGGTATGGAATATTATAAATAAATATATAATGGATATATATCATATATATCATATATAAATCATGAATATAATTCTATAAAAAATTTAATTTTGTCTATATGTACAATTTATAATTATAACAAGTTTATTATTTACTCATGTTCCAAACATCGAAAAAATGTCCTATATGAACTCTAATAATTAAATGATTGTTATAGGAAGGAAATTAGTGATGTAAAAAGAATAATAAACTTGAAAATGGTTATAATGAAAGTATAAATTAACTTTCTTTTTTAGTTCATGAAATTAAATAATTAACAAGTTATGTTGGACGCGAGGTAAGGGAACCTTTAACCATCCTCTTTTAGTCAAAGAGTTATTTTATGATATGTATTTTACATTATATTTTTAGATATTGGGATATGATATTATATATCCTTATTTATATGCATTTTATGTTAGTGTGATTAGAGACCATTTTCTCTCCAATCAACTCATTTTATGATCATTAAAGTGATGCTGTTAGGATGGTGAAATTTTGTAAAGGATTTTTTCTCAATCTATTTTCATTGAGTCATATATTGATATTATATACTCCTTAATTTATACAGTGTATTATAAACCCTTTTAATTTTATGTTAATTAAAAGGGAATATTTTTTCTACGAAGTGTTTTACTAAATGAAAAAAGAAATGTTTTTATCATTTGGGGTTACAATGACCTCTCCACCGTCGTAATCGTTATTTTTATTCCTCTATACGCCTTAAAGTTTTTAAAAGGAAAAAAAATACCTTATTCCTTATTGGGTGTTTTGGTATTGAAAATGGTATTTGAAATTTATTGATTATTTAAATATTATAAAATGATTTCATGTTATTTCAAACAAAATGTTATTTTTGAAATTTTGATATTTGTAATATTTTATGTGTTATTTTTATATAATGGTTCATGGACATTTGACGGGTGGTTTTGTGATAAACCAAATGACTGGTGTTTCCATGATATACCCTGGATGGGTGGTTATGTTATAACCTCCAATGAATTGGGTATAGAATTAGGTCGTATGGTGATTACGTTTAGTGATATGTGTGGATGTCAACCATATGATTATTCCATTTATGTATGTTTATGTCACAAGTTACCTTTCAATTATATACATTGGTTTTTATTGGTTTTATGGTAATATTTTTGTTACAATAAGGGTAAGAAATGTGCTTATATTCAATGATGTTTTTTTCTACTTCTTTAAGGTGAAAATAATTATTTTTTTATTATCTATTCACTATTTTCATGTTGTTTTGAAAACGAATATCTTTCCTTCTTTCTGTTTCCCTTACTGATCTTTTTATGATCATCTCATGTTTTGGAAAAAAAATTCACATGACATAAGGTGGTATAGGGTCATGGATGGGATCAAGGAAAATTCAAACCATTTAAAACATGTAATTAAAAACATTTATTTTACTTTAATATTTTTTTATTTTATGAAAAAAAATGGATACTTAGAAGATGTGTCTACATGTAATATTCAAGATGTTTTGTATATGTTCTGACCAAATTCTCTAAAGATCTAAACTTGAAAAAATCCTCAATATGTACTATTAACTTTATTAAAGATTATATAATGTTTAAGGTTGGGGCCTTATAAATTATATGGCTACAAGGGGTACCTCGTACTATCATTTTATACAAGGATTCTCATTTCTCATCGAGGTTCTGATTAGGGTCATAGGAGGCTCTAGGTACACAGGTGCTTCTGAGCCCAAATTATCACTCTTAAACAAACATCCAATTGGATTAGATGTTAAAATTGTTGTCGACATTTTCAAAACATGATTCACTGATTTTATGTAAAATTAGGTGAATAATTACCATGTTATTGAGTTCCCCTATAATAATTTCTATCATGTGAAGATTCAGGTTAGTCTATATGATTCCTTATATGGTGTGCCATTTCATTTACCCCTATATTGTTTAGAGGTAGGATAGGTAGTGATAATATGCCCTAGTCTTGTATAGGTGACATTTAAGATAGTTATGATAATCAAAAAGAATATTTTACTGACATTATAGATATAAATCTTATGTCAATCACCATAATCAAACCCTATATTTTGAGGTTGGAGATAATGTTTTTCTAGGAGTATCACCAAGACATGGGAATAGATGGATATAATGGAAAGAGTATATGTTTACTTTCACTTTAAAGTTATTTTATATCCTAGATAGAGTTAGGAAAGTATATTATGAGTTTCTATTACCTTATAGGTACATTTCCAGGAATGTTGTCTTCCACATTTCATAGCTTCACCGATACCTTGCCAACCCATCTAATAATTTTAATCCTTATGAGGTTATGTGGTATGTTGATGCCTTATTTTTGGAGTATTCAATATGAATCACTTCCCATAAAACAAAGGCTCTCTAAGGAAATGTTTCCATTAGTTTAGGTACAATTGTTGAAATTCTGTGAAGCGAAAGAGGGTTCGTAGCTAGAGTCTGACGTATGTTCTCAGTCGCCAGAGTTACTCTTTGATAGTATTCTAACCCCCATGGAAGTTGAGCATAGGGATGAGTTCCTCTAAGGTAAAAACTGTATGAACCTATTTTTTTATGATTCATATGATTTAATGTTTAGTATAATTATTTTTTTTGGACATGTAATTTATTCATAATGAGGTCATGGATGTTTTGGAGGTGCCTTAGTCTGGTTCAAATCTTAGAACATCAGACAATAGAAGAATTCACTCTGTTGTACCGTCAGTAGAAAACTTGTATCCCATCCAGCATGGTCTATCCTAAAAGAATAGATTATTTTAGAGGGAAAAGTATGATTCACATCTAACTACAAACAAGTTACCATGGCCACACTCCGGTTCAATATATCTACAATTATTATCACAGAAGAATGGCAAGGTTATTATAAGGTTTTTAATATAGTAGGGCTTGACCATGGGACATCCCTCTTAAGGAAGATCCCAGCATAAGGTTTGAACATGATTTGGTCAACCATGCGTCCATTCTATGTGACCTTTAAAATATGGGTAAAATTTCTATTTTTTCATTAAAAAATATATTATCTAAATCCCTCCTCCCCTTTTATATTTTTATAGAACATCCACCTATTTTTTCTCCACTGAATCTCTTAATCTCCTCAAGCTAGGATCATGGATAGAACATGGATTTAGACTCCAATTTTATATTTATTAATCATGTTTCATTCACATAGATATGGACTCTATTCATCCTGAACTATAAATCATTTTTCATCCTCTAAACAATGCTATTTTGATGTAGTCTCACAAGAACTATTTTTAAGACAATGATATATTATTCCATTTTCTTCTAATTCAGGCCAAACTATGGGTTGATACTAGACGAGGAGAATAATATTGGAATATGATAAGTGTTCTATGACACAAACTTGAAAGTCTGTACATTTAAAAAAATTATTTGTTGTCTTCACACTAGTTTCACTGGGAGTTGACTATTAAATTAATATTATATTATTATAATCATTATTCTCATATTCTAGTGACCAAATTATACATGATAATATTTTGATAGGAGGTTATGACCTCAATTAAAATAATCCCAACAAGGGTTCTTCCTTATTTAGTCCTTTGTAACATAATTTTTCAGTTTATTTGTTGCACTATTCATTTTCCTTAGACATAACCTTGATAAGGTATGTGTTTAAAATTAATTAATTATTATTAAATTGTATTATGGTAAGTATATATATTTATAGATTCCAAATTGACCTATTAACTATTTTAATGGAATGGTAATTGGTCACATGTACCTATCCCAATATTTTATTACAATAAAAGGTAAAGGAATGAACCTAAAAATGATTTTGTAATTACTGTTTTAGACGGTTCCATGTAGTTTATTTTTCTTCTAACATTAATGAAAGGTAATGGAATGAATATAAAGTGTTAATAAAAGGCATCAGTATTACATTGGATAACTTAAATAATGATATATGAATTAGGAGACTATATCATGGGGACCTTTATACCTATATCTGAATGGCCAAACATGATCCAGCCTTGGATTGATGTGTGAATTCCATGAACACTTAGATGAATCCATTATAATTAAAGGATACAATTTCTAAGGGAGATACCCATATTGAAATATGGTTCTTGTTTACTAGTAGATACTCATCCTAAATCTGTAGATTTCATTCACTACATTTCATAATATTAGGATGCATCAAATACACTACTTAGATCTAGCTTTATGTCTTTAGAGATGTGGCACCACAGATTCACCTTATTGAACCCAGTCACACTTATCTCATGTTTACCTTGGACGACATCCTTGGACTTGGATAGAATCATTTACAGTGAAATTCCTTGGGATTTGACCCCAATATTACACTAAAGACCATACTGACATACTGCGTGAGATATATCTATGATTTGGGTAGAACCTGAGGTCAATGAAGCCTTGGTTTTACCATGGATCCTCTCTTTAGTTAGTTATTAAATATTACAGTGTTGTTGACAATGGACATGATTTATCAATATAAACTCAACATAAATAAATTGATTAAATCATATTCTATTTAGAGACATTTTCAACTTAGGATAAAGTAGGTATAATTTGTTTTTTTTCATTATATTATAATTATATATAACTTCACACATGTAAATTTATATTTACATACTATATTTGTATAGATTTTATTAGTGGTGGAAAACTGAGATTTATCCCACACCCTATCTGAGCCACCATTGGTGACAGAATTATTTAAATTTCTATAGGTATTGATGAAGGTAAATGTACTACTTTCGACACCAAAAAATATATCATTCTATAAAATGTTTCATGGTAGCAGATTACTGAGACATTTACCTGGATCATACAAGATAAAATATTGGAATATTTTCTTTCAAAAAAATTGAATATAATTATGAAATTCAGCAAGATCAACAATCCAAAAAGTTAAAAGTCTAAAATCAAATATGTAAACAACCAAATACAGTACATCGTCACATTACTCCACATCCATCTAGAAGAAAATCATACAATCCATGAAATTATTGGATATCATATCAATCAAAAATCTATATGGCTCTAATCCCAAATATCAAGTACATAATCTAAATCTATGTGATGATTTCCATTTTCTCTGACCTGGCACAGTAATGTCTACAAAATCTGAATTAAACTGGTAAGGAATATGATATAAATCCCATTACTATTACACCATGTGTTCCATAATAAAATACATAATAATAAACTAATCATGCATTAAATTATCTAAATAAATCAAGGAATGTCATTTCATTACAAATTTAAAAACAACATGATTTATTGTCAATGGATGAAAGAAATTTCAAATCATTTATTGAAAACTATTTTTATATAAAAAAAATAAATAAATAATTTGGCATGAATAAAATAGTTTCATAACCAATTATGGAATATATAATTAAAAAATGAATAATTCACCATGTTAGATTGACCCAATGTGCATTTTTTCATGTTATAAGATGCTCAAAATTTAAAAATCTGGGATCTTAGCTCAATATTTGTACACAGGTTTCTTAGGCTTAAGCTGAATAATACTAATCAATATCACATTAGGGATGATCACGTTGAACAACATCAATGTAAGATTTTTTACTATATATATATTTTTTTGGGATCAGATATGTGTATTATTTTCTCAAATATTATACTTACTAATCAAACTTTAATTGATCCATAAAACAATCATTTATGTAAAAATAATTTCATTTTAAATCAAATCTTCATTTATATTTCAATTTCTTAGTGTAAATTTCAATATTCCATTTTTAATTTCAAAAAAAATATTTAGTTTTTTCTCATTTTATTCCTTTTCAATTCAAAATATATCATGGGTTTTAAAAATTTTAATTTAATCCAATATTCTGAAAATAAAATCTCAAATCATTTCATTCAGTCCATAATAAATTAAATTTTCGTAAATAAATCCATCATTCTCATAATCCATCTCACAATGTCAATTCTAATGAAATTTGGGATTTTTCATAAATTCCATGGTAATTAAAATTTGATATTAATTAATTAAAAATTTGGGGTTTGGTAAATAAATTAATATATATATATAATACCAGAAACTCAAGGTTTTAATTTTCAGTTGATGGAATATGTAACAACCTTCCACTAATCACATAAATCAAGAACTGCACCCGTAATAGGAATACAAATGAAAAATGAAAGAATATTTATCATGATAACAAAACCTAGAATCAGTATCAAACAAAACAAAGTTTTTATCCATCAATAACAAGATGATCCATTAAACTCTAAAGAAGAGAAAATATAATATTAGAAGAAACCACATGAGAGGAGATCTGTTTACTTAAGATGGATTAAATCAGCCAATGGTAAATTGATTCAAAAGAGAATGTGTTTAGAGGATCCAAGAATTTTCTTGGGGGCCTCAAAGGATAAAAAATAGATAACGTAGAATTGATGCGATTATAAAAATTAATAAGTAGTTTGGAATATTTAAATATATTTTTTGAAGGAATTAAAACAGACACACATGGTTTTCTAAGTATGTCTACATTGTTTTACAAAACAATTGCTCGACCATTTTACCAATGATTACGGGGTACATATTTTCATATAGGTGGTCACATGTTTTGTCAAACAATGAGTCAAACATAAAACCATCACTATATGTGGTTTCATGTTTCGGGTGGTCTTACTATAGGGTTTGGACAAACGGTGGTCCCCTTCTAGTGGATCACAACAATGAACACAGTTTGGTGGGTGAATCTGCAAAGTTTTCCCTACCAATGAACCCAAAGTGAACATCCCCTTAGGCTTCCAAAATTCTACTTTTTTACGCAAACTCCCAAATACATGTCCTATGAATACTAAAATTTAAATGAGGTTAATGGGATACCTAAAAGAAGGTAACTCGATGTTAAAATTCTCATTTGATCTTGATGGTAAACAAGATCTTCAAAACTATACTAGATGTCCCAACATCAGATAGTAAGATCTTAATATGAGAGGTATATGGCTACAAAACAGATATTTAATAAATGGAATTTTTTAACCTTCCCACTTAGTTCTTTAGAATAATTTCCCAATGCATTGGAGCATTCACAAACATGAAGATCATAATCCTTCTTAGTATTAAGCTCTTATATTATGAACAAAAAATCCCCATACCTCCACCTATTCAATAATAATTGAAATATCAAAAGTTGATTTCATTCTATTTATATTTTATTATACATTATTTATTCCTTGAATAATAGTATAGGATTCCCTTCACAATTCATGAAAAATATTCATATACTTTCTTTCATCATTTCTTTAAATGTATATGTGTGGTATTTTTTGAGTAGTATTTTAATAATTATTTATAGAAACATCATTTGATATTGGGTAAATATTATTTCACGAATAATATAATCATTTATCATGAATAATAATTAAAAATATTTGAAATTATATCTCCATGATGATTAGCATGAAATCATATCCATTAATCCCTATTAAAATATTCATAAAACTTGTCTTGGGTCCTAGTTTTGACAAAATATGTGATATCTATGAATTTTAGTACACTGAGCTATCATCTAACTTATTTCCTGGTTAAATAATTGTCATAAATGATCCTTATTAAGTTCAAGTATTAATCCTTTAAAAATTCGATGTATTTTCTAAATTTCCATTCAATTGTAAAAAATACTCTTAGAAACTCATTGATTATATATTTATAGGTATCAAGATATGATTTTAAACTCACCCATTATACAATTATAATTTATCTAATAATTATTTTATTTTCCCTAGAAACCCTTATAATGTGAATAATGACTCTTTAGAGGACATTACTTTACTTTTCTGATGTCAAGAATGACTCTTCCAAACTCTACTCATTACCCTTTAAATTAAAAAAGGCTCCTCCAAAGTCTGTAGTTAACATTTTCATGAAAATTCCATTCCCTTTTTTTATCTCAATATAAATAATATATACCTCTAAGAAATATTCATTGTCCAATACATTTAAAATTTACCAAAAACACTCCAAACATATTCTCAAAAATCTTCAAAATATTTTATCTAATGGTTGAAAACAAATAAAACACCTCCAATAATTCTATTGGATAAATCACAAAAAAACCATGGATCCTTTTATAAATCCTAAACCTATGAAAAATAATTCTCCTAGAATCGTCTAACACATTTTCAATTCTTTAGTCCCAAAAATATGACTGAAGTACTTCAAATTAAATAAGTTTCCCAATGTTTGATGTGACTTTTCATTGTGATTATCATTGTATTTATAACCTTATCTTCTTCTTTAATCTATTACCAATTATAAATTATCTTAGTTACAAAATAAATTTAATATAATTATACTTATATAAATATTATTTTATACTAAAATTACATTATATACTCACCCATTCCTACTTTAGAGAATGATCATGGTTTGAATGATTTTTTAACCTACATGAATGACGCTAGGAAATTTTAATCATGAATGATTATTAAAAAAATAAATTGTAGTTATAAATGGTAGTAGTGATGAACATTTTAAAAAAATTACTTATATATTAAATTAAAAAAAATCTTTTTTAATATAATAATCTACATTTATTAAAATTACTCAATCAAGTTGGTAATAGATTTTACCGTTTCCAACCATACAAGAAATATATGTGGCATAAAAATAGAAGATAAAAAATAAATTATGGAGTTATAATTCAATTAAATTCTCTATAATGTATATTATGAACACTTGAATAAAGAATTATGATTGAATGGCCATACTGAAACACACTAGTATAATATTATACAATTCAAAATTGATATTCAATATGAAACTATCATAAGTAGTCAATATTAAATAAATTGATATAATATATTTATATAAAAGGTTATAAATATGAATAATATTATAAAATTGATTATAAATGAGTATATGTGGATTATACTGGGGTTTAGTTTATTTTTATCAAGTTTGATGGGAAATGTAATAGTTTTACTCTTTCTCTATCACCAAATTTGTTATTCACAGTGTCATATGGTTATTTAAGGAATTTATAGGAACATTGAAACTAAAATATCATACCTCTTATGATTATTTTAATTTTATGAATTTAAATATTCCTTATTCTTGTAATTTTGTTTATTCATATTTCATCATTAGTTATGTTTGTAAGAATTCTATATCTTAATATTCTCCCTTTTGATAAACATTCATTCATTATTTCTAATATTACCTAATAATTATTAAATATCATTTACATACTACATACTAAACGGTCTCAATTATTCCTATTATATATATTTTCTTCTAATCTCTCTATCCTACATTATGTTTCACTCATTATATAATTACTATAAAAATTCATTAATTTATTTATTTTTTATTTCAAAAAATAATAACTCTGATTTTTCCTAATGTTATATCTATTTTATAATTTATTTTCAAAACTTTCATGTCTATAAATACCCTTAAATATTAATTTATTTTTTATTTTCATGTCTGTTTACTGCAATATCAATTATTTTTTAGTACTTTACATATTTCCAAAATTTATATTGTTTTTTCATCTAAATTTTCATTCTTTGAGACATGTTTTATTTTATAAATATAACTTCCATTATATGTTGTAAATAATACTCAGTCTATTTATTTTATCATAATGAAAATTTGATTCACAATGTTATAAATTCAATTCTATTTTTCATTATATTTTGGTTCTTATATTAAACATGTAAAAAGTGTTTTTATTGATGTGTTATACTTTAATGGGGTTATAACCTTTCTCATTTGAGTTTGTTAATTTAATTTTGAAATTGTTTACATTTTTTGTTCTTATTATATTTATGTATTTATTAATGGGTATAATTACATTTTTTATCAAAATATTATTTATCATCATATTAAATTTATACAAATACTTCATTATAGAGGAATCTTTCCCCTATATATTTAAAATATTTTATTCAGATTAGTACTCTTTCATATCAATATATTATTTAATTATATTAAATTTTAAATATAAATTCTCATCAATTTATTTCATATTTATATTTATCACCATTCAATATTATATTTTACAAACCTTTTATCGATATGTGTTTCTTCAGAAAATAATAAATGATTTCAATTTATTATCTTCTACTTTCATGAAATTATGTATATTCCACACCATGTATATTTTAATTTACCTTTAATTAACTTCCAATATCTATTATATATACATTCATTAAAAAAAATAATTCCTTTTTTTAACTTTTGAAAATGATTATGAGAGGTAATTATAAGGCTTATTTTATGAAAATGATACCAAAAAATTAAAAATAATATTTCCATTATTTGTATTCTATTTTATCCTCTTCCTTATCAAGGTTACATTTCTATTAATTTTAATCGATTATATTTTCAAAACATTTTATACACATATTTTTAAGTAAATAGACATATTTTTTTTCAGGCTGCGTAAAATATTTCGAATTGATTTCATAAATTTTCCGAAGTTTATTATCTTCCTCTGAATGATTTTTCTTCTACACCAATATCATTTTCCATATATTTACTATCACTATATATTATTAATATAAATTTACTAGGTTTAAATAATAACATGAATTGTTACCAAAATTCTTATATATTTTTGGTGACAAAGAAAATAAATATTTATAAGATTTTTGATATGTTTATTGATTTTTTTACCTTAGAAACATCGAACATTATAGATATTATTTTTCAAATATATTTCCATTATAAGTACCTTATACTTCATTACATTTATGGAAGTGTATACCCTTGGGTAGTTATTAATTTTAATTAACCAATGTAATATATTATCCTAATTATATCCTCTATTTTTATATATAGTGTGAATACCCTATACACCATTATTCTAATAGAAATTTATTTACCAATAAAGTCTTTATCATTCCTTTGAATATTTTGGTACTTTAAAAATAATTTTATGTCAATTATTTTTTAATGGGTTAATCCAATAATGGTTTTAATGGTTGTTGGATTTATTTCATCTAGAAAAAATGTGCATGTTTAATCATTATATGTTTACTGGGCCAAGAATTGTTTATCCGTCCAGTGCATCATATAAATAATTATACCTCATGAGATAACTATTTTATGGTACCAAGGTGGTGAGAACAATATATTTTGTTATGAGTCATTGTTAGTGAGATTATTCTAGAACCCTAATTCAATATATTATTATAAAAATACATAATTTTATATATATAATTAAATTACATCAAATTCTAAGGACATAAATTCCATTTTAATACATAACTAGGGACATGTAATATAATTAACCTATACATATATCATAAAATTTAATCAAATAATTCATCGAATGTAACTTATAATTTGATAGAAATCAATAAAATAGATACGATAACTAGTGGAAATTGGGAAAATAACATCGGAGTGAGATCAAACTTTTAATAAGCAATAAACCATTTCAAATTTTTTAAGGATATTAGAAATATAATATAATGATATATGAGATGTTATCCTAAGATAAATGGAATCATTCAAGAATGGGGTCATGAAAACATAAGAAGTGATCTTGAGGGGAAATGAAATAATCATAAAACCTTGTATATATAATAATAACTACAATATTTGATAATGAAATCATAATATACACCATTTAATTTGAATATAAAATCATAATTCAATCATCATGATCCACAATTACATTAATTACTTTTATCTCATGAAATTTGAATGTTGAACATACATAAGTAGAGAAAACCGTATCCTTTTTAAATGATATATACCCAGTCCATCATAATATATTATATTAAGATTATATAAATCATTATATTTTAGTTTAAAATATTAATATTCTTTATAGCATGCATATCATAAAACACATGGCATTAAATGAGGTCTGATAAACTATGAATATAATATTACAAAAATGATTCCATTATATCCAAACCATTAAATTAGATATAGGAATAGGAATAACTAAATTATTAAAATATATATATATACATAAATTCTTATATAATGAAATTTTATATATTAATTCATTAAAATTTTACATAATTTTAAGTACATCCATTTTATTATTAAAATATATTTTTTACTCAAAAATTGTATTAATTTATTTTTATGAATTAAAATTAAAATTTATTTTTAATATTTTTAATATTTTTTTAGAAAAATTATAAAATTAATATTTTTTCTATAATAATTATTTCAATACTTTCTTATCGTGATTTTTTTGTATTTTTTTAATATGATTTTATTTTGTAAATAGTGAAAAATATTATTGTTTCTAAAACACTCATTTATTATCAATAAATAATGTAATTTATAAGATCCATTTTTTATAATTATATCTAAAACCAAAATAATAATAATTTAATTATATACAATATAAATAATTATTTAAGAATCTACTTTATACATTATTTTGGATAATGTTCAATTTTGCACCTCAAAACGAATTTTCCATCAAATTGTTTTCCATTGTGTTTTACAAATTTATATTGAAATTGATTTCTTCCACTTATAAAAATTTAATATTGAAATGTTTATTCAATATTTGGAATCATATGTCTCAAATTTGTTAAATGTTTCGCTTTTATTTCTGGCCAATATGAGAAGTAATTGCTATAATGATTTTTCAAATGTGAAAGCGTAAAATCGGATAAATAAGGTTAATACATTGTGATTGGAATTAACATATCACTAAAACGTATCTTTATCCAATTTGATTAGTTTATTTAATCCTTTATTTCCTAATTATCGTAAATATGTCATTTGGTTCGATATTAGTTTTATTTTGACCATAAAATCATCTTATGAAAATATAACACATAAAATATAACCCGCTTTGTTTTAGTATATTTATATCTAATATTTTTCGTAGAGATAACTGGTGGTGGTGGTTATTTACAAGTATTTATTTTAAATAATATATTTTTATCTTCGTAATTTATTTTATATTTTTAGTGATTGAATAATTACCTTAAATGCTTACGCAACATTGTTAAAATGCTTGTTCAAGTAATATAAAAATAAAATATTGTTTATTAGAAATATAAAAATTAAGAAAAAGTTAATGAATTATTGAAAATAAATACATTAGATAATCATAATCTTATTTATTCTATTTTAATAATTTATTTATTTTTTTTATTTAATGTCAAACTATGTGAAAATTCAAGAAAATGGCTTTTATGGTATCCTATGTAAAATAATATTTTATTAAATGATTTAAATTTAATTAAAATATAATTTTCGGAATATATAATGTTATATGTTCAAATATACAATCCCGTATCCACCTAGGGTTCCTCATACATTTTATAGTCACATTCTTGAACCCTAAAAAGTAAAACAACTTTTATATAGCAGTAAGTGTGAAAAAGGTTAACATGGAAATTAAACTAAGATATAAGGGTTAAAATATCACCGAAACTAGTCTATATTATTTTGTATGATATTTTTTCTAATGATAATAATATATATTCAAAATATATAAATTGTGATCCACTAAAATATGAAAATTATTTTTTATTAATTTAATACTTTGGGAAACTCTAAAGATTCCCCTCCCATCACTTTTAAAAGGGAACATCCTCATATCGCTTATTCAAAAAGATTTATCATACTATCTCAACTAATATCTTAACTAATAATATCTTAAATTACTTCCCCACATCATGTTTCTTATTTTATATCAAAAATATCTTCTATTCTTGGTTTTTGGTGTTAGACGAAAAAGGTTTCTTGATGAAGAGACATAACTCTTAATTATTTACATTCAATATTATTACTTCTTATACCTACTCTAAATCTATTGAATACATTGTAAAATAATAACATAATTATCTAAATTATTCTTATTATTTATTATTATTCTGTAACAACCATTATCCACCTCTTTTCCATCTTGTGGGAAATGAAAATAACACTCATGCGTACATGAGGACAACCACCTCCCTAAAGTAATTATTTTTTTCATCAACAAATCACATTGATCATTAAAATTATAAATTTAATATATATATATATATATAATTTATGATATTTTTATAGTTTTTTAATGATTAATTATTATTTACTTTTTTTAAATGCATTCATCGATAAGTGAAAATATTACTTGTGAGAATATATAGACTACCATCTCCACAAACGGATGTAATTCATTTTTCATCACATATTTTTACGAATAATTTAAAATTTTAATTTAATTTTTAAACATTATACTTCTTACATAATTAATATTTTTTATATGATGTAACAAGGATCATTGTATAAATATCAGTACTCCTAAATGTAAACATGCATGAAAAAATGAAGCACTTACCACTTAGAACTCTATTTTTAATAATGAATTATTAATACTTTGATCATTTGGTGTTATAGGTAAATAATATATGGTATTAGATGTTTGAATAATTATTTTAAATTATATTTAATAAATCTATATTCATTATATATAAGTTTTTAATGTGTATTATGCATGATGAAGCTTTATGTAAGTGTTCTTCAACTAAATATTATTTCGTCAAGACATGTTTGAGTTTATAAACATCTTTATTTTAATGAGGTATATATAATAACCCTTTTGACATGAAACAAAATTTATCCTTCTTTATTAATTGTATATAAAATTAAAATTAAAATTATTTCATCCAAGGCGTTTTTATTTGAATGATACCAATATAGAAAAGGTCACTCATCAAATTAAAATTTTTGTGGGACATAAGACATATTCACCACTTGGTTCTTCTTTATGGTGTATATACTACCAATTAATGGAAATTATTATTATTTTAATGAAAATTATGGTTATATAAAAATCCATATATGGTTCTTTCTTCCATGAGGTTTTTATTCTAAGATTACCAAATGTTAAGAGATTTATGTTTCAATATCTATTTAATCAAGATTTTTTATGCTAATTTTACATCGAGTGGAATTATATGATTGTTAAATGATAACCCATTTTTACATTCATCCCATATTATTATTTCTATAATAATTAACATTTAGTAAAATTTTATTCTCTGTAGTACACAATATAGTTTTTTTATAAATACCTAGTCTGATTTTTCCACTTTTGTTCATGAACGTTTCTCATCCATATCCAACATCTATAAAAAAAATAATTTATTTTAATATGATCATATTATTTTTAAAATTAATGTCTAAAAATTATTTAATTTATATCATTTTTTTAAAATATTATTATATTTATTTTCTAAACCATATCTTTGTTACTGATGGTGTGAACAGAATCATTGTTTAAAATGATTACGACATATAAGGAATTTATTTTCATCAAGACCTCTCCATGATATGAAGATTTATTTCCAAGTTTCCATTTTTAGTTTCCAATTAAATTATTTCATTAATAATTTGGAAAATTTTATATTTTAAATAATTGATTTTAAAATGAAAAGCTTATATTCTTCATAAAATATTATCGAGTTCTTTTAAAGAGATTGTCTATCTATGATAACATCCCTATATGTAATATATTCACTAAAATGGATATTATTGAATGATTTAATCAATATTATCTCTTTATATATTTTATGTTTATTTTATTTTATTTTTACGAAACTTTTTTATTTTACATTGATTATGCTATAATGATATTATGAATGTTTTATAACCCTATGGAATAAATAAGAATGAATTATCATAACAAGATTGTTAATCCCAAAATTATATATCCCTTCACTGAATTGGGTAATGATGATTGTGTTATGAAATTTTTAATAGACTATGTAGTTAAGCATATCTTATGATATAATGTAGTTAAGAAAGACTTAAGGGATATTGGATTTAAGAAACACCTAATATATGAAAGATTTAATAAAATTCTTAGAGATAAGAGAGTTGACTAAATATAATCTTCTCCTAACAGAATATTGGAATTATCTTTCTTATGTAATTACTGACAAATGTAAAATTACTATGATAGTTTTATTAATATTATTCCATCAATTGATCCACACAATACATATGAAATATTAAATTTCATATGATGTTATATCATGGATCATGATTGATTTATGATGATTTCTTAAATATATGATTCAAGTCTTTTGAAATAATTTTTTTTTATTCCATTACTCATGTTTATTATCAATGACATATTGCATATACACAATTTATGTTATGATCGTGATCTCGTACACTTATTCATATCTTATGGTTCTATATAATAATCAATTTATATCTCACATGCTTACCCATATTGAAAATCTTGTCTCACTGTTTTTATGTTTAGTTTCTTCTTGTTATGAAGGATGGTTTTATATAAGGTATGTCTATAAAGGGTAATATATGATAATATTTTTTTCAGAGATGTTGACTATAATTCAGGAAATAATTTTTTATGTATTTAGAATACAAAAGACATTAAACATTTGCAATCCATATGCATGTATTATTGTGAAATGTATTAAATATTAATCTAAATTGTTGTAATATTTATGTATGAAATGAATAAGTTACCTTTGTTTTTAGCTCAGAATGATTTAGTTAATTTTTATATTTGGATTAGTGAACTTCATTGAAAACCCTAAGGATAATTCTATGGATAGGAAAATTTCTTAATGTTTTAGTAAAGTTTTTATATTGTAATATTCATAGAAAATAAATCCTTGTCTAGAGACTATAAATTGGATGTAGTTGTTGAATAGATAAATCTTGGGGTAACAACACATAAATTGTTTAAATGGGTATCATATCGGCCATTGATGTACGATGAGTGGGCCTAAAACTAAACACCTAGATAAACACTCTCAAAGGATATTGGTATGTTAATTCAAATTTTCTTCTTAAACCATTGTGATGGATTTGAATATATTATGACTAAGAATAAATAAGTATAAATCTGATTAGTCTAATATATAATGTAAAGTGAAATGATTTATTATGATTTATTTTTCATGATTACTCAAAAGAAAATTTCACAAATTTGTTTGGATTTATTCAATTGCTGGAAAGAGGAATAATTGTTTTATAATTGAATTTCATGGAAAATGGACTATTTTTATTTATAATAAAATAAATGAAATGGGATATATAGTATGAAACCTTGTGATTATTATTAATAATATATCTTTTTATAAGAGTAACAACGTGTATATAAGTGGGCTTATTAATAAACCAAATATTGATAAAAATGGATTTTCATGATGATCATCGAGGAAACAAGATTCTTCATCTTAGATGTCTATATTGTCAGAAGAATCAACCACGAAAATGTCTCAATGAAATAGGAATATGTTATAAATTTAGAATATAAGGGTTTAAAGTAACAAATTTCTATGGATAATAAATAGTTAAATATAGAGGAAAAATTACATCCTAATATATTATTATTAGTTTAATGAATTAATTTTTGTGATCTGGGGTATTATCTGAGTAAATTCTCTTATCTAAGGGTTAATTCCAGAAAAAATAAGGTTTTTTGTTATTCTAATAATTAATGTTGAATTATTTATGTGTTTATATATTCATATTAATGATTTATATTTTAGAAGTGTGTTATGAATGATATTCTTATTATAAGATTCATGAAACCTTTAAGGATTTTTCTAATGTAAATTTTTATTAAGGATTTGAAATAATATCATAAATAGTATTGATAACATAGGAAAGTGACTTTTTTGTAAGGTGATATTTTTACAAAATACAAGATTAAGTGATATAAATACCTTAATATGTTCTTGATGTTGAGATAATAATGTTTAGTTAGGATAAGGATATGAAAATTATTGATAATGTTAATTGGATAGATTGTGCTGGATTAATATTTGGATGAATTTAGGAATTTATTATTTCTTTATTATAATTTGTGACATTTATGAGAAATATTAGTATAATATTGGGAGTATAAGATTATGGTATATATGTTTTTAGTATTTTACCTTACAAATGATAGGTATTATTTGTATATATTTATCATGTATATGATGGAATAATTTTGTGATCAAATAATTAAAATATTTTTTATTCAATTAAATTCCACCATTTTTTGAAGAGCTTTAATGTTATTTTTTTATTTAATGATAAAATATTAACCTTCAGTGTTGCAATAGATATTTTCTACGTTACTGTATAATGATTTATTCATATTTGATAACATATTCTAACCATTTTGATTTCAATTAAATTATGTTGTGGATCCTATGATCCTTTTATATTTAATTTTTGTTCATTGACAATGATTAAAATCATCTTGATTATTCATTATTTATAGTAATATATGAGATAGAAGTGGTAACTAATCAATATAAAACCAAATGATTAATTTTTTAATATGAAATTAAAATAAATGAAGTAAGTATATTTTATCTTCTACCATAACATGATATAAAAATAATTCCTAAACACTATGAAGATAATCATGAAATAATTTTTTTATCCTTTTAACATTATTTGTAATGAATTAATGGTCTTCTTTATAAGTTATGGATTTTTTATTTCGTGGAAATTAATTTTTTTATCACTCTCTATTATTCATAGTGCATTATTTTTCTCCTATATATTCATATTTTCACTTCCCTATAACTTTATCATCATTCTGGAACCTAATTATTTGTTATTTAAAGTAACCTTCAAGTTACCCACATTAAATTTTAAAATGAAATTTTATTATCCTATTGTATGATGTGGGTTTTCAAAAAAGGTATTTGAAGTATTAATCCTTTTTTTACCAATATAAAGGTTTTTAGGGATAAAATTTTTTAAGGGGATAAGTTAAAACATTGAAATTTTAGTTTCAAATAATAATATTATCATTAGATTTCTTAGATTGCAACATCGATCTTTAAACAAGATGTAATATACTATAAAAATATTATTATTTAAATGTGACCACAATAACATAGACAATAAATAGATAGTTCTAATAAGTATAAATAAATTATTCTAGTTATTTAAACTATTTTCACAAAAGTGATATTTATCAGATAGTTCCTACTAAATGTGTACTCAAACTTCCCCAATGTCGTTTCATTCTTCCAAAATTTAATATCTTCAAAAAATATTATATTACATTTTGTGCATTAAAAATAAAATTAATTTATATATTTTTTTGAAATATTATTTAAAAAAAATTAATGTATTTTTTAAATTATTTTCTCAACATTATTAAAGAGTATCTTTTTTGGTATTTTTCAAAACATGTATTTTTCCTTTGAATTGTGATGAATAACAATTTTTATAAATCATTAATTTCATTTCATTATGTAATGTTATTTAAAATTACCACTATGTTTTGTCATGACCCGTCCTAGTGGGGCCCGTGTTGTGACACCCCAAGCACACCTCCAATAGGCCAAGGGCTGGTGACTAGCACTGAGATGACTTATTTATAACATGGGAGGTATTGTATATGTACCTGTACACACGCACACATCTCTAAGCCCACAAATGATGAAATGTAAAAACCACCAAGGGAAAAAACATCCATAAAACTAAACCCAACCAACAGAGTACGAAGAAAGGTAGATTAGTGTAAAAGTAAACTGGGACAGAATAGAAGCCCACCAAAAACAAGAGTATGAAATCTAGAAAGTCCAACCTGTAAACACAAAAGGTACTGGGACTGCCGCTCATAGTTGTTGGAACGCCTCAGCCTATAGGGAACTCAAAAATATCGGTCAGGTCATGGTCCTACGTGGACTCTTTCAAAATGCTGCATGTATGAACAAAACATCAGACGTGCGGGCAAGGCTCGTGCAGGGGTGAGTATAACAATACTCAGTAGAGGACCCCGAAAACCACAAAGAAGTACAAAAATAAAGGTATAGTCAGCTATGCACAGTATATGTCTACAGAACATATAGAACAAACCAGATATACTCAAAACTCAAACCCGTGGTCTAGAGACAAGTCACACAACTGCATACCCCCATTAGGGATTCAGTTCGAAGATTTCGTGATGCACTCGTTCCGGGAGAACACAGTCCATGAGTCTTATAGCTATGATGATGTCTGTCTGAGAAGTGTTGTTCATCCGGAATCATCACGAGAGGTAGATACACTCATTATGAGAGACACACTCCATTGTGGGAAGGTTACTATAGATTTAATGAACTCATTACGGGATACACACTCCTAAGTGGGAAAGATCACGATACATAGACGAGGATCACTGCCAGGGCCATGGCGGATACCACGACTCATCCAGATTCACCAGTTAGGTGATATACTGGCTTGGTAGAGGATCAACACCTGATAGAGTTGGTCACGTTGATATTGTTAAGTCAATAAGGTTTTCCTTATGACTTTTCCATTCCTTCTTGTTTTGAAAATCACAGACACCTTATACTTAAGCAAATCTATATTTTACTTCTATAACGAAAATTCCCTTCCTTAAGGAAATTTTCCCTAACATATATTTCCTTACACATATCAATAATTTTCATCAGTTTGAATATCGGATTCGTATCAAAACCTCGGAATTATATAATTATTAGATATGAAGAATTCTATTTTAGGATCCGAATTTTGGATACGAACTCTAATAAAGTTCCACTCCAAATTCTGGATATGAACTTTAATGAAGTTCCACACCGAATTCAGGATACAAACTCTAATAAACTTCCACTCCAAATTTTGGATAAGAACTCAAAAAATGTTCAACTCCGAATTCTAGACTCTAAACTTTTACTAGTTCGACTCCAAACTTCTACAAGTTCGACTCCGAAATATTATGAGTTTGACTCCGAACTTCTATAAGTTCGACTCCGAACTATTATGAGGTCAACTCCAAACTTCTATAAGTTCGGCTCCAAACTTTAACTAGTTTGACACCGAACATATATAAGTTCGACTCCAAAATTTTACTAGTTTGACTCTGAACTTTTATGAGTTCGACTCCGAACTTCTACATGCTCAAATACAAACTATGTAAGTTCAGATTATGAACTCTAGTGAAACCCGACTATGAATTTCCTTAGAAATTCAGACTCTGGATTTCTACAGAATTCATGTTCCGAATTTCTATAAAGCATAATCCGAATATCATTTTATTATAGAATCTGAATTCCATTTTTGGTTAGACTCTGAACTTTTATTTTCTTACATTCTGAACTTCAGTTTTTATTATTCTTACACATGTTTCATTATTAAACGATTTCATCCATTCTGTTTCTAACTATCCGATGGTTGAGTGACACCTATGCATGTCCCTCCGAAATTTAAGGAAAATATGACCGTTGGAGGAGGGAGCAGAATGTTCCAACCGAGCCTATAAATAGGAGCTCATTTGAAAGAGCTCATACACGGAAGTTGATCAATCTAGAGACCACACACTGTTAAGGTGATATCTATATAGAGAAGCTTTTCATGCCTTGTGCAAACTAAACTTCTCATTCATATTTCTTAGTGCGACTCTGAATGTTGGTGATTACTTTTTTGGGATTCCAGGGATAGGAAGACAGAGGTTCCAACACCTTGAAGTTGAGGGCTTTCTTACTAAGGAAGACAGAGGTTCCAACTACCTTGAAGCAGAGGGCTTGTGGGGATTGCAAGACAGAGACTCTGATATTTGTATTGAGGGCTTCTCGGGTGTGGGTAAGACAGACTTTCTTGAAAGTATATATCAAGGGACCTTTATCCAAGGTTGTTGGATCCACTTCTCTTTGGGTTAAAAGATTTATATCTTGTTACTTACAAGGTTTTCCACTGCATTTTGTATTGTAAGGAAAATATAGACTTCTTATATTTCCATAAACTTGTACTCTGCTTATTTTAGATTCTATATTCTTTAAGGTATAATCTCATATTGTAAACACTGGTTAAGTTTTAGTTTTCTGGATCCATCTTTTCGGATCCATATTTCTAGACCCTATTTTTTGAAATCAGTTTCCAGATTTAAGCAAGTATATTAAACTAGAAGTTTGTAACTTCCTACCCTATACAAATCTTATAATTGGTGTTAGATGTGTTGTGAATTTTCTTAGTTTAACTTTGTTAAACATAGATTTTTCCTTGTTTAAGGAAAATTTTAAAGTTTACAATTCACCCCCCTCTTGTATATTGAGCATCTAAATCGTTATTTCAATACTACAATTGGTAACAGAGGAGGTTACTAAAATACATATATTCACATATTTGTTTTTATTCCCCTGTTTTTTCATTGCTCTATATTTTTCCTTGCTTAGGAATACTTTCCTTGAATCTAAACTTTTGTTATTAATACGTTTTGTGTAGAAATATTTACTTAAGGATTGCAGGAATGAATGTTGGCTCTATCGACAACCTAAATCCTACAAGACCACCAATTTTTTATGGTAATGATTACGAATACAGGAGAGATCTAATGAAGACTTTCGTTATCAATACTGGAGTGGATAATTTTGTTATGCTTAATGAAGGTTATAAAATTCCTGATAAGGAAGTTAGTACTTTCACCAACCAAGAGAAGCATGATTATCAATTAAACTATAAGGTATGCAATACTATACTATGTTCAATGACTAGGAACATATATAGCCAAATTTATTCTTGTGAAATAGCTAATTGTATTTGGAAGAAACTTGAAGTTACTCATATTGGTAGGTATAATGTAATTGAAACTAGAAGATCCTTTCTTAGAGCTGAGTATCATGGTTTCAATTTTCCTTATGGAGAACCTATTTGTAAGGTGAAACAAAGGTTCAAGACTATCATAAATAGCTTACAATCTATGGGAGAAAAAGTTCTAGATGATGAAGCTCATGTTGACAAGATAATTGATATTATGCCCAATTAGTGGGAATGAAAGAGGACAACAATTGATGAGAATAGGAAGGTTACTCAAATTTCCTTATATGAGCTATCTGGAACTCTTCTCCATAATAAAACATGAATGAAGAGGGATGTTGACAACATAAAATAGAAGAATAGGAATGGTACTGTTTATTTTACTACAACTTCAAATTACATGAAAGCAAAGACTTCTGAGAGAGTAACTAGATCCAAGTCTAAGAATGTTACTATCCAATCCAAATCTAGTGAGAGTGAAGTCTCAGAGAACGAGTTAGCAATTCTTGCTCAAATAATGAACAAGATAGTTGTTCAATGAAATTTCCAATCCAAGTATAAGAAGAAGGAATGGAAAGATAAGAACGATTTAGAGGTAACATGCTATGAATGCAAGAGAAGTGGACACATATGACCTGATTGCCCTATGATTAAAAAGAAAGAATGAAAAGAGAGGCATTCTGAATGGAATATGAAGATTTTTTACAAAGATAAAGCTAAGAATAGTCTGAAAGCTAATACCACATGGAGTGCTAGATGTGGAGATTCTTTAGAAAGTGAATCTTCATAATATGATTCATCAGCTCAAAAGATTATGGGATTCATTGCTAATACTTCTTTTCCACATACATGTCATATGGACAAGATATGCTCTGTCGAGGATTTATCAAATACATCCCTTGATAAGAACTACTATTCCGAAAATAATACTTCTAATGAAGATACTTCATCCTCAGAAAATGAAGAAACTTCATATGAAGAAGTATCTATATTTTCCATGTTACTTGAAGCAAAAAATTGTAAAATTTCTAAGAAATTAGACAAGGAATATACTAGAGAAGAAGTTCTTACAAAAGATATTTCATATCGTTCTTCAGATCTTAAAGATAAAGACGAGCTTATAGAAAACCTTTCTAAAGGCCTTGAGAAAGAAAATTCTGATAAGGAAGAACATTTTAAAGATCTTAAGAATGTTATTTCAAAACAAATTTGAGGAAAAATCTGACTCTAAGGAAATGATTCCTGAGGATATAAATTTCTTCATTAGAATAAAATTCAAACTTTTTTCTCTTAAGATGTTTCTTGCAAAATTTACCTCTAGGAAGGAAAATTTTGAAAAAATTTATTCTCAAATCAAACCCAAAGTAAACACTATTGGAGTAGGTTATACTCACAAAAAACTAGTTTTCAAAAACAACTATTTTGTTCCTTCTAAAGCCACTTTTTCACTAAGTGTCAAAGTGGGGGGCATTGGAAGAAAAACTATTCTTTGAATAAAGTTCAATATCTTGGGTTTCATAAAGATTATTTCTCTAAACAAATGTGGATACCCAAAATGTTGTTTTCTGAAAATATCAGATCCAAACAAGTTTGGATTCCGAAAGTCTAATTATATTCCTATTTTTAGGAAAATAGGGAAAGTGCCAACAAGAACACTTGGTACATGGATAGTGGATGTTCCCGGCACATGAATGGTAACAAAAACTATTTTGAAACGATTATCAAGACGAAAGGAGGAAAAGAAACTTTCGAAGATAATGCTCAAGGAGAAATTGTTGGTATATATAATATTTTTCTTCTTGGTAAAACATTGATTTCAAATGTTTTGTTTGTTAAGGGTATTAAGCCCAACCACATTAGCATATGTCAATTATGTGATGAAGGATACCATGTGAATTTTAGGAATGATAAGTGATTAGTACACAATTCCAAGGAAGAGTTTATTCTCTCTGAAAATAGGCACGAGAATGTCTACACATTTAACTTATAAGACCTTAGGAGCCAGGATTTACCTT
Organism: Viscum album; assembly: GCA_963277665.1. Classification (NCBI taxonomy): domain Eukaryota; kingdom Viridiplantae; phylum Streptophyta; class Magnoliopsida; order Santalales; family Viscaceae; genus Viscum; species Viscum album. The sequence continues at coordinate 917,517,528 of OY728143.1, read as the reverse complement.
ACCTATGTTCAATGGAAGATCATTCTTGGTTATGGCATAGAAGACTATGACACTGAAACCATAGAAACATATGTAAACTATTTAAGAAGAAACTAGTTAAGGATATACCAGAGCTTAGATTTGATTCTTCTAATGTTTTTGATCCTTGCCAATAAGGAAAGTAACATAATTCTAGTTTTAAATCAATCAGTGAAGTCTCACCAACTGATGCATTACAGTTAGTGCACATGGATCCTTTTGGTCCAACACAAACTAGAAGAATTGGAGGAAAATACAATGTGGTTGTTCTAGTAGATGATTACACTAGATTTACATGTGTCTATTTTATACCAAATAATTATGAATCTTTTTCTTATATCAAAATTTTTAGAGCACAAGTTAAAAACGAGAAAAACCTTTCATTGAAAACTATTCATAGCGATTATGGAGGAGAATTCCAAAATTCTGATTTTGAAACATTTTGTAGTATAAAAGGTATTACTCACAACTTTTCAGCACCATGATCTCCTCAACAAAATGGTGAAGTTGAAATAAGAAATAGAATTCTTCAAGAGATAACTAGAACCATGTTGAGTGAATATTCTATAGCAAGTCATTTTTGGGCTGAAGCTGTAAGTACTTCTTGTTATACTATAAATCGAGTTTTGATTAGACCTTTTCATAATAAAACTCTTTATGAGTTATGGAATGGTAGAAAACCTAGACTTTCCTACCTCAATTTTTTCAGTTGCAATGTGTTCAACCTGAATACTAAAGATAATCGACACAAATTTGCACCAAAATCTGATGAAGGAATTTTCTTAGGCTACTCCACAACATCTAAGGCTTATAGAGTTTTCAACAAAAACACTTGTGTTCTTTAAGAAATAGTACATGAAAAATTTATTGAATCTGATCCTTTTGTTTTCAAACCATCCCAACCTACATCTTTGGATGTGTTTTAAAAAACTGATAATCAATGTTTGTTAGAAGATCCTTCTGATAAGGAAAATGTTCAAGAAGATACTTCTGAAACATTTACCCTAGAAGACTTTCTACCCTATGTTGATGAACATGTTTTAAAAAACCCAAGTCAGGTGTTTCTAACGAATCATCCCAGTGATAGTATCATTGGTGACATCAATCAACCTCTAAGGACTAGAAGTTTCTTGAGGAATGAAGTAGAACATCTAGAATTCCTTTCCAAATTAGAGAAAAAAACAACGGATGAAGCTTTAGGTGATGATGATTGGATAAAATCCATGTAAGATGAACTAAATGAATTTGAAAGGAATAAATTCTGGACCTTCGTTGAAAGACCTAAGGAAACATCTGTTATTGGAGTGAAGTGGGTCTTTAGAAATAAGTGTGATGAAAATGGAGTCATTATTAGAAATAAAGCTAGAATTGTTTCTAAAGGCTATAATCAGCAAGAGGGAATAGAGTATGAAGAAACCTATGCTCCAATAGCTAGACTTGAATCTATTCATATCTCACTTGCCTTTGCAGCATTCTTTAGTTTTAAACTATTTCAAATGGATGTGAAATGTTCATTTCTTTACGGTTATCTTCAAGAGGAAGTTTTTGTTTAACAACCTCCTGGATTTGAAGATACAAAACATCCTGATTATGTTTATAGACATACTAAAGCTTTGTATGGCCTTAAAAAATCCCCACAATCCTGGTATGATTGACTTACAGGTTTATTGCTTCAAAATAACTATGTTAATGGAAATGCAGATCCAACCCTTTTTATAAAGAAAGATAAGAAAAATGTTTTGATTGTTCATATTTATGTTGATTACATTATGTTTGGTTCAACTCTGAAATCATTAACTGATTCCTTTGTAAGTCTAATGAAATCTGAGTTTGAAATGAGTATGATGGGTGAGTTAACATTTTTCCTTTTTTTCAAATTTCTTAAAAACAAGAAGGAACCTATATATCTCAACATAAGTATATTAAAGATCATCTTAAAAAGTATGGATTTGACAAAACTAAAAGTATTAGTACTTCCTTTGGTACCTCAAACACACTTGATCTGGATGAATCTGGGAAACCAGTAGATCAAACATCTTTTAGAGGTAAGATAGGAAGTATACTTTACATGACAGCTAGTCGTCCAGAATTAATGTTTTTAGTATGCCTATGTGCAAGATAGCAATCCAATCACAAGGAATCCCATTTAAAGGCAGTGAAATGAATTTTTCGCTACTTAAATGGAACCATAGATCTAGGATTATTTTATACTTCTATAGATGATTTTGTTTTAAAAATATTTTCAGATACTGACTTTGGTGGATGTAGAATGGATAGAAAGAGTACTTTCGGAACTTTTCATTTCTTAGGGGATTCATTAGTTTCTTGGTCATGTAAGAAGCAACATTCTGTAGCACTCTCCACTGTTGAAGTTGAATATGTAGCAGCTGGAAGTTGTTGTGATCAAGTGTTGTGGATGCAACCAACACTCCCAGATTACGGCCCGAGTTATACTAAGACTCAAATTTTTTGTGATAACACAAGTTCCATTGCCCTTAGTAAAAACCCTACACATCACTCTTGGGAAAAAGACATAGATATTAGGAATCACTTTCTTAGGGATGACACACTTAATCGAGATATTATTCTTTAGTTTATCAGAACGTAATATCAACTTGATGATATTTTCACAAAATCATTACCCTTCGATAGATTTGAATACATTAAATAGAAGTTACGAATGATAATCGTGATGTAATCTTTCTTCATTAACTTCTTGTGGGACAATTCTCCTTAAAGTAACAAACTCTTTTTCATAGGGGGGTACATTTTCATGTTAGCATAATAAAATTTTTCGTAGTTAGTTTTTTCCCTTTTCAAACTTTTGTAACTATATTTTTTTCGTAACGAGTTTTTTAAACTTTTCATAATTAAAATTTTCGTAACGGAAATTTCCGGAACTAAAATTTCCGTAATGAAAATGTTCGGAATTGAAATTTTTGAAATGACAATTTCCAGAACTGAAATTTTCGTAATGACGTTTCCATACTGGTTTTTTGTAATGAAGTTTTTCGTAATGAGTTTTTCTTAGTCAAATTTTCCTCAAGAATAATATTACCAGTTACAAAAAATCTTTCGAGCTAATCCGAAAAGTATGATTTTATTACTTATGTTATTATAGTCATATTTTTTTCTGGTATTTTCCTACGAGTTTCAAAAAAATTCGGATTCTAGTTTTCTTATATCCAAATGTTTTTCCTAAAACCTCAAAATATCAGATTCAAGATTTCCTTGTGGGTATGTTTACAACCGTCAGATTAAACACAAGTTTTTTTCAACCGTTAGATGGTTTTTGGAAGTTCAAAGGTCAACTCCAACGCCTATATAAAGGGGACCCCCTGAGGGTTTTCCCACATTAGTTTTTCAAGCTCTTGCGTCACGAAGCCCTGACTCTCTTCTTAAGGCCGTTCCGATCTTTGTTAAGTCATTCCAAATCCTTCAGAACATTCCATTTCAAATGTCTATTGAAGATACTTCTCAAGATATGTCTACCACGAAGCCAATTTCAAAATGGAAAGTGTACAGAGAAAGACTTGTCCATCCGAATTTTTACATGTACGAATCCATCATCTCCAAGAATATCAAGCTGAATGGCTGGGAAGATACATGTATATCCACGACAAGTGATCAAGATCATGTCTATCTAGAGTTACTTGTAATATTCTACGAATCAGTATGTTTTTATGTCAAAGCTGGAAGAGTAAACTTTTCCTTCATGTCTTATGGCTAGATATACATACTTACTTATACCAAGGAGGTATGCTTGGTAGGGCTAGGATATGAAAGAGAAGCTTAATTCTGTTCACACAAACTCTCGGATGCTCAAGGTAGTTTTGGTAAGGTTATGTCCTTATAATGTCTTGGACTTGATGATGTCAATATAGCTATGATAGCTCACATATCTCCGAATAATCAGATTCTTAAACATTGGGTAAAAGGTTTCTTGGTTCCGAGAAAGGTTGATAAAGATACCATAAATAAAAGTGACATATATTTCTTAGATTTCTTGGTGAATCTATGAAAAATATATCTGATGAGGCATGTCCTCATTACAATCAAGAACATCAAGGAAGGAAACTTAAGATCTCAAAACATCATGTACCCTGCCTTACTATAAAAGCTGATAGTTCGATGTTTAGATACATTCAATATTGCATGTATGTCCAGAGTTCAGAATTGCAAGATTATGCTTGTTAGTGATGACACGGTAAAGAGAATTAATATGGGTTTTTCAAAAGAAACAGAAGAGTTTTATAATTTTCTAGAGGCAGAGGCTGAGACCATTCAGGAAAATGTGGAGAAGGCAGAACCAGTGAAGAAAGTCACTAAGAAGAGGAAGCTTAAGTAAGTGGATGTAGAAGACAAAACCCCCAAAGCTATGGAAACTCAGTCCGCACCTCCCACGCCAAAAAACAGAAAGCATATCCAGATGAGGTGGCTGCTAAGTGGAGAGAAGACAAAGATAAGATGAAAGAAGGGGATCCATAGTTCGGATTGGACCCTACTGAGGCTAAGGCCTTATAAGAGAGAGCCGTTGATGAGTTACAAAAACAATCAAAAGAGAAAAAGATGAAGAAGAAGATTTCAGAAGATGAGATTGTTCAATCTCTTTTGAAAGCAACAGATATGGCTTTTGAGCAGATTCCCATTCCGGAAACATTTTATGTCCAACCATCTTTACCAGAAACTCCAGAAAAGAACTATATCACTCCGGAAAAGTCTAAGGGTAAAGAGTTATGTGAAGAAGTAGAGGAAGAGGTTGTTCAAGAAGAAGAATTGGAATAATGAAGGAATTGATTATCATGATGACTTGATCAAACAAGTATAAGATTATCAAGAAAAGGCTAAATCTACAAAATTAGTCACTCCGGGAAAGGGAGTTGAGAAAGAAGGTTGGAAGGATGATAATAAGGAAGAGGAAGACAAGGAAAATGTTTTGTATGATGAGGAAGAATCCTATGAGAAGAATTTTCTTGAGGAAGGAGAAAAAAAATGAGAAAATAGATGAAGACCAGTTTTTTCAACTATCAGAAAGTGAGGAAGAGTCTTCAGATGATCAACCCATTTCGAAATCTGATAAAGGGAAGTAATTTCTCATGGATACAACAATAAAAGATATCATTAAGAAAAAAGAAGTTGGTGGTTCTTCTAAAAGTAAGTTGTTGCATGTTGAGGAAGAGAAATATCCAAGAAATTTATCTGATTTGGAGTCATCAGCACATGGTTATGACTTTGTTGTTGAATCCTTGAAAAAGTTGGTCGACATCATTCCGATATTTCCCACCATAGACTTCAGATGTCAGATGT